>OV702294.1:182014479-182639479 GCA_916181665.1 Avena sativa | reverse complement strand
AGGTTTTCTCCGTCTTTGAATGGTAAGCTGGAGAAATGATGAATCTTCCATCGTACTCTTCCGTAGTCGGATTAAATCCGTCCATGCCGGAATCTTCGATGCAACGGCTCATCTACCCGTGTCATCTAGGACAACGTAGGCTTAGGTCAGCGACGCCTCGTAACTCACACATGCAGAGAACGCAATCATATCGCGACAAACTTGCAGTGTCGATTGGTATGGGTGGCCTTGCCGTTGGCGTCAAGGTGTACGAGGCATGACATATCGCGGTACTCCTCGTATGTTTGGGGAACGCGGAGCGGCGCCGGGGTGGTTTCACTTCCTCGTTGCTGCCCGCGGCCAACTCCCCTTCCTCGGCCACGTTGTCCGCCTTCGCCTCGTCCTGCAAAAGTCATAGCGACCATGTCGGTAGATTGCTTTTCTTCTGGAGCGGTTTTCCGCTTTGTACTGTTGTTCCTCCGAGCTTGAGTTGGAACGGCTGTTGCCGGCAATGAGCCACGAGCATCGTCGTCGGCAGCTGCGAACTCACTAGCCAGCTGAATCATCTGGTTCAAGTCAAGCTGGTGATTGTCCTGCAAGCGCTTCAGCTTATGTCGGAGCAACGTGCCCCTTTACAACCCATCGATGAAGGCGGCCATGGTGGTCTGAGCATGCACTCCTGCGCAGGAATTTTTCATATCCAGCCATTGGGAGAGTTAGGCGCGAGATGTCTTGTCTTTCTCTTGCATGCACCGCTGTAGATCTTCCACAGTGCAGGGATGCTTGTATGTACCCTCAAAGTTCTTGGTGAACGCTTCTTGCATGTCCATCCAGTTGTAGATAGATTTCTCCGGCAAGTCGTCGATCGATTGACGGGCCATGCCCGCCAACATTAACGGGAGGTACTTTACGGCGACGTTGGGGTTGCCTCCGGCAATCTCCACCGCATTGTCGTAGTCCTGCAACCATGTGGCTGGCTTGGCGGTGCCATCATAGGGCTTGATGGTCTTGTCAATCCGGAAACCTTTGGGGTAAGTTGCGGACCGTATTGCAGGTCCAAAGCAATGTGGTCCCAGGTATGATACTTCCCGGGCCTCGTGAATCTTATCGATCCGTGAACACGCATCGTACGGCTCCGGGTTCTTCTTTTTGTCAACAGGGGATGGGCTGCGCGAACGACGTGGTCCTCCTCCACCATGGTGACTGCTTGGCAGCGACGGAGGCGGAGGTGGTGGTGGGTTAGCCTTCTTTCTATTACCCTCATGCGACGCCTCACGCCTGTCATGGTTGCTTGTCGGACGTGGACGTTCATGGTGTGACCTGCTCTTGTGTCCTTGGTGGCGCACTCCATCGTGACGGGTCTGTGCTACGTTGTTGCGGATGACAATGCCGCACTGCTTTGGTGGGGGCATATCCGTACGATGGTGAGCCTTGTGGTCTTCCTGGCATCGGGGGGATCGGGGCGGTGGCGATGGGCGACGAGGTCGGGCTTTTTCTCCGTGGTCGGAGGATATGGGGATAGCATCCTTCCTGTTGCGCGCATCCCTCCGTCTTCATTCTGATGAACCCGTCCGTGACCCTACTGTTGGAATTATGCCCTAGAGGCAATAATAAAGATGTTATTATTATAATTCTTGTTCATGATAAAGTTTATATTCCATTCTAGAATTGTATTAAGCGGAAACTTTAATACTTGTGTGGTTTATGAACAACACCGTGTCCCTAGTATGCCTCTAAGGACTAGCTCATTGATTAATGATGGTTAAGGTTTCCTAACCATAGACATGAGTTGTCGATTAATGATGAGATCATATCATTGGGAGAATGATATGATGGACAGACCCAAACTAGCGGAGCAATTAGATCGTGTCGTCGTGTTCATCTTTGCGAAGCTTTTCTTATGTCAAATATTGTATTCCTTAGACCATGAGATAATAGAACTCCCTGGTATCGGAAGAAAGCTTTGAGGTCATCAAACGTCATCCTATGAGAGGGTGATCATAAAGGTGTCTCTTAGGTGATCGGAAAGTACTTGTTGGGTTGTATGTATCGAGATGGGATTTGTCCCTCCCAAGTCGGAGAGATATACTTCGGTCCCACTCGGTAATCGATATCAACACCGCTTGCAAGCATGTGGTTAATGAGTTAATCACAAAGTGATATCGGATTACGGAACGAGTAAAGTACTTGCTGTGAACGAGATTGAACTAGGTATGACGGTACCGACGATCAAATCTCGGGAAAATAAAATATCGCGAGACAAAGGGAATATATATATGGGATTGATTGAATCCTGGCATCGTGGTTCATCCGATATGATCATCGATGAATGTGTGGGAGTCAATATGGGTTTCCAGACCCCGCTGTTGATTATTGATATAAGATCATGTCTGCACATTCTCGAACCCGAAGGGTCACACACTTAACGTGTCTCGACGCTAGGATAGATTGGATAATTGGTTTATGAGTTTTTGTTCGGAGTCTCGGATGGGATCCGGGACATCACGAGAGGTTCCGGAATGGTCCGGAGAATAAGATTCATATAAGGCAATGCAGTTTTTGGAGTTCGGAATTGTTTCGGGTTAATCGGTATTGTACCGGAAGCTTCTAGAACCTTCCGGAGGGGGACCAACGTGGCCCCACCTACCGGGAGGGGGAATGTGCCTATGAGGGAGTGCCCTGGCCGCATTGGGCCAGGGGCACAAGGCCCCATAGGGCCCAGCCGGCCAGACCTAGGGCAAACCCTAGGAAAGCTTCTAGAAGGGGGGGAACTTCCCCCCCACTCCTTCCTCCTTGGCCGCCGGCCTAGGGCTTGGGGAGGGGCTAGGGCTGGCTCCCACCCCTCTATATATATAGGGCTGGGGCGCACCCTCCCCCCACACCTCCTCCACAACCCTAGCCGCCCTGCTGCCCTCCTCTCTCTCTCCTTCCCGACTACACGTTGGTGAAGCCCTGCTGCAGAAACTCTCCACCACTTGCACCGCACCGTCGCGTTGTAGATACAATCCGTCTGTCCACCATAATTGCTGGACCGAGGAAGGAGGAGACGTCGAGGTGCCGCACGTGTGCATCTCTCGGAGGCATCGCCACTTGCGGTGTTAGATCGGATCGGATCGCGAGGAGGAGAAGCGAGTACGACTACATCACCCACGTTCCGACGAACGTTCCGCTGTGCGAATCTTCAAGGGTATGAAGATATCATCTAATCCCCCTCGTTGTTTGCATCTCCTAGATTAGATCTTGGCTTTCCCGTTCGCATCCGTAGAATTTTTTTGATTTACTATGCTGTGAAACCCTTCAGTGGTATCAGAGCTAGATCTATGCGTAGATGTGTTTCACGAGTAGAATGCAACATGGTTGTTGCGGGCGTTGATGTTTTTTGTTGCAAGCCTCTTGTTTGTGTTCTTCTTATGACGCGGGATAGTGAGATTGAAGCGGTCCAGGCCAACTTTACGCGGCATCGTTCGCGAGACCGGCTCCGCACTTGACGTGTGGCTTGTTCCACACATGCGGCTGGTGGATGCCTGTTTCTCTCACTATAGTTGTCATGGGATTTACACCGGAGTTTGGCAACCATAATATCACCGTTGTGGCTTTCCGTAGGTAAGAATCGTTCTTATCTTTCTACTCCCATAAGCCACGTAAAACATGCAACAACAAAGTAGAGGCGTCTAACTTGTTTTTGCAGGGAGTGTTTTTTGTGATATGGTATGGCCCAAGATGTGATGTGTATATTGTATGCGATGATCATGTTTTTTAATGTTTCACGACTTGCATGTCGATGAGTACACAACCGGCAGGAGCCATATGGTTGTCTTTATAATTGTGTATGACCTGTGTGTCAACTTCTTATACGCCATGTAATAGTTTCACTTTATCGCTAAGTAGTTAGCAATAGTTGTAGTTGCTATTCGTGGTGGAGGCAATCATGGTGGAGTGATGGAGATCATGCCGGCACGCACAAGATGGAGATCATTGCGCGAAGATTGGCTATACCATGTCACATAAAGTTATATGCATGTGATGTTTATCCTTTTATGTATCTTATTATGCTTAGATCGCGACGGTAGCATTATAAGATGATTCCTCACTTAAAGATCAAGATAAAACTGTGTTCTCCCCATGTATGCACCGTTGCGGAAGTTCGTCGTGTCCAAGCATCACGTGATGATCGGGTGCTATAGACTCTACGTTCACATACAACGGGTGCAAGCCAGTTTTGCACACGCGGAAATACTTGGGTTTGACTTGACGAGCCTAGCATGTAAAGACCTGGCCTCGGAACACATGAACCGAAAGGTTAAGCATGAGTCATATGAATGATATGATCGACACTTCATTGTCCACCATTGGAACCACATCTCTTCTCGTGAAGATCGGATTAGGTGTGGTGAATTTGGGTCATGTTCACTAAACAACTTGAGGGATGTTGAATTTAGTGGGAGTTCATCTAGTGATTTGATTAAAAGTTGAACTAGTTATCATGAACATAGTCTAATTTGTACTTGCAAACATTGTAGATCAAATGGCTAAGTCCAACTTCAACTTCAACGTTTTTGCTGAGAAGGAAAAGCTTAGAAACAATGGGTCTAACTCCACCAACTGGTTCCGTAATCTGAGAATCATTCTCTCTGGCGGTCAAAAGGACTATGTCCTTGAAAATGCGTTAGGTGATGCCCCTGCTATAGATGCACCGGCTGATGAGAAAGCTGTCTATCAGTCGCGCAAAGATGATTATGGTGTGATTAAGAGCACCATGTTGTTTGCTATGGAATCGGACCTTGAAAATCGTTTTGAAGACTATCCCGGGCCCTTTGAGATTCTTGAGGAGCTGAAAACTATGTTTCAGACTCAGGCCCGTTCTGAGAGATATGAGATCTCTGAGAAATTCTTTAACTGCAAGATGGAGGAAGGGAGTTCCGTTAGTGAGCACGCCATAAAGATGACGGGCTACACTCAACGCCTTGAGCAACTGGACTGCAAGATTCCAGAAGAGGTCAAGATTGACAGGGTTCTACAATCACTCCCTCCCAGCTACAAAAGTTTTGTAGTGACTCATAATCAGATTGGTTCCACTGATACAATCACCGAGCTCTTCGTAAAGCTGAAGGCTATGGAGGTGGACATCAAAAAGGATAATCATGTGTTGATGGTCAACAAGCCCCCCCACCTTCAAGAAAGGTAAGGGTGCAAAGAAGCCCTTCAAGAAAGGCGGCGGCAAGCGCGTTGCCCCTGCTGAGAAGAAGCTCAAGTCTGGACCTAAGCCGGACACTGAGTGCTTATATTGCAAGGACAAGGGTCACTGGAAGCGCAACTGTCCGAAGTACTTAGCGGACAAGAAGGCTGGCACCATCAAAGGTATATTTGATATACATGTTATTGATGTTTTCCTTACTAGCCCTCGTTGTAGTGCCTGGGTATTTGATACTGGTTCAGTTGCTAATATTTGTAACTCGAAACAGGAGCTACGGAATAGACGGCGGCTTGCGAGGGATGAGGTGACGATGCGCGTTGGCAACGGATCAAGAGTTGATGTGATGGCCCTCGGCACGCTCTCCTTAGTTTTACCTTCAGGATTAGTTTTAAACCTTAATAAGTGTTATTATGTGCCTGCGTTGAGCATGAACATTATTTCTGGATCGTGTTTATTGCAAGACGGTTATTCATTTAAATCGGAGAATAATGGTTGTTCTATTTATATGAGTAACATCTTTTATGGTCATGCACCTGTTGTGAACGGTTTATTTCTTCTGAATCTCGAAAGGGATGAAACACACATCCATAACATTGAGGCTAAGAGATGCAAAGTAGATAGTGATAATACTACTTATTCATGGCACTGTCGTCTAGGTCATATTGGTGTAAAGCGCATGAAGAAACTCCATTCTGATGGACTTTTGGAGTCTCTTGATTTTGAATCATTTGACACATGCGAATCATGCCTCATGGGAAAGATGATCAAAACCCTGTTCTCCGGAATGATGGAGGGGGCAACGGACTTGTTGGAAATCATACATACCGATGTATGCGGACCGATGAGTGTTTCGACGCGCGGTGGATATCGCTATTTTCTCACTTTTACCGATGACTTAAGTAGATATGGGTATATCTATTTAATGAAACATAAATCTGAAACATTTGAAAAGTTCAAGGAATTTCAGAATGAAGTGGAGAACCATCGTAACAGAAAAATTAAGTTTCTACGATCCGATCGTGGAGGTGAATATTTGAGTTATGATTTTCTCACGCATCTTAAAGCAAGCAGAATCGTTTCACAACTCACGCCACCCGGAACACCACAGCGCAATGGTGTGTCTGAACGCCGGAATCGAACCCTATTAGATATGGTCCGATCGATGATGTCTCTTACTGATTTGCCGTTATCATTTTGGGGTTATGCATTAGAAACCACTGCATTCACTTTAAATAGGGCACCATCTAATGCCGTTGAGACGACACTGTATGAACTGTGGTTTGGTGCTAAACCTAAGTTGTCGTTTCTTAAAGTTTGGGGATGCAAAGCTTACGTCAAGAATTTGATGCTGGACAAGCTCGAACCCAAAGCGGAGAAATGCGTCTTCATAGGATACCCTAAGGAAACTATTGGGTATACCTTCTATCACAGAACCAAAGGCAAAGTGTTTGTCGCAAAGAACGGTTCCTTTCTTGAGAAGGAGTTTCTCTCGAAAGAAGTGAGTGGGAGGAAAGTAGAGCTAGACGAGGTTGTTGAACCTTCTCTTGAATTGGAGAGTAGCGCAGCACCTAAAATTGTTCCAGTGCCGCCTGCACCAACAATAGAGGAAGCTAATGACAAGGATCATGAAGCTTCGGACGAGACTGCTACTGAACATCGCAGGTCGACAAGGTCGCGTGCCCCTCCTGAGTGGTACGACAACCCTGTCTTGACTGTCTTGTTGGTAGAAGACAGTGAACCTACGAACTATGAGGAAGCGATGATGAGCCCAGACTCTGAGAAATGGCTAGAGGCCATGAAATCCGAATTGGGATCCATGAGCGAAAACCAAGTATGGACTTTGGTGGACCCTCCTAGCGACCGAAAGGCCGTTGAGTGCAAATGGATCTTCAAGAAGAAAACGGACGCGGATGGTAATGTTACCGTCTATAAACCACGACTTGTCGCAAAAGGTTTTTGACAAGTTCAAGGTGTTGACTACGATGAGACTTTCTCTCCCGTAGCGATGTTTAAGTCCATTCGGATTTTATTAGCAATTGTTGCGTTTCATGATTATGAAATATGGCAGATGGATGTCAAGACTGCGTTCCTCAATGGCAACATTGATGAAGAGTTATATATGATGCAACCCGAAGGTTTTGACGATCCTAAGGATGCTGATAAAGTGTGCAAACTTCAGCGTTCCATTTATGGACTGAAGCAAGCATCTCGGAGTTGGAACCTTCGTTTTGATCAAGTGATCAAGAGCTTTGGATTTGTTCCAAATTGCTACGAAGCTTGTATCTACAAGAAAGTGAGTGGGAGCTCGGTGAAATTTCTGGTACTATATGTGGATGACATATTGATTATTGGAAATGACATTAACATGCTTAACGATGTGAAGAGTTATTTGAACAAGTGTTTTTCAATGAAAGACCTAGATGAAGCTGCTTATATATTGGGCATCAAAATCTATAGAGATAGACAAAGACGCCTGATAGCTTTAAGCCAGAGTACATACCTAGACAAAGTTCTGAAAAGGTTTAGAATGGATAAGGCAAAGAAAGGTTTAGTGCCTATGTTGTCAGGTAAGATATTGAGCAAGGCTCAGTGTCCAGCTACGGTAAATGATAGATAAGCTATGAGCAAAGTGCCTTATGCCTCGGCCATAGGTTCTATCATGTATGCCATGCTATGTACTAGACCGGATGTGTCCAATGCTCTTAGTTTGACGAGCAGATATCAAAGTGATCCAGGAGTGGAACACTGGACAGCCGTGAAGAACATCCTAAAGTACCTAAATAGGACTAAAGAAATGTTCTTAGTCTATGGAGGTGATGAACATCTCGTCATAAAAGGTTACGTCGATGCTAGTTTTGACACCGACAAGGATGATTCTAAATCTCAGACAGGATACGTTTATATTTTGAATGGAGGAGCTGTGATCTAGAGAAGCTGCAAGCAAAGTGTGATCGCGGGATCTACAGTAGAAGCGGAATACATGGCTGCTGGAGAAGCGTCAAGTGAAGGAGTTTGGATCAGGAACTTCATCACTGAGCTTGGCGTGGTTCCAAGTGCATTGGACCCACTGGAGATATTGTGTGACAACACTGGCGCCATAGCACTCGCTAAGGAACCAAGATATCATCCAAAGACCAAGCATATCAACCGCAAGTTTCATATAATCCGAGATTATATGGTAGATGGAGATCTGAAGATTAGCAGAGTACATACAGATCTAAATGTCGCAGATCCATTGACTAAACCTCTTCCACGTGCAAAACATGATCAACACCTTAGTGCCATGGGTGTGAGATTGTTGCCAAACGTAAACTAGATTATTGACTCTAGTGCAAGTGGGAGACTGTTGGAATTATGCCCTAGAGGCAATAATAAAGATGTTATTATTATAATTCTTGTTCATGATAAAGTTTATATTCCATGCTAGAATTGTATTAAGCGGAAACTTTAATACTTGTGTGGTTTATGAACAACACCGTGTCCCTAGTATGCCTCTAAGGACTAGCTCATTGATTAATGATGGTTAAGGTTTCCTAACCATAGACATGAGTTGTCGATTAATGATGAGATCATATCATTGGGAGAATGATATGATGGACAGACCCAAACTAAGCGGAGCAATTAGATCGTGTCATCGTGTTCATCTTTGCGAAGCTTTTCTTATGTCAAATATTGTATTCCTTAGACCATGAGATAATACAACTCCCTGGTATCGGAAGAAAGCTTTGAGGTCATCAAACGTCATCCTATGAGAGGGTGATCATAAAGGTGTCTCTCAGGTGATCGGAAAGTACTTGTTGGGTTGTATGTATCGAGATGGGATTTGTCCCTCCCAAGTCGGAGAGATATACTTCGGGCCCACTCGGTAATCGATATCAACACCGCTTGCAAGCATGTGGTTAAGGAGTTAATCACAAAGTGATATTGGATTACGGAACGAGTAAAGTACTTGCTGTGAACGAGATTGAACTAGGTATGACGGTACCGACGATCAAATCTCGGGCAAGTAAAATATCGCGAGACGAAGGGAATATATATATGGGATTGATTGAATCCTGGCATCGTGGTTCATCCGATATGATCATCGATGAATGTGTGGGAGTCAATATGGGTTTCCAGACCCCGCTGTTGATTATTGATATAAGATCATGTCTGCACATTCTCGAACCCGAAGGGTCACACACTTAACGTGTCTCGACGCTAGGATAGATTAGATAATTGGTTTATGAGTTTTTGTTCGGAGTCTCGGATGGGATCCGGGACATCACGAGAGGTTCCGGAATGGTCCGGAGAATAAGATTCATATAAGGCAATGCAGTTTTTGGAGTTCGGAATTGTTTCGGGTTAATCGGTATCGTACCAGAAGCTTCTAGAACCTTCTGGAGGGGGACCAACGTGGCCCCACCTGCCGGGAGGGGGCATGGGCCTATGAGGGAGTGCCCTGGCCGCATTGGGCCAGGGGCACATGGCCCCATAGGGCCCAGCCAACCAGACCTAGGGCAAACCCTAGGAAAGCTTCTAGAAGGGGGAGGGAACTTGCCCCCCACTCCTCCCTCCTTGGCCGCCGGCCTAGGGCTTGGGGGAGGGGCTAGGGCTGGCGCCCACCCCTTTATATATAGAGGGCTGGGGCGCACCCTCCCCCCACACCTCCTCCACAACCCTAGCCGCCCTGCTGCCCTCCTCTCTCTCTCCCTCCCAACTGCACGTAGGCGAAGCCCTGCTGCAGAAACTCTCCACCACTTGCACCGCGCCGTCGCGTTGTAGATCCAATCCGTCTCTCCACCATACTTGATGGACCGAGGAAGGAGGAGACGTTGAGGTGCCGCATGTGCGCATCTCTCGGAGGCATCGCCACTTGCGGTGTTAGATCGGATCGGATCGCGAGGAGGAGAAGCGAGTACGACTACATCACCCACGTTCCGACGAACGTTCCGTTGTGCGAATCTTCAAGGGTATGAAAAGATCTCATCTAATCCCCCTCATTGTTTGCATCTCCTAGATTAGATCTTGGCTTTCCCGTTCGCATCCGTAGAAATTTTTTGATTTACTATGCTACGAAACCCTTCACCGACATCCTGAGGAGATCTGTCCCTTGGCGGTTTGTACTGGCTAGATCGGCAGAGCGCTGGGTCAGACTCAAGCCTCTGGGAGGTGGCCTTTTCCTGTTGCTTTACCGCTTTGGCCACTAGGTCATAGACCTGTTCTAGTGCCTCAGGCGATCTATCCTATTCTAGAAGGGTCTTGGCGACGGCGAGGTTAAGGAGTAGGGTGGGCATCACTTGCTTGCCTTCACTGTCAATGTATGGCTTGGCTTGTGCCGGCTTCGAGGGAGCCCATCCTAGGTTGCGTCGTACACCAGGATCGTTGATGACGTGAGCCGGAGCTTTCTTAGCCTTCTGCTGCTACAGCAGAATCTTGTACTCGGCCTCCATTGCTCTAGCTTTCTCTATGGACTTCTGCGCGTTGGCCAAATCTCAATCTAGTTTAGCGCCTTGCTCCGCGATGGCTTGCGCCTCCTCCAGCAGCTGCTGGCGCTTCTCGTCAAGCTGAGTCACGTTCCGGATTGAGTAACGGTTAGTGGCTCGACAAGGAGGTTGCCGTACATCACTCTATCAGCTGGAGTAACTTGGGCTGCTGCAAACGTAGATGCTGGAGGCGGCAAGTTTGCGGTGTTGTTGTTACTCGGGCCGGTGCCAAGTTCCTGCGGCTGCTGCACTGGGTTGGGCGGAGGGGGCATGACCTTTGCGCGATCATCGTCCGTAGCAATAAGTGGCCCCTTCCCTTTTTCCAGCGCCGTAGGCGGAGCTTGCCCGGATTGATCTTCGTCCATTGCCGTCCCAATGGTGACGAATACCCCTCGGTACATGACGGTGTTGTTAGCTTGCTCGTCGCGCGAGTACTCCTCCTCCATCTCCTGCATAGCGGAGTCTAGCTCCTCTGAACTAAAGTCTATCTCTTCCGAGTTTGCGCTGAAATCAGCATAAAGTGCGTCAATGACAGAGTCGGAGGGTGCCAGGACTTCATCGATGACGGGCGGTGGAGGTGCAGTGGCCTCTACGATGACTGGATGTGGTGGCGCTGCTACGACGATGGCGGCCGGAGGCGGTGGTGGTGGTGGCCGAATCGAAGGGGCTCCGTCAATGAGCGCAAGCGATGTCTGAGCTGCCGCTTCGGCCTCCGCATAGTTGTTGACGGTGTTCACCATGCCTTCGAAAGTAAGGCGTCCTGACGCCTACTGTCGTCTAAGAGAATGTCGGAGAAGCGTGCCATGGTCCAGTCCTTCCACAAAGTGATAGATGGCATCATCATTGGGGTAGTGGTCCAGATCGGCTCGTATACGGAGCCATCTGGCCAGGTAGTCGCGGCTTCTCTCTGAACGCAGCGCGCCAGATCGAAGATGGTAACCACGCCGACGAACTTGGATCTCTGCTGTCCAGACGCACGGACGAAGCCGGCAGATTTGCAGTGATCTTCCACCTTTATATCCTGCACAGGGGCGGTTTGGGTGGGCCTTGAATTTTTCCGATCTTTGCCGGCAAACTCCAAGGAGAGATCCAACATCGATCCTTCCGCGAGCGTATCCTGCTCGTAGGCGGTCCGTGCGGGTCTTGATGCTCCTCCGACTCCCAGGGAACTAGTGCCTAAGTCGGTTTCGCCGATGAAGATGTGGATGTCTCCGATAGGAACGATCGAACACCGCGTAGGGTTCGTCTTCGTCGAGATCCAGAACTCGTCAGGAGGGACGATCAGAACGTTGCCGGAGAAGAGAACACGGCCGATGGATACGGTTTCTCCGATTCCCGCGAAGATCTTGGTCATCGCCCGCTGAAGAGCCTGAAGCGCATATTGCCCCACGGTGGGTGCCAACTGTCGTGGTATTGCCGACGAGTACGCCATGGAGGGGTCCTCATAGTGCATGTTTAGAGACGTGGGGTAAGGCGGACGGTTGACGGGTATGAGGTAACACAGCTTACCCAGGTTCAGATCCCACAACGGCGGTGGAATCCTACTCCTCCTATAAATCACTATAAGGGCAATACGCCGAGTTACAGAGATAGGTTCGCTGTGCGAGGTTGTCTGAATTGATGCCCTAAAGGCTCCCATAGGCCCGACTTATATAGTCGCCAGGTCCTAGGGTTACAGGGAAAAGTCCTAGCCGAACAGGTTACAGAGTCCTACACCGTCTATTACTAGTCTTGTGTATCTTGCACTCCAAGGCTCTGGGTACGCTGGTGACTCCACCGTAGCCTTCCTTTATCCGGCATGGGCCTCCCTTCTGGATCCACCTAACTGGGCCGCCCAGCAGGACATAGGCCATGCTACCGACTATGGGCCACCTGGGTTAGTCAGATAAGAGACATGCTATAAGGATACCCATATAGCATATCCCCAATAAGGGAGCAGCCAACTCTTGGTGGGAAAATTTCTTGGCTATGCAAGAAGCTCAGCATGTTGTTACATGGAAAGAGTTTACTGAAGCCTTTCGAGCTTATCATATTCTGGAGGGTCTGATGGATCAGAAGAGGGAGGAGTTCCTCAAGCTTAAGCAGGGCACTGGTTCCGTGTGTGACTACCAGCGCAATTTCAATCGTCTTGCCTGCTATGCTACTGAAGAGATCTCCACTGATGTTAAGAAGCAAGCTATGTTCCGCAAGGGACTGGATCCTGAGGTTCGTCGTGATCTCCATCTCATGGACTTTGTTAACTTCCAAGGTCTTGTTAATAAGGCTATGAAAGCCGAGAGTGGAAAGGTGGAGTATGAAGAAACTCGTAAGCGTCCTCAGGAGAGGTACAACAAGGATGGTTCTGGTAATAAGAAGCGTCGTGTCTTTGTGCCTTACAGTGTTGTGCCACATGCTCCTTATATTCCAAGGACTTCTGGATATGCACCTTGTCCGAATGCTACTCCAAACAATGCTGGTGGATCAAATTATCCTGCTGCTGGTACTGGATCAGGCCTTATATGTTTCAACTGTCGCCAGCCTGGCCACTATGCAAGAGATTGTCCTCAAAAGAGTGCTGCTGAGAAGGCACAACCACCAAAGAAGAATGATAAGTATCCAGGTGCTGGAAAAGGACGCCTGAACCATTTCTCTGCTGAGGAGGCTCAAGAAGATCCAAGTGTCATAATGGGTACGCTTCGTATCAATCAAATTCCAGCTAAAGTTTTGTTTGATTCTGGAGCATCACATTCATTCTTGTCACAAACTTTTGCTCAACTGCATGGGATAAGCTTTGAAGGGTTGTCAGTTCCTATGCTAGTTCAGTCTCCTGATTCTAGTTGGCATTCCACCATGGTTAGTCATGGGAATCTAATCGAAGTTGCATTTCAATTTTTCCCCACTTCTTTGATCGCCCTCAAGTCAACTGATATTGACATCATTTTGGGCATGGACTGGTTGACCCGTTATCAAGCTATTCTCGATTGTACAACCAAGTATGTGACTCTGACTAGTCCTGTTGGCATAACAGTCAAGTATTGGACCATAGGGTCACTATCTCCTTCAGTTGTTTCTATTCCTGAAGCGGAGTTGTATGCTCTTCAAGTTCTACCTCCGTTAGAGATGCAAGATGTTTCCGTGGTCTGTGAGTTTCCGGATGTCTTTCCTGAGGAGTTGCCTGGCATGCCACCTGATCGAAGTGTGGAGTTTGTCATAGAGTTAGTTCCTGGAACTGCTCCTGTTTCTAAAAGACCTTATCGTATGCCTCCTCATGAGCTTGTGGAGTTGAAGAAGCAATTAGAGGAGTTAGAAGGAAAATAATACATTCAGCCTAGCACATCTTCTTGGGGATGTCCTACCATCTTTGTCAAGAAGCGAGATACCAATATAGCGCGTCTGGTTGTGGATTATCGCCCACTCAATGATGTGACTATCAAGAACAAGTATCCTCTCCCTAGGATCAATGATCTCTTTGATCAGTTAAGTGGTGCCACTGTCTTTTCCAAAATGGATTTAAGGTCAGGGTATCATTAGATAAAGATCCGTAAGGAAGATATTCCAAAGACTGCTTTCCCCACTCGTTATGGTCTTTACGAGTATACAGTCATGTCCTTTGGTCTTACCAATGCTCCAGCCACTTTCATGCGGCTTATGAACTCTGTCTTCATGGAGTATCTTGACAAGTTCGTCGTGGTCTACATCGATGATATTATGGTCTATTCCAAGACTGAAGAAGAGCATGCTGAACATCTCCGTTTGGTGTTGACAAAACTCCGAGAACATCGTCTCTATGCCAAGTTTTCTAAATGTGAGTTCTGGTTACAAGCGCTCGTATTCCTTGGTCATGTTGTTTCCGCCAAAGGGGTTGCTGTTATCCCTGATAAGGTTCAAACTATCCTTGGCTGGGAGTCTCCTAAATCTATCAAGGATGTCAGAAGCTTTCTCGGGATGGCTGGTTATTACCGTCGATTCATTGAGAATTTATCCAGGATTGCAAAGCTGATGACTGATCTTCTTAAGAAGGATAATAAGTTCAAATGGTCTGATAAGGCTGAGGAAAGCTTCCAGTTGTTGAAAACCAAGTTAACCACTGCAAATGTGTTGGTTCTCCCCGACACTAGCAAAGACTTTGTAGTCTTCTGCGATGCTTCTCACCAAGGTCTCGGATGTGTGTTGATGCAAGATGGACATGTGGTGGCTTATGCCTCCCGTCAGCTAAAACCACATGAGAACAACTACCCAAATCATAATCTTGAGCTTGCAACTATTGTTCATGCTCTTAAGCAATGGCGACATTACCTTCTCGGTAGTCGTTGCGAGTTATACTCGGATCATCAAAGTCTATCTTTTCACACAACCTGATCTAAATCTCAGGCAAAGAAGATGGCTGGAACTCATCAAGGATTATGATTTGGGTCTCAACTATCAACCTGGCAAAGCCACTGTCGTTGCTGATGCGCTGAGCCGTAAATCTTATTGCAACACCCTGATGATAAAACAAGCTCAACCTTCTCTTCATGAGGAATTTGCTCGATTGAATCTTGAAGTAGTTCCTCGTGGATTTCTCTCTACTCTTGAAGCGAAGTCTTCTCTAGAGGATCAAATCAAAGCTTCTCAAAGGCAAGATCATGAGATGGATACAATTAAAGAGAACATTGCTAGCGGAGTTGCAAAATGTTTCTCGTTTAACGAGAAAGGTGTCCTATTTTTTGTACACGTTTGGTAGTACCAAATGGAAAGGACTTGAAGAATATAATTCTTACCGAAGCTCATGAATCACTTCTTTATATCCACCCTGGAGGTACCAAGATGTATCGGGATCTTCGTCAAAGATTCTGGTGGTCTGGTATGAAGAAGGATATCGCTTGTTTTGTTGCTGAATGTGACGTTTGTCGTCGCGTCAAATCTGAGCACCAAAGACCCGCTGGTCTCCTGCAACCACATAAAATCCCTGAGTGGAAATGGGATGAAGTTGGTATGGATTTCATTACTGGTCTTCCTAAGACTCAAAAGGGAAATGATGCCATCTGGGTAATCGTTGACTATCTGTCCAAGGTTGCTCACTTTCTACCTGTTCGCGAGAGTATCACTGCCAATCAATTGGCTGATCTGTATATCTCTCAAATAGTTGTCCTTCATGGGGTACCAAAGAAAATCGTCTCTGACCGTGGAAGTTTGTTCACCTAAGGTTCTGGCCAAGTTTCCAACAAGCTATGGGAACTTGTCTGTCCTTCAGTACAGCTTATCATCCTAGCACCGGTGGCCAGACCGAAAGAGTGAATCAAATCCTTGAAGACATGCTAAGAGCGTGTGTTATTTCTTTTGGCAAAAACTGGGAGAAATGCCTTCCTTTCGCTGAATTCTCCTACAACAACAGTTTTTAGTCCAGTATTGGTATGGCACCATTCCAATTTCTATATGGAAGAACCTGTCATACTCCTTTGAACTGGTCAGAAACCGGCGAAAGAAAGTTCTTTGGTCCGGATATGATCCAGGAAGCAGAAGATCAAGTTCGTATCATTCGAGATCGTTCGAAAACTGCTCAGTCCCGCCAGAAAAGCTATCATGATCATCACCATCAACAGATTGAATATGAAGTCGGTGATCAAGCTTATCTCCGGGTCACTCCTCTGAAGGGTGTCCATCGTTTCGGTATCAAAGGCAAACTGGCTCCTCGTTATGTTGGTCCTTTCCGTGTTCTATCCAGGCAAGGTAACCTCGCATACAAATTGGAGTTTCCTGCAAACTTCCCTGAGGTGCATGGCGTCTTTCATGTGTCTCAACTCAAGCGTTGCTTCAAAGACCCTGTCTGTGGTGTTGATCACCAAACCCTTGATCTCTAGAAGGATCTGACTTTCCGTGAGTATCTTGTTCGTATCCTTGATGAGACCGAGCGCAAAACTCGTCGTCAAAACATCAAGTTCCTGAAAATTCAGTGGTCTCATCACTCTGAGGATGAAGCAACCTGGTAACGAGAAGATCGTCTTAGATCTGAGTACCCTGCCTTCTTTTCTAAAACTTAGGAATCTCGGGTCGAGATTCTTGTAAAGGGGGTAGAGCTGTAACAGCCCATGTTTGTAATATATGTACTCAGTACTTAAGCATGGCATGCATCTATTTAAATCATCCAAGTAATGCATGTGATCAAGTGTGTTGAATTAAATGCAAACCCTAAACCCTAGATTCTTCCCCTCTCTTTGAAATTTATTCAACTAGTTTTGAATTTTGAAATGACAAAAATATTTGGAGCCCAAACTTGATTAAAAGGGCCCCACAAATGTTTTATATACTTATTATAAACCCCTGGTATTTTTGGAATGTTTAAAACAGTATTTCAAAATGAAAATTACAAACAGAAATCAAAAACAGAAAAAGAAAAATTGTTTTGGCAAATAAAAATAAGCCATCCAGCGCCCCTAGGCCGAGCCCAACTCTTTCCCTCCCCTCTCTCCCTCTCCCGCGGCCCAACCAAGGCCCACAATGAAGCTTTGCTTCGCTGTCGCCGGCGATGACGTCCGCCGTCGCGCCGCGCGCCAAGATTCGCGCCACCGACGCTGCCGGCGACTACAAGGACCCCCTGCCGCCGAGGAGAACCCTAACCTTAATTTTCCCCCTTGCGCGCTTCCTCTTCCTCCTAGGCCAAACCCTAGCCCTCGGTCTCCGCCGCGTCCCTCCGTCTCCGGCCACCCCACGCCGTTCCGAGAGCACCATCGGGACCGCCTCATCGCCCTGGTTCGTCTAGCCAAAGGAATCGACGTCGGGCGTGCAAAATCGAGCGCAACGTCGACCTCTTCTCCACCTCTGGTTGACGCTCGCCGTCGACATCGCCGGCGACCCCGGCCTTCCCCAGCCTCCCCGACCCCACCATAGGCACCAAGGTGAGCTCGTGGTGCCTAGGCACCTCCTCGTTTCCTTCCTTGCATCCTGGTTCGCCGCCCGCGTCTTACACCACCGCTCGCCGCCTCAGATGCTCGCCGGGGACACAGTTCCAGCGACCATTCGAGGGCTGCGCCGACACTCCTAGGTCGGTCGCGAACCGCTCTCTCCAACGCGGCCAAGCACGCCTCCAGGCGCGCACGGGATCGAGAGATCTGTGCTCGACCTGGGGCTTCCCCATTGATGACGTCAGCCAGGCGTCATGCTGGCGTCATATTTCTTTTATTTTGTTTTTGGTATTTTCTGTAAATCATTTCTGTATTAGAAAAAAATGCTGACAGGTGGGCCCTGTCTGTCAGGGTTTTAACATTTTTGTAAATCATTTCTAAAATTAATAAAAGTCTAACATGTGGGCCCAAGTTACAAAATAATTTAAATATTCCAAAAATAATTTAAAATGAATTAAAAGTTGAGAAATTCATAACTAATTCATTTTAAATCAGAAAAATACAAATAATATATCAAAATGTTCAGAAAAATGATAGATATCTAATAAAGCTATAATCATGCATTGTTAAGCAACTTACATGACAAGTTTAATTAGAAGAACATAGTAACCCCTCACAGGTGATTCCGGAGTTTCCCGAGTTAGGGTTTTTACCCCTCGGAACCCCGTTTAAGCTGTCAAGCATGCCTTAGGGTTCCATTTCAATGCAATTCAACTTGTCATATCATCATTATTGTTTGAGCATTGCATCGATGCCATGTCTTGAATTTCGCCTTTCTTTCCGGTATTGGCTCTTCGCGATAGGATCCGAACCCGAAGCTGAAGTCAACAACACCGAAGATCCGTACCTGTCTACTGACGGACAAGGCAAGTGTAGCCTCTCATTCTGAACCTATGTTTTATAAAGTATATTACTTTCTCGCTATGATGCACACGATTCCAAAGTGGTCTTTTGTCAGTAGCTAGTGTTACCTATATGTTGAACGGTTTCCCTTTTATAGCCTTATACTCCTGATCCACTGCTCCTAGCATACCTAGGTCTGGCATCTGAGCGCTGCTAGAGCTTCTGAGATCGACAGCTGAGCTAAGCATAGAAACAACGTCGGATCTATTCAATGACGGATCAGAGGTTCCAAGGAAGGTAGTGAGGTAGGAGATGGTGACACCATCAAAGGAGTTAACTAAATATTCTAAGGCTTGTATGGGAGGCCATGTTGGTGTGGTATTTGTAGTTCCATACTCGCCACAACTAGGAACTGAGTTCTTGCCTTTGGAACTGAGATGAGCGTACATCCACATGGGGCTTGGGAACCCATCGACTGACTAACTTGCCTAGTAGATTCCATGAGTCACATAGTTCGGGCTTTCCATTTGGCATACACATTGAAAACATTTTTGAAAGAGGAGGTGAAGGAGGTGCATCATAACAGGTAAGGAAGCGTGGCCGCGGTTGCTTGGGGTAGATAGCGCCCCTGGTAAACCAACCTCGCCTCATATCTTTAAGTACCGGCTTCGGGATTTGACCCGTTATGGCGGAATCATACTTATTGTGTGACTCATGGTCTAGGCGAAAGCAAGGTAAAGGTCGTGGTCAACCACCCTCTGCCGGCCTTCCAAGGAAGAGGGCTAATAATATTTGGCATTAAGAGTCGGTTGATATGTGTGGGTAAAGTTGTACACCCCTACAGGATAATAATCTTTTCGAAAAGCCGTGTTCACAGTTATGAATGCTTGGTGACCAGATTCTAAGATCATAGATAACTTTACCATTATAAAAACTTGTTGATCCACGTGTGCTTAAGGATGCTTCCTCTGGGTCGAGGGGGTGATCCTAGATAGGAGGTTCTGATGAAGCTGGTGGTTATCGAAATGTGATGAACAAGATGAAGAAGTCGCTATCTTATCCCTTTTAAAAGATTCTGAGTAGACGAGCCTCTTCTCTCTCTTGTTTACAAATAAAGATTGCTTTCTGCAAAAGAAAATCTAGAGAAAGCTTTTCTAGCCAGAGCATGTAGATACTAGGTTATCTAAGTCTTGCGGAGTACATTCTCGTACTCAGCCTTGCGCCATTGTTGTTTTTCTACAGAGGATCTGGTTGCAACTGAAGGTGGCTTCTACGTTGACATCGACGAGTAGTTGGGGGTCCCAGGTAGCAGCCTCAGGACTATGGGATGGGCGCCGCTTTTGTTTATGGCCTCTTAGGCCTTTTGCTAAGTTATTGTGTAGAACAACATAATTTGCTTTCGCTGTGTGATGTATTGTTGGGTCTATGACCTCTGGTTTGTAATAACTCTAATATCTTACTCTATTAAGAGTTTAAACTTATGCTGTTGAATCCCTGTGTTCTGTAATGTTGCCGAATCATACTGTGATCTTCCATGTTTGGGAGTTGAACTTATCTTAGATGGTGATCTGAGGTTAGTTTAACCCTAACCTCGGGGGGTGCTACAGACAATGATATGTGTACACACCTTGCAGATAAGACCACAAACAATACTATCATAATGATTCAATAATAAGTCCAGATCTGGGATCATGGCACTCGGACCCTAGTGGCAAGCATTAAGCACAACAAGTTGCAACAAAGTCAAATAGCACTAATAAAGATACTAGGCACTATGCCCTAACAGATCTTATTCGATTACATGATAGAACCCATCTAATCCCTACCATCCCCAAGCCTACATCGGGGGATTACTCACTCATGGACGAGAGAAACATCGATGGTTGATGGAGAGACGTTGGTGATGACGATGGCAATGATCCTCTCCAAATTCCCCGTCCCGGCAGGGTGCCAGAACGGAGTTTCTGGATCCGATTCTTGGTTTCTGGTGGCGGCGGAGCGGAACTATTTCTGGAAAACTATCGAACCCCCCTCGGTTTTTAGGTTGAGAGGCAACTTATAGGCGCAGAGGGAGGCCGAGGGGGTGCCTGGGGTGGCTGCACCCTCCCTAGGCGCGGCCAATGGTGCGCTCGCGCCTGGCAGGGGTGTGGGCCCCCAGGCCCCTTCTCCGTCTCGTCTTCTGGCTCCGTGGGTATTCTGGTAAAATATAATTTTTGGCATATTTTCCAGGATTTTTCCTGATAGTTGATTTTCTGCACAAAAACAAGACACCAAGGTAATTCTGCTGAAAACAGCGTCAGCCCGTGTTAGTTGTATCCAAATCACACAAGTTTAGAGGAGAAACAATAGCAAAAGTGTTCGGGAAAGTAGCTAGGTTTTGGACGTATCAACTCCCCCTAATATTAGCTTATTGCTTGTCCTCAAGCAATTCAGTTGAAAACTGAGTGTGATAAAAGAACTTTCACGAACACATTTGCTTCATATGATGTATATATTCTCAGCACAGGAGTAGATGCTTAAACCATTCATAATAAGAAGTATGCAACTAAGTCTACTCAATATTCATTGCAATATGAAGAGAAACCAACTCAATAATAATAAGTAGCATGAAACATAAACATAAGCAACATTGCAATGCTCATAGTAAGGTATGATAGCGTGGTATATCGCTTGCCTTTGTTTGTAGAACACAATATAAATGCCAAGGCACCTCTGAAGTTCAAGTGAAGACTAGAAGTAAAGATATCAGAGATACAAGCATCAAAGTCATGAAATAATTAACCAAGTTTTGGAACAAACACAAGAATGACAACTATGCTCTCAAGAAGGTGCTCATAGAATAAGTGGTGACTCAACAAGGGAGTGAAAATGGTTTTGAAAAGTTTGAAAGGCTTCCAAATGCTGAAAGGAAGGTACTCATTAGCTTTGAGCTCTCATTGCCCCTATCATAGGCATCTTCATGTGGTTAAGGTGAAAGTGAGGTCCAGTATGAGTTATATGCTTGACAGACCATTAACTGAAAATCCCAAGTCCCTTTAGTACGAGGGCCGGTCCGCATGCTACTCAACTTTGGTTACCTGTAAGTTCTTGTCATTGTAAATACATGCATATCATAGAGAACCGCCAACGGGGTACCCCTTGCACATGATACAGGAGCTACCATGTGATCAAAATGATAAGGCAAGCAGACAATGAGCATCTCATCGATATTTTCATTTACTATGTGCATAGCTTTTTATTAAGGATGCTTCATAGAATGCTCATTATGGTGATGCTGCAAGTTTCCACCATGATTAGGCATGGCTTAGGCTAGTGGCCCAGGCGTTTCTCTAACACAATGTATAGACTCCATGAACTCACAAGCTCCCCTTTTATTTCACATCGTTGACATCCGTAAACAAAAGAGCAAAGTATCAACTGGATAGGATATCCAAAAAGTGTTGAAAGCGTTCCCCGTGATAGCACGGTTCTGCTGACTCCCAGCATATAATTTGCAAGCATATAAATTTCATGGACAAGTCACAATGGTTCAGAATTATTAAGTGCAAGGAATAAAGTGTGCCATCAAGTTCCTGAGAGCTTTACTAACTAACTTTATTAAAACAGACAAACATTTTATTTGGAAGAAAACAAGGCATATTGAATATGCACTGAAATAGCAAATGATGCTAATAGGTAGGTATGGTGGACACAGTTGGCAATAATGTTTTTGGGGAGTTGGAAGCACAGGTAGAGCTCATACTCAGTGCAAGTGAAGGCTAGCAAAAGAGAGGGAGAGACAAACGAGAGAGCAATAACTGTCATAATCATGCTTGCAACAAAACATGACTAATTATGGCATAAAAGTGATTCTAGAACTCTGAGGCAAAATAAATCATCGAGGCTTACTGACTATTGTTTAGTCATATGCATGCGTGAGCATGTGCCAAGTTGATTCACATGAAACTTTCAGAGGAGGATACCACAATATCATACCAAAATATGAATAGAACAATGCAAGCAAACATTCATATGACATGCTACAAACTATTAGCAAGCTGGAGCTAATCATAGACAAGCAAGAACTACTAAGCATCCATCAGTAACACACTCCTTACAAGGAACAAACTAAGCATGCTCACAATGATGAGTATATGTACAAAAATGAAAACAAATAGAGTTTGTTGCCAACCTCTTACCACTCCTTAAGTTGTCTTAATCTTCATTATTGCCCTTCACTTGTGTGACTTGAATAATAACATGAAACCAAAATCCACTGAGGACGCCTGAACCCTGCAAAGAACTCACAAAACCAAAGAAGAAAAACAAATATTTTGGTGTTTTCGATTTTTTAGAAACAAGCAAACAAAGAAAAAACAAACAAAGAAAAAGCAAACCAAACAAAGCAAAATCTTTTTGGATTTTTATTTTAAGGCAAACCAAAGCAAAGAAACAAACCAAAATAAACAACGCAAATATTTTTGGTATTTTTGTGTTTTTGAGAAAGAAGCAACAAGAACCAAAAAGAAAGCAAAATAATGGATATACAAAGAACCGACCGAACGTGATATATATATATATATGAGTGTGATGTCGGTATACCTCCCCCCAAGCTTAGGCTTTTGGCATAAGTGGGGCTCAATCCCATGGTGCCCAAGTAGGTGCACCTCCGTAGTACGACGAGGAGGCTCCCTCGTCCTGGTACGAGCTCGAGGACTCCCCTGTGTAGTGTACAGTGGGGTAGTAAGAGGGCGCTTCCTCCTGATAGTGCCCATGGAAGGTAAGAGAGTGCAACGTCTCATCCATCTCCTCCTTGGAGTGTGACAAGGGTCCCTGAGAAATACTGAACAAAGTGGTTTGGGGGAGAGGGATCTCTCTCTCTTCCCTGTCAATAAATAACATTCTATAAACCAAGTTCTCAAGGGTAGAGCTAGTGGTGACAAAGTGATGCGCCTTCATGGCAGCAAGATCAAGCCTCTCAAGAGCCAAGACTGTATCATTTAGATCAACAACAATGTCCAAGGCAGCAGCAACACGCGTAGAAATAATTCCCTCATAAATGGGTCCCTTAGCAGTTAAGCGACGAGCAATGAGAGAACCAAGATTGTACTTGGTTTCATTGTTGAGCGCAGCAGCTAAGAAAGCCAGATGATAACTAGAAATATTACTAGTATTCTCCCTACCAAGAACACTGGTGGCAAGATAGTAAGTGAAGTACCTGATGGCTGGAAGCTGAATGTTTCTTATCTTTCCCTGTTGAGCTCTACGGTTATCATCATTGGTTATTCCGCGATAGAGCTCCAACAAATCAGCGGGTTGAGATCGAACCTTCTTTGCTGACCCAGTTGTACCAAGTCCTAGAGCTTCACAAAATTTCTTCAATGTCATATGGTAAGACCTGCCATAAACTTTGAAAGAAACATCTGGATGGAACAAGCTGTTAGTGAAGGATAAGATCTCCACAAATGTTTTAGTGAGCGTAGCATATTGCACGCTCTCATCCTGCATAAGACTTGTTAGACCATCCCTCTGAACCAAAGTCATAAAATCATCAAGAATCCCAGCAGCCCGCAAGAAGGTTTGGCAAGGAAAGGCGGAGAGATGCGCATCCCCTCATCTCCCTCGTCACCAAATCGTGGAGTGATGAGATCCTCATTGTATGAGGGCCTGACACTAGTGGATGATCTTGGAAGCCTTGCCCTTCTAGGTGCATCACCCTCAAATATTTCACCAAATGTGTGGTGTTCCATGACCTCTCTTTTCTGAAATTTTAGACAAGCATCAAACCAAGTGATTTTTAAGTTCATAAATGATGAGCAACTACTATAGGAACTTTCTAGAGGGCTACACATGTATCAAAATGAAGTCTCTAAGCATAGAACAATCATGCAAGCTCACACAACCTGACACATATAGCAGCAAAATACTCAAGATACAATCTACCAATCACAAATCTAATTGGACAAGTGGAGGAGGCACATACCAAGGAGCAATCTCTCCAAAAATCAGCAGCAAAGATGGGCTGAGCAAGGAGATCGAAAATCGCGAGCAAGAACATCAAGAGCTCGAGCTTGAGCAAGTTTTTCGGGAAAGAGAAAGAAGATGGCTGTGGGGGGGCACCTTGAAGGGGCCCGGGTGGGCCAGACCCTCCTAGGCGCCACCCACAGGTAGGCCGCGCCTACCATTGGTGTGGTGGCCTGGGGTGGCCCCCTGGGTCACTTCAGGTGTCCCTCTTCCCCTTTTTTCGAGGAAAAATTTATTTTGAATTTTCAGGGATTTTTCGAGAAACTTTATTTTTTGCCAATTTTCAGGGTATGAAAATTGATTTTCTCGCAGAAACAATTTTTTCAGAAGAAGCAAAAGCAAACCAAAAGCCAAACTACAGGAGCTCTAAGACAAACTAACAATCAAACAACTAGCAAAACTAAAGCTAAAAGCAAAGACTAGGAAGGAGAAAAGTAAAAGAAAGCAAGTATAACCACAGTGAAAACATTATTTTGTTCATTAAATTCCTTTTGTTAACAAGGTTGATCAAGTCTTGTTACCAAATCAATCTTATATGAAACAAAACTTTGCATTCCACAAGGTGATTATGTTACCTCATACTTGATAGCAATGGTCCAAATCATAATAGTTTCAAAATTTTCCTGTGGAATGGGACAATATATTTCTCCAACCTTGATGCTCTCAATATTTTCAATGGAATTCAGGCAATAGCTCTTAACAACCTTATTGGGGAAATAAACAGTATGCTCTTTGTCATCAATATTGAATGTTACTTTTCCTTGATTACAATTAATGACAGCACCCGCAGTATTAAGAAAACGTCTCCCAAGAATAATAGACATATTATCATCTTCATGCATCTCAAGCACCACAAAATCAGTTAAAACCAAGCAATTACGAGCCACTTGAACAGGAACATCCTCACATATACCAACAGGAATAGTAGTTGACTTATCATCCATTTGCAACGATATATCAGCTGGTGTCAACTTTTCTAGCTGGAGTCTCTTATAGAGAAAAAGGCATAACACTAACTCCAGCTCCCAAATCATATAAAGCAGTTCTAACATAATTATTCCTAATAGAGCAAGGAATAGTTGGTATACCTGGATCATCAAGTTTCTTTGGAACCCTACCATTGAAGGAATAATTAGCAAGCAAAGTAGAAATCTCCTCATTAGAAATCTTCCTTTTATTAGAGACAATATCCTTCATATACTTTGAATAAGGAGGCAATTTAATAGCATCAGTCAAAGAAATTTGCAAAAATAAAGGTTTCATCCACTCACAAAACTTGTTGTAGTGTTCTTCCTCCTTTGACTTGTGTTTCTTACCTAGAAAAGGCATAGGTTTCTGCACCCAAGGTTCTCTCTCTTTACCATGTTTATTAGCAATAAAATCTTCCTTAGTGTACCTAGTGTTCTTAGTGTGCTTCTCAGGTTCTTCCTCACCTTCATCCTTATCAGGAGCATCATTTTTATCATTACCACTCTCAGTTTTAGCATCAGAGATAGATATACTATTAGGATCTACAGCAAGTTCAAGTGGTTCCTCGACTATTTTGTGTTTCTTTTTCTGTCTCTTACGAGGACTACCACTATTCTCACCTTGTTGAGAATCCTGCTCAATTCTTTTAGGTTGTCCCTCAGGATATAAAGGATATTGAGTAGCTATACCACTCCTGGTTCTAATTCCATAAGCATGTTTATCTTCTGAGGCATTAACTAGCATATCCTTTTGTACCTTAGCAAGTTGATCAAGTTGGGTTTGGACCATTTGAAAGTGTTTACAAAGCATTTTAATATCATTAGAACTTCTTTCCACAATATCTTTCAACTCATGGATAGCTCTAGAGTTTTCCAATAAATGATTCTGAACTTGTTTATTAAAATTACCTTGTTTAACAAGAAAAATGTCAAGTTCCTCTAAACATTGATCAGGAGGCTTACCATCAAAGTGTTGGAGAGAGTGTACCTCAATAGTGGATGAGTGGGGAATTGGCTTACATAATTCTTCTATAGGAGGTAGATTCTTCACATCTTCAGCTCTAATATCTTTCTCCTTTAGACACTTCTTAGCTTCCTTCATCACTTCATCATTTAATGCAATAACTCCCCTCTTCTTTGGTGTTGGTGTTGGAACTGGTTCAGGCACATCTGGTTCAGGAGTAATAGTCTCAGGTGTATTCAGCTCAGTTGAAGTCCAATCATCATAATTCTTGCTTATCTTAGCCATTAATTCTTCAGCATCTATAGGAGTTCTTTTCCTGAAAACACAATCAACAAAGCTATCTAGGTAGGTCCTAGAATCATCAGTTAGTCCATTAAAATAAATATCAAGAAGCTCATTCTTAGGTAATGGACATCCAGGATATGCATGAATCAAGGCACAGAACCTTGTCAATGACTCAGGCAATTTCTCTTCTTCTCTATGTTTAAAATCAAAAAGTCTCTGCAAAGCAACATGTCTAGCACTAGTAGGAAAATATTTCTGGAAGAAAGAAGCAATCAGGGCTATCAATTGAACCATGAGGTAATCTATTAAACCAAGCCCTAGCTTCTCCTTTTAGTGAAAAAGGGAAGATCTTAGTAACAAAGTACTTGCACATCTTAAAATCATAAAAGAATAAAGCACTCATAGTAGAAAGCTCATTCATATGAGCCACAACACTCTCATTTTCAGTCCCACAAAAAGGTTCTTTCTCAACAATATCTAAATAAGATAAATCAAGAGAGAAACCATAGTCTTCATCTTTAATATCTATAGGAGAGGTGGCAAACTTAGGATCAGAGGACAGTTTAGGCATAATAGTACGTCTAGCAAGGAGACTCTTAATATCACTAGTACCATGTGTGTTTCGACACTCTTCAACAAATTCATCAGTGAACTCAATGTAACCATCATTAATATCATAACTCTCACTAGACTCGGGTGAGCTAACAGGTATAACAGTGTCTTCACTAGGAGTTTCGGTATTTCCTAGACTAGCCATAGTAGCATCTAGAAAAGGACCTAATGAACCACTCACATCAAGCACAGTAGAAGTAACATCATGAGCGTCAAAAGCAATTTCAGATTCAGCAGCAGTAGTAGTGTGTGTAGCATGAGTATGTGGTGGTGGTGTGACAAGCTTACTTTAGGATTGTATCTCTTCTTGTACTGGATGGTAAAATAGGGAACTTTCCATCACGAGACTTCCCCTTGATGAAAGGAGTAGAAGTGAACAATAATAGATCTAAGTGAACTTACAAATAAAGCTATGCTCCCCGGCAACGATGCTAGAAAATAGTATTGATGACCCACAAGTGTAGGGGATCGCAACAGTCTTCGCGAGTAGTATTACCAAATTTATTGATTCGATACAAGGGGAGACAAAGAATACTTGCAAGCCTTAACAACTGAGTTGTTAGTTTAGCTACACCTGGAAATAGTTCTTGCTCACAGAAGTTTATCAGTAGCAACAGTCTGTAGTAGCAACAGCAAAGCAACAACAGTAGTAAAACAGGAGCAATAGTAGCAGTAACAGTAACAGTAGGATTCGAGTGCGGTAGGCATAGGGATGGATGGACGGGCGTTGCATGGACGAGTCTAAACATTAACACTCCATGAACACCGGTGCAAATCATTAACACTCCATGAACACATGTGATCCTCACACCACAGCCATCCCCTCTGATTGTTCCAATTATTGTCATTTCGGGGCCTTTGGATCCGGACAATGATATGTGTACACACCTTGCAGATAAGACCACAAACAATACTATCATAATGATTCAATAATAAGTTCAGATCTAAGATCATGGCACTTGGGCCCTAGCGACAAGCATTAAGCACAACAAGTTGCAACAAAGTCAAATAGCACTAATAAAGATACTAGGCATTATGCCCTAACAGATCTTATTCGATTACATGATAGAACTCATCCAATCCCTACCATCCCCAAGCCTACATCGGGGGATTACTCACTCATGGACGAGGGAAACATCGATGGTTGATGGAGAGACGTTGGTGATGACGATGGTGATGATCCTCTCCAAATTCCCCGTCCCGGCAGGGTGCCAGAACGGAGTTTCTGGATCCGAATCTTGGTTTCTGGTGGCGGGGGCGGAGCGGAACTCTTTCTGGAAAACTATCAAACCCCCCTCGATTTTTAGGTCGAGAGGCAACTTATAGGTGCAGAGGGAGGCCGAGGGGGTGCCTGGGGTGGCTGCACCCCCCTAGGCGTGGCCAATGGTGGGCCCGCGCCTGGCAGGGGTGTGTGCCCCCCAGGCCCCTTCTCCATCTCGTCTTCTGGCTCCGTGGGTCTTCTGGTGAAATATAATTTTTGGCATATTTTCCGGGATTTTTCCTGATAGTTGATTTTCTACATAAAAACAAGACACCAAGGTAATTCTACTGAAAACAACGTCAGCCCGTGTTAGTTGTATCCAAATCACACAAGTTTAGAGAAGAAACAATAAAAAAAGTGTTCGGAAAAGTAGATATGTTTTAGACGTATCAGCCAACATCCTCATCTAGTAGGCAATGTACCCTAGACACCGATGGTATTGTTGGCATCATGTTTGAGCACCGAGTCTAGAACCCAAAAGCAAACATACTACTCCCTTGCACACAGTTTTATGAGGGATTGGCATCTCAGTGGTTCTATATTTGTAGGCATGATCATGCTGGTAGAGTTCTAAGGTGATCCACCCTTGAGCAGAGTTTCTTAGGCTAATACCACGAAGGAGGAGGATATCGCCAAAGACGAGATAATCGGTTGGGCCCTTACAAACAGGATGGAGGACAATTGTCTGATCGAGGTTTTGGTACCATTTCTACTTCAACAAAATTGCATTTTTTCTTGTTAATTTGAGGTACACCCCATGTATGAGGACTCAGGCGACAAGATCTTACCCAAAAATCTGCAAAGTGCCTTGATGATGTAAACGTGCACACCCGAGTCGCCAAAATAGTAGGGAGGGCTTTTTGATTGAGAACTACGGGAAATCTTTGCCCCTTTAGCTTGTCTAGGCCTCGTAATCGAGTGAGTTCACTCGTCTTAACACAATTTCTGTTATTGATCCATAGTACACTCCATTATTTGCATAAATTCAACTCATTTGCCTCATATCCTTCTATGGAACCCTTGCCATAGCCAAGTCCTACTTAGAGGATGAATAAACTAGCAGGAAAAAGGAAAATACGTGTCTCCCTAATCCAATACGCAAGGGCTTTCGACTCGGGTGACCCAATCACAAAAGCAGAATGATGACTCTAGTTGTCGCGAGGAAGTTGTTCCATCATCCCAACGGCCAATGGGATCTTCAAAATTCGGTTCACGTCAACTTGTATGACTAGTTTTATTAGTAGTGGCTCATCCATGTTTTTGTCGGCTGGATCAGTTACTTGGCAGACTTTGTTACAACTACATTACCTCTTGTTGTAAGGACATTCATTTCTCGAAGGGTTGTTCAATATCTGAGCATGGTTCTAATTGTTGATATCATTGCCATCACCCTTTCTGGAAGGGCATATGTGTATCCAATCATGGCTCCAAATGTTGATGTAATTGCCATCACGAACACACCAGATATGTCCCCTTTTAAAAGTTTGAACCCCAACCCAAGTACTTAGTAGAAAAACAAACAAAACATGTTGTTGTCTGCAGGAAATTTTTCATCCTACCTGCAAACATGCTATACCTTCGCTGGAGGCTCAATACCAACTACATTGAGTTGGTTTTGTGTGTAACTACTGAATTACCCATTGTCTAATATTGAAGGAAATTCGAAATTCCACTCACTCAACCAAGGGAAGGGAATATACACACCGACAATGTCTTGACAAGCGCCAAAGCGATGTACCTTCATGTCACCGGCCATAGCTTCTCCTGGCAACTCTTAAATCGTTGTCACCTAATGCCAACGCTAGCACTGCCACTAGATTTGTTTTAAACTGAGCATTGTATTAAAATCTTAATATATTTCTTAAACCGAGCATTGTATTAAGAATTGTTTCACTTTTAGGTTTTTTGAGATTATCTAATAAAAAATATACCTCGTATAATTATGTTTCTATGAATATTTTCGAGCTCCATAATAATTGATATTTGTGGTTGGTTGTGTGAGTCATCTTGGTGCAAAGTAAGGGAGACAAAAAATTAACAATAGGAACACGACCCCACATCATAATATTTGATGCCACATACTTATGATCCATGAAATATACTCAATCAACACATCCAGTTTGCCAAAAAAAAGTATCAACACATCTTATCTACAAATGATCAAAGTGCAGAACACAGTGACAAAACATCATGGATAATTCAAAACAGTGGAAAAGGAAATAAATGAGTTCCATGAGCAAGTCGAGTACTTAACAAACGATGAAAATGACATACATTCAGTCCTAAGTTTACCAAATAGACACAAAATCATATATACTAATTGTAGCATCACAATGATTCGCCAATAATTACTCTCGCTTAGTGGTGTGTAGTAGCTAGTGTCAAGGAGTGGCAGGCAGAACAAAAATTGATTCTGGACAACACCAACATGAACTAGAGTGTGCTACCAAAACTTTTTCCATAAGATTCTCTTATTATAATGTATGCATTAAGCATGCCACATGTACGGATATCCTCATGTGTACTGCAATGATGGATTTATATTTGCATAGCTTTGGAACACATGTGTGAAATAGCTCTAAGCTGCAGGTCAGAACTTCTACGTACAGTTAACCCAAAATTCTCAGACATGTCAACTAATGTCGAGTTGGCCCCATCGGGAAGCATCCAATCAAAGTGATAGAGAAAGTTCGCCAATGCTATCTCTAAAATTGAAGAGGCAAATGTTATCCCAGGGCATCGACGTCGCCCACACCCAAAAGGGGTGAATTCAAAGCATGTTCCATTGTAATCCATGTTATTGTTCTCAAACCTCTCTGGATTGAACACTTGAGGATTATTCCAGTATTGAGGATCCTGGGAAATTGCGAAGACATTGATGTATATATTGGTGCCTTTAATCATTTCATAACCCATAATCTCGCAGTCCTCTTCGTTCTTGCGGTTGAGTAGAGGACCAGGTGGATGCAATCTAAGAGCTTCTTTGATGACCATCCGCATGTAGTGAAGTTCTGCAATGTCACTATTGGTAAGGATAGCTCGTTCCGGGCCTAGTACCTCCCGGACCTCTAATTGTGCCTTAGCCATAACTTCGGGATGATTGACGAGCTCCGACATGGTCCATTCTAAAGTGGTTGAAGTGGTATCAGTGGCTGCTCCAAACATGTCCTGGAGATGAGGGTGTCGCGGTGAATATATGTAAGATTATAATTGAATATATAGTAGCAAGAATATAATAAATTGGTCAAAGAAAACTATAGTCAAAGTAAATTTTTATGTAGTATATCAATCATTATTTTAACCAAAGGCTATTAGTTCTGTATTGGACATTAATGTTTTAATACTTGCATGCTTGCTGCAGAGTCTTTTGTTCAGGTTTTCTCTAATTAACCCAGTATTGTAAGATTTGTGCTCTGATTTTGCATGTAAACAAGGTTAGTTCTACTTTACGAATTGGAGTAGCACACTGCCCTCCTAAAAAGATAATTACAAAAAATATGTGCCAAGACACCGACTAATTTATTGGATTTTACCAATGATACATGAACATACTTACCTAGAAAAAAAGTCAACATTGAGGAAGTTTGCAAGAAGATATTACTAGAACCCTGAATGGATATTAATCAAATCAGTTTTTGTTCTGTGGTGGACGCTAAATTGTCTCTGTATTATGTAGACATCACATGATAAAAAAATCACACGATAGTTAGCAGAACCAATTAATGGCTAAGAGTTGTGTCCTAAACCAAGCTCATGTAAACTATAGTACCGTTGTGCAGAGATGGCAGTGGAAATGAAAATACTCACAAACAGGACGGTGGTTATAATCTCTGTGGTTAGAGGGGATTCCAGCGAGTCCTCCTGCAGTGTGAGCAGCACGTCCAGCAGACCCTCGCCGTCGGCGCCGTCGCTGGCAGCTCGAAGCGCCTTGCGCTCGACGATCACGTCGGTGATGATGCCCTGAATGACGTCGCAGCAGCCCTTAATGCGGCGCTCCTCGTCGCTCAACCACCGCACGAGCCTCGACGACGGGAAGAGGTCGACGAGGAAGAAGCCTCCCAGCAGGTCCATGATCTGGTCAGACGCGTGGATGAAATCCTCCTGCTGGCTGACCTTACCGCCAAAAACCGCCCGCGCCACGACGTCGTTGCTGAGCGCCGCCACCTTCTGGCTGACGTTGATGGTGGCGCCAGCCGAGGCCGTGATGGAGCGGAGGAGGCTGCCCATCTCCTCGGCCCTGACGCTCTCCATGCGCTTCACCTGCTTGGAACTGAGGAGCTCCGCGACGCACACCTTGCGCATCTGGCGCCAGTGGTCGCCGTAGGGGGCGAAGATGATTCCCTTGCCGCCGAAGCCGACGATGTCCTGCATCCCGGTGGTCCGCCGGTTCGCGAACCCAGCGTCGTTGGCCTTCATCATCTGCCCCACCGCCTCGGCGCTGGAGACCACCACGGTGGGGATCTCGCCTAGCTGCAGGTACATCACCGGCCCATGCCGGCGACACAGCCCTGTCATGGTGCGGTGCGGGAGGGCGCTGACGACGTGGTGAAGGCTGCCGATGATCGGGAGTCTCCATGGGCCAGGAGGTAGCGGCTGCTTCTTACCACCGGAGAGCTTGAAATACCAAAAGGCCAGTAGCGTGGATAGGGCTATCAGACTTAAGGTTAACCACCACCCCTCCATGGCAGGCAGAGCCTATGATCAATTAGAAAGTGGGCTTAGTGATGCTGGTAATATAGGGATGGAGAAAAATGAAGGGAACGAAATCATAATTTGCAGACGATGTGACAGATGAATAAGAAAACATAGCAGTGTTCCCTCAAAAAAAAAAACATAGCAGTGAGAGGCTTTGGGGTGCTAATTAACTAGAGTATATTTCTTAACTTGGTCGTGTTCGTGTAGTTCATATCTGGAACATTTCCTTGGTTTCGTCCGTCCCATGTCTGTTCTGTTCCGTTGGGTAGCGGATGTTTGTCCATCCCGTGTCGATCGCTCGCTCTACCCCTCCCCTATCGCTACTTGGACTTCGTCCTTAGTCGATGTACTACCTGGAATTCGTCCGACTTCCTACAGGCGGTCTAACAAAAAGACTTCGCTTAGGGTTTCGTACAAATTCCCAGCGGGCTGCGATATATTCTTTTAAAAAAAAATCGAAATGGGCAAGTGCGCCGGCTGCGATATCTCTACCTCGCAGGCACGGAGTATTGTGAGACGCTTGAAGAAATAAATTACTAAGATAGAGGCCCCTCTACTCCAATACGGCGTGTTCGAACCTTACTGTCCCAAGTGGTTCCGCCCCCAGCAAAAAAAAAAATGGTTCTGTCCCCAGCTGACGCTGCGGTAGGCTGTGCTGCAAAGCTCTGTCGTGCATGCTGGAGAAGGAGCTGGACTTCATCATGTTCAGATGTTCTTTGATTTGGATTGAGGTCATTTGTGCACAAAGTGATGATCTGGTTGTAAATTTTATTTTTCTTCTGGTCCCTGATGTAAATTGTGTCTCCACCGACGAGAACAAATGAATGCCACTCGGTCCTTCGGAACCGAGCCCTGTTCAAAAAGAGAACTAGTAAGAGAAACTTGCTCAAGAACTTAATACTCCCTCTGTCCTGAAATACCCTGCATTCTGGGTTTAGTCAAGGTCAAACTTTGTAAAGTTTCACTAAACATATTGAAAAATTTATGTACATCTATAATACAACATAAGTACCATTAGAATCTTCTTAAGATATATTTGCATAATATATACATTCGGTGCTATAGATGTTTATAGTTTTTTCTATATATTCTACCAAACTTTATAAAGTTTGACTTTGACTAAACCCAGAATGCAGGGTATTTCAGGACAGAGGGAGTATAAGGATCTTAGGCAGTTAGAGTGGGCCATGTCGGAACTCGTCAAGGTATATATCTTTCTCAAAAAAAAAGTATGCCTACACATATAAGCAACTGGATTTATTAGATGTCGCAAAATGGCATCCATGTGAACGAAGCTGCATCTCCCATAGACCGAGAACAATATCAAAGACTTGTTGGGAAATTAATATCTCTCTCTCATACTCCACATGATATTGCATTTGTTGTTAGCGTGTTAGACAATTTATGCATGATTCTAGAACATGTCATATGGAGTTATAATTCGAATTATCAGATATCTAAAAGGGTGTCCACGTCGTGGTTTGTTGTATTCGGCTAATGGAAATTTACAAGTGGAATGTTACATAGACATATGCAGACTGGGACAGTGCGTTCGATGATGAGCGATCTACATCTGGTTACTATGCATTTGTTGGAGGGAATTTGGTAAATTGGCACAGTTAGAAGCAAAGTGTAGTGTCTCGTTCCACCGCCGAAGAATAATTCATATCGATGGCTCATAAGTTCTGGGATTGAGGATTCTCTTAATGGAGATGTGGTTGGTTGATTCAAAAGTTTTGATGTTGTATTGTGACAATAAAGCAAAACTTGACATTTCAAATAACCATGTTCTGTACAACTGCACGAAACATATTGAAATTGATAGGCATTTCAAGGGGATGGACCAATGGATAATCCATGCCCCGTGTGAGTTCGGCAAACCAACTTATAGATATTTTGGCTAAAGGCTTACCTAATAAATTATTTTATGTATTGTGTAGAAGGATGGGATTGTATGATGCATTGACATATCGTGAGGGGTATCATTGAGTACTATTAGTATGTAACAATAGAAGGGCTAAAAAGAAAATTAGGTAAATCTATTACATGATAGGAAAGGGGAAATAAGAAAGGTAGAGGAGCTCCAGCTCTAATAAGGCTCAGGAAATGGATTGACCTCTAGGTAACCCAAACTCTGATAACAACATAGGGTGCCGCCAACCAACCTCAGAGAATCCCTTTGTGAGACATGGCTGATGACCCACAAGTATAGAGGATCGCAACAGTCTTCGAGGGTAGTATTACCTAATTTATTGATTCGACACAAGAGGAGCCAAAAAATACTTATAAGCCTTAACAGCTGAGTTGTCAATTCAGCTGCACCTGAAAATAATCTTGCTCACAGTAGTTTATCAGTAGCAATAGATTTGTAGTAGCAATAGCAAAGTAACAGCAGCAGTAAAACGAAGGCAGTAGTAACAATAGTAGCAAATAGTAGGATATGAGTGCGGTAGGCATAGGAATGGATGGACGGGCGTTGCATGAACGAAACTATTCATATAACTTTAAGATCTAGGGTATTTGCAGATAAATAAGATAAAGCATCCAAGTACTAAACAATCATAGACATGTGTTCCATATATAGTCATACGTGCTCGCAATGAGAACTTGCACAATATATTTTGTCCTGCCAGCCCGTTGCAGCGGGGCCTCAAGGGAATCTACTGGCAATTAAGGTACCTCTTTTAATAGAGAATCGGAGCAAAGCATTAACACTCCGTGAACACATGTGATCCTCAAATCATAGTCATCCCCTCTGGTTGTCCCAATTTTTGTCACTTCGGGGCCTTTGGTTCCGGACAATAATATGTGTACACAACTTGCAGATAAGATCACAAACAATACTATCATCATGAATCAATAACATGTTCAGATCTGAGATCATGGCACTCGGGCCCTAGTGACAAGCATTAAGCACAACAAGTTGCAACAAAGTCAAATAGCACTAACAAAGATACTAGGCACCATGCCCTAATAATCTTATTCGATTATATGATAGATCTCATCTAATCCCTACCATCTCCATAGCCTACAGCGGGGGACTACTCACTCGTGGATGGGGGAAACATGGATGGTTGATAGAGAGGCGTCGGTGATGATGATGATGGCGATGATCTCCTCCAAATCCCCGTCCCGGCAGGGTGCCAGAACGGAGTTTCTGATTCCAAAATTGCGGTTTTTGGTGGTGGCGGCGCAATGGATCTCTTTCTGGAAAAACGTCGAACCCCCCAGATTTTTTAGGCCAGGAGGCTTTATGTAGGCGAAGAGGGAGGCCGAGGGGGTGCCCGAGGTGGCCACACCCCCTCCAAGCGCGGCCAAGCCCAGCCCGCGTGGCCAGGGGGTGTGGGCCCCTCGTGGCCCTCCTCTGTATCATCTTCTGGCTCCATGAGTCTTCTGGTAAAATAGGATTTTGGCATATTTTCAGGGAGTTTTCCTGAAAGTTGATTTTCTGCACAAAAGCTAGACACCAAATCAATTCTGATAAAAACAGCGTCAGTCCATGTTAGTTGTATCCAAATCATATAAGTTTAGAAAAGAAACAATAGGAAAAATGTTTGGGAAAGTAGATACATTTTGGACGTATCAACTCCCCCCAAGCTTAGCTTATTGCTTGTCCTCAAGAAATTCGGTTGAAAACTGAGTGCGATAAAAGAACTTTCACGAACACATTTGCTTCATATGATGTAAATATTCTTAGCACATGAGTAGATACTTAGACAATTTATAATAAGGAGTATGCAACTAAGTCTACTTAATAGTCATTGCAAGCTATAAAGAGGTTCCAAGACAATAATAATAAGTAGCAGAAATATAAATATAAGCAACATTGCAATGCTCATAAAAAGGTATGATATAGTGGAATCTCGCTTTCCTTTGATGGTGGAGCAAAACATGAATGCCAAGGCACCTCTGAAGTTCAAGTGAAGACTAGAAGTAAAGATATTGATACAAGCATCAAAGTTATGAAATAATTAACCAAGTTTTGAGACAAGCACATTACACTAAGAATGACAACTATGCTCTCAAGAAGGTGCTCAAAGAATAAGTGGTGACTCAACAAGGAAGTGAAAGGGTTTTGAAAGGTTTGAAAGGCCTCCAAATGCTGAAAGTATGGTACTCATTAGCTTTGATCTCTCATTGCCCCTATCATAGGCATCTTTAAGTGATTAAGTTTAAAGTGAGGTCCAATATGAGTTATATGCTTGAAAGACCATAAACTGGAAATCTCATGTCCCTTCAGTACGAGGGCCGCTCCTCATTGTAGCATCCCAATTGTCTAACAATTGCAATGCTACTAGCCTAGTCTATATAAATGCTACGTCATATATATAATTGTTGCATCATAATTATATCATGCTCATGTCATCATGCCACCTTGCATTTGAGCATCATATAAAACCCTTTTTGTTTTGGTTCTTCTCTCATATGCATTGTAAATTGTATTTGCCTCTTGATATTGTATTTGGTTATTGATATATTGTTTAATGCCCAAGTTGAGTTGGGGGCATATCTTTTATTAACTCCACCACCTTTCTTGTCATCATCCCATCATTCCACCATTCCACCATATATGAGCATTGCAACTTATTTGGTTGTACCTCTAGCTCATGTGGGTTGGGATGGATCCAATTCTATCTCCACATGCTCTCATATACGCACCATATTGTTTCCACATTATTGGTTTATGAGGGCCACATGGCCACCTTTGCATGCCTTGTGAGTGGAACCCTTTTCTAGCTTCCATATGGGTTGTTTTGGGGTTTATGCTCATGTTGGGATATTTTTGGGCTTACTAAATACCTAGTGGCACATACACACTAGCATGTCCCATTTTTATTCAAATATGGTCATTCCCTTTCACTCCACATAGAACATTCCTTCAATCCTTAGCTTGTCCCTTACTCCATCTTTTGAGGATGCACATAAATAAATGCCATGAGATTTTATTTTGTTTTCACAAGATTAACACATGGCATTAAATACTTGCATGGGCCATGCAACCATCTCCATCTTTTGTCCTCCTTTGTTTTTATTTGATTTTTGAGTGAATCATCCTCTATCCCTCCCTACCACTCCTTTTGCTTGATCTAGTTTGGTCTTGCTAAAAAGCCACCACCACATCACCCTCTCTCTCTAATCCTCTCTCCAAACACCTAACACCTCATCTAAACCCTAACCCTAGTTGCCTCTCTTTCTTCTAACCTTAGTTCTAAACCCTAACCAAGCCCCCCCTCTCTCATCTCTCCTCTCTATACCATGCTGGTCCCATCTAGCCTCCTCACCCCCTCTATCCAAAACCCAAACCCTAATCACCTACACCACTATCACCATCTACCATACCACCCCCTCGAGCCAAAACCGAGCCACCCCTAACCCATCCACCTGGCTCCACCCTAGCTCTAACCCCTCTCTAACCCGAGCCTCTCTCTCTAGCTAACCCTAGCTACCTGGCCACTCCCTCTCCCTGGCCCATGCCCCAGCCACACCTCTCTCTAACCCTAAGCAAAACCTAACACAAGCCCCACCCGAGCCCTCTTTTGCACCACACCAAACCCATGTGCTCCTCCCTCCCCTCTCTACCCCAACCACCCCATCTCTCAGATCTCGATCTGGGATCCTCTTCATCCTATCCTTCCTCCCCTATCTGCTCTCCTCAACCACCATGGCCATGGACAGCTCCATGTCCATATCAAACCCTAGTTCGGCCAAGCTTCGAGAGGAGGCGGTTGCAGCTGTGCCAAGGAGGATCTAGGCGTCCAGGAGCCTGCCCTACTTCCTCTCCAAACCCTAGAACCGCCAACCACACCGGAACCCTGCCGTAGACACCATGCCAGCGCCATGCCCGTGAGGACTGGAAGCTCCATGGACACGAGCGTCACCGTCGATCACCGCCTTCACAAGCTCCAGCGACCACACCGACGAGCTCCTGGTGAGAATCCTGAGCTACTTGACAAGGTCCCCCGCTTCCTTAACGCCTAACGTCGCCAATCTTTTCGCCGAGCATCCTGCGGGCGCAGCCGACGATGTTCTGTCGCTAGAGTCGTTTAGCGTCGTCGTTGTTTGTCTCTGTTCATCGAGTTCTAGAAGCCTCTGTGTTACTCATATGCAGATGCCCCCTGAACCAAAGTTGTAGCCCGTGGTTTCCTCTTCGTTTTTCGTTTTTGGGGCGACGCGTTTCGTCCAGCGGAGGCGTCGCCACCGTCGCCGGAAGACGGCCGGATCCGCCGCCGTCAGAGCCGTGTCCGTCAGAGCGCTGTAGCAGCCGATGGCCTTTTTGCGCTGGAGCCCCTGTCCTTTTTCCCACCTGAACCCGCCGTCCCCGGAGCCCCACCTGACAGCCTCGGTACATTCTTGCAAGAAAACCCCCGCGCTTTGTGGCTTCTCAACCCGCGCTCCCCTGGATCGCCCACGTGTCGCCCACCGGCTGGCCGTGCGCGTGAGTGGCCCCGCGGATCGGCCGGTCCCACCTGTCGGTCTCGGTGGCTAGACAAACGCGCGGTCAAAAAAGTCCAGTTCAGTCCCCGCCACGCCGGCTGCTGCTGAGTCAGCAGATGGCCCACTTGTCACTGCCTGTGGCTAGGTCGGAGCTGAGTAAGAAAAGGTTTTCTGTTTTCTGTTTAAATTTAAAACTTTTCAAATTTGTTTTAAATTCAAATTCAAATCTGTTTTTAAATAACTTTTGAAATATAATTCCAAATTAAACATGTGATATATAGTTTTGAATCAGAAAAATGTGAGGATTTCAAATATGCCATTCAAAATATATTTTGAACACTTTAAATTTAGAGTTGATTAAAATTACAATAAAATGCCCTTTTTCTTAATTAATCAATAACTTTGGTTTTATAACTCCAAATTTGACAAATAATATGTCTAAATTGATCAGCTCGACGAGACCTTTCTGTTTATGCATTCCATGTTCTGAATTGCAGCATGCATCATATAAATATAAAGTATACAGCAACTTATTTGAGATTAAAATGTGACTAAAACTCCATAAAATGTCTTATGCTTGTATTCCACACCTCATCCATGCCATGCTACATTATTGCCATGCAAATTGTGCATCATTCATCATGGCATGATTGTTTGCTTGTCGCATTTTAATTCATATGCTTGTGCACTTTATTTATGTTGGCCCTTGTTTGTTTGGTTCTTCTTCGAATAGACGCTGAGCAGGGGATATATCAAGAAACCCAGGAGCACTACCCAGATCCATCCCTCGCTTCAACTGAGCTGCCAGGCAAGCACTACCACATGCTTGCATACATATAGTACCTATTGCCTCTATCTTATTCTTGCATCATCGAGTCACGATTGCATTAAACTGAATCCCAGGTACTGCATAGCCTTTACTTTTAAACCCCACCAAAGCTTGTCCCTCCATCCCATGAGCCATTACTACAGGAGTTGCTTGAGCCATGCGGGTCGTAGAACAGCATGTGTGGGGTATGTGAGTGTCTGATGGATAACGAGGTACCTATACAACTTAACCTGAGTAGTAATGGGATAACTAATGAAAGTGGCACCGGTGAGCAATATCTGCTATTTGGTTTTTCATGCTCACTTGTGTCCCGTAGGACCCCGAGTACTTGATTCCTGTTCCTTGAATATTCGCGCTATCCACATCCGGGAGGCTTATGAACCCCCCCTGAGCCAGAGCTTGATTCATTCTTATTTCTTGGGGCCACAAAGTAGTTTGGGGCTTTATTACTATCCTGTACTTATGCCATGCTTTACTGCTTTATTTAAGATTGTGCGAGGAGCACCTGTACTGTTTTGGATGCGGAGTGTTTTCGCGGTATCGACAAGCCCAGTCACACTTTCGGGTTCCCAGTCGTTTACAGCCATTGACGCAAACCTTGAGTCCGTCTCGGAGCCGGCCAACTTCGTTGCGGGTAGCTTAATGGGGTGGCCCCCTGAAACATTTCTGAATCCTGTGATCGCTTTGTCGTGAATGCCTCGTTGGGTTTTTATTTGGTTTTTCCGAGGTTGATCGAGTGTGTGTTGCTATTTGTGCACCCCCTGCAGGGTAAAACTTTCTGAAAGCCGTGTCCGTGGTTATGGACGACTTGGAGCACAGTTTCTCGATCATAGACAAGTATAACTAAAGTACCACTTTTAATTTGACTAAGTACTTGACTAGTAAATAGTGCAACACTCATGGAATGGATAATAAAACTGCCAACGGATGGGGGGGTTGTTCGTCCGCTTCCTCGTTGGTAAGCGAGGAGGAGGATGGATCTGTTAATATTACCGTTATAACTGTTGTTATTAATTCACGAACATCCGTCTATCTTTGGTTAGGCGGATGGTTAGCGAGTATCCCTAGAATTGTTAGGTATTATCTTTTGCTGCAATTGCGTCACCCCAGGTTGTGTCCCCTTTAGAGGCATAAAGACTTGCTGAGTACCCCTAGGGTCTCACACGATAAATTGTTTGATTCAGATGAACAGGTAAACCCGCAAGATGGATACTGGGTGGAGGAGACGGACGATGTGGGCAACGATCACTCGGTGTAGAGATTCCGGGAACGGGGATCCGTGAGATCTGTGGGCGGGATGTGTTTATTTATGGGGCATCTTATGCCGATTTGCTTCTTATCCGTACTCGGATCTTGTTTTCCGCTTCCGCCTGATACTCTGATGTTTGATGTATGAGGAGATATCCTAAACTATTATATCTATCTAGGATATTTGGATCTTGCCGTATGGCGTTGCAATATTTCTATTTCTTTTAGATGGAATGGCTCTGAGGACTGTTGTATGGTGGCTTGCATACATACTCATTTGTGTATGTAGTTGATCCCTTCGCCTGTCGATTACGCCGCTCGTTCTCGTCCTGATGTTTGGAAATGGTTAGGACGACCGAAAGGTCTACCTGTGAGTGGCATTTGGCCCCACCGTACTATTTTAACCATTTCCGCTCATCCAGGCTTGTAACTAAGAGCGTAATTCACCGAGGTAGTTACACTCATGCTACTCAACTTTAGTTACCGGTAAGTTGTTGTCATAGTAAATACATGTGTATCATAGAGAACCGCAAACGGGGTACCCCTTGCACAAGATACATGAGCTATCCCATATAAAAATGACAAGGCAAGCAAACAATGAGAATCTCATCAATCTTCTTATTTACCATGGGAAAATGGTGTTTTTTCTCTCTTTCCTATTTTCTCAATATGTCTATTTTTTATAAGAAGAAAGCTTCATAGATTGCTCACTATGGTGATGCTGCAAGTTTCCACCATGATTAGGCATGGCTTAGGTAGCAGCCCAGGCCTTTCTCTAACACATATACATAACTCTATGGACTTACAAGCTCCCCTTTTATTTCACACCGACGACGTCCGCAAACAAAGAGCATGATATCAATTGGGTAGATATTTACAGGTGTTTAAAGCGTTCCCCCTGACAGCACGGTTCTGCTAACTCCCAGTCTATAATTTGCAAGCATATAACTTTCATGGACAGTCACAATGGTTCAGGTTTATTAAGTGCAAGAAATAAAGTGTGACATCAAGTTCGTGAGAGCTTTACTAACTAACTTTCACATAACAAGCGAACATTTTATTTGTAAGAAAACAAGGCATGATGAATATGCACAGAATAGCAAATGATGCTATTAGGTAGATATGGTGGACACTTTTGACAATAATGGTTTTGGGGAGTTGGAAGCACGAGTAGAACTCATACTCAGTGCAAGTGAAGGCTAGCAATAGAGAGGGTGTGACAAACGAGAGAGCAATAACTGTCATAATCATGCTTGCAACAAAACAGGACTAATTATGGCATAAAAGTGATACAAGAGCTCTGAGGCAAAATAAATCATCGAGGCTTAACTGACTTTGGTTCAGTCATATGCATGCGTGAGCATGTGCCAAGTCGATTCAAATGAAATATTCAGATGAGGATACCACAATATCATACCAAGTTATGAATAGAACAATGCAATCAAACATTCATATGACATGCTACAAACTATTAGCAAGCTGGAGCTAATCAAAATAGAGCAAGAACTACTAAGCATCCATAATAACATACACCTTACATGAACAGACTAAGAATGCCCACAATGATGAGTATATGTACAAAAATGAAAACAAATAGAGTTCATTACCAGCCTCTTACCACACCTCCAGTTGTCATGAATCTTCATTATTGCCCTTCACTTGTGTGGCTTGAATAATAACATGAAACCAAAATCCACTAAGGATCGCTGAACCCTGCAACGAACTTCACAAAACCAAAGAAGAACAACAAATATTTTTGGTGTTTTCCATTTTTAAGGCAAGCACACAAAGCAAAAACAAACAAAGCAAAATCTATTTGGATTTTTCTTAAGGAAAACCAAAGTAAAAAAGCAAAGAAAAAAACCAAGAGAAACAACGAAAATATTTTTGGTCTTTTTGTGTTTAGGGAAAGAAAAAAACTAAAAAGAAAGCGAAACATGGATGTACAAAGCACCGACAAATCATGATATGTAGATGAGCGTGGTGTCGGTATACCTTCCCCCCCCAAGCTTAGGCTTTTGGCCTAAGTGGGGCTCAATAGTGCGGGTAGTAACCCCAAGCTGGTTGGTCATCATAGGAATGATCATAATCAGGCCCTCGCGATGAAGAAGAATAAGCGCTCCAATCATAGGAGGGATGCTGATATGAAGACTCTCCCATGTTGGAAGGCTGAACCGAATCATCTTCAACATCCTATCCAACATTCTACTCTTGCTGGGAGAGCTCTGCCACGTATGTGTCAAGTTCTTCTTCCGTGAGCGACCATCCTTGACTATTATCAAAGTTAAACAAAGCAGGTGCAGGCAAAGAGACTACTTTCTCAGACCTACCCCCTCTCCAACCACGCTTGACAAAGGTTATTTCATACGGTAGCTCACTCAAAGTAGCCCAAGAGGAAACAAATTTATGCTGAACCATGGAATTAATATCAAGTATCTCTATGGGGAACTGAAAGTCTAAATGATGAGGCTCTAAACCATGAAAAGCTAGAAAACGAGAAGCAATGGGACCTCCACAAATTCCACCTTTCTCGCGGTTAGTGGTAAGACGAAAAGCTATCAAAGCACCCAAGTTATAAGTTCTATCCCTATTCAAAGTAGCTGAGATAAAAGCTAGATCAAATGAAGATAATTTTATAGCAGTCTTCCTAGCAAGAACACACTTGGCAATGAAATAGGCAAAATATCTAATGGATGGGAACTAAATGTTCTGAATTTTACCACTTTCCTTTGAGAAGTCACAACCTTGGCAAATTTCAGCATATAAGTCCATGAGTGGCTTAGGCCTCTCTCTAATCTTCTCACATGAACCCCACTGTGGCACTCTGATAGCTGTACAAAAATCAACAAAAGGGAGGTCGAGAGCTATATTGTAAAAAATTTAGTGGACCATGGGATTAGACAAGGACCAACTAAACCGAAAGTCCTGCACCACAGACATGGTTAGCTTAACATATTGGTAAGGTTCTTCTCCAACAAATTGCTCCAACCCTGCATTAGAAATCATAGTTTGGAAATCCTAAAAGATCCCCGCAACTCTCATAAATTCAGGGCATGGATATATGGAAGAGAAAACTTTCTCCTCATGATGGACTTTCATTGGCTCAAGTACCATCAAATCATGTTGATTCAGTTGGTATGCACTCATCTTCTTTTATGAAATTTTTAGACAAACATCAAACCAAGTGATTTCCAAGTTGATAAGTGATGAGGAACTACTATAGGAATTTGCTTAGAAATCTCTAAGCATAGAACAAGCATGCAAGTGTAGGGTTCGCAGCATAGAAAACAAAAAATTTCCTACGACGGGAACAACTATGTACCAAGATCTATCTACTAGATACAAACAACGGGCGGATGTATATCCGTAGAGAACATACCCTTGAAGACCGACAAAGCTTAACGAGTCCAAACTCGTGGTTGATGTAGACGATCTCTTGCCGATCTCAAGATCGAGAGTAAGTCCTAGCGCCGCAAAACAGCAGCGCATCCGTGCTCGCACACACGTTCGAGGAACCGAGCAACCTTCTCCTCCTCGCTCCAGCGATGCAGTGGAAGCACAAATCTTTCTTGTCGAATAGCCACCAGGAACATGTATCTCGCTAGTCCGATACCATGGGGGATAAATTCTAGAGGGGGAGAGAGATCCTTCACGAGGAGGTGTGAGTGAGAAGTGAGAGGAGGGGCTCCTTATATAGGGGAGGGAGGGAAGCCCAAGGGGGCATGGCCGCCGGCCATGGAGGGTGCCCCCACCTCTCCCTCATTCATGTGGGTGGACACTCCACTCACAAAATGGCCCTTCAATTTTCTCCACTCAAAAACCCACTCAAATTCCCATTAAATTTCCACCAAATTTAATGCAAACTCTCATTAAATAAAACTCTTGCTAGAATTCTATTTCACGTGCATAACCACTTTATGCAATTTCACCCGAAAACCTGTTTCGGTATCTAGTGAAATAAATTCCTGCGCTTGTTCATTCTTTCGGCATGAAACTTTTGCTCCAATTGGATGTCGGTGTCTCTTAAGTGTGTCACCCTACGGTTCGTGAATAATGCGGACATGATCGAGACCCCTCTCGGATCAATAATCAGAAGCGGGATCTGGAGAGCCATACTGACTCCCACACATTCAACGATGACTTTCTTGTGATCGTCGGAACCATTTACGCTAGTATCTTAATCCCTTTGTTTCATGATATATTACATGTCCGAGATTCGATCATCGGTATCTCCATACCTAGTTTGATCTCGTTACTGACATGCACCCTTTTCTCGTTCCCGTGATATAACATTCTAGTGATCAAATCACTTGCTTGCAAGCTAAACAATGTGATGTCACCGAGAGGGCCCAGAGCATATTTATCTGTCATCGGGATGAACAAATTCCACTCTCGATCCATGGGCCTCAACATAACACTTTATTAGTTTTGAATCCATCTTTATAATCACCCAGTTACGGTGTGACGTTTAATGTTATCAAGAAACTCTTCCGGTGTTATGATTGACATGATCTCATGGTCTAAGGATTAGGATCACTTCGTAAGTTGTTATAGCAATATAAACTCAATGAATTTGATCGTAATGCTATACTTCGGATGAATGTTCATCACACCATTACACTAATGTTGTGATCCCGTTATTAACAACATCCAATGTCCATGATCAGGAAACCTTGATCATCTTGTTAATCAACGAGCTAGTTTATGAGAGAGGCATAACTAGGAACTTCCTTTTTGTTTATTAAACACACATGTATTAATGTTTCCGTATTAATACAATTATAGCATGTAAAATAAACATTTATCATAAACAAGGAATACGATAATAACCACTTTATTATTGCCTCTCGGGCATATTCCCTTCAGTCTCCCACTTGCACTAGAGACAATAATCTAGTTTGAAAACTTTGTGTATTGAACACCTATGGCTTTCTGGTGTTCCATATACGCAACTGCAAGTGGTTAACATAATCTATGGATCTGACGCTTCAGGTCCTTGTGTATTTGCATGTCTTTGCGTCTTAACACATCACTCATTCTCCAATGAGATGGCATTGTATAAGTTTGGTCTTCCGGTGAGACCTTTAGTTCCTTGGGGTTAAATCATGTCGATACTATTGTCGTACAATATATCTTTAGTGTTAGCCCGTTGCGAACTACACCTTAGTTTGATAACAAACTACTTGACACAAATTCCCTCATTTGCTGCTACTATAGCAGTCATATACTTAGCCTTTTGTTGTAGTATCCGTCACAATGTCTTAACTTTGGAATTCATCCAAATCCATCATGGAAACTTTCTTTCCATTTCATTGTGCCACCCATAGTTTAAATTGAGATAAACTTAATTTGTATCTTGTGACAAAACTAGTATCAATGTAACGATTTACAATGAACTATTTGTAATTGTTTGTCACCTCTACACCAATATATTCTTAGTTCTTCCAAAAGATCATAAGAATATTCTCACTATCGTCCAATGATCATTTTATGATTCATTCTGGTATATTGTCATAACACTTAGAGCATAGGACATATCTGGATGTGTACATATCATGGTATGATTGATCAAAACATTCTCGTGATTTCACTCATCAAGTGTCAAAGCACTTGAATCTTGTTTCACTTATCAAGTGTCGATACACTTGAATCTTGATTCAATTCCTTTCCATGCGACAAGAACCGTTTCTTGTCGTTTCTATATTGAACTCCTTCAATATCTCAGATATGTATGTTTGGCACAACCATATTAGCGTCACATTCTATCCACTATAGACATTCATGCTAAATATTCGGGTTTTGCCTAAGTCTTTCATCGAAATGAAATTCTTAACCTTTGTCAATAAAAATTACATCATTTCTAATCAACAAGATGTCCTCCACATAATGTATTAGAAATATGTCTCAGCGCTCCCACTTAATTTCTTGCAAATGCAAGCATCTTCATCGTCTCCTGATGAAAACTCCTTTTTCATCACGGTGAAGATTCCAACTCCGCGATGCTTACTTCAACCATTGAAGTTTGCAATGCCCTTTTAGCATCCTTTGAATTAACAAAACCCTTTGGATCGTGTCATGTACACGGCCTAGGTAACCAATTCTATTAGAAGAATTTTGTTTTATTTATTCATCTACCATATACCAAATTATATGTAGTGGTTGCTACTTTAATCCGTCCAGACTAAATATCGCTATGAAAGATCAAATCTTGTCATAGTCAACTCCTTGAACATTGTCGTAAAATACTTTACGACATGTCGATTATTTCATAGATGTGAAACTTCCATGTCTATTTTTTTATAGATCCAAATACGACCGATAGGTTTTTACACCTTTCCGGAGGGTCTTACAAGTTCAAAACTTGATTTCTCGTGTATGGAACTATCATGGATTTTATGGCTTCAAGCCATTTGACGGAGTCAGGGCCCATCATCGCTTCTTTGCATATAGTCGGTTCATCATTGTCAAACAATAATGATTTACTCTCAAATCTTAGTATTTGATTGTTTATCCGACCTACTTGGTTCAATAGGAACTTAGATCTCCGTGACCACAACCTTTGAGGCACATAAGCTATGAGCATTATGGCATCCTCCGGAACGATTTCTGGTGCTGCGCAACTTAGCACATTTAGCTAAGGTTCGTTAACCTTATCAAAGTTCTATTGTCCTCCCACTTAACTTTTATGAAAATTCCTTCTTCAAGAAACTTCACATTTCAAGCGACAAACCCTTTTGTCCTCGGTGTTATGGAGGAATAACCAATTGTTATTGAAATAACCTACAAAGACATGATCATCCGACTTTGGTTATAAACATCTTACTTATGTTTAGCATACCAAAATTTAAGAAATGACAACTTGGGTTTTACCCCAAACCATAACTTCCATGGTGTCATTTCAACGGATCAAGATGGAGCTCTTTTCAGTGTAAAAGCGGTAGTCTCTAAATCTTTAATCTTTTAAAACATAATGGCAGTTTTATAAATAACACCTTTGATCTAACCATGTCAAACAAGGTTTCATTACAAATCTCAAACACTCCATATTCCTATGGTGTTTCGGGATATGTAAATCTAGGTGTTTTGCTAAACTTGCAACTCAAATAAATCCCTTTATGATAAAATCATAATTCATTTATTTTCTTGTTACACTTGTAACTCAAACAAATCCCTTATGATAAAATCATAAACCATTTATTTTCTTGTTACAATGATTTTCCACTTCATCTTGAAAGTCTTTGAAACGTTTTTCAAATATTTCATACTTCTTTCTCATTAAGTGAATATTTACTCAAATTTCCGGAGAAAGCATATGAAGTTGAAACCCATCGCTTACGACTACACATAATGGACTACATACATCGATATGTATAAATTCCAATATTTTAGTCGTTCGTTCTTCTTTGGCCTTTGAACAAAGTTTTAATTATCCCTAGGAAAGTCTCACAAGCGTCACTTGATCAGATCAAAAGACTCCAAAAATCCATGAAAATGGAGTTTCTTCATGTTTTATTTCCAATATAATTTAAATAGAGATTTCACTTCATAAGTGATCTTTCAATCATTTGTCTTGCGACATTTTAGCATTAGGTTTTATGGATGTGATTTCTCCAACTAGATTTGTAAATCATCCATCTTATATGGAATACGGTAATTATTTGAACAACCTTTGTTCTCATAATACCTGATTTAAATAACAATTATTAAAACAAATCTTGAAGTCAAGCTTTGATGTTAATGAGAAATACAAACAACGGTTTGTTTGTTTTCGATGAACATCATCACATATTCTCTTGCTAGTTACTTAGGCCATTGTGGTTCCTGAATTGCGTTGTTTCGTATGAAATTTCATACCAACCAATTCGGTATCCAATACCCAAGAACCACATTGTTTAACAAGCAAAGAATACAACCATAACATGTATATCATATATATACCTAAATTGGATATTTCCAATCTTTTCTTTTCTGCCACATATATTTTATAGATTCTCTTTCAGCATTTCCTTTTCCTTTTTAAAAGAATCTATCAACATCAAAAGTGGCGCCATATACATGACACATAGTCCAAAGCGTGTATATTCAAATAATAATACCTTTGGACTTGCACATTGAAGTAGATCACCATCATCAAAATGATCGGTATTCTTTCAAAATCCATTCTTTAGTAATCTTTTAGTGTAGTAAACACTTTACATACATATTCTATTCATCCTTATCATGACGACTTTCATAATCAAGCTACTATAGCTTATAAAGGCGAATCGTGAGTATAATATTACTTTCCAAAACCCTTTTGGATGATTAGGATGTCTAGCATCTCCAACCTTCGTAAATTCTCATCCAATATGAGAACATATATTATACTCTATCATATTGCAACCAAAACATTGTTTCAGATATCGTTATATCTGCCACACACGATGGTTTCTGAAACAATTCTTTCAGCTCCTAGATAAACTTGATGTTTAAATCAAGAATCATGGAGACAAACATGATACTTAAGATACTAACACTGGAATTGTTACTCTCGATTTAATACCAACTATTAAATTGCACGGAGTAAATAGAGTTTGCTGAAAGTTTGCAATAGGACTTTAAACTTTAGATTGACACTCAACACAATACGATACCAGTTCGTAAAGTATATATCCAGAATTCTATAGTTCTATTATCTCAATTACAACTATGCATAAGGTGGTGAACGAATGCCAATGACTACAACAAATTATGCAAATTCACTTTGATTTAATTTATGATAAATTGAGTTCTACTAATCCAAATTAGAAATAAACTCCCACTCAAAAACGACATCCCTCGTGTCTTTTTGGTGATTACATGAACCAAATCCACTACACCAAGTCCGATCATCACGTGAGTCGGTGTAGCTTCAAAGGCGAGCATCCATATGGTCATCATATCAAAACATATGACTCATGCTTAACCTTTCGGTCCGTGTTCCGAGGCCATGTCTGTACATGCCAGGCTCGTCAAGTAAGAACCTTAGTATTCGCGTGTGTAACTGTCTTACACCCGAGATATGCTCGTGGATTCAAGTACACCCGATCATCACGTGATGTCTTGAAGCGACGAAACATTGTCGGTGCATACTTAAGGAAGAACACATTCTTATCTTGATATCTAAATGAGGGATCATCTTATTATGCTAATAAAACGCCAAACAAGCAATATAAGATGCAATCAAAACATCACATGTTTATTAGTGAAATGATATGGTTCCCGCATATGATCTCCATCATGTGCACCGTGGTATGATCTCTATCATACCTTTATGTGTAAGGCCAAGGTCTATGGAACTTACACGCTATGTGTGTTGTAAGAGTATCATCTCATACTTCTACTTACAACATCACCATATCATAACACTAGCCCAGCAACAATCTAAACTAGATGCCTCTAATTTATCTATTGCAAGTTTTACGTGGCTTAGGGCTTTCGAAGATAGAACCGTTCTTACCTACGAACATGAACCACAACGTGGATAACCAAATTGTTGACAACTCGTTGCAAATTAGATATTGACTATAGGAGGAGAGACAGACACCCGCTAGCCACTTATGCAAAACTAGTTGCATGTCAAGCGTGGAACAGGTCTCATGTGCGAGGACATGTAAAGTTTGTCCGGGACGCTTCATCCCACTATGCCACCAATATCCAAAGTACAACTAAGAAGCAATAAAATGATCATCATCGCCCACATACTCATATGTGTACTACCCGTGCAAAGCATTTACACATAGATCCGGCTCTGATACCACTGAAGGGTTCGCAACATAGAAAAAAAAATCCTACGATGGGAACAACTATGTACCAAGATCTATCTACTAGATACAAACAACGGGCGGATGTATATCCGTAGAGAACATACCCTTGAAGACCGACAAAGCTTAACGAGTCCAAACTCGTGGTTGATGTAGACGATCTCTTGCCGATCTCAAGATCGAGAGGAAGTCCTAGCGCCGCAAAACAGCAGCGCATCCGTGCTCGCACACACGTTCGAGGCACCGAGCAACCTCCGCCTCCTCGCTCCAGCGATGCAGCGGAAGCACAAATCTTTCTTGCCGAATAGCCACCGGGAACATGTATCTCGCTAGTCCGAGACCATGAGGGATAAATTCTAGAGGGGGAGAGAGATCCTTCACGAGGAGGTGTGAGCGAGAAGTGAGAGGAGGGGCTCCTTATATAGGGGAGGGGGGCAGCCCAAGGGGGCATGGCCGCCGGCCATGGAGGGTGCCCCCACCTCTCCCTCATTCAAGTGGGTGGACACTCCACTCACAAAATGGCCCTTCAATTTTCTCCACTCAAAAACCCACTCAAATTCCCATTAAATTTCCACCAAATTTAATGCAAACTCTCATTAAATAAAACTCTTTTATTTTATTCAGAATTTTGTCAATTACTTTAATGACAAACATTCACAAATCACCCCTTGCTAGAATTCTATTTCACATGCATAACCACTTTATGCAATTTCACCCGAAAACCTGTTTCGGTATCTAGTGAAATAAATTCCTGCGCTTGTTCATTCTTTCGGCATAAAACTTTTGCTCCAATTGGATGTTGGTGTCTCTTAAGTGTGTCACCCTACGGTTCGTGAATAATGCGGACATGATCGAGACCCCTCTCGGATCAATAATCAGAAGCGGGATCTAGAGACCCATACTGACTCCCACACATTCAACGATGACTTTCTTGTGATCGTCGGAACCATTTACGCTAGTATCTTAATCCCTTTGTTTCACGATATATTACATGTCCGAGATTTGATCATCGGTATCTCCATACCTAGTTTGATCTAGTTACTGACATGCACTCTTTTTCTCATTCCCGTGATATAACATTCTAGTGATCAAATCACTTGCTTGCAAGCTAAACAATGTGATATCACCGAGAGGGCCCAGAGCATATCTATCCGTCATCGGGATGAACAAATTCCACTCTCGATCCATGGGCCTCAACATAACACTTTATTAGTTCTAAATCCATCTTTATAATCACCCAGTTACAGTGTGACGTTTGATGTTATCAAGAAACTCTTCCGGTGTTAGTGATTGACATGATCTCATGGTCTAAGGATTAGGATCACTTCGTAAGTTGTTATAGCAATATAAACTCAATGACTTTGATCGTAATGCTATACTTCGGATGAATGTTCATCACACCATTACACTAATGTTGTGATCCCGTTATTAACAACATCCAATGTCCATGATCAGGAAATCTTGATCATCTTGTTAATCAACGAGCTAGTTTATGAGAGAGGCATAACTAGGAACTTCCTTTTTGTTTATTAAACACACATGTATTAACGTTTCCGTATTAATACAATAATAGCATGTAAAATAAACATTTATCATAAACAAGGAATACGATAATAACCACTTTATTATTGCCTCTCGGGCATATTCCCTTCAGCAAGCTCACACAACCTATCACCTACAGCAGCAAAATACTCAAGATACAATCTACCAATCAAAAATCTAATTGGACAAGCGGAGGAGGCACATACCGGAGAGCAATCCCTCCAAAAATCAGCAGGAAAGATGGGCTGAGCAAGGAGATCAAAAATCGGGAGCAAGAACAGCAGGAACTCAAGCTTGAGAAAGTTTTCCGGTGTTTTTCGGGAGAAAGAAAGAAGTGGCTGGAAGGAGACAACTTGGAGGGCCACAGGTGGGTCCCACCCAGGCTAGGCGCGCCCTGGGGCTGGTCGCGCCACCAGGGGGTGTGCTGGCTTGGTGGGTCCCCCTGGGCCAATCCAGGTGTCTCTCTGCCCCTTTTTCGAGGAAAAATTTAATATAAATTTTCTAGAATTTTTTGGGAAACTTTATTTTTGGCCAATTTTCAGGTTATGAAAATTGATTTTATCGCAGAAAAAAGATTTTTGAAAGACACAAAAAGCAAACCAAAACCAAAACTACAGAAGTTCTAAGACACTTTAAAAAACAAACAACTAGCAAAGCTAAAGCTAACAAGAGAAAGAGCAAAGAAAGGAAAGGAGAAAAATAAAAGTTAGCAAGTATAACCACTGTGAGAGCATTGTTTTGTTCATTAAAATCCCTTTGTTAACAAGGTTGATCAAGTCTTGTTACCAAAACAATCTTATATGAAGCAAAACTTTGCATTCCACGAAGTGATTATGTTACCTCAATCTTGATAGCAATAGTCCCAATCATAATAGTTTCAAAACTTTCTTGTGGAATGGTGAAAGGATACATATGTCGCCTAGAGGGGGTGAATAGGCGATTAAAACTTTTCGAGAATGGCTCGACAAAGGCAGAATTAAACTAGCGTTTACTTTGTCAAGCACAACCTAGAACAACTAAGATTCACCTATGTGCACCAACCACTTATGCTAAGCAATACAATCAACAATGTGATAGCAAGATATATATTACTTCAAGCACGAAGGCTATCACAATGTAAAGTGCATAAGTAAAGAGCTCGGGTATAGAGATAACCGAGACACGTGGGGACGACGATATTTTACCGAGTTCCTCCCAATATGGAGTACGTCTGAAAAAACATGTTGGGCCCCCATGTGTGGTTTTGGTAATTAATGACAATCTTTATGGACTAATGTGTATTAAGTTATACTTGTAGGAATTGTCCATTGGCATCGCTTGGAGCATGTGTTGGCCTCAAGGTCGATGTAATGCGAAGAAGATATGTTTTGCAAGCTCAATATGTGCCATCTACATAAGATCTCGTGTTTGATGCTCGCCATCCTCGGTGATCATGGATCGATGATGAGAAATCAAGAAAGGCGTTCCATCTTGAGAAGGTCAAGTTCGTCTACATCGAGCTCAAGTGGAATGCTCAAGGCAAAGGTATAATCTTGATAGGTTTTCCCTTTTGCCGGTCCCACGTTGTTAGTAGGAGACCGGGTTTAGGATCGATAGCCGTATTATCAAGAGGGACTCTCGAATGAGTAACTCGATCATATCGTTCGGAGAGAGCTTAAACCTTTGCATACTTGCATCATCATATTTGGTTGTTATTTGGTCTTATCCATGTGAAGATATAGAGCTTGTGGTAATATCCATAACAAGCTTTTGGTCATCAAAATCGGACCTTCCGTTTGTATCTTGTTGCGATTTTGATCTTGTCGGCTTTTCGGTTTCTCACCAAGTGAGGTATCTCACATTATTATACTTGATACTTTCTCACTTGGTGATATCAATGGATCATAACATCTAAAATAAACGGATGTGATTCATGCATAATGGATGTCAAAAATGGATTGGTTGATTTTTTCTAATAAATTTAGACATATTATTTTAAGTTATATAACAAAAGTTATGAATATTTAAAGTTTATAATGGTAGACTGTTTTGTACGTACATATATATATATATATCAATATCAATCCGATTATAACATCAACAAGAAATGGATCTGATACATGCATGAAGGATGTCATAAATGGATTGGTTGGATTTTTATAATAAATTTAGACATATTATTTATATTATTCGGAGTCATATAACTAAAGTTATGAATTTTTAAAATTTGCATTATTAATAGAAGCATTTTTAATTGTTTGCATATTTTAGGTATCTGAAAATAGTGAACCAGTTTTATATTCAAAATATTTAAACATTTTTTAGCACTTTTTTTATTAAAAGTTTTTCCATTTGAATCCGTATTCAAAAGTTACGAACGTTTCAAATAAATAGGTTTTAAAAAAAAAACTGAGAGGCGCCAGGGACCCATGTATAATTTTCTTGCGGAACTCGAGGACCTGCATGCAAAATAGCAGTCAGCGCGGTTGACCCGTGTCGCCACGTCAGCCTGACTGGTGGGTTCTACCGTCAGTTTTGGTGTCAATTGGATCTTAATCCCCTTTTAGCGTGAATTGCAAAAAATCTGTCAAAAAGTGATGATTTTTTACGATTTTTTTATAAAGTGATGGTTATTCGAACATTCGACCGAAATATGGTAATTTTATGCTATTAACTCCCCCACATCGCCAGCTCCGCTGCTATCCCGCTGGCTGGCCCGTCTCACTTGCCTGGCCCTGCCGCACAGCTCGCCCGACCTATTTGCTGCCGCCGCTCACTCCATCGCGCTCGCGCGCTGCAGCCGCCGCTGCTGCTCACGCTTGCTTGCACGCGTTGACCCGATCTGAGCTCCTAGTTGCACCCGCTCGTTCCGCTGGCCCCGCACTGGGCCCCGCTTTGCTTGCGTGCAGCGCGCCTCACCAAATCCCACATGCGCGCTATCGCGCGCGTTGACTTGCTGCTGCTGCGCTGCTAGATGCTGCTGCTTGGCCCCACCCCGCCTGCTGCTGCTTTGGACGCTGCTGCGCTTGCTCTCACGCGCGCGTACGGCTCTGCTCGATTACATGTTGCTGCTGTGGTATTTCTAGGTGGGTCCTAATCCGGTATTACCGGTCCAGACTGAAAATTAGCCCCAACGGCCAAATTTCCTGGGGTCTTTATTTAAGCTTTGCCCGTTTTTAGTTTAGTAAGCTTCTTCCTCGTCTATTAGGCTAAACTTTGTTCACACTTGCTCTAGATCTTGAAGCTTGCCTAATCTTTTCCCTCCGATGATTCTTACGCATATTTGAGTGGAAGAGAGAGGAGATCTAAACCCACGTTTTGACCTAACCGATTCATCTCTTTGTGAGTGCATCTTTGTGGATCTAGATTTTGGGGGATTTTGTGTCTCTCTTTGATTCCTCCTCTCTTGTTACCCCAATAGCTTTAGTACCTTTGTTGGAACTTGAGAGTGAGGGATTTGAGCACCTTTGTGGTGTTCTTGCCATTTGCATTTGGTGCATCGGTTTGAGTTCTCCTCGGAGGATTTGGTTTGAGTTACTCATTAAAGCTTGTCCCTCTTGGGTTCTTGGAACCCTAGACGGTTTTGTGGCCTTGGTGGCTTTTGTTGGGAGCCTCCAATTAAGTTGTGGAGAAGTGCCCCAACCTTGTGAGAGGTTCCGGTTGCCACCGACAAGTGCACCGATAGTGGAAGCGTGGATCGATCCCATTGGGGTGAGATTCACCGGAGAATAAGGGAGGCCTTTTGTGGCGTTGGTGGTTTGATACCACCCCCTCTCCAAACGAGACGTACTCCATGTTGGGAGGAACTCGATAAAATATCGTTGTCCCCGCGTGCCTCGGTTATCTCTATACCCGAGCTCTTTACTTATGCACTTTACATTGTGATAGCCTTCGTGCTTGAAGTAATCTATATCTTGCTATCACATTGTTGCTTGTATTGCTTAGCATAAGTTGTTGGTGCACATAGGAAAAGTTGTTCTAGGTTGTGCTTAACAAAGTAAATACTAGTTTTATTCCGCCTTTGTTGAGCCACTCTAGGAAAAGTTTTAATCGCCTATTCACCCCCCCTCTAGGCGACATCCGTATCCTTTCAACGTCTCGTTTGGAGAGGGGGTGGTAACAAACCACCAACACCACAAAAGGCCTCCCTTATTCTCCGGTGAATCTCACCCCAACGGGATCGATCCACACTTCCACTATCGGTGCACTTGTCGCTGGCAAACTGGAACCTCTCACAAGGTTGGGGCACTTCTCCACAACTTAATTGGAGGCTCCCAACAAACGCCACCAAGGCCACAAAACCTTCTAGGGTTCCAAGAACCCAAGAGGTACAAGCTTCTATGAGTAACACGAACCAAATCCTCCGAGGAGAACTCAAACCGATGCACCGAATGCAAATGGCAAGAACATCACAAAGATGCTCCAATCCCTCACTCTCAAGTTCCAACAAAGCTACTAAAGCTATTGGGGGAACAAGAGAGGAGGAATCAAAGAGGGACACAAAATCCCCCAAAATCTAGATCCCCAAAGATGCACTCACAAAGAGATGAATCGGTTAAGTCAAAACATGGATCTAGATCTCCTCTCTCTTCCACTCAAATATGGGCAAGAATCACCGGAGGGGAAGAGATTAATCAAACTTTAAGATCTAGAGCAAGTGTGTACAAAGCTTATTTAAAGGGCTAGTCAAAATCTGTCCGTTGGGCATTTTCCAGAATGGACCGGTAGTACCGGATTGGTTCGGTACTGCCGGACCCAAACTAGCCTCGCACGGGAAGCAGCAACAGAGCACAGCACGCAGTGCAGGAAGCCAGGGCGAGGTGGGCCAGCGCAAGCGAGCCAGAGAGAGTCAGCGCAGGAGCGAGCGAGCCAGGGAGAGTGCAGCGATCGAGGCGGCACGCGGGCCACGCAGGCGGGGCCACAACGGAGCAAGCGTCAGTACGGCGTGCGGCGCATGCGAGGCGAGTAGTGCGCGGGATGAGCTGGCGGTAGCGCGCGGTGTGGGCCATCGAGCGGGAACGTGGGCGGGAATAGCGCAGCTGCGCACGGGAGAATCTGGAACGGGCAGCGGGGCTAGCAGGCACGCGTGGGGCCAGGGAGCGGGTCAACGCACGCGGCTGAGCACGAGGGAGGGTCGAGGCTGCGATGCGTGGCAGTTGCGTGGCGCTAGGCAGGAAATGGGCAAGCTGGCGAGATGTTTCTAGGCCGGCTGGTAGTACCGGCCCACCCGGGCGGTACTACCGGGCCGACCGGTAGAACCGGAAAAATATATTGGGCGAGACAGAAAGAAATGGGAGGCGCTCAGGTGTGGGCGGTAGTACCGGCCCACCCGGGCGGTACTACCGCTCGGCCTAGAAACCTGTTTTTTTCCTTTTCTTTTTAAATAAGACCAGCAGATATTCAAACGGCTATAACTTTTGATTGGTAAGTCTGATCGACCCTATTCCAGTTGCGTTGGAAAGAGGACGACATGAGCTACCTCACTTGGCGAGAAACCTAAAAACCGCATAGATCAAAATCGCAACAAGATATAAAAGAGAGATCTAATTTTGATGAACAAGAGCTTGTTATGGAGATTACCACAAGCTCTATATCCTCACATGGATAAGACCAAATAACACCCAAATACGATGATGCAAGTATGCAAAGGTTTGAGCTCTCTCCGAACGATGTGATCGAGTTACTCATTAGAGAGCCCCTCTTGATAGTACGTTTATCTATCATAAACCCGGTCTCCCACACACAACATGAGACCGGCAAAAGGAAAAACCTATCAAGATTATACCTTTGCCTTGAGCATTCCACTTGAGCTCGATGTAGACGAACTTGACCTTCTCAAGATGGAACGCCTTTCTTGGTTCCTCATCATCGATCCATGATCACCGAAGATGGCAAGCATCAAACGAGAGATCTTCTATAGATGGCGCATTTTGAGCTTGCACAACACATCTTCTTCTCATATAATCTATCTTGAAGCCACCACATGCTCCAAGCAATGTCAATGGACAATTCCTGCAAGTACAACTTAATACACACATTAGTCCATAAAGATTACCAAAACCACACATGGGGGCCCACATGTTCTTTCAAATGGGACAATATATTTCTCCAACTTTGATGCCCTCAATATTTTCAATGGAATTCAGGCCATAGCTCTTATCAATCTTCTTAGGGAAATAGACTGTATGATCTTTGTCATTAATATTAAAAGTTTATTTTCCTTGATTACAATTGATGACAGCACCTGAAGTATTAAGAAAAGGTCTCCCAAGAATAATAGACATATTATCATCTTCAGGCATCTCAAGCATAGCAAAGTCAGTTAAAACCAAGCAATTATGAGCCACTTGAACAGGAACATCCTCACATATACCAACAGGAATAGTAGTTGACTTATCAGCCATTTGCAAAGATATATCAGTTGGTATCAATTTCTCTAGTTGAAGTCTCTTGTAGAGAGAAAAAGGCATAACACTTAGCTCCCAAATCACACAAAGAAGTTCTAACATAATTATTTTTAATAGAGCAAGGAGTAGTTGGAATACCTGGATCACCAAGTTTCTTTAGAACCTTACCATTGAAGTAATAATTAGCAAGCAAAGTAGAAATTTCCTCATTAGGAATCTTCCTTTTATTAGAGAAAATATCATTCATATACTTTGAATAAGGAGGTAACTTAATAGCATAAGTCAAAGGAATTTGCAAAAATAAAGGTTTCATCCACTCACAAAACTTGTTATAGTGTTCTTCCTCCTTTGACTTGTATTTCTTATTAGGAAAAAGGCATAGGTTTATGCACCCAAGGTTCTCTTTCACTACCATGTTTATTAGCAATAAAATCTTCCTTAGTGTACCTAGTGTTCTTAGTGTGCTTCGCAGGTTCTTCCTCAACTTCTTCCTTATCAAGAGCATCATTTTTATCATTACCACTTTCAGTTTTAGCATCAGAGACATATATACTATTAGGATCTACAGCAGGTTCAGGAGGTTCCTCAATTGTTTTATGTTTCTTTTTCTTTCACTTACGAGGACTACCACTATTTTCAGCTTGTTGAGAATCCTGCTCAATTCTTTTAGGATGTCCTTCGGGATATAAAGGATCTTGAGTGGCTGCACCACTCCTAGTTCTAATTCCATAAGCATGTTTATCTCCAGAAGCATTAACTAGCATATCTTTTTGCACCTTAGCAAGTTGATCAATTTGGGTTTGAACCATTTGGAAGTGTTTAACAGGAATTTTAACATCATTAGAAGTTCTTTCCACAGTATATTTCAACTCATTAATAGCTCTAGAGTTTTCCAATAAATGATTCTGAACTTGTTTATTAAAATTACCTTGTTTAACAATAAAAATGTCAAGTTCCTCTAAGCATTGATCAGGAGGTTTACCATAAGGAATATCACCTTCATCAAAGTGTTGGAGAAAATGTACCTCAGTAGTGGATGAGTGGGAAATTGGATTACATAATTCTTCTATAGGAGGTAAATTCTTCACATCTTCAGATCTAATACCCTTCTCATTAAGACATTTCTTAGCTTCTTTCACCAGTTCATCATTTAATTCAATCATTCCCCTCTTCTTGGGTGTTGGTGTTGGAGTTGGTTCAGGCACAATTGGTTCAGGTGTAGTAGGCTCAGGTATAATTAGCTCAGTTGAAGTCCACTCATCATAATTCTTACTTATTTTAGCCATTAATTCTTCAGCTTCTATAGGAGTTCTTTTCCTGAAAACACAATCAGCAAAACTATCTAGGTATGTCCTAGAATCATCAGTTAGTCCATTATAATAAATATCAAGAAGCTCATTTTTAGGTAATGGACATCCAGGATGTGCATGAATCAAGGCACAGAACCTTGTCCATGACTCAGGCAATTTCTCTTCTTCTCCCTGTTCAAAATCAGAAAGTTTCTTCAAAGAAGCGTGTCTAGCACTAGGAGGAAAATATTTCTGAAAGAAAGTAGCAATCAAGAAATCAAGCTATCGATGGATCTAGGAGGTAAACTATTAAACCAAGCTTTAGCTTCTCCTTTTAGTGAAAAGGGAAGATTTTAGCAACAAAGTAGGTACGCATCTTAACAACATCAGAATATAAGGCACTCATAGTAGAAAGCTCATTCATATGTGCCACAGCCCTTTCATTCTCAGTCCCACAAAAAAGTTCTTTCTCAACAATTTTTATATAGGATAAATCAAGAGAGAAATCATAATCTTTATCTTTAATGTCTATGGGAGAAGTTGCAAGCTTATCATCAGGAGATAGTTTAGGTATAATAGTACGTCTCTCAAGGAGACTCCTAATATCACTAGCACCACATGTGTTTCGGTACTCTTCAATAAATTCATCATTCATTTCAATGTAACCATCATTAATATCATATCTCTCTCTAGACTCAGGTGAGCTAACAGGTGTAATAGTATTTTCACTAGAGTTTCAGTGTTTCCCAATATAGTTCTAGCAATAGTAGCATCTAGGAAAGGATCTAATGAACCACTCTCATCAAGCACAGTAGAAGTAACATCACGAGTATCAGAAGCAATTTCAGATTCAGCAGTAGTGGCAGTGTGTGTAGCATGTGTATGTGGTGGTGTAACAAGCTTACTTATAACAGACGGTGAATCAAGAGCAGCAGAGGTGTTTAGGACTGTACCTTTTCTTGTAGTGGATGGTAAAATAGGAAACTTTCCATCACGATACTTTCCCATGATGAAAGGAATAGCAGCGAACAATAATAGATCCAAGTGAACTTACAAATAAAGCTATGATCCCCGCCAATGGCGCCAGAAAATAGTCTTGATGACCCACAAGTATAGGGGATCACAATAGTCTTCGAGGGTAGTATTACCCAATTTATTGATTCGACACAAGGGGATCCAAAGAATACTTATAAGCCTTAACAACTGAGTTGTCAATTCAGCTGCACCTGGAAATAATCTTGCTCACAGTAGTTTATCAGTAGCAACAGATTTGTAGTAGCAATAGCAAAGTAAGAACAACAGTAAAATGAAGGCAGTAGTAACAATAGTAGCAAACAGTAGGATATGAGTGCGGTAGGCATAGGGATGGATGGACGGGCGTTGCTTGGACGAAACTATTCATATAACTTCAAGATCTAGGGCATTTGCAGATAAATAAGATAAAACATCCAAGTACTAAACAATCATAGGCATGTGTTCCATATATAGTCATACGTGCTCGCAATGAGAACTTGCACAACATCTTTTGTCTTGCCAGCCCATTGCAGCGGGGCCTCAAGGGAATCTACTGGCAATTAAGGTACTTCTTTTAATAGAGCACCGGAGCAAAGAATTAACACTCCGTGAACACATGTGATCCTCAAATCACAGCCATTGCGGTGACCCAGCATACCACTGCATGATGTAGTACACTATAGTCGTTGATATAACACCAATGAAACACCGTTCACTAGTTTTACATCCCTCAGAGTGGTACAACAGAAACACAGCAGGTCCAAGACATGACTATAGGTTACAACTCAACTCTTTACACAAGATCCAGAGAACACTCTAGGTTAAAGAGAGAGAAAGACACTTCTTACAAAGAAGAATCAGAAATAAACAAACTCCAAAACTATAATACTATTAAGATTAATATCTTAACTAATGGCCTAGCATTGCTGCTATTGCAATACACTACAGAAATAGGTTCTATGGCTAGAGATTCTATTCTTAACTAATCAGCAACTTCATCTTCACTTGAGCTGATGTATATGTTGACTTTCTTGACTTCATTGAAGAGTTTTAGCTTTTGATGATGATTCCTGGAGCATGGCTTGATGTATTCATCGTCTGTACTGGCTTTAGAACCTAGCAAGGGTTAAGAAGATACTTTGAGTACGAGCGAACTCAGCAAGTCCACTAGAAAAGGAGTGTTTGATGCACTATAACTATAGCCACAGACCATAGGTCGTAGGCAATGCAAGTTTTCATAAACATTTCTTCAAAGGTTGCTTTTATTCTGAAAAGCTATGTCCCTCAGCCTTCACGGGTTTACCAGAACCTTCATGGGGTTCCTTTCCCGCCGCGTTCGCAGCTCCTTCCCGGAACAGGGAGTAACAAGTTACAGTTCTTACACTCTGCAGAGGTGCGTTACTTTTCCCATGAGAGATCAAATCCTTGTTGCACAATCGGGCGATCATTCCCGTCCACACTTCCTATGGTGTGGGGCCCAGAAGATGATCCAAGCCAATCGCTGCCCCTTCACGACCTTGCATGCCTCCTTGGTGTACACCATGCCCACATATTGAATTACGGCAATGGTTTGTATAGACTGTTAGATGCAAGAACTATCGTGGGACATTGAGGATTCCCACCCATATGCTGCATATCCTCTATGAATTACCAATTAATATGCATGCTACGAGTGATAACAGCCACGACCTGCACATCCGGCTACATGCGAGAGGAAGAAGATACAGCTAACTTCTTCGTCCCATTCCAAATCTCATGGTTAACGCGTGATATACGGTGCAAGAATCACTAGCGACATTGGTTGTTAAGTCCTAGATAATATGTTCCTTTACCACCGGAACTTTCATAGTAGGTTATTACCTCATGGTAATAAACCTATAATCATATTATTATGAAAATAGTATTTTCGGACCTTTTTTAAATGCAGGTGATGACAACACTGGATTTGTAAAATACTTTACAGAAAATAATCAAAGGACATGAGCAAGTGTGAACTTGCCTTTTGTGATTGCAAGATTATGCACTCACGGTCTTCAGGACAATATAAGATCCAATATTTGAAATCTGCATCACTGGTCCGGTAAGTACTAATGTTTAAAGAAGCAAGATGCAGTTATGCATAAGTAATGATATGCATTTTGTAAAACTCCCAAAGTGAATCCCCAATGTTTTGAGTGAAGTGAATTTAGGTGATTATTTTAAGAGTTGGTTTATCTTCAAATTTTACTTTACAAGTAATGACCTTTATAAGGAACCTAAATGTTAACAATCCAAAATATGTAAGTAAAGTATAAGATGATGTGATTATGGTGAATTGTCATGTGGTGACTATGATGTAAGTCCTTGGGATTGAGTTGTTAAGGGTTGAAGAACTTATTATAAGATTGTTATTTGAAGTGGCAAAAAGAATAACATTTGAAGAAAAGATTTCCTTCCTAAGGTTTAAACAACCCTGATAGGTTTTAGAATATGATTGATAGAATGTGATTGATGTTGTTTATGCTTGCTTGAATAGTCTGGACTTGAGATGTTTTATGTCTTAAGTTAAACAGACCAAAGTTAACTATAAAAACATAAGTGATTTATTAGACCTGATGTTTATAAGTTTTTAGACTAAAGTTAACTTTAAAAGGTTAGGTAAACTTATATTTTAATTATTCCCAAGTTTTAGATTTATGATAGGTATAATTAAGGTGTGGAATTTATTCACTTTATATTTAAGTGAATGATTTAGATTAAATTTGTTTTGCTTATTAAGAAAATACTTTGTATTTATTTAATGGGAGCATAATGAGATTATCTTAGTAATTTGTTAGAAATTAAAGTTATGTTAATAATGATTATTCACCATATTATATAAATGGGTGATACCCAATGTTTATTTAAAAGGGATTCTTAATAAGATTTTTTAAAGAATATTTTAAAGTTAAAGGCTATACTTAAATTTGATTATGAATTTAAGTTATAGGTTTGGAATTTAGTACAAATACACTAATTGATCAAGGTTTTATAAAAATTATGATTATCTCTTACTTAAGAATTGTTTTTAAAGAATTCACAAAATAGGTATTAGGTAAGGATTTATTATTTAAAATATTAAATACTTTCCGAATAATATATTTAATATTTTTCTAGTGTAATATATTTATTCAAGACTTTGAAAATGAATTTTATTTATTTTTAGGTATTATCTTTATTTTTATAAAATTCATCAAAGAATTAAGTGTCTTATTTGTTTATGTTTTATTTGTAAAACTCAAAGTTAGTATTTTTATAAAATAGTAGAGTTATTTTGATACACAAGAATGATTTTTTATTTTTTTTATTGTTTTTGTTTTATTTTATAAAATTTCATTTAAGATTTAATGGTGTGGATAATTGTTTTACTTTATTTTTATTTTAAACAAATAAAGTTATATTTTTATTAGGTAGATATTATTTTTGTGAACATTTTGATATACTATATGTATTTTTAGGATTTTTATTTATTTTTGTACAACTAATATTATATTGAGGCTATCTTGGTAATTATTATTTCCTTTTTCTTTTTATTTATTTTCTTGATATCATTTTACCTTGGTCCCGCCAGTCAGTCTGGCCCATGGTTGGACTAGACCAACCCGATCGGTGGACCAAGCCGGTCAAACCGACCCACTCGGTCTAGTGCGTCCTCCTCCTCGCTCGAATCTCTCTCTCTCTCTCTCTCTCTCTCTCTCTCTCTCTCTCTCTCTCTCTCTCTTTGGGCAACCCCCTGGTGCCGCCACCGTCGTTCCTTGATCTTGGCAGGCTCCGGCCACCACGGTCGTCATCGTGGTGTGAAATGACGCCGTGGATGACGCTGCATCAATGGCCCCATCTCGATTTGATGCCCGAGCCCTCTCCTAGCCGCGCTTCCCTCTCTGATGGCTAGGGTTTGTGCTGTTGCCGAGGATGTGGTGCTCCGACGCTCCTCTGGCATCGCCCTGGTGCCTTGGTGAGGAGATGGTGTCGTATTCCTCACTGTGATCTCTATGAATGCGGCTTGGCGCGGGTTGCAGCGCCCTCTGGGTGCTCCCCGTGCCACCGTGTTCATCCTCGACGCTGGCCACTTCTTCCTCTTCACACTATAGCGAGGACCACGGGTAAGTCTGATTCTCCTCCCCCTTGTTCTTTGTCTCCCTTTCAATTCCTTATTGCTACTTGGAAAAACCTTAATTGGGGTTAATCCCATGTTCTAGGGTTCATATGCTTGATGAAATTACTTGGGACCCGTGGTTCAATTGAGTTAGGATTAGTGAATTCTGGTATTGTCTCTTATACATGGTCTTTGATCTTGTCCATGATTAATGAGCTTCAGTAAAATTACTAGCTTATGTGATATCTGTTTACTGGTTGTGGTTCAGTCTAGTGGCTTGCTTTATTTGGGATGGCTTGCAGATGTGATTAGTTTAATGAATGATTCCTAGTTGATGTGACTAGGAAGATGATCTGAACTCTTCTAAACTTATATGAGAGGGTAGTTTTTGAATTCTGGATGATCCTATGAAATGAAGATTGTGATTTTCGGTTGTCCTTTCTTTAGGAGTTACTACTGTGGTGCCTCCACCCTGGAGTGTGCACAGTAGTGACCTTGGCAGCTTACTATGATGCTTAATAGTTGGATGGTGGATGATATATGACAACCAGCTCTGAGTGTGCTAGGATATGCACTCCTCTGCTAGTGATACTAACAGTATACTAAATGATTCCTGGCCCATTAGCTAGGAAAATGATTTAAATTCATTTGCAAGTGATATTGGGTGGTTATGTATGTATGTTGTCAACATGACAGTAATTGACTACATGATTCCTAACTATGGCTTCTAGGAAAATGATATGAATTAAATTGATTTTCATTTTTAAGTGGAAATGTGATACTATGTGGATACTTTCCACAGGACAGTACATGTTGAAATGCTTCATAGTTATAAAAACTGATGGTATGGATTGGATTTGTTGCTAGGTAGCTTTTACTTGAATTTGGTTACACAATTACCATCTGGTTGTTGATGGTGTTAAAGTTGTGACACTCAATTGAGGATACACAATTGTTTTATAAACATTGACTAGCCAAATCTGGTGTTGTAGCTAACTATCTCAAGTTTTAGTTGCCAGCAGGAATCCTTTCTACAACCAAATGATGGATTTACTTAAGTAAGCCAATGATGTATGAACTGAGACATTACTTTTGTTGCACATGAACATATACTCTTGTTGCCCTTTTGTTAGCTCTAGGATGATTTTGGAGTAGCACTACTACCCAGTCTGAGAGCTCTTTCTCCCACACAACTCCATGCTCAGAAATAAAAAGACAAGAACAGATGCTATACTGATCTAAGAAACCAACCTGCTGGTGTTAAGTAGAACAGTGGCTTGGGGAATATGTGCTTGTAGTGATTCTTGTGATGGATCTTGATCAGGTTCCATTTTTTATTGCTGGTAAGCTTCTGGAAACAATTTCCTTCTCCTCCTTGTGGTGTTGATCTGCTACTGTCCTCCTTGTTGCACACCTGCCATGCTTCTCATTGTGCTGCTTGAGCTTGCTCAGGTTACCAGGTTGATCTGTTGGCTGATTTGTGTACATTGGTGTGGTGGATTTGTTGTGGATTTGGTGATGACCAGTGATATCTTATGTTGCTCTGAGAATAGAGAGCTAATATGTGTGTACAGGGAAAAACCCCTTGTGTAGCCGTGGCTTCCTTTTCTACCTTGATTGCATCTCCGTTGGCTTGACAGCACACCGGTGCATGCAGATGAGTGAGCTGCCTCTGTGCATGCCTCACTCAAATGGATCAGATCAAAGGATTCCTGTGAATTTACTGTTACTATTCTACCCTTCTCTCTAGTGAAATTTGCCCATGGCCAATGATGTTGTGCTGAGGCAACTTATCTGATTAAGGACAGATACAATGATTTGGTGAAACTTTCCCCTCTTAAGATTAGCTCAGTGATGAAATGATTACAGTGCATTACACTGTTCATTCTGAGAGCTCAATATTCACTCTAACCCCCTTATTATTTTACTTTTGTTTTGTGTTTCTTTAAATTGCTTTGTGGATATACAAGATCAAGAAGGAAATCCTCAGGACATGAAGATTTAGTTTAGGATTCTATCTATTATTCTTGTAATGTTGTTTTTCTCTTTTTTACTTTGAATATTGTAATAGTCAGTGTAATATGGTACAATAATAAAGTTAAATTTTCTTTCTCTTTGTAATATTATATCTTGTAATATTATATCTTGATTAAAAATATGAATCAATTCTTTACAGCACTGTCATCATGTATGTTTATACTTTTGAGACATAAGGTCTATGTCTATTCCTTAAGTATTATTCATATTGCCATATTCCTTTCTATTTGAATAAATGTAAGACTTTGTAATATATGTATCTACTCACAATAAAGAAGTCTTTTAGTTGTTTCATTTATGTAATTCATTTTTATATTTATTTGTCTTATAGAAATATACTTTGATTCTTTTATTGTAGCAACAATGTAACATTGTATTATATAATAAAGTGTTCCATTTTTCTTGGAACCAAATAAATATTTATATCTTACTTATAAATAAGAATAACATTCTTATTTATTATTATAATTCATTTCTTTCAATTTTGTGTTTTATTAATTGAAATTTATCATTAGTGTATCTTTTTAGAAATAAGAGCTCACCTCTTGTTTCTTATTACAATTTAATTTCCAATTATTACTCTATTTCAAATTCTTATAGTATTCAAATCTATCAATAAAATACTCAAATTTGAATTATCTTCCCCTAAAACACAAAAGTACAATAGAGGTCATGTCGAAATCTATCGCACATGTCCTAATGTTTCCATCAGAACAAGAGAGATCTTGATCCCTCTATAGCTTCTTTAGTTTTGCGCGAAAATTCTCCGGATTTTCTGATGCATGAATGCAATGCACAAACATGTGTCCTGTCTATTTCAAGGTGCTAATTCTGGGATGTTACAGCCATCCCCTCCAGTTGTCCCAATTTTTGTCACTTCAGGGCCTTTGGTTCCGGACAATGATATGTGTACACAACTTGCAGATAAGATCACAAACAATACTATGATCATGAATCAATAACATGTTCATATCTGGGATCATGGCACTCGGGCCCTAGTGACAAGCATTAAGCACAACAAGTTGCAACAAAGTCAAATAACACTAACAAAGATACTAGGCAACATGCCCTAACAATCTTATTCGATTACATGATAGATCTCATCCAATCCCTACCATCCCCATATCCTACAGCGGGGGATTACTCACTCATGGATGAGGGAAACATGGATGGTTGATGGAGTGGCGTCGGTGATGATGATGGCGATAATCTCCTCCAAATCCCCGTCCCGGCAGGGTGCCAGAACGGAGTTTCTCATTCCGAATCGCGGTTTTGGTGGTGGCGGCGCAGCGGAACTCTTTCTGGAAAAACGTCGAACCCCCCGGAGTTTTTAGGTCAGGAGGATTTATGTAGGCAAAGAGGGAGGTCGAGGGGGTGGCCGAGGTGTCCACACCCCCTCCAGCGCGGCCAGGCTGCCTCCTCCGTCTCATCTTCTGGCTCCGTGAGTCTTCTGGTAAAATAGGATTTTTGGCATATTTTCCGGGATTTTTCCTGAAAGTTGATTTTCTGCATAAAAACTAGACACCAAAGCAATCCTGCTGAAAACATCATCATTCTGTGTTAGTTGTATCCAAATCACACAAGTTTAGAGGAAAAACAATAGCAAAAGTGTTTGGAAAAGTAGATACGTTTTGGACGTATCAATGGTCTCCAAAATGGCACCTCAAAGGAGGAAATGACATGATCGAAATTGTTGTTGCCCATCCACAAGATATGATCTAGGGTTTTGACCTTGGAAAACACCCTAGGCACAAACAGGAAAGAGGACTTGAGGCACAAAGTGACACCTCCAAGAAGTTCAGCGACACACAGAGAGGCACCGCCTATGCTAAGAGGATACCGGTGCAGGGTTTGTCAGGAATTATGTCTCCCTATCACATGTTAGGCTGAGTAGCTTTCCTACCACGCTAACCTCACATCCAAATCGACAACCTCACAACATACACAACCCTAGGAGGATGCTCAAAACTAGGCATCGCACCGAAGGTGCGAGGCCCTCCAAAGTAGTAGGAGGATCTGGCCAGCATTTCTAGCCTGTCTCTTGCTGCAGTTATCAAGGAGGACCAAAAGCCAATCATTACCAGTGCATTAGAGCATGTATTCAGGTGGGAGATCCCAATGATCTTTCATCTTCTCACTTAGGGCTCTAGATTTGGTATAAACTACAGTGGCATGGTAGCTAATTTCCTTGGCCATACCACACAGCTTACAGGTGCTCAAGGTTTCAAGAGTTCTTTGTTTATTTTTAGTCATTGCAAGATTATCCCAAGCCGTCCGCTACCTAAAGATGCGCACTTTGGAAGGAACAGGAGCAAGGCACACAGAGTCCCAGATTTTTCTATCATTTTCTTTGGCCCCCCTGTTGCCCGCAAAACACCTCACACCATTATTCAAATTGTAAGCCAATTTATAGGAACTTTTAATAGAGAAAATATCATTCTGTTCATAATGCCACGCATGGAAGTCTTCACTGGGCCGAGAGGGTAGCTTAGTGTTGATAATACACTCCGCATTCTCTAGATAGAAAAATTTCCTCACCGGATTTATAATCCAAACAGAGGTATCACTAGTTAGCAGCTGATTCACCCTTCGGATTCTAGTATTTGTCTTCCCAACCCTAGGTTTCATGTTTAGGTCTCTTGGAAGCCAGTTATCCCTCCAAATATTAATCTTTTTGCTATTCCTGATCCTCCATATTACACCGTCTTTTAGCAGCTCTAGCCCATGCTCAATGCCCCTCCAAGCTGGGGAGGCGTCTTGGAGAAACACCGTGTCTAAAAAAATTTCCTGTGGGTAGTAGATTGACTTTAGGAGCCTAGAGCATAAGCTATTGGGGTTTGATACAATCCTCCAGCATTGTCTAGCAAGCATGGCTTGATTTAATAATTTCATGTCCCTGAATCCTACACCACCGAATTGTCTAGCAAGCATGGTCGCCAACACTTTTCTGAACCATCTCTTTTCACTAAGTACTTTCTTGAAAGGTTTTACATATAAAGGCACCCCATTTCAGCACATTTGGACTTTAGGAAGCTGGGCTTATTCTGCAAGCAAATAGTTTGGTTTCGACACCAAAATATAGAGACGCTCATCATGCTAGTATGGAAGGATTCCCAAGGCCCTTCCATAGTCGACGACGTCGTCGTATATTTCGTCTAGGGTCTTGTACCCGAATTCGAAACCTTCTCCGACGAGCTTCGCCGACGAAATAGAGACTCGAGGCTTCTCAAGGAGACCAGCGAACCTGAAAACAAACGGACACATAGGCATCATCAATGCACGAGGGCTAAAACTTGTCATGGCCCGAGTGATCCAAAAATCCAAAAGTAAAAAAAATAGTTATTATAATTCAATAAAATGAAAAAAAAGGTATGTCTAATTCTTAGTCGCAACTCGCAACTAGAAATATTTGAGTTGCAACCCCACTTACAATTAAAAAGTCTCGGTAACAAAGCCACTTATCTTTACTATTAAAATTGAGTTGGTGGCTCACTTTGGGGTCAAACATTGAAGAGATCTGGTCCATCCAATACTTCCAGCAAACATTGGGAAAATCAACACCATCAAATCGTCTACTTATGTGCGTGAGAAGCCAACTTGGAAAGCAATCGGGCCTTCCTATGTAAAGCAATTATTTCACCTCAATCACGTAACGTCTTTACTATCACTAATGGTGGTACTTCGTGTTAAAAATCGCTGATTTAGGCTTAGTTTCTACCTATTTGCGCAATATCTGCTCCCGTGATTATGGGAGAAAAATAAAAATCTAATCCACTTGTTGCCTCCGGCCCGTCGTAATTTCTTCTTTCCCCAGAATGTGGTTTGCTGTGGTTCAGCAGTACATGGTGGATGAGATCGAGCAGGCCACATGTTGTGGTTCCGATCGTGGAGCTCCTCCTCTGGAGCGAGCAACGCTCGCAACTCAAGTATAGGACCGAGCCGCCTCTCATCCTCTAGACGGAGCCGCCTCTGTGTTCTTTACAATCAAATTTTGTCCAGAGGTGCATAACGATCACGGCAGTGCTTTAGAAGTATGGTGGCGTCTGTTAATCCCATCGCAAGTTGTCTTTTCTCCAAACGCTGGGGCTTCCTGCCCGCTTCTCTGCCGCCGCCTCCAAGTCGCGAGATATAGATCCCCGCACTACTGCAGTCGACAAGCTGCGCCATCCTTGCCCTGGTGGCCTCTCTGCCATGACGTCGCTCGCTATGTCGCCCTCGCCATGGAAGACGCGCTCGGCCTCCAGTACTCCGCATGACGCAACCAAGATGGCAAGAACCGGTGCACCGGCAGTGAGTAATGACCACCATAGACATGTCTTGCATCCATGGCGTTGCATCCCTCCTCTTGCAAGCTACAGAAAGAGCGTTCTCGCTTTTTTTTGTGGAAATCTTAGTTGGTATTCAATGAATGGAGGTAGTTCGACCAAATGCCTATGAGACAGGTGGGAAGACCTTAGTCATGTTCTCTCATTCTTCTCCATAGTTATTGCTATTTTGTTTCAAATTCTAAGGTTGGTCATCCTGCTGGTGTATTTTACTATTATTACCTCTTGACTCATGATGCTGACGCAATTTTTTTTCTGAACCTACACATCAGGAGTTTTGTCCAGACGAAACTAATTAAAGGTAGTATAAGCAATGGAACCTCATATTCAATGTAAGTATACATGTTCGAAACACAACATGGGCAAAAATAATGAGAGAGCTTTATTAGGATCTAATATATCTGTTGTTGTAATGTAAATTGTATGGCAGTTAAATCATAAGTATTCTTTGATGTGCAGGTTGGGTTGGAGAGCAGGCATAAATCGGCATCCTTGTGACCATGGAAAATGAACAGAAAAGTGCAAAATAGATAATTTCAAATATTCCAATATTTTTATCCATTTCAAATAATATCCATCGGGGTCCAAGAATAGGAGAGGAGACAAGGAGAGATAAATATGTGTGTGGTTCCAATATATTGTAGAACTAATTTTATATTTCTGTTCTTAAATTTGTAACAAAAAATATTTCAAAATTTACTTTTATTTCTGGTGGTGTGATACATATATGAAACCTTTTCATTTTTTTTCCACAATAATGTTTAGAATCTTTCTTTAAAGCAGATGAGTTACAGAATAGCATGTCAACAAGCCCACTGATGGGATGGATGTAGTAGTGAATTAAACTCGAGAGCCGTAGTAACGCACGGGCATTCAACTAGTAAATAAAAAATATCAGTTTCAGCCCCTATAAAAAAGGACTTTATCTCGTTGCCCAAGCAAAATCCCATTCAATCATTTACTCATGGAATGAGTCCGTCGCAAAATTCAATCAATCTGGAGCGGGAGTTGGTACGCACCGGTCGGTCTTGACGTTGTACTGCGGGTACTTGGCGGCCAGGAAGCGGGCGAGCTCCAGGGCGGTGGTGTTGAGGCTGCAGCAGATGTACCTGCCAGACGCCGCCTCCTCCTCGGCGAGGAAGATCTTGGCGCGGCAGAGGTCGTCGACGTGGACCATCGCGATCGAGCCGGACGCCCTCTGGATGAGTTCCAGGATGTGGATCCTCTGTTCGTCACCTGAAATCATTTCACCATACACACGGCAGGCGAGGCTCATTGCTTTTTGTCGTCGTTGCATCCTGAATTATGCTGCATATATTTGTTGCGGGACTCACCGGATAGCAGGGAGAGTACGTCGGGGACGCTGGTGCGGACCGTGGTCGCCGGCGCCGCGCCGACCACGACGACGGGGCACACAGTGACCAGGCTGATGCCCTTCTCCTGCGCGAACGCGCACGCTGCCTTCTCGACGAGCACCTTGGAGACAGCGTACGCCTGCAACCGCATAGATCAACTCAGCGGTCGTGTCATCGTTTTATGCGTCATCGTCAGGATCATGGGAAGATCGATTAAACATGTGGAGTATGAGTGTACCCAGCCAATGGTCTGGTTGGCTCTGAGGAAGTCGACGTCGGACCAGGACTCCTCGTCCAGGACATGGCCGTCGCCTTGCAGTTGCAGCAGAGGCCGGTCGGAGACGGCCGCCGCCGACGACGTCAGGACGACGCGCTTCACCGTCCCCGCCCTCACGCACGACCTCATCACGTTGATGGTCCCGTCGACGGCCAGCTCGATCACGTCCTTCTGCGATCAGCAAACGAACTCAAAACAGTGTCGTGTGATCACAGAAAAGCAAGTAAAAATACAGTATAGAGTGTAAGACACACGACAGTGTCATGGTTGTGTTCGTCTACCTCGGGGTTCTCTGCGTTGAGGTTCATTGGAGCGGCGACGAGGAAGGCGTAATCGCAGCCAGCGACGGCGCCGTCAAAGCTGCCCTCGTCCTCCAGGTCGGCGCGGAATACCTCCAGTGGGCCGAGCGCTTGCAAATCCTTGAGATGGGGGATCTTCTCCAAGTCGTCTGAGATCCCAAAAAAAAAAAATCCCTCTGAGTTCTTGGCATATCATGCTCTGAGTTGAAAAGAGAGCGATTCAGGGAGGAGGACAACAATCTAACCGGACTTTCTGACGGTCGTCTTCACGGCGTACCCCTTCTCCAGCAGCATCTTCACGAGCGCCGACCCGATGTACCCGTCCCCTTCTCAAAAGATATCAAATAAAGTACTTTTTAGATACTCGCATGTCTCAAATTATATGTCGAAGATTTGTCTAGATTCACATGTATTTAAACGTGTTTTAGTCTATCGTTTTAGATAAATCTCTGGCATTAATTCAAGATAGAGGAGTACGAGTAGGACAACAAGATACGATGCAATTGTCGTGATGGTGTCACGGCATATGCCATGGGTAGGCTAAAGTTGGGGCCGATGGACGTGGAGGAATCCGGGGAGGGATGATGCAGTGAAGACCGCACTCGTATGAACAAAGAGAAATGCAATGTATATTGGATTGAAGCTCTCAAGTGAAGATAACACCTCACTCTATACATCTATTCTCTTATAATCTTGCCATACTTGTGGCTACAATCATGCTCCTTGAGCTGTTTCCCCTATGCTCCTATCTAATCTCTCTGTCTGAGTGGAGGAAGAGGAAGAAGGAGAGCTCCTAGTGAGCAGAGAGGGGAGGAGCCCTTCGGGGCCTCTCCTAGCATGATCCCCCTGGTGCTCCTTATAAAGGGGAGCCCAGGGGACAAGACTTGTTTCCCACGCTTGGCATCTATGTAGCATATTCTTGGCATCTTCCTAGATGCTCAGCATATGCCTTGGCATCTTTGGAGATGCCATGGCATATTTCTTAGCATATCCTTGGTGCCAAGGGCATATTCGTTAGCATCTTCTTGATGCCAAGGGCATATTCCATACGCCTATGTGCCAGTCTGAGCCATGGGCGTCCCAAGACTGGCACAAGGCTTGTTTGTCTTGTCTTGGGTTGATGGGGCGTTGTTGTAGATGTCGGGGCACGTCTGGATGTGAGTATGGGGGCGTACGAGATGATACAATTCGGCCTGGACGCCCTAGAGAGAGTGGAAATTCGGCCTGAGGGAAGGCTGATTCGGCCTATCAGAGAAAAGGCCCAGCCGGACTATTTCCTGCTTCAGCCGAATGGGCTGTTACTCGGCCTGGAGGGGAGAGTCGGCCTGGTGCAGCTGTGGCCCAGCCGGGGTATCCCCAGGCCCAGCCGGGTTGCTTGTCTTGGCCCAGACGCGACGCAGGCGAGGTGAAGTCTGGAGTGGGCCGAGCCATGCCATACTCGGCCCATCCGGGCGGCATCTAGTTTGTTGCTGGCGCTGGGCCTGTGGCATCTCTAGCGCTGGGATCGCTGCGGGGGCGACGTTGGCGGGAACCTTGGCGCGAGGAGGAGACGGTGTGGCGGTTCGGGCGACGCGGCGGGATTCGGCGGGGTGACAAGGTTGGCGAGGTGGAGGTCGGCGGGACGCGATGGTGATTCGGCCAGTGGGCCGGATTAGGCTCAGTTCGGCCCGTTAGTGTTGTTTTGCCTAGGAGAAATAATGGAGACAGGCCGAGATAGCTGTAATTCGGCCCAGGTCCTCTTTTTCCCTTTATCTTTTTCTGTTTATCTTTTGTACTCATATTTAATATCATTTTTCTACATACGTATCTTATTGACTTACTTAATTCACCAACTCTGGGGTACCTAGGGTACACCCCCGACAGCAATGCTACGGTTATATCTAAAATCTTAATTAATGCTAAAGATACAGTAGTAAGATACGGTGTATTGTGAGTGCATATATCGTTTTCTCTCTATTTATTCATCAGTAGCAAAATGTAGTACTCGTACTAGCGTGTTTGGGTCTCGGTACAAAAATCCAAGAGAAACAGAGAGACGTCGCTCGTTGGCGTGCGTTTGGACTGCGTAAAAAAAAATAGTTCTCCGCTTCCGACCCATACGGCCCACTGACAGCCGAAATAAAGCCCACCTTCCACTTCCGCAGCCCGCCCTAAAGAAAGGAAATCCTCCCCTGCAGTTCGCGCACCAAACCCTCACCTCGCCGCCGCGGATGGCAGCACGCAGCACCGTCGGTCTCGCCATTGCCCGCTTTGCAGATCGCACTTGGTACTTCGTCTCTCCCCGCCCCCTCCCTCCCTCCCCCACTGATAGTACGGATTCTAATCTCTGCTCCTCCGCTCCGATCCGCAGATTCGGCGCTCCCTGTCTCCACGGGCGGCGATGGCGCGGGGCCCCATGGAGAGGGCACTGATGAACTACGACCCGATGGCCAAGCTCACCGACGACATCCTCGTCGACATCATCTCGCGCCTGCCCTACAAGTCCACCTGCTGCTGCAAGTGCGTCTCCACGCACTGGCGCGACCTCTTCTGGCACCCGGACCACCGCAAGAAGCTGCCCTGCCCCCTCGCCGGCTTCTTCCACGAAGGCTACAACAAGAACCGGTTCCCCAGTTCGGCTCGCTATTTCACCAACGTTTCAGGGGAAGGTGAGCCTCTCATCAACCCTGCCCTGTCCTTCCTGCCCAGATACGATAGCCTCGACATCTTGGACGGCTGCAATGGCCTCCTCCTCTGCCGCTGCTGGAAGCCGACTGATCCCAAGACACTGGATTACGTGGTCTGCAATCCCATCACCGAGAAGTGGGTGCTTGTGCCTGCCACCGAGTGGTCCAGCAAGGTGGACGTCGCTCGCCTCGGGTTCGAGCCGTCCGTCGCCTCCCACTTCCATGTGTTCGAGTTCATAGACGAGGAGGCCTGGGGTATACCTGAGTCCGAGCAAAGCGATTTCTTTGGGAGCATTGAGCAGCTGGCGATATACTCGTCTAAAACCGGAGTTTGGAGGCATCAGAGCCTGAAATTTTTTGAATTTGAAGTACCCAAGAATTCAACAAGCGTTTTCTTAAATGGGATCCTGCATTTCTCTATATCTTATCATATGATGGTAGCCGTTGACGTTGAAGGAAGTGATTGGACGGTCGTTGGTATTCCTATGCCAGCAAAATATGAAGTTGAGCATGGTGATGCTATTTTTCTATCGCAGAGGCAGCTGTATGCCACAGACTGTACTGCTGGTTCTGGACTATCAATCTGGGCTCTTGAGGACCTCGATAGAGAAAAGTGGACCTTGAAGCACAATGTCAGCCACTTGCAGCTGTTTGGGCCATGGTATTCAGCAGCTGCAAATCGTTTCAGTGTCGTCTCGTTCCACCCAGAACGCAATATGATTTTCATAGTTTTCGGGCATGACAACATACTAATGTCATATGAGATGGATTGCGGAAAGGTGTGTCTCATATGTAAACTTGGACAGGATTGTCAAGTTCAGTATGGCAAGACTCGTTATATTACATATGTTCCCTCGTTTTCAGATTCATGGCACTAAATGTCTTGCTTCCCTAATGCAGCTTATTGCAGTTAGGTCTTGCGTACCAGCATAAACCATTATGAAGTTGCCATATCATAGCTGTTGTTGGTTCTTGAGTGCACTCATCAACCTGACTTTGTGCGGCTAGCTATTCAGTTGGCTTAGTAATTCCACCTGGGTGTGTGTACTTGTTCGTACTCATGGCTGTTTAGCAGCCCACACATTTGTAAAACCCTAGTACTTCAATGATGGATATTGTGACCTTCTTGTTGGCACATGATTTATGTCTTCAATATATCCAGATTCTGTCATCTTCTTATTTCCCTCTTTGTGCATATTATATATGTGTGGCTGCATTTGGATTCTAATAATGCTGTTAAGGATCTATAGTTTTTGAAGTTCATAGTGGATTTATGCCATTTCTTTCTAGTTTTTAAATTTAACTACTACATAATTAACTTACCGAGACAACAAACCTTCACATTTGGAGTGAATGATGGGCTCCACCTGATAGCTGATGCCTTCTCTGTTTGTTGATTTTAAGTACTGAAGGATAGCTATCACAACTGTAGTAACATATGGGTAGTATAGCAACTACTACTAGTATTCTTGTAGACACCAATCAGCAATTCTGTCATTGGATTATCCAGTTATATTTCTCCGAGGCCCAACTTAACTCTGCGGTAATAAGTGAGACTTCAGGATTTGGAGACGTTTCTCTTCAGTTTTGAGCAGGCAGTGGCAGTGGCAGTGATGTTCTTAGCTAGTTTTTTTTTGTTCCGCATTTGAACCTCGGCATGGTGCCTGCTCTATTTCCAAGAGTTCTGTCTTATGATTGGCCTGTTGAGTTCGACGGGTTGGTCACTGTGAGTGCCAAAACACTATAGAAACTCACGTTTATGCACCGGCATATATACTTGGTAGAAATTTACTCTCGGATGTCCCTAAGAAGATGTCTACCCTTGAATTTAGATGGAGCCTTCAACGATTCAACCAAGAATGGAGGATGGGGCTTTTGTATCAGGGACTTCCATCGCAATGTGCAAGGAACTGGGATTGGTTCATCTTCTGAGCCTCGTAGTTGCACTTCATGCTGAAAAACCATAGCTTGCCTGAAGGCTACCAAGTTCGCCGCTGATGCTGCAGTGCGGAAGATCATTATCGAAACTGATGCAAATTTCTTGTGATCATGATTTGGCTCCCCGAAGAAGTGACATTTCGCTAGTTTTTCAGATTTTAGAAGTTTGTTATTGTGATCGCATTTTTAGTTCCGTGGCGCATTACTTTTTTTTCAAGACTATGATGTACATGATGACCTTTTAACTCTTTGATGATCAGCGATTTAGCTGCAAGCCTACAACAGCAGTTTGCTGTCCAAAAAAAAAAACAATAGTTACAAGTTTCAGAGCCTGCAAGCACTAGAATAGCGAACTTCACTTAATTAAGCACAGTACTATATGTCAATTGGGAAGAATTCAGTAGGCAATCTGGAAAGGTATGAAATTACATTTTCACAAGATACGAACATGCTAACCAAAGATAAAAGGAAATAAGATTGTTTGGTTACCTTTTTCTGTTTGATAGCTGCTCTGGCCTGGTATTTTCCTCTATCCTCTCTTCCAGCTTTCACTAACTCTAATCTTTCTTCTTTCGACATCTTCCTTTTGACATGAGCCTGCATAAGAAGTTTTAACATCAGTCAGGTGTCTACGATTTTGTGTGCAAGGCGGGCGGAGTGGGTGTGAGAACACACCTCAAGATGCGATGGATCGACACGCTTCATGCTAAGCTGATCAGAAGATGGAAGCTTGAAGGTTACTGATCTTGTGTCACCCTTAGTTAGTCCATGTTGAACCAAAGCCAGCCTTGCTTCTTTCTTCGCCTGAAACTCAAACACTTTCAGTAAAATGTTCACCTAAAAGCAATTTTTGCCTTGGACACCAACAAGTTCTATAAAACGTATAGAACTTCACACAGCTTAACCCAGAAGTCTGAGTCACAATGCATAAGAGAAATGGAAAACTGAAGGCTACGAATTGTCTGAAATTCCCATACCTTCCGCTCTCTGATGAGCTTAAAATCTTCATCGGAGAAAATTCTACCAGCTTCTTCTGTTGAAGTTTCAGCCTTCTTGGCTCCTGCTAGCCTCTTGAGAGTTCGAAGGCTTGCATCGGCAGCATTAAGTCCAATATAATCACTTAACTTCCTCTTCTGGACCTTCGAACTGCTATTTTTTGACTTATCCTCCTCATCACTGTCTTCAACCTGGTCAGAGCCTTCATTCTCAGAATCATCATTGAGCTCCTCATCGTCATCCTCGTCAGATACATCAGTATCACCATCCAATTCAGAGTCGTCTTCTATGTCATCCATATTATCATCACTATCATCCTCATCTACTTCCTCTGTATCATCTTGTTCCCCAGATACTTCCTCTTCCCCTTTATGATCTTCATATGTGTTAAGATTGTTTGAGGAAACCTTCAAACTTTGTTGGGTATCATTTGTAGATGGCAACACTTCCTCATCATCGGAACCAAAAGCATCAGAGTCATCATCTGAACCTTCCCCTTCCGATGAAATGTCTTCATCTAGCAACTCAGCTCTAGGCACATCACTAGCAATAGTGGTTTCTCCAAATTCTTTCGGCCGAGTCGTTGGATTAATAGGACGGCCACGGTCTTTCTTGACTAACAACGAAGGGCAGATCTGAATTCAGATCTAAAGAAGGTTTAGCTAAGTGAGATATAAAACTATAAATGCCAAAAAACAGAATAGAATCTGCAAGAAAAAAACTAACCTCCCTGAATAATGTGAATAAGAGAGCGAACAGCGATTGAAGTCAGAGCTTCTCCACTCTTTCCTAGTTTAGGAGCTTCTTCTTGTTTGACACGCCCGGAGTCGGTAACTTCATGAGCTCCGTATTCATCGAGTTGTAGTAGGCTTCGTGAATCCTTAGTAGATCATCATATGGACCTCTTGTTGGGCCAAGCCAGGTAGGCTAGAGGCTAGTGCATGTTGGGCATATCTATGTCACTAAGTATGAGGCCCTAATTGATGTTCATTTTGGTTCTTATTTGTTGCAGTGGCTCTGTATTATGTTCATTTTGTTGTTTTGTAGTTTTTGTGATATGCATGTGATCCCCTTTGCTTTCCGTTGCCTAATATACTATCTGCCTTGTGTACAGAGATGGCGAAGTGGCACATGGTGTGCAAAGATTGGGTTTCAGGAGTCTACGACAGGTGGGAGGATTGTCTGAAAAAGTGAACAAGTTCAGAGGCAACAACTATAAAAGGTACATGACTAGAGAGATGGCGGAAACTAGGTGGGAGAACCTGATGAAGGCCTTGATCGTGGTCCCCGTCCTGCTCACCGCCGTTGTGGTTCTACTTAGGTGACCGCACTTCATTTGTAATGTGATGACCAACTTGATACTTGATCGGTCTCGGGACCTAAACTTGTGTAATAATCCGTCACTTATCGCTATATCGGATTCTAATTAATGTGATGAAATACAATTGCATTTTGTCTTACCGTTGTCATATCTATACTGATGTGTAATTGTGTTATATGTGTACAATATAATACATGTATAAAATATGCAGACAACATATAAAAAATAAAATATGAAAATCTTACTAGTGCGTACCACAGATACAACCAGTGGTGTACCTGCTCAATATGCGCCACTGGTAATTTTACTTATCTGTGGTAGATCACTTATCAGTGGCGCACAGGCTGGTGCAGACACAAACCTACCAAAAAAAGGAAAGATAATAAAAAGAGTGACTACAATTTTATAGAGGTGACTGGAATCTTACATAACTGACGGACACCACCTAAGAAATAATGAGTCACCTAAGCACAAAGAGACTAAAATATCACCCAAAAAAGAAGTCACGGAAATGTTAGAATTTTAGATGCATATGTTTTGCCAGTTTATCTTAAACCGATGTAAATCCTAAAAGTAAACTAATATGCAATATATTGAAAAGAATAGAATGGTCACTGGAGATTGAACATAAAATATAATGTCAGGCACAAGCATCACTAGAGGGTAGAAGATTCATTGATCAAGCGAGAGGCCATTGATTAGCACGCTTCCCAAGCTGTTTAAAGAGTTCTGATCAATCTACCACACCATGTGAGTATGCGACAATAAGCGGCAGTACCAATGAATAATTCTGTTGAATACATGTTAACAAAACATGAGAGGGCATTAGTGCCAGCACACAACCATGTTAACAGACCATTAATCTAGTGTCCCACTCGAGAGTCGAGACTCGGCTACACAGACCGATTGTAGCTAGACAAGAAACACAAAAATAAGCCCAAACTAGCTAGGAAGATCGAGATCTAGCTTGTGCGAGAGTGAGTCATGGCGGACCTTGTGGTTGGTATGTCCAAGTCAGTGGTGGACGGGCTGCTATCCAAGGCGCAGGCGTTTATCGATGAGGAGGGGAAGCTGCGGTAGAGCGTGGCGCGCAACCTATTGTTCATCATTGGCGAATTCCAGATGATGGCGTAAGTTTCTTCAGAGATGGCGTAAGTTTCTTCAGAGATGGCGTAAGCGAAATAAGTATCAATTGCACAACATACTATTCTTTTATATTGCCTTGGGTTCGCTAACTCATCTCTAAAAAAATCCGACACCACTATGTCTGTTGGGGCAAATTTGAACCATTGGCTACAATGAAAATTTGAAATATAATCCTACGAAACAATATTCAGGGATATACATATTCAGGCACAAAAACAATCCTAAAATATTGTAATTATAAATAACAAAAAAACCCAAACAATATTCAGGGACATGCATGTTTTTTTTGACAAAAACAGTAGGAAATGCCCCTACTGTGCCATTATATTTTTTAAAGAACTTTGCAGGATGTCATAGTTCCCCGTCTTACATTCACAAAGTGTCAAGCCATTCTTGCATCCCTTCCTTTAAACTAGGTTTAGCCCTATGCATAATAAGGGAGAAAGCTTCTCTAAAGAAACATAAGCATATGATCAAAGTAGGGTTTATATCTCTAAAAATGTAACCATTTCTCTGGTCCCAGATGCTCCAACAACCAGTGATAAGAATTTGCATGAGAAAATTGACATTATATTTGTTGCTGGCATCATGGATCATTTGATAGATATCCATATCAGTATTCCATTCCATGCCAAGGGCCCACCAGAAACTTTGGCTAAAACTGCATTCAAAAAAGAGATGGAGTAGGGTTTCTTGTGGGCAAGTGTCACATAGTACACAGTCTTGGAATTCAACAAAGAAATTTTTTCTGGTCATCAGCTCCTTAGTGTTTAATCTCTTATTCAGTAACAGCCAAGCAAAGAATTTTTGTCTTGGGAGGTTGCATGATTCCAAATATCCAGAATGGGTTTTGGTGTTGGGTGGGATCCGATCATGGCCTTGTAAACTTTCTTTGTACTGAAATTCTCCCCCCATGGGAAGCTCCACGAGTCAAGTGTTCAGATGTGTTGTTTATGCTTAATATGTCCTCCAGTAGCAAATTTAGCTCATCATGCGCAATAATGAAAAGAGGAAGTTGGAATAAATTATAGAAGTTGTTACCAGCAGCCTTAATTGCTTTATCTATTGATAGATTTTCATCATTACAGAAGGAGAACAGGTGAGGGTATTTGTCTTCAAAGCAGTTATTATTCTAAAGACCTTTCCATAGTAGCATCGTTAGGTACATGCATGTAGAAACAACCTATGATCAAAAGCATGCATATACATATGCATCATATGAATCATTCAAAGATCATATAGCAGAAACAATTCAAAAATCATATAGTTCCATATGAGAATAAATAAGGGGCCTCATAATTTTTATACACTATGCAATAACAATTCAAAGATCATAGTTCATATGAATGTAGAATAAATCTAGGGGCCTCATAAGTTTTTTCAAAGACGCAGTAAGTGAACCAAATTACCAACAACACAACCTATATTGTTTGTGTATATTTCCCCGGGTTCACTTACCCGTCCCTAAAAAACCGACACCAACAAATGTGTGTCACCCCTGCAATCTTTTAGGGAAAATTTCAATCATCGGCCTCAGTAAGAAACTGAAATGTAATTCGTATACACTATGAATGCATCACTATGAATGCATGCAATAGCAATTCAATATGATCATATGAATGTAGAATAAATCTGGTGGCCTCATAAGTTTTTTTAGAGACGCCGTCAGCGGAGCAAAGTACCAACATCACATCCTATATTGTATTTGTGTATATTGCCTCAGGTTCACTCATCCGTCCCTAAAAAACTGACACCAACAAAATGTGTGTCACCCCTGCAATCTTATGAGGCAAATTTCAATCATCAGCTTATGTGAGAAATTGAAATGTAATTATTATACACTATATATAATGAATGCAATAACAAAGTATGATCACAATTTGTTGTGTGTGTATGTAGTAGCATAAACAGTTCAATCATGGTAGTCCATATGTTTGTAGAATAAATCTGGGGTCTCATAAGTTTTTTAGAGATGGTGTTAGCGAACCAAAGTACTGATTGCACAACTTATATTGTTGTATATTGCATCAGGTTCACTTACACCATCCCTAAAAAAATCTGGCACCATATGTGTCTCCCCCTTGCACTCTTTTCAGGAAAATTGAATCATTGGCTTCAGTAGGGAATAGAAACGTAATGTTATATGCACGTTGTGTATCGAAATCAACACTCAGCTAGCAATACCTAAAACCCCTAAAAGAAAATGTTATAGATCGATTAAAACAATGAGAAGCCAAGCAAATGTATATTTACTAGATGGCGGATGGGTAGATCTAATCAAATCTATAAAACAATAGATGGTTCAAACCACATATATTCCCTACATCAAGAGCAAATAAATTTATAGACGGTTGAGCAACTCCTACATATGAACAGTGAAATCTACGGTTACGACTATAGAGAAGCTAGCTAGCAAAGTAGTACCTCGAACGCCTCATCGGAGACCTCCTCCTCGAACTTGTCGTTATCCGCTATTGCATCGAGGATTTGTTCGTGGAGGATGGGGTCGTTAATGTAGAGCACCAGGTTGCCTCTGCCTACCGCCGCATGTCCCTCCTCCAGATCTGCCGCTGGCACCACGACACCACAACATTGGCTGCCACCTGCGGCTCGACGGTGATGGCGACTGCTGGCTGCATGGAGCCCAAAGCCTCCTCGACGGCGCGGCGACGAGCGGCGTGCGTGCCCGGAGGTGCCTCCATCTGCTCAGTGACGACCGAGCCATCTGCTGCTGCGTCTCCAACTGGCTTCACCTTCGGCTCGTCCTCATGCGTACACTTCATGGCGCAACTAGGGAGGGTGGTGGTGCAAGCGAAGGATCTTCGGCGCGCGCAAAAGGTGAAGATTGGGGTTATATTGGGGGGAATAACATTAGCTCGTGGAAGAAGAAGGCCGAGCGGGTTTATATACGCGGGACCGTTCGTAGTCCTCGAATGGCACGTGTGAGTGTGGACGTGTGTGGGTGGGGATGCGGGACCGTTCTTAGCTACTGCACGATCTCCACTTTCTAAAATCATTAACAACACGCGCACTGACAGCTGGGGCCAGCCATGGGTCGCGATGAAATCCATGACGAATTAAGCAGGAGACGAAACGACGAACTGGGCTTCAGGGGCCAGGACAAAAACTGCTACCAAATCTGCCGCGACGAACCAAGGAACATCATGGAAAATTGGGCTAGAGGGCCTTCGAAGAAGTTGTGACAAAATGGGCAAGAACGCCAGGCATCCACGACGTTTTTACTGCGCATCATAAAAGAAACTTCATGGACCGTCTAGATTCTTGTAGTGGAGGGTCGTTGCGATGTTCTGTTGTTGTGCAGAGGCGAGTACTTTGATGCCGAGAAAGATACGATCTTGTCCGGCTATGACACAGCGTCTGTAACGACGCGACGTGTCCCCACGCGTCGTCATGGTTCTCCTTGGCAGCGGCAATCGTGAAGGGTTTCGCGGCATAGTAAATCAAAATTTTCTACGGATGCGAACAGAGGGAAAGCCAAGATCTAATCTAGGAGATGCAAACAACGAGAGAGATTGGATTAGATCTTCATACCCTTGAAGATTCGCACAGCGGAACGTTCGTCGGAACATGGGTGATGTAGTCGTACTCGCTTCTCCTCCTCGCGATCCGATCCGATCTAGCACCACAAGTGGCGGTGCCTCCGTGAGATGCACACGTGCAGCACCTCAACGTCTCCTCCTTCCTCGGACCAGCAAGTATGGTGGAGAGACGGATTGGATTTACAACACGACGGCGTGGTGTATATGGTGGAGAATTTCTGCAGCAGGGCTTCGCCTACAAACAGTCGGGAGGGAGAGAGGAGGGCAGCAGGGCGGCTAGGGTTGGAGGGGAAGGTGTGTGGGGGTTGGTGCACCCCAGCCCTCTATATATAGAGGGGTGGGCGTAGCCCTAGCCCCTCCCCCAAGCCAAAACCGGCGGCCCCAAGGAGGAGGAGTGGGGGGCAAGGAAACCCCCCTTTCTAGAAGCTCTATCTCGAGTTTAAAACCCTCTTGGCCGGCTGGGCCCTATGGGGCCTTGTGCCCCTGGCCCAATGCGGCCAGGGCACTCCCTCATAGGCCCAAGCCCCCTCCCGGAAGGTTCTAGAAGCTTCCGGTACAATACCGATTAATCCGGAACAATTCCGAACTCCAAAAACTACACTGCCTTATATGAATCTTATTCTCCGGAACCTCTCGTGATGTCCCGGATCTCATCCGAGACTCCGAACAAAAACTCATAAACCAATTATCCAATCTATCCTAGCGTCGAGACACGTTAAGTGTGTGACCCTGCGGGTTCGAGAATATGCAGACATGATCTTCTATCAATAATCAACAGCGGGGTCTGGAAACCCATATTGACTCCCACACATTCATCGATGATCATATCGGATGAACCACGATGCCAGGATTCAATCAATCCCATATATATATTCCCTTCGTCTCGCGATATTTTACTTGCCCGAGATTTGATCATCGATACCGTCATACCTAGTTCAATCTCGTTCACAGCAAGTACTTTACTCGTTCCGTAATCCGATATCACTTTGTGATTAACTCCTTAACCACATGCTTGCAAGCGGTGTTGATATCGATTACCGAGTGGGCCCGAAGTATATCTCTCCGACTTGGGAGGGACAAATCCCATCTCGATACATACAACCCAACAGATACTTTCCGATCACCTGAGAGACACCTTTATGATCACCCTCTCATAGGATGACGTTTGATGACCTCAAAGCTTTCTTCCGATACCAGGGAGTTGTATTATCTCATGGTCTAAGGAATACAATATTTGACATAAGAAAAGCTTCGCAAAGACGAACACGATGACACGATCTAATTGCTTCGCTTAGTTTGGGTCTGTCCACCATATCATTCTCCCAATGATATGATCTTATTATTAATCGACAACTCATGTCCATGGTTAGGAAACCTTAACCATCATTAATCAATGAGCTAGTCCTTAGAGGCGTACTAGGGACACAGTGTTGTTCACAAACCACACAAGTATTAAAGTTTCCGCTTAATACAATTCTAGCATGGAATATAAACATTATCATGAACAAGAATTATAATAATAACATCTTTATTATTGCCTCTAGGGCATAATTCCAACAGTCTCCCACTTGCACTAGAGTCAATAATCTAGTTTACATCTGGCAACAATCTCACACCCATGGCACTGAGGTGTTGATCATGTTTTACACGTGGAAGAGGTTTAGTCAATGGATCTGCGACATTCAGATCTGTATGTACTTTGCTGATCTTCAGATCTCCATCTGCTATATAATCTCGGATTATATGAAACTTGCAGTTGATATGCTTGGTCTTTGGATGATATCTTGGTTCCTTAGCGAGTGCTATGGTGCCAGTGTTGTCACACAATATCTCCAGTGGGTCCAAGGCACTTGGCACCACACCAACCTCAGTGATGAAGTTTCTGATCCAAACTCCTTCACATGACGCTTCTGCAGCAGCCATGTATTCCGCTTCTACTGTAGATCCCGCGATCATGCTTTGCTTGCAGCTTCTCCAGCTCATAGCTCCTCCATTCAAAATATAAACATATCATGTCTGAGATTTAGAATCATCCTTGTCGGTGTAGAAACTAGCGTCGACGTAACCTTTTACGACGAGCTGTTCTTCACCCCCATAGACTAAGAACATTTCTTTAGTCCTATTTAGGTACTTTAGGATGTTCTTCACGGCTATCCAGTGTTCCACTCCTGGATCACTTTGATATCTGCTCGTCAAACTAAGAGCATTGGACACATCCGGTCTAGTACACAGCATGGCATACATGATGGAACCTATGGCCGAGGCATAAGGCACTTTGCTCATAGCTTCCCTATCATTTACCGTAGCTGGACACTGAGCCTTGCTCAATATCTTACCTGACAACATAGGCACTGAACCTTTCTTTGCCTTATCCATTCTGAACCTTTTCAGAACTTTGTCTAGGTATGTACTCTGGCTTAAAGCTATCAGGCGTCTTTGTCTATCTCTATAGATCTTGATGCCCAATATATAAGCAGCTTCACCTAGGTCTTTCATTGAAAAACACTTGTTCAAATAACTCTTCACATCGTTAAGCATGTTGATGTCATTTCCAATAATCAATATGTCATCCACATATAGTACCAGAAACGTCACCGATCTCCCACTCACTTTCTTGTAGATGCAAGCTTCGTAGCAATTTGGAACAAATCCAAAGCTCTTGATCACTTCATCAAAACGAATGTTCCAACTCCGAGATGCTTGCTTCAGTCCATAAATGGAACGTTGAAGTTTGCATACTTTATCAGCATCCTTAGGATCGACAAAACCTTCGGGTTGCATCATATACAACTCTTCATCAATGTTGCCATTGAGGAAAGCAGTCTTGACATCCATCTGCCATATTTCATAATCATGAAACGCAGCAATTGCTAATAAAATCCGAATAGACTTAAACATCGCTACGGGAGAGAAAGTCTCATCGTAGTCAACACCTTGAACTTGTCGAAAACCTTTTGCGACAAGCCGTGCTTTATAGACGGTAACATTACCATCCGCGTCCGTTTTATTCTTGAAGATCCATTTGCACTCAACGGCCTTTCGGTCGCTAGGAGGGTCTACCAAAGTCCATACTTGGTTTTCGCTCATAGATCCCAATTCGGATTTCATGGCTTCTAGCCATTTCTCAGAGTCTGGGCTCATCATCGCTTCCTCATAGTTCGTAGGTTCACTGTCTTCTACTAACAAGACAGTCAAGACAGGGTTGCCGTACCACTCAGGAGGGGCACGCGACCTTGTCGACCTGCGACGTTCAGTAGCAGCATCGTCTGAAGCTTCATGATCCTTGTCATTAGCTTCCTCTATTGTTGGTGCAGGCGGCACTGGAACAATTTCAGGTGCTGCGCTACTCTCCAATTCAAGAGAAGGTTCAATAACCTCGTCTAGCTCTACTTTCCTCCCACTCACTTCTTTCGAGAGAAACTCCTTCTCAAGAAAGGAACCGTTCTTTGCGACAAACACTTTGCCTTCGGTTCTGTGATAGAAGGTATACCCAATAGTTTCCTTAGGGTATCCTATGAAGATGCATTTCTCCGCTTTGGATTCGAGCTTGTCCAGCATCAACTTCTTGACGTAAGCTTCGCATCCCCAAACTTTAAGAAACGACAACTTAGGTTTAGCACCAAACCACAGTTCATACGGTGTCGTCTCAACGGATTTAGATGGAGCCCTATTTAAAGTGAATGCCGCGGTTTCTAATGCATAACCCCAAAATGATAACGGCAAATCAGTAAGAGACATCATTGATCGGACCATATCTAATAGGGTTCGATTCCGGCGTTCAGACACACCATTGCGCTGTGGTGTTCCGGGTGGCGTGAGTCGTGAAACGATTCCACTTGCTTTAAGATGCGTGAGAAAATCATAACTCAAATATTCACCTCCATGATCGGATCGTAGAAATTTAATCTTTCTGTTATGATGGTTCTCCACTTCATTCTGAAATTCCTTGAACTTTTCAAACGTTTCAGATTTATGTTTCATTAAATAGATATACCCATACCTACTTAAGTCATCGGTAAAAGTGAGAAAATAGCGATATCCACCGCGTGTCGAAACACTCATCGGTCCGCATACATCGGTATGTATGATTTCCAACAAGTCCGTTGCTCGCTCCATCATACCGGAGAACGGTGTTTTGATCATCTTGCCCATGAGGCATGGTTCGCATGTGTCAAATGATTCAAAATCAAGAGACTCCAAATGTCCATCAGAATGGAGTTTCTTCATGCGCTTTACACCAATATGACCTAGACGACAGTGCCACAAATAAGTAGTATTATCACTATCTACTTTGCATCTCTTAGCCTCAATGTTATGGATGTGTGTTTCATCCCTTTCGATATTTAGAAGAAATAAACCATTCACAATAGGTGCATGACCATAAAAGATGTTACTCATATAAATAGAATAACCATTATTCTCCGATTTAAATGAATAACCATCTTGCAATAAACACGATCCAGAAATAATGTTCATGCTCAACGCAGGCACATAATAACACTTATTAAGGTTTAAAACTAATCCCGAAGGTAAAACTAAGGAGAGCGTGCCGACGGCCATCACATCAACTCTTGATCCGTTGCCAACGCGCATCGTCACCTCATCCCTCGCAAGCCGTCGTCTATTCCGTAGCTCCTGTTTTGAGTTACAAATATTAGCAACTGAACCAGTATCAAATACCCAGGCACTACAACGAGGGCTAGTAAGGAAAACATCAATAACATGTATATCAAATATACCTTTGACGGTGCCAGCCTTCTTGTCCGCTAAGTACTTCGGACAGCTGTGCTTCCAGTGACCCTTGTCCTTGCAATAGAAGCACTCAGTGTCCGGCTTAGGACCAGACTTGAGCTTCTTCTCAGCAGGGGCAACGCGCTTGCCGCCGCCTTTCTTGAAGGGATTCCTTGCACCCTTACCTTTCTTAAATGTGGGGGGCTTGTTGACCATCAACACATGATTATTCTTTTTGATGTTCACCTCCGCTACTTTCATCTTAGCAAAGAGCTCAGTGATCATATCAGTGGAACCAATCTGATTGTGATCAACTACAAAACTTTTGCAGCTAGGAGTGTCAATCTTGAGCTCCTCTGGAATCTTGCAGTCCAGTTGCTCAAGGCGTTGAGTGTAGCCCGACATCTTAATGGCGTGCTCACTAACGGAACTCCCTTCCTCCATCTTGTAGTTAAAGGATTTCTTAGAGATCTCATATCTCTCAGAACGGGCTTGAGTCTGAAACATGTTTTTCAGCTCCTCGAGAATCTCAAAGGGCCCGGCGTCAAAACGATTTTGAAGATCCGATTCCATAGCATACAACATGGCGATCTTAATCAAATCATAATCATCCTTGCGCGACTGATAAACAGCTTTTTCATCAGCCGGCGCATCTATAGCAGGGGCGTCACCTAGCGCTTTCTCAAGGACATAGTCCTTTTGTCCGCCAGCGAGAATGATTCTCAGAATGCGGAACCATTTGGTGAAGTTAGACCCATTGTTTCTAAGATTTTCTATCTCATCAAAAACGTTGAAGTTGGACTTGGCCATGTGATCTACAGTATTTGCAAGTACAATTTAGACTATGTTCATGATAAATAGTTCAACTTAATCAAATTACTAGATGAACTCCCACTAAATTCAACATCCCTCAAGTTGTTTAGTGAACACGATCCAAATTCACCACACCTAATCCGATCATCACGAGAAGAGATGTGGTTTCAGTGGTGGACAACGAAGTGTCGATCATATCATTCATATGACTCATGCTTAACCTTTTGGTTCTTGTGTTCCGAGGCCATGTCTGTACATGCTAGGCTCGTCAAGTTAGACCCAAGTATTTCCGCGTGTGCAAAACTGGCTTGCACCCGTTGTATGTGAGCGTAGAGTCTATAGCACCCGATCATCACGTGATGCTTGGACACGACGAACTTTCGCAACGGTGCATACTTGGGGAGAACACAGTTTTTATCTTGATATTTAAGTGAGAAATCATCTTATAATGCTACTGTCGCGATCTAAGCATAATAAGATACATAAAAGGATAAACATCACATGCATATAACTTTATGTGACATGGTATAGCCAATCTTCGCGCAATGATCTCCATCTTGTGCGTTCCGGCATGATCTCCATCACTCCACCATGATTGCCTCCACCACGAATAGCAACTACAACTATTGCTAACTACTTAGCGATAAAGTAAAGCTATTACATGGCGTATAAGAAGTTGACTCGCAGGTCATACACAATTATAAAGACAACCATATGGCTCCTGCCGGTTGTGTACTCATCGACATGCAAGTCGTGAAACATTACAAAACATGATCATCGCATACAATATACACATCACATCTTGGGCCATACCATATCACAGAAAACACTCCCTGCAAAACAAGTTAGACGCCTCTACTTTGTTGTTGCATGTTTTACGTGGCTTATGGGAGTAGATGCTAAGAACGATTCTTACCTACGGAAAGCCACAGCGGTGATATTATGGTTGCCAAACTCCGGTGTTAATCCCATGACAACTATAGTGAGAGAAACTGACATCCACCAGCCGCATGTGTGGAACAAGCCACACGTCAAGTGCGGAGCCGGTCTCGTGAACGACGTCGCGTAAGGTTGGCCTGGACCGCTTCAATCTCACTATCCCGCGTCATAAGAAGAACACAAACAAGAGGCTTGCAACAGAAAACATCAACGCCCGCAACAACCATGTTGCGTTCTACTCGTGAAACACATCTACGCATAGATCTAGCTCTGATACCACTGAAGGGTTTCACGGCATAGTAAATCAAAATTTTCTACGGATGCGAACAGAGGGAAAGCCAAGATCTAATCTAGGAGATGCAAACAATGAGAGAGATTGGATTAGATCTTCATACCCTTGAAGATTCGCACAGCGGAACATTCGTCGGAACGTGGGTGATGTAGTCGTACTCGCTTCTCCTCCTCGCGATCCGATCCGATCTAGCACCACAAGTGGCGGTGCCTCCGTGAGATGCACACGTGCAGCACCTCGACGTCTCCTCCTTCCTCGGACCAGCAAGTATGGTGGAGAGACGGATTGGATCTACAACACGACGGCGTGGTGTATATGGTGGAGAATTTCTGCAGCAGGGCTTCGCCTACAAGCAGTCGGGAGGGAGAGAGGAGGGCAGCAGGGCGGATAGGGTTGGAGGGGAAGGTGTGTGGGGGTTGGTGCGCCCCCAGCCCTCTATATATAGAGGGGTGGGCGCAGCCCTAGCCCCTCCCCCAAGCCAAAATCGGCGGCCCCAAGGAGGAGGAGTGGGGGGCAAGGAAACCCCCCTTCTAGAAGCTCTATCTCGAGTTTAAAACCCTCTTGGTTGGCTGGGCCCTATGGGGCCTTGTGACCCTGGCCCAATGTGGCCAGGGCACTCCCTCATAGGCCCATGCCCCCTCCCGGAAGGTGGGGCCACGTTGGCCCCCTTCCGGAGGGTTCTAGAAGCTTCCGGTACAATACCGATTAATCCGGAACAATTCTGAACTCTAAAAACTGCACTGCCTTATATGAATCTTATTCTCCGGACCACTCCGGAACCTCTCGTGATGTCCCGGATCTCATCCGAGACTCCGAACATAAACCAATTATCCAATATATCCTAGCGTCGAGATACGTTAAGTGTGTGACCCTGCGGGTTCGAGAATATGCAGACATGATCTTCTATCAATAATCAACAGCGGGGTCTGGAAACCCATATTGACTCCCACACATTCATCGATGATCATATCAGATGAACCACGATGCCAGGATTCAATCAATCCCATATATATATATTCCCTTCGTCTCGTGATATTTTACTTGCCCGAGATTTGATCGTCGGTACCGTCATACCTAGTTCAATCTCGTTCACAGCAAGTACTTTACTCGTTCCGTAATCCTATATCACTTTGTGATTAACTCCTTAACCACATGCTTGCAAGCGGTGTTGATATCGATTACCGAGTGGGCCCGAAGTATATCTCTCCGACTTGGGAGGGACAAATCCCATCTCGATACATACAACCCAACAGATACTTTCCGATCACCTGAGAGACACCTTTATGATCACCCTCTCATAGGATGACGTTTGATGACCTCAAAGCTGAAGGGTTTCGCAGCATAGTAAATCAAAATTTTCTATGGAAGTGAACAGAGGGAAAGCCAAGATCTAATCTAGGAGATGCAAACAACGAGAGAGATTGGATTAGATCTTCATACCCTTGAAGATTCGCACAGCGGAACGTTCGTCGGAACGTGGGTGATGTAGTCGTACCCGCTTCTCCTCCTCGCGATCCGATCCGATCTAGCACCACAAGTGGCGGTGCCTCCGTGAGATGCACACGTGCAGCACCTCGACGTCTCCTCCTTCCTTGGACCAGCAAGTATGGTGGAGAGATGGATTGGATCTACAACACGACGGCGTGGTGTATTTGGTGGAGAATTTCTGCAGCAGGGCTTCGCCTGCAAATAGTCGGGAGGGAGAGAGGAGGGCAGCAGGGCAACTAGGGCTTGGAGGGAGATGTGTAGGTTGGGGGGGAGGGGGCGCACCAGCCCTCTATATATAGAGGGGGGTGCGGCCAGCCCTTGCCCATCCTCCAAGCCTATCTCTAGTTTAAACGATTTAAACTTATCTAGGATCGGCTAGGCCCTGTGGGGCCTTGTGCCCCTGGCCCAATGCGGCCAGGACACTCCCTCATAGGCCCATGCCCCTCCCGGAAGGTGGGACCACGTTGGCCCCCTTCCGGAAGGTTCTAGAAGCTTCCGGTACAATACCGATTAATCCGGAACAATTCCGAACTCCAAAAACTGCACTGCCTTATATGAATCTTATTCTCCGGACCATTCCGGAACCTCTCGTGATGTCCCGGATCCCATCCGAGACTCCGAACAAAAATTCATAAACCAATTATCCAATCTATCCTAGCGTCGAGACACGTTAAGTGTGTGACCCTGCGGGTTCGAGAATATGCAGACATGATCTTCTATCAATAATCAACAGCGGGGTCTAGGCACCCATATTGACTCCCACACATTCATCGATGATCATATCGGATGAACCATGATGCCAGGATTCAATCAATCCCATATATATATTCCCTTCGTCTCGCGATATTTTACTTGCCCGAGATTCGATCGTCGGTATCGTCATACCTAGTTCAATCTCGTTCACAGCAAGTACTTTACTCGTTCCGTAATCCGATATCACTTTGTGATTAACTCCTTAACCACATGCTTGCAAGCGGTGTTGATATCGATTACCGAGTGGGCCCGAAGTATATCTCTCCGACTTGGGAGGGACAAATTCCATCTCGATACATACAACCCAACAGATACTTTCCGATCACCTGAGAGACACCTTTATGATCACCCTCTCATAGGATGACGTTTGATGACCTCAAAGCTTTCTTCCGATACCAGGGAGTTGTATTATCTCATGGTCTAAGGAATACAATATTTGACATAGGAAAAGCTTCGCAAAGACGAACACGATGACATGATCTAATTGCTTCGCTTAGTTTGGGTCCATCCACCATATCATTCTCCAATGATATGATCTCATTATCAATTGACAACTCATGTCTATGGTTAGGAAACCTTAACCATCATTGATCAATAAGCTAGTCCATAGAGGCGTACTAGGGACACGGTGTTGTTCACAAACCACACAAGTATTAATGTTTCCGCTTAATACAATTCTAGCATGGAATATAAACTTTATCATGAACAAGAATTATAATAATAACATCTTTATTATTGCCTCTAGGGCATAATTCCAACAGTCTCCCACTTGCACTAGAGTCAATAATCTAGTTTACATTTGGCAACAATCTCACACCCATGGCACTGAGGTGCTGATCATGTTTTACACGTGGAAGAGGTTTAGTCAATGGATCTGCGACATTCAGATCTGTATGTACTTTGCTGATCTTCAGATCTCCATCTGCTATATAATCTCGGATTATATGAAACTTGCAGTTGATATGCTTGGTCTTTGGATGATATCTTGGTTCCTTAGCGAGTGCTATGGTGCCAGTGTTGTCACACAATATCTCCAGTGGGTCCAATGCACTTGGAACCACGCCAAGCTTAGTGATGAAGTTTCTGATCCAAACTCCTTCACTTGACGCTTCTGCAGCAGCCATGTATTCCGCTTCTACTGTAGATCCCGCGATCACGCTTTGCTTGCAGCTTCTCTAGCTCACAGCTCCTCCATTCAAAATATACACGTATCCTGTCTGAGATTTACAATCATCCTTGTCGGTGTCGAAACTAGCATCGACGTAACCCTTTACGACGAGCTGTTCATCACCCCCATAGACTAAGAACATTTCTTTAGTCCTATTTAGGTACCTTAGGATGTTCTTCACGGCTGTCCAGTGTTCCACTCCTGGATCACTTTGATATCTGCTCGTCAAACTAAGAGCATTGGACACATCCGGTCTAGTACACAGCATGGCATACATGATGGAACCTATGGCCGAGGCATAAGGCACTTTGCTCATAGCTTCCCTATCATTTACCGTAGCTGGACACTGAGCCTTGCTCAATATCTTACCTGACAACATAGGCACTGAACCTTTCAATGCCTTATCCATTCTGAACCTTTTCAGAACTTTGTCTAGGTATGTACTTTGGCTTAAAGCTATCAGGCGTCTTTGTCTATCTCTATAGATTTTGATGCCCAATATATAAGCAGCTTCACCTAGGTCTTTCATTAAAAAACACTTGTTCAAATAACTCTTCACATCGTTAAGCATGTTGATGTCATTTCCAATAATCAATATGTCATCCACATATAGTACCAGAAACGTCACCGAGCTCCCACTCACTTTCTTGTAGATGCAAGCTTCGTAGCAATTTGGAACAAATCCAAAGCTCTTGATCACTTGATCAAAACGAAGGTTCCAACTCCGAGATGCTTGCTTCAGTCCATAAATGGAACGTTGAAGTTTGCATACTTTATCAGCATCCTTAGGATCGACAAAACCTTCGGGTTGCATCATATACAACTCTTCATCAATGTTGCCATTGAGGAAAGCAGTCTTGACATCCATTTGCCATATTTCATAATCATGAAACACAGCAATTGCTAATAAAATCCGAATGGACTTAAACATCGCTACGGGAGAGAAAGTCTCATCGTAGTCAACACCTTGAACTTGTCGAAAACCTTTCGCAACAAGCCGTGCTTTATAGACGGTAACATTACCATCCGCGTCCGTTTTCTTCTTGAAGATCCATTTGCACTCAACGGCCTTTCGGTCGCTAGGAGGGTCCACCAAAGTCCATACTTGGTTTTCGCTCATGGACCCCAATTCGGATTTCATGGCTTCTAGCCATTTCTCAGAGTCAGGGCTCATCATCGCTTCCTCATAGTTCGTAGGTTCACTGTCTTCTACTAACAAGACAGTCAAGACAGGGCTGCCGTACCACTCAGGAGGGGCACGCGACCTTGTCGACCTGCGACGTTCAGTAGCAGCATCGTCCGAAGCTTCATGATCCTTGTCATTAGCTTCCTCTATTGTTGGTGCAGGCAGCACTGGAATAATTTCAGGTGCTGCGCTACTCTCCAATTCAAGAGAAGGTTCAATAACCTCGTCTAGCTCTACTTTCCTCCCACTCACTTCTTTCGAGAGAAACTCCTTCTCAAGAAAGGAACCGTTCTTTGCGACAAACACTTTGCCTTCGGTTCTGTGATAGAAGGTATACCCAATAGTTTCCTTAGGGTATCCTATGAAGACGCATTTCTCCGCTTTGGCTTCGAGCTTGTCCGGCATCAACTTCTTGACGTAAGCTTCGCATCCCCAAACTTTAAGAAACGACAACTTAGGTTTAGCACCAAACCATAGTTCATACGGTGTCGTCTCAACGGATTTAGACGGAGCCCTATTTAAAGTGAATGCAGCGGTTTCTAATGCATAACCCCAAAATGATAACGGCAAATCAGTAAGAGACATCATAGATCGGACCATATCTAATAGGGTTCGATTCCGGCGTTCAGACACACCATTGCGCTGTGGTGTTCCGGGTGGCGTGAGTTGTGAAACGATTCCACTTGCTTTGAGATGCGTGAGAAAATCATAACTCAAATATTCGCCCCCACGATCGGATCGTAGAAACTTAATCTTTCTGTTACGATGGTTCTCCACTTCATTCTGAAATTCCTTGAACTTTTCAAACGTTTCAGATTTATGTTTCATTAAATAGATATACCCATACCTACTTAAGTCATCGGTAAAAGTGAGAAAATAGCGATATCCACCGCGCGTCGAAACACTCATCGGTCTGCATACATCGGTATGTATGATTTCCAACAAGTCCGTTGCTCGCTCCATCATACCGGAGAACGGGGTTTTGATCATCTTGCCCATGAGGCATGGTTCGCATGTGTCAAATGATTCAAAATCAAGAGACTCCAAAAGTCCATCAGAATGGAGTTTCTTCATGCGCTTTACACCAATATGACCTAGACGACAGTGCCACAAATAAGTAGTATTATCACTATCTACTTTGCATCTCTTAGCCTCAATGTTATGGATGTGTGTTTCATCCCTTTCGAGATTTAGAAGAAATAAACCACTCACAAGAGGTGCATGACCATAAAAGATGTTACACATATAAATAGAACAACCATTATTCTCCGATTTAAATGAATAACCGTCTTGCAATAAACACGATCCAGAAATAATGTTCATGCTCAACGCAGGCACATAATAACATTTATTAAGGTTTAAAACTAATCCCGAAGGTAAAACTAAGGAGAGCGTGCCGACGGCCATCACATCAACTCTTGATCCGTTGCCAACGCGCATCGTCACCTCATCCCTCGCAAGCCGCCGTCTATTCCGCAGTTCCTGTTTCGAGTTACAAATATTAGCAACTGAACCGGCATCAAATACCCAGGCACTACAACGAGGGCTAGTAAGGAAAACATCAATAACATGTATATCAAATATACCTTTGATGGTGCCAGCCTTCTTGTCCGCTAAGTACTTCGGACAGTTGCGCTTCCAGTGACCCTTGTCCTTGCAATAGAAGCACTCAGTGTCCGGCTTGGGACCAGACCTGAGCTTCTTCTCAGTAGGGGCATTGCGCTTGCCGCCACCCTTCTTGAAGGGCTTGTTTGCACCTTTACCTTTCTTAAAGGAGGGCTTGTTGACCATCAACACATGATTATCCTTCTTGATGTCCACCTCCGCAGCCTTCAGCTTTGCGAAGAGCTCGGTGATCGTATTAGTGGAACCAATCTGATTATGAGTCACTACAAAACTTTTGTAGCTGGGAGGGAGTGATTGCAGAACCCTGTCAATCTTGAGCTCCTCTGGAATCTTGCAGTCCAGTTGCTCAAGGCGTTGAGTGTAGCCCGACATCTTAATGGCGTGCTCACTAACGGAACTCCCTTCCTCCATCTTGCAGTTAAAGAACTTCTCGGAGATCTCATATCTCTCAGAACGGGCCTGAGTCTGAAACATGGTTTTCAACTCTTCGAGGATCTCAAAGGGCCCGGGATAGTTTTCAAAACGATTTTGAAGTTCCGGTTCCATAGCAAACAACATGGTGCTCTTAATCACACCATAATCATCTTTGCGCGACTGATAGACAGCTTTCTCATCCGCCGGCGCAGTTGCAGCAGGGGCGTCACCTAACGCTTTCTCAAGGACATAGTCCTTTTGACCGCCAGAGAGAATGATTCTCAAATTGCGGAACCAATTGGTGAAGTTAGACCCATTGTTTCTAAGCTTTTCTTTCTCAGCAAAAACGTTGAAGTTGAAGTTGGACTTGGCCATGTGATCTACAGTATTTGCAAGTACAATTAGACTATGTTCATGATAACTAGTTCAACTTTTAATCAAATTACTAGATGAACTCCCACTAAATTCAACATCCCTCAAGTTGTTTAGTGAACACGATCCAAATTCACCACACCTAATCCGATCATCACGAGAAGAGATGTGGTTTCAATGGTAGACAACAAAGTGTCGATCATATCATTCATATGACTCATGCTTAACCTTTCGGTTCTTGTGTTCCGAGGCCATGTCTGTACATGCTAGGCTCGTCAAGTTAGACCCAAGTATTTCCGCGTGTGCAAAACTGGCTTGCACCCGTTGTATGTGAGCGTAGAGTCTATAGCACCCCGATCATCACGTGATGCTTGGACACGACGAACTTTCGCAACGGTGCATACTTGGGGAGAACACAGTTTTTATCTTGATCTTTAAGTGAGGAATCATCTTATAATGCTACCGTCGCGATCTAAGCATAACAAGATACATAAAAGGATAAACATCACATGCATATAACTTTATGTGACATGGTATAGCCAATCTTCGCGCAATGATCTCCATCTTGTGCGTTCCGGCATGATCTCCATCACTTCACCATGATTGCCTCCACCACGAATAGCAACTACAACTATTGCTAACTATTTAGCGATAAAGTAAAGCTATTACATGGCGTATAAGAAGTTGACTCGCAGGTTATACACAATTATAAAGACAACCATATGGCTCCTGTCGGTTGTGTACTCATCGACATGCAAGTCGTGAAACATTACAAAACATGATCATCGCATACATTATACACATCACATCTTGGGCCATACCATATCACAGAAAACACTCCCTGCAAAAACAAGTTAGACGCCTCTACTTTGTTGTTGCATGTTTTACGTGGATCATGGGAGTAGATGCTAAGAACGATTCTTACCTACGGAAAGCCACAACGGTGATATTATGGTTGCCAAACTCCGGTGTTAATCCCATGACAACTATAGTGAGAGAAACTGACATCCACCAGCCGCATGTGTGGTACAAGCCACACGTCAAGTGCGGAGCCGGTCTCGCGAACGACGTCGCGTAAGGTTGGCCTGGACCGCTTCAATCTCACTATCCCGCGTCATAAGAAGAACACAAACAAGAGGCTTGCAACAGAAAACATCAACGCCCGCAACAACCATGTTGCGTTCTACTCGTGAATCACATCTACGCATAGATCTAGCTCTGATACCACTGATGGGTTTCGCAGCATAGTAAATCAAAATTTTCTACGGAAGCGAACAGAGGGAAAGCCAAGATCTAATCTAGGAGATGCAAACAACGAGAGAGATTGGATTAGATCTTCATACCCTTGAAGATTCGCATAGCGGAACGTTCGTCGGAACGTGGGTGATATAGTCGTACTCGCTTCTCCTCCTCGCGATCCGATCCGATCTAGCACCACAAGTGGCGGTGCCTCCGTGAGATGCACACGTGCAGCACCTCGACGTCTCCTCCTTCCTTGGACCAGCAAGTATGGTGGAGAGATGGATTGGATCTACAACACGACGGCGTGGTGTATTTGGTGGAGAATTTCTGCAGCAGGGCTTCGCCTGCAAACAGTCGGGAGGGAGAGAGGAGGGCAGCAGGGCAACTAGGGCTTGGAGGGAGATGTGTAGGTTGGTGGGGAGGGGGCGCACCAGCCCTCTATATATAGAGGGGGGGTGCGGCCAGCCCTTGCCCATCCTCCAAGCCTATCTCTAGTTTAAACGATTTAAACTCTTCCTTCTAGAAACCCTATCTTATCTCTAGTTTAAACGATTTAAACTTATCTAGGATCGGCTGGGCCCTATGGGGCCTTGTGCCCCTGGCCCAATGCGGCCAGGACACTCCCTCATAGGCCCATGCCCCCTCCCGGAAGGTGGGACCACGTTGGCCCCCTTCCGGAAGGTTCTAGAAGCTTCCGGTACAATACCGATTAATCCGGAACAATTCCGAACTCCAAAAACTGCACTGCCTTATATGAATCTTATTCTCCGGACCATTCCGGAACCTCTCGTGATGTCCCGGATCCCATCCGAGACTCTGAACAAAAATTCATAAACCAATTATCCAATCTATCCTAGCGTCGAGACACGTTAAGTGTGTGACCCTGCGGGTTCGAGAATATGCAGACATGATCTTCTATCAATAATCAACAGCGGGGTCTGGGCACCCATATTGACTCCCACACATTCATCGATGATCATATCGGATGAACCACGATGCCAGGATTCAATCAATCCCATATATATATTCCCTTCGTCTCACGATATTTTACTTGCCCGAGATTCGATCGTCGGTATCGTCATACCTAGTTCAATCTCGTTCACAGCAAGTACTTTACTCGTTCCGTAATCCGATATCACTTTGTGATTAACTCCTTAACCACATGCTTGCAAGCGGTGTTGATATCGATTACCGAGTGGGCCCGAAGTATATCTCTCCGACTTGGGAGGGACAAATTCCATCTCGATACATACAACCCAACAGATACTTTCCGATCACCTGAGAGACACCTTTATGATCACCCTCTCATAGGATGACGTTTGATGACCTCAAAGCTCTCTTCCGATACCAGGGAGTTGTATTATCTCATGGTCTAAGGAATACAATATTTGACATAGGAAAAGCTTCGCAAAGACGAACACGATGACACGATCTAATTGCTTCGCTTAGTTTGGGTCTATCCACCATATCATTCTCCAATGATATGATCTAATTATCAATTGACAACTCATGTCTATGGTTAGGAAACCTTAACCATCATTGATCAATAAGCTAGTCCATAGAGGCGTACTAGGGACACGGTGTTGTTCACAAACCACACAAGTATTAATGTTTCCGCTTAATACAATTCTAGCATGGAATATAAACTTTATCATGAACAAGAATTATAATAATAACATCTTTATTATTGCCTCTAGGGCATAATTCCAACAAAAGCTTTCTTCCGATACCAGGGAGTCGTATTATCTCATGGTCTAAGGAATACAATATTTGACATAAGAAAAGCTTCGCAAAGACGAACACGATGACACGATCTAATTGCTTCGCTTAGTTTGGGTCTGTCCACCATATCATTCTCCCAATGATATGATCTCATTATTCATCGACAACTCATGTCCATGGTTAGGAAACCTTAACCATCATTAATCAATGAGCTAGTCCTTAGAGGCGTACTAGGGACACGGTGTTGTTCACAAACCACACAAGTATTAAAATTTCCGCTTAATACAATTCTAGCATGGAATATAAACATTATCATGAACAAGAATTATAATAATAACATCTTTATTATTGCCTCTAGGGCATAATTCCAACAGATCGGTCTCGTCCGAGGGTTGGCTCGCAAGGAGTGAGGCAACGGTGACGCCTCTCATAGCGATAAGCCAGAACATGGGGGTTCGGTCGGTGATTACGAGGGACGGTATTCCACGAAGTCGCAAGTGGACGGTGATGGTGGACTGGGCGCAACAACATGGCAGTGGGGCTAATTTGGCACGATCGGAGCCTGCAGGTGGTCAGGTCTGATCTTTTCCTAATCGGCCCTGCTACTGCATCCGGACGGTGACCATCTCATGTGATGGAGGAGGGTTCCCCTCCCCTGTGATACCATGTGACCTGATGGCTGCGAGTGATGGTGCTGCCATGCCCTGTCAATTCCGTCGGCTTTGCAGTGTGTTGGTCAATCCATGGGCTTGAAATCTTGGATGTTGGGGCGGTGGCTCCGAAAGGTGGACTGGACGAACATCTCTACATCGAGTGACGTGGTGGTGGTGGAGGTATCTATCTCTTCAGTCATGTGGATGGTGTGGAGCGGATAATGGGTGATCCTTGTGTTGGTGTTGCTTTGGATTTGGCAGCTCACAGATTGTGTTTTGAAGACCTAACTCGGAGACACCGGGCGGCTGAGCTCTTGGAAGTGATGCGAGGATTTTTTTTCTGGGAGAAAGCTTAGCGCTTCAGCGCCAATAGCCACTATTCTTGCAGGTGTCATAACCCTCTTGGGGCGTCGTTGCGGCTATCCTCCTCGTTTTACGGCTCCGGGGTGAACCCTTGACCTCGCGGTCTCGACAGCGGTGACGCAGTTCGTCGTTACCCTTTTGGGGGCGTTGTCGTGAAGCACCGAATTTACTCGGCTGCGTTTTAGTATCTTTGGTGGCAAGTTTTGGTTATTTTTTTAGTTTATCTTCTTTGCAAGAGGTTCTCCTCACCGCTTTGTATTGGTTCGGTCATTGTGTCTTTATTTATAAAGCAGGATGAAAGCCGAGAAGGAGGAGGTTCCTCAGGGAATCCCACATGATCAACCCCATCACCAGCATGTGGCGACATCTGCAAGGGCATATTTAGGTCGGGGATGCTCTCAAACTACGGGTTCACAGTCACCTTAGATGGGATCTTCAAGTTGTTGGGCGGTGCCATCGAAAATCCTACCAAGCGTTTGCGATCTTGCCAAAATCCCATGGTCGAAGACAATTTTTTATCTTCTTTAGAGACTGTATCCTTCACAAACTCCGAATCCTGACGTCAGAATCAAGATCTACTCAGACTCTTAGACTAGCCCCAATGGTGCTATTATAGGTGCTATCATGCATTACATGCATGTAAAATGCTTATGTGTCACTATAATTAATAATAATAGTGATCGTGTTAGTATTATAGATAGATATGGTATCATAGCATGTAGAACTAGAAAAGCTAATCTCAAATACTCCCTCCATCCTAAGGCTTAAGGCCTATATTTTTTTTCGAAAAGTAAAGCCATGAAAAATTTGACCAAACTTTTAGAAAAAACTATCAAAACTATTATATTATGTAGATACCATGTGAAAATATGTTTCATGATGTATGAAAGGATATGAATTACTTGTTGTAAATATTAATATTTTTCTCTTAAAACTTGGTCAAACTTGAGATAGTTTGACTTCTGAAAAAAATAGACCTTAAGCCTTGGGACGTAGATAGTAAATCTTGTACATAATTTTACATTAAAATTCTATAAAAATAATAAATACACTAAAACTATGATACTACTGCATGCATGTATATGATATTATGCATTATAAAGATGGTATCACATACTAGTATCATATACTATTATACACTACAGGAATTTTTTTTCTTTGCCATGTAACAGTCCATACATGGCAAAGCCTCGAAAAAACACGGTAAAGCCTTTTCCGTGTAAGACTACACGGCAAAGACCGCACGGTAAATATCGGGCCAGCAAAGGAGTCTTTGCCGTGTAAGACTACACGGCAAAGTCCGCACGGTAAAGATCGGGCCAGCAAAGGAGTCTTTACCGTGTGCCTAACACGGCGAAGGCTTTGACGTGTGCCAGGCATCCCTGCACGGCACACAAAAGTAGCTTCACACCACCCCGAGCGAGACGGCGTCGTGACAGTGGGTCCCATCACGCCTTTGCCGTGTGTTTTGCGAGTGGGTCCCATCGGTCGAGTTTGTCGTGCGTCGATCGTCGCCGTGCATCTGTCTTCTGTCGTGATGGACTCTTTGCCGTGTACTATGCATGGCAAAGTCTTTGCCGTGTGTTTTCCGTGGCTCCTTTGCCGTGTGTTTTTCTAGAGCCCTTTATCGTGTGCGAGGAGACAAACTACATGGAAAAGCCTCGTCAGTACAAATAAAAAAACGCCACCACCGCCGGTCTGCACGGCAGGGCCTGCACCACGCACAACCCGCAATCTGTGGCAGTGATATCCTTCGGCGGCGACACGGGACATGCTGGAAGGCCTTGGTATGGTCTGGTCTAGCCCGCGTCAGCGATGATACGGAAGGAAGGGAGCAAGAGGCGAACGGCCAGCTCGGTGATGAGCAACAAGCCACAGAGGTCGGTTGTGACTGTGGGTTGGAGAACGGGAATGTAGCAAGATGGCAAGCGAGACGATGGAGCCGGTGAGGCCGACAGCCACGGCGCGATCTCTGGGGAGCACGGAGGGTGTCACGGAGCTTGTGGTTGCGGGCGAGCATGGAGGGGACGAGTGAAGAGAATATGCCCTGAGAGGCAATAATAAAGTGGTTATTATGTATATTCCAAGTATATGATAGATGTTTATTTTACATGCTATAATTGTATTAATACGAAAACATTAATACATGTGTGTTTAATAAACAAACAGAAAGTTCCTAGTTATGCCTCTCTCTCATAAACTAGCTTGTTGATTAACAAGATGATCAAGGTTTCCTGATCATGGACATTGGATGTTGTTAATAACGAGGTCACAACATTAGTATAATGGTATGATGAACATTCATCTGAAGTATAGAATTACGATCAAAGTCATTGATTTTATATTGCTATAACATCATATGAAGTGATCCTAATCCTTAGACCATGAGATCATGTCAATCACTAACACCGGAAGAGTATCTTGATAACATCAAATGTCACACCATAACAGGGTGATTATAAAGATGGGTTCAGTACTACTAAAGTGTTATGTTGAGACCCATGGATCGAGAGTGGAATTTGTTCATCCCGATGACGGATAGATATACTCTGGGCCCTCTCGGTGATATCACATTGATTAGCTTGCAAGCAAGTGATTTGATCACTAGAATGTTATATCACGAGAACAAGAAAAGAGTGCATGTCAGTAAAGAGATCAAACTAGGTATGGAGATACCGATGATCGAATCTCGGACATGTAATATATCGTGAAACAAAGGGATTAAGATACTAGCGTAAAAGGTTCTCGCGATCACAAGAAAGTCATCGCTGAATGTGTGGGTGTCAGTATGGGTCTCCAGATCCCGCTTCTGATTATTGATCTGAGAGGGGTCTCGACCATGTCCGCATTATTCGCGAACCATAGGGTGACACACTTAAGATACATCGACATCCATTTGGAGCAAAAGTTCATGCCAGAAAGAATAACAAGCGCAGGAATTTATTCGGGTTTTCGGGTGAAATTGCAGAAAGTGTTTTTGCATGTGAAATATAATACTAGCAAGGGGTTATATGTGAATGTTTGTCATTAAAGTAATTGATAAAATTCTGAATAAATAAAAGGAGTTTTATTTAATGAGAGTTTGCATTAAATTTGGTGGAAATTTAATGGGAATTTGAGTGGGTTTTTTAGTGGAGGGAATTGAAAGGAATTTTTGTGAGTGGAGTGTCCACCCACATGAATGAGGGGAGGGCAAGGGGCAGCCCCATGCGCCGGCCACCCCCTTGGGGTTTCCCCCCTCTCCTATAAAAGGATCCCCCCTCCTCACTTCTCACTCACACCTCCTCGTGAAGGATCTCTCTCCCCCTCTAGTATTTATCCCCCATAGTCTCGGACTAGCGAGATATATGTTCATGGTGGCTATTCGGCAAGAAAGAGTTGTGCTTCTGCTACATCTCTAGAGCGAGGAGGCAAAGGTTGCTCGGTGCCTCGGATGTGTGTGCGAGCACGGATGCGCCGCTAAGTTGCGGTGCAAAGGACTTCCTCTCGATCTTGAGACCGGCAAGAGATCGTCTACATCAACTATGAGTTTGAACTCGTTAAGATTTGTTGGTCTTCAAGGGTATATTATCTACGGATATACATCCGCCCGTTATTTGTATCTAGTAGATATATCTTGGTACATAGTTGTTCCCATCGTAGGAAATTTTTTGTTTTCTATGCTGCGAACCCTACAGTGGTATCAGAGTCGGATCTATGCGTAGATGCTTTATATGGGTAGTACACATATGAGTATGTGGGCGATGATGATCATGTTATTGATTCTTAGTTGTATTTTAGATATTGGTGGCATAGTGGGATGAAGCGGCCCGGACAAACCTTACATGTCCTCGCACATGAGACATGTTCCACGCTTGACATGCAACTAGTTTTGCATAAGTGGCTAGCGGGTGTCTGTCTCTCCTACTATAGTCAATATCTAATTTGCAACGAGTTGTCAACAATTTGGTTATCCTCGTTGTGGTTCATGTTCGTAGGAAGAACGGTTCTATCTTCGAAAGCCCTAAGCCACGTAAAACTTGCAATGGATAAATTAGAGGCGTCTAGTTTAGATTGTTGCTGGGCTAGTGTCATGATATAGTAATATTGTAAGTAGAACTATAAGTTGATACTCTTACAACACGCATAACGTGTAAGTTCCATAGACCTTGGCCTTACACATAGAGGTATGATAGTGATCATACCACGATGCACATGATGGAGATCAAGTGCCAGGACCATATAATTTCACTTATAAACATGTGATGTTTGATTGCATCTTACATTACTTGTTTGGCGTTTTATTAGCATAATAAGATGATCCCTCATTTAAATATCAAGATAAGAATGTGTTCTTCCTTAAGTATGCATCGATTATGTTTCGTCGCTCCAAGACATCACGTGATGATCGGGTGTTCTTGGATCCACGACCATATTCCGGGTGTAAGACAGTTACACAGGCGAATACTAAGGTTCTTACTTGGCGAGCCTAGCATGTACAGACATGGCCTCGTAACATGGACCGAAAGGTTAAGCATGAGTCATATGGTAGATATGATGCCCATTTGATGATCGCCTTTGAAGCTACACCGAATCACGTGAAGATCGGACTTGGTGTAGTGGATTTGGTTCATGTAATCACCAAAAAGGCACGAGGGATGTCGTTTTTGAGTGGGAGTTCATTCTTAATGTGGATTAGTTGAACTCAATCTATCATAAACTTAGTCTAAACTTTACAAATTCTGTTTTAGATGGCACCACCTGCTTTTAATTTCAATGTGTTCATGGAGAAAGAGAAACTTGCAACGAACGGTAGCAACTTTACCGAATGGGCCATGAATTTGAGGATTCTCCTCTCTGCTGCACAAAATCAATATGTGCTAGAAGCGCCGCTAGGCCCCCCACCGTTCGATGATGCCCCAGGCGAGGAGAAGAATGTCTATCAGACTCGTCAGGAGGACCACAACTTAGTTCATTGCGGCATATTGTATGGGCTAGAGCCAGAACTTCGAAAGCGTTTTGAAAATGCTAATGCATTTGATACGATGGGTGAGTTGAAAATGATTTTCGACACACATGCTGCTGTAGAGAGATACAACGCTTTAGAAAAGTTCTTTAGTTGCATGATGGAAGAGAACAGCTCCGTAAGTGAGCATGTACTCAAGATGTCGGGTTACGCCGATAAGCTTGTGTCCTTGGGAATAACGATTCCCATTGACTTAGGCATTCATCCTGTTATGCAGTCTCTGCCACCTAGCTATAAGATCTTCGTGATAAACTATAATATACAATGCATGAAGAAGTGATGACCCACAAGTATAGGGGGTGTATCATAGTACTTTCGATAAATAGGAGTGTCGATTCCAACGAGGAGCAGAAGGTGCTAAAAAGTGGTATGGAGCAGGAAATCCCTGTGAATACTTAGCAAACGGATTTTTAGTGGTTTTCTGATAAGGCAACAAAACAAAGAGCAAGTAACAAAGGTACCGAACAAACGGAGCAAGTGGACCAATCCTTTCTTAGCAAAGGACAAGCCGGTGGAAATACTTATAAGGACCAAACGTTCTCGAGGACACATGGGAATTCTGTAAGTGCTTTCGCTTCAAATAGCTGAGTACTCTTCTCTGGTGTTTGTAAGTGTTGTGTGGGTGAACCTGTGCTAACATACCGACCTTACTTGGACTAATACATACTTGTGATTAAACCCCCTACAAACATCTGTAACTACAGGAAAGTAATTAAGATCTAAATCTAACCACAACCTTAAACTTTGAGATCCTACGCTCCCTTGTGCAAAGGTGTCCTAACGGGGGTTTAGGTTTCTGTCACTCCGGCAACCCCACAATTAGTAGCCAAATACACAATGCACTCCCCTAGGCCCATAAATGGTGAAGTTTCATGTAGTCGACGTTCACATGATACCACTAGAAGAATAGCACCACAATTTAAATACTAAACCATTGAATAATAACTCATCATAGATTCACTACTAACTGAAAGTACAAAGGAAGTCGCCTAGAGGGGGTTGAATAGGCTTTTAAAATTATTACGGTTTAGGCTCAAGTAAATGCGGAATAAAACTAACGTTTAATTTATTGAGCACAAAACCTAGCTACTAAGTTCACCTAGGTGCACCAACAACCTATGCTAAGAAAAACAAGCAACAAGGTGATAGCAAGGTCTAAATACTTCAAGCACGATGGCTATCACAATGTAAAGTGCATAAGTAAAGGGTTCGGTTGAGAGATAACCGATGGACGCGGAGACGAAGATTTGTTTCCCGAAGTTCACTTCCAAATAAGCTATGTCTCCGTTGGAGAGGTGAGATGGCGCAATTCTCTCTGAACGCCACAAATGGCTCACCTCGAGGTGTGGTGGCTCGATGCTCACCCAACGCCACACAAGGCCTCACCCCGGATGCGGAAGCACGCAACTCACCGACGCCACAAAAGGCTCACCCTATTCTCCCAAGTGCGCACCACAAAAGGCGGGCACTTGCTCCACTATGGGACGCTTGAGGGCGGTCACTGAACCCGTACAAGATTGGGGCTAACTCCACAACTCAATTGGAGGCTCCCAACAACAAAGCCACAAAAGGCTAACAATTCCACAAAAAGCCAACAACGCCACAAAAGGCTACAAGACCACAAAAGGTCAACAAGACCACAAAAGGTCAACAATCCAACCACACAACCGTCTAGGGTTCCAAGGAACCCAAGAGAAACAAGCTCACAAGCTTGAACTCGCCGAATCTCCGAGGATAACTCAAACCTATGCACCAAATGCAAGGGCAAGTCCTTCTCTCCCAAATTCCAACAAAGCTACAAAAGCTATTGGGGAATAAGGGAGGAAGAACACAAGAGGAGAACACAAACTCTCCAAGATCTAGATCCCAATGATTCCTTCACAAAGAAGGGATTTGACTTGGGGGATTATAGATCTAGATCTCCTCTCACTTTTTGTCACATCCCAAAATTCTCCAAATCCCTCAAAAAGATGCAAGAATCATAGGAGGGGAAAGGGAGAGGGAAAAGCTTCTTCAAGGTTGACAATGGAGGAGAGAGAGAAAGACAAGAACCAAGAAGAAAAGCGAGAACCCACGAAGGGGAAGAGGAGCCGCCCGTTATGGGCATTCGCGACTCCTGGCCGGAACTTCCGGTGGGAGGGCGGAAGTTCCGGTGGCACACAGCCAACGGTCAAAAACTGCGGAGCGAGAAAATGAAAAAGCGAATCCTGGTCGGAACTTCCGCCGGTTCACCGGAACTTCCGGTGGGAGCGAAACTTCTGGTGGAAGTTCCGACAGAAGTTCCGTCAAATAGACATATTCAAAACAGAAGGTTACTGAACGTGAGTGGAACAAGACCCGGAACTTCCACCAGAACTTTCGGCGGCAAAGATGCCCTAGCGGAACTTTCGGTGGGAAGCCGGAACTTCCGGTCAGGGAAATTCCAGAATCCAGAAAACCAGAAACGCAATAACTTTTGCATCCGAACTCCAAACGGGATGAAACCAATTTTGTTGGAAAGATAACAACGAATAGAATCCAACAAAAAGTCGAAATATTGGGTATCACCTTGGGAGAAAAGAAAATGCAATATGGATGATATTTGAGATAAAATATGTGCTAAAAGAAAATGGAGGCAAAAAAGGGGGGAAATGGGGGAAAACAGGGTTTTGCTGTGCACTACGCACGGCAAAGGAGCCTTTGTCGTGTAGGGTGCACGGCAAAGACCGTCCCTCGTTGAATAAAACGAGCAGGAATATTTCGTGCGTTGAGTAAAATAAATGGCGGGAATATTTCATGCGGAAAAAACAATTTAAAATAGAAAACTTTGTCGTGCCTAACGGTGAGGCACACGGCAAAGCCCTGCCGTTACCACGGCCCGTCAACTGCGCCGGAACGGCCCCACGAGAGGGTGTGTCGTGCGAATTCTTTGTCGTGGGCCTTTTTTGGCCTTTGTCGTGTATAGTTTCTTTGCTGTGTGTCATTTCTGGGCTTTGTCGTGAGGATTTTCTCTGATGTGTATCATGTATCGTGCCGACGTGCGACACTTCTTTGATGTGTGTCGTGTTGTTTGATTACATGGCAAAAAGATCTTATTGCCCGAATTTTCCCGTAGTGATATGATACTTTCTAATGTGACTAGTCTTAGTTCTCCCGTCTAGGTTTAATGGTGGTGGCGCATAGTCACCCATGCGGTCGTCAGGCAAAACCCTAGGCGTCACAGGATTTCATTATCATTTTTTGCGCTTCCATAGTTGTATAGTGGGCGTTGGCTGCCTGACACCTGTGCCCGTTTTTTCTAGCTTCGTCCCTGTGGAAATTTGGAGGGATGATGAGAAGAGCTACCATGCTGGCAAGTACTATACAAAATTGACATCACTAATTCACATAAATGCAGCTGCAGAAATAAAAGTCTACAATTGAAGCAAACATATAAAGTCGGTTGTATAATATGAAATAACAAAGAAGTGTAAGAAAAATTGCATGAAAGACAAAGTGCAAAGGTAGCAAACAAAAACCTACCAAAAAAGGAAGATAATAAAAAGAGTGACTACAGTTTTATAGAAGTGACTGGAATCTTACATGAGTGACGGACACCACCTAACAAAAAATGAGTCACCTAAGCACAAAGAAACTAAAACATCACCGAAAAGGGAAGCCACAAAAATATTAGAATTTTAGATGCATATATAAATATGCAATATATTAAAAATAATAGAGAGATCACTGGAGATTGAACATAAAATATTAATGTGCAGGCACACAAAGCATCACTCGAGCGTAGAAGATTCATCGATCAAGTTAGAGAGGCCATTGATTAGCACGCTTTCCAAGCTGTTTAAATAGTTGTGGTCAGGGACGAAGCCAGAAATTGAGTTCAAGGGGGGCAAGCTATGTGTATGATCTCAACGAGGGGGGCTAAGATAGTTAAATTAGCTTAAAACATAAGCTTCCATGGCTAAATTTCCAAAGAAAATCACAAGCATAGGGGGGCGTAGCCCTGCTTGTCCCCCTTGTCTCCATCCCTGGTTGTGGTCAATCTACCACCATGTGAGTATGCGACAATAAGCAGCGGTACCAATGAATAACTCTGTTGAATACTCCCTCCGTTTTAAACCGTTGTATGTGAACACTTTGTAGTGTGTATGTTCCAAGCAGCTTAAACCTGTACACTAAAAGACGTCTTGATACATGTGTTTAACAAAAAAGTTTAAACATCTTATATTTTGAAACTGGGGAAGTACATGTCTGTTAGATAATCACGTGTCCTACACGTATTGGAATTGCAGTCCGAGTAGGTGTAGGTGTCCAGGTACTATACGTATATGTGTTAGACTAGGTTTTGGAGTAGTATACCGACTCCTAGTTGATTAGGTCCTAGTAGTGCATATATATATACACACACCTGGCCTTGTAATCTTGTACCGGACAACACCGTGGAGTTGAGCAATACAAGAGAGAAAGCAAGGCTCGACAAGAGCCTTTGGCAATCAAAGTTGTTTTGCGTGTGCGTGCGTGAGTGTACTAGTTAGATCAAAAGAATCGATCGGCTAGCAGCACGTGCATCTCGGCGGAAGTTATCGGGTACGTGTGTATCGTCTCGTCGGAATTTTCTCGTCGGTGTCGTCGGAAAGTACTCGGCGGCAGGGGCTGTGCTAACAATTGGTATCAGAGCCAAGGTCATCGTTCGTGATCTGCTGAAAGTACAAGGAGGTCATGGCGATGGTGAAACTTGGCGAGAGCTCGACATCGGAACCGGTGTTCGAGACGGTGGGCGCGGCTTTGTATCCGCGTCTGGATCGCAAGTACTACGGGCTATGGGCACTTATGATGCAGTGCGCCATGGAAGCTCAGGAGATTTGGGAGGCCATCGATCCCGGCGGAGATGAGTACGTCAAGGGAGGTGCGAAGTACCGAGAAGATTGCCAAGCGTTGACGGCACTCTACTCGGTCGTGCCGACAGACGTGCTGCAGCACCTCGTCGGAAAGAAATCGGCGAAGGATGTGTGGGGAGCGATCAAGGTAGTATGCGCAGGTGTCGACGACACTAGTGTTCACGTGGGACAGCAGGAGACTGTCTTGAACGACGAGATGACATTGGTAGAACCGGAAGTGACCCCGGTTGGTTCGTCAAGTGTGGCGACACCAAGTACGGCGACCAAGGTGTCAAAATAAGTCGGCGTGAACATGTCAAGTTCTGAGAAGGAGTTAACCTCAAGCTCGGAAGCGCAACCGGAGAGTACTCGGACTACCAACATCGCCGGACACGACGTCCAGGATCGAGAAGACGTGGCGTTGCATGATGAAGGCAATGGCACGGAAGGATGGCCACCAGAAACAGTAGGCAGACCTGGCGCATGTATTCTGCTCAGCATCCCAGGAGGAGGAGCTTCACGTGTGGAGCCCGGGCCAAGGGAAGGTCTAGGGGCTGGTGGCCCAGAAACGCCAGAAAGAGGCGGTCCAAAAGAAAGTGATCTGCCGAGAGGGGCTTCATGCGGAGACCCAGAAAATAGATCAGAAGATGGTCTAGGGGCTGGCGACCCAGAAACGCCAGAAGGAGACGGGCTAAAAGAAGAAGGCCTGCCGGAAGGATCTCCGTCAGGAGGTCCAGGGGCGTCCATCCCAGAAGTTGGAGCAGAAAAAACAAAGAGACCAAACAGCGTGGGCGCTATAGCGCCACATAAAATTGACGGACCAAAAGAAGTAGGTCTAGTCAGGCCAGGGCTAGCCTGCCCAGAAAACAGGCAAGAAGCTAGTTCAGGAGAAGGCTCTTTGATCGGAAGCAGCCCATCAGTAGGAGGAGCTGCACGTGGAATTTCAGCAGCAGGAGGAACTGCATGTGGAAATCCAGGAGCATGTAGGTGGCCATGCAGGCCAGCGGGTCTAGATCCTGATCAGGAGGAATTTGCAGGTCCTGGACCGGACACTCGTAGCGACACGGACGGGATTTTCTCGTCACCAGAAGCTGATCAATTAGGAGGTTCGGCTGATGCGAGCGCAGGTTCAGCTGATCAGAAGGAAAATGTCATGGTGACTTCGGTGTCTCATCCGATAGTACCGGAAAGGAGACACGTGTTGGATTTATACCAACATGAGGTCCTTCGCACAAATAAACGTGGAGGAGGACAGTGTCGAGGATTGTATTTACTCGGCAAGGAGCCAGGAGGTTCGGTAACTGAAGGAACAAGCGCTATGTCGGGCGCGGAAGAGTATGTCGTGTCTCCTCCAAGAGTACAGGAGCCGAGACGACTACAATCGACACGAGCACGCATGGGAGGCGTGTTGGACTACTACCCGAAGGAGATACTTCGGATGGTAAAAAACTCAGTGACGATAAACTACAAAAGGCAATGGTTGTTCATCAAGGAACCGATGAAGACTGAAGATGCGGACATCAAGGACGCGGACAAGGATTGTCGGCGTGAAGCCATGGAGAAGTCGACAAAAGCAAAGTCGGTGACATGGGTACTGAGTAAGGGTGCGGCGAAAGCAATGCCGTGGATGACGCCCGCAAGGAGCAGCTGGCGCATTTGGGACCCAGGTCGATGTAAAGAAGCACATCGTGATTAGAGGGTGATTGTTAGATAATCACGTGTCCTACACGTATTGGAATTGCAGTCCGAGTAGGTGTAGGTGTCCAGGTACTATACGTATATGTGTTAGACTAGGTTTTGGAGTAGTATACCGACTCCTAGTTGATTAGGTCCTAATAGTGCATATATATATGCACACACCTGGCCTTGTAATCTTGTACCGGACAACACCGTGGAGTTGAGCAATACAAGAGAGAAAGCAAGGCTCGACAAGAGCCTTTGGCAATCAAAGTTGTTTTGCGTGTGCGTGCGTGAGTGTACTAGTTAGATCAAAAGAATCGATCGGCTAGCAGCACGTGCATCTCGGCGGAAGTTATCGGGTACGTGTGTATCGTCTCGTCGGAATTTTCTCGTCGGTGTCGTCGGAAAGTACTCGGCGGCAGGGGCTGTGCTAACAATGTCAAGGGAACATCAGAGGGTATTAGTGCCAGCACACAACCATGTTAACAGAGCAACAATCTATTGTCTCACTCCACTACAAAGACTGCTTGTAGCTAGACAAGAAACACAAAAATAAGCTCAAACTAGCTAGGAAGATCGATCGAGATCTAGCTTGTGGGAGAGAGTCATGGCGGACCTTGTGGTTGGTATGTCCAAGTCAGTGGTGGAGGGGCTGCTGTCCAAGGCGCAGGCGGCGATCGATGAGGAGGGGCAGCTGCGGCAGAGTGCGGCGCGCAACCTGGTGTTCATCACTGGCGAATTCCAGATGATGCAGTCTTTCCTGACTGTGGCTGACAGCGAGCGGCTGGAGAACCCGGTGGTGAGGACGTGGGTGCGGCAGATCCGCGACCTCGCCTATGACGTTGAGGACTGCATCGAGTTCGTCGTCCACCTCGACCAGAAGAACCGCTGGTGGCTCCGGCTGCTGAAGCCCGCGATGTCCTGCGGGGTGATGGCGCCGCTGCCGCTTGACGTGGCGGTGGCTGAGCTGGAGTGGCTCAAGGCCAGGGTGGAGGACGTGAGCAACAGGAATGCACGCTACAGCCTCATCAACGACACCGGCTCCAAGCCTTCCGCCGACGGGCAGCAGCAGCAGCAGCAAAAGAAGGCATTCAAGAGCCTCATCGAGGCGGCGGACAATACCAACCGGAAAGGACCTAATCAGGACCTCAGTTTGCTGTTCACAAAGGAAAACCGTGACCTAGGAGTGATTTCAATCTGGGGCACTGGAAGTGGAAGCGGTGATCTTGGTATGGCAGCCATCGCTTGGAAAGCCTACATCGACAAAGAGACCTGCAAAAACTTCGCGTGCCGTGCCTGGGTGAAGCTGATGTATCCTTTCAATCCCCACACGTTCATCCGTTCTTTAACAGAGCAGTTCTACGCCAACCTCTACAGCATGGAGGAACCAGCTGCGCCATCGTCCGTAGGTGGCGTGCAGGTCCTGATGAAGATGGAGTCCGCTGGAGGTGGAGGAGGAGGAGATCACCATCATCGTCTCGAGGACTTCGAGCGGCTTGTCATGGAGAATAGGTTCCTCCTTGTGTTGGAGGACCTGTCCACTATGACAGAGTGGGATGCTATCAGGAGGTTGCTTCCTAACATGAAGAATGGCAGCTGCGTCATATTGTCCACACCGCAGTTCGAGGTGGCGAGCTTGTCTGTGGGACATCCGTACCAAGTATTGCATCTAAACCAGTTATCAGCTGAGCACTCCGTTTATGCCTTCTTTACACAGGTAAGCCTAGCTAGAAGCACATCAGTTAATATTATTATAGTATTATTATTACTAACTCCTTCCACCGTATATATATAGTCTAAATTTGTGTAGTAATTTCTGTAAATTGTATATGTCTGTATGTATACCACACATACAATATTTATTTAGTATATATGTTCATCTATCCAAATTTTAACAAATCAAAATAAATTAATATGGATCGGAGGGAATATTAATTGATTCGTGACATCAACAGAAAAAGTAATCGTAAAATTGAAATGTGTGGGGAAATAATCCAAGCGTAAAATATCGAAAACATATGCACTTAAATTTTTACACATTCAAGTCTGGAATGCTCTAATTGTTATATATTATAACCTGATTTGTAGGGATCTCAGTCTGATGGAGATGAGGGAATGGATACCAAAAATGCATTTTCAATTGGCACCAATAAAGGGAGAGCAGCCAAGGAGTGGTTGATGCGCCATCCCCTTGTTGGGCGGGAGTCAGAAATGAAGGATATTGGATTCACTCTAATTTATGCACGATCCAAAAGAAAGCAAGTTATGTCCGTGTGGGGGATAGCTGGCGTTGGGAAATCGGCTCTCGTCAAATGCATGTTCTGTGATAGAATTCTTAAAGGCACATTATTTCAAAAGTTTGGTTGGGTGGATGTATCACATCCTTTCAGTTTATGGGACCTCTGTCGAGTCTTACTTTCTAATCTCGGTTCTGAATATCTTGAAGCCAATGAGACTGCAGAACTATATACAATTCGAAGCCAAAATCCAATTGTGGAGTGTCGCGAGATTCTCAAAAAGCATAAATGCATGGTTGTTATTGATGGACTGTTGTCCAAAAATGAGTGGGATCTCATAAAGGATGAGTTGGTATTTGGATCTAATTGGCATAATGTGTTCATCGTCGTTACAACTGAAGAAGAAATTGCAACTCATTGTTCCAGATATGATGCAAAGCTCTTGTTCAATCTCAAAGGTCTAGAAGCTGACACTGCCCTTGAACTCGCCAGGAAGGTGTGCTTTTCATGAAAACTTACATGCACGTTTAGGAGTAAGCCTTTTTTTTATAGGTTGTGAACTAGAATACATGTGTGTCACTCTATTTCCATTATTTACTTCAGGTTCTAGTTATATCCTAATGTTTTTTACATTAAATAAGTACGGTATATACTACTATATCTGGATATTTAAGCAATTGGCAAATTTTTACTTTAGTTGTTCTTATAACCTGCAACAACCAGATTTTTATCTCACTCAAGAATCCTTTTTGGCTCCTTAAATCCACCACAATGTGTTACCAAAAGGGAGTAAAATATTTGGAGAACATTTGATAACGTTGATATCCTAGTGTTTTTAGAAGTTGAAAACCCTAATATCTTAGCCCTGGCTCAACTGGTTGGGACAGTGGATGTACAAACCCAACGCCTGAGTTTAAATCTCCATAGATGCGAAATTATGTTTCTATTTATACTTGAGGACCAGGCTCTCCTGGTACTCATGCAATTTAACTTGAGGACCATGCTTGGTATTTTACCGAGATTAATAATCATGGTATTCATAGTTAATGGTTGTGTGCATCTCTAATTGGTGTAGAGGCCCGGGAAGTGAAATTCTCCCCCTTTTTTGGGCGACGTCGGGGCAACCCGCGCGAGCCCCCCGCTGCCGCTGGCCCTCGCCATGGTGTTAGCGGGCACAGCCACCGAAGGAGGTCTGGGGTGGTGGTTGCCGAAGGTACCCGACGGATATGCTAGAGCAGGGATAGTCGGCGCGCTGACATGCGGCGCCCCTGGTCAGGGTGGTGGCGGAAATCTTCCTTCGGAGGCGCCATGGATGGTGTCAGAGGTGGGACTGGACCTGGTGGCCATGGACAAAACCCTAGATTAAAATTTGGGTGTCTCCCGTGCCATCCCCCAATTCCTCTTCGATGCATGGTTGGGCCGGATCCGGTGGAGGGTCGATCCTGCTCTACCGCTACCTTCCTCGATGATGGCCTAGCCCATGGGCTACTTCTAGGGGTCGGATCAGCGGATCTTGCAGGTCACCGGCAGGTGTCGTGGGGGCTAGCATATATGCATGAATATAGGTGGTGGTCCTCGGATCTCTCGCACATCAAGACGAAGATCTACTTGATGTGTGTCTTCATGGAACTGTTCGGGGTGTCTAGTTTCGAAAGGCTCTGCCAGCGAACTCCAATGCGTGTATCATGCTTGGAGTTTGTTGGATCGGAAGGAATTTGGTCGTGCGCACCTGCATTTTTTGCTGGCTGTTTGGTTTTGGATGGAGCATGGCGAAGCTCTAGTCTGCTAATTGTTACCATAATGTGTCGTGTCTTTGACGATCTATGGTAAAGTCAGATGTGGAGAATTTCATGAAGACGGGAACATGAAGGATAGCTATGGTGGATTGAGTCTTTGTGGTGTTGAGGATCTGGCTTGGTGATCTGTGACTCACAGCAGCGTCTGTTAGAGGGGGCAACAACACAGGAGATGTTCACGGTCTTACCTTGCACGGTGAAAACCCAAGGTCCGGCCTTCATTGGTTGTGCCTCGCAAGGGCCTTGCAAAAGGCATTGTTTTGCGTGTGACGACTCCCTCCAAGGTGAAAATCTAGGATCTTTGATTCGATGACGATAGCGCTTGAGCACTATTTCCTTCTTGGAGGCGTCGTTTTTGGAGGGGTTGGACTCTGGTGTTGTTTTGATGGTGTTAATGTCGTTGCTGCTAAGGATCTGATCGCTATAACGGGACTTTTTTTACAAAAATTTTGTGTATCTGTAATATCAATAGGGTAATGCGTTTTTGCAGAGCCTAAGTCTAATTGATACCTTTGCGTTATTAATATATGCTCCTTTCCAAAAAATAATCTTAGCCCGGCATGCCCGTGCAGCTGCCCTGCTGGCTCATCCCAAGGTCCTTTGTTGAGGTTGTAGAAAAGATTAACAGATAACCAATAGTTCCGTGGGCAAATAGCCATCATCAAGGAGCATCTGTGTAGGCTTGGCTCCGCCACTGAGCCCTAGCCTGAATGGTTCATATAGTCAAGATATCAACAAAAATAGTTACATCCACCTATTATATGCACGCCACTCCACTTTGAAATGGTGGGACGACCTGAATAAAGAAAAGACGAAGACGGAGCAAAACCGCCTCAGCGGTCGCATGCAATATGTTCTGTGGAACGCCTGAAAAGAATGAAACAGACAAATCTTCACGGACCAGCGCATGACATATGTCGAGGTGGCCTCTATTGCCAGAGACGACATTCTTCAATGTTCGGCTGCTTTTGCTAGGATGGGCCAGCTATCCCAGCTGAGCTAGACTAAATTTCTGTTTTCCCCTGTTTTGGTGGTTTCTGGTGTGTTTACACGTTAACTTAAACATGCCCTTCTGTATTGAGACCTTTATTTGCCTCTTCTAATAGAAAAGACAGAGCTCCTGCTGGTTCTCCTGCTGGTTGCTCTAAAAAAAAATATGCACGGCAGCCAAACTAGGATATAAATTTTCCGTGGTACTCTATCGAACTTCCAAGCGCCATAATATGTGCACACTACTTTCTCATTATCATACAAAGTGCCTTGTAGTTTACAAATACTTTTCTCTAGCTTGCTTACACTAGGATGCTTGCTTGCTATATCAAAGTATGGATATTATTCCGCTTTGCCTTTTAACTCCACGGCGTCATGTTATTTAAATTTGAAGTATAATCCAAATTTAATTAAGGAGGCTAATTTTTAACGAGCGGAACTAGTTCCGTCGCCGGTAGGCTTGGGTCAAAGCGGAGGGAGTCTAAAATTAGTCTCCTTAATTGAATATGGATCGTTGAAGATCTAAATTTCCACCGCTATATAAACTTCTTGTAAGTTGTCGGCTAGGAAAAATTGCTTCTATAAAAATCCCTGGCGTTTGTATGCACTTCCTGGTTTAGTGAAGTTTCGCTGACTGACGTTCGTGGTTTTTTTCTCTTTGTTAGAGAGGTTTTTTCATGTTAATTTTGTGTCCCTTTGCTATTATTTTCTTTTTATTCTTCGTTATTTGCATGTCGCATTTATAACATTTACAGTTAAGATATCTTGCGACCAACATGAAAAGTGCAACGTAATTCTATTTGCGCATTCTGACTGATGTGAATTTTGTTTTATTAACAGTTGTGCATGAAAAATGAATTTCCTGGACTAATGGAACTTACTGGAAAATGTGGTGGAATTCCCAAAGTAATAGTTGAGGTAGTTGGCTCATTCACCAAAAGGACAATTGGTTCGAATAATGCACATGTTACCAATTCTAGGTTTATGCTGGAGCTGGAGGCCAACAGAGAGTTTGAGAGTCTAAGGGGTCTACTTGATTGGATGAATTCCAACTTCCGCAATTACCCAGATTCTCTCAAGGCATGCATCTTATATTTACCGGTTTTCCCTCCAAGCTACCTCGTTAGGCGTAGGCGACTAGTTAGGCGGTGGATCGCTGAGGGTTATTCTAGGGACAGCCATGACGAATCCGCGGATATGATCGGAGAGAAGCAGTTTTGTGACCTTGTTTCTCTGAGCATAATCCATGAGCCATCTATGTTGGGTTTGGGTGACACAAGGATGGTCTCTTACCAAGTCAACGGCTTCTTTCGGGAGTATATTGTCTCACGCCAGATGAAAGAGAACCTTGTGTTTGAACTTAATGGCAGTTGTGTCCTGACCACTCGTCGCACAGGGCGTCACCTTCTCATATCAGAAAGCTGGGTTAGAGATAGAATTGTTTTTGAGAGCATTGACTTCTCTCGTCTCCGGTCACTAACAGTGTTCGGGAAGTGGAAACCATTCTTCGTTTCAGAAAGCATGAAGCTAGTTCGGGTACTTGACCTAGAAGGTTCATCAGAATTACCATATGTTGATCTTAAGAAGATGCTGAAGTTGATGTGTCGCCTCAAGTTCCTCTCATTGAGAGGTTGCCACGAAATTCGCCAATTGCCAAGTTCAATAGGTGGCCTGAGGCAGCTGCAGACTTTAGATGTGAGACACACCTCCATAGTCACCTTGCCAGTGAACATCACCAAGTTAGAGAAGTTGCAGTACATCCGCGCCGGAACCACCGCCGCCGTAGCAAAGAGAGCACCAACACCACAACATTTGTTTTCCCGACTCTACAAAAATTACTCTCGTGGTCGTCAACTGGTTGGTGTTGAGGTTACGCCAGGAATCGGGAAACTGACGGCACTGCACACGCTTGGTGTTGTGAATGTCAGCGCATCAAGGACCAAGGCCGTCCTAGAAGAGCTCAAGAATCTCACCCAATTGCGCAAGCTGGGATTGTCGGGCATCAACAAGAATAACAGCAACCGGTTTCTCCTTGCAACCCAAGAGCTTGTCCATCTGGAATCACTATCACTACGGTTCGAGAGCAACAATGAAGGTTGTTTGGATGGCATACCGCTGCCACTGAAGAGCCTGCGGAGCCTTAAACTGCACGGACTTGGAGACCGGTTGCCAGATTGGAGCTGGCAGCTCACCATGCTCGAGAAGATGGATTTGGAAATTGCCAAATTAACAGACGACTATTATGTTTCCTCCCCGCCTGCCGGTGCCGGAGGAGGTTTCGCGCCAGAAGCGATGAGAAGGGAACCGACTAGAGGTGTCATCAAGTTCCTTAGCGAGCTGCCTGGACTATGTATTCTGCGTCTTCGTGTCCATCATCTTCAACATAATGTGTTGGATGTGTCTGTCATCACAAACGGCCTAGAGGAGGACTCGTTTGAGAAGTTGAAGATCTTCGAGTTTTCTTGCAGCTCCATCTCAAAGGTCAATTTTGGAGAGAAAGCAATGAAACATCTTCAGCAGCTCAAGGTCGACTGCTGCATTGGGTCGTCCTTGTTCGGCTTGAACCATCTACCTCAACTCAAGGAAGTCTTACTCAGGGGTTCTAGCTGGAGTGATGATGCACTGCGGGCTGATCTGATGACACAACTTTCGGGCCACCCAAAGCCAAAGAAGCCTGTTCTGAAGCTGGAGGAGCTACCCACTTCGTCCTCATAGATCTTAGTTTCAACTTCTCGTCCTGGAGGCGCTACAGTGCTCAAGGGAAAGCATGAATCCTATCTATGATTAACCACGCGGCTGGTTTAATCTTGTTGCAACAGCTAGGTTATATCTTAGATTCTTCATGCAAGTCCATGTAATTCTAGGTGCCATAAGATGTACATGTTCGCGTGCCTTCCCAGTAACTGGCAAAGGTGACACCCGCAAATGCGAGGGCATTGCCTTTAGCGTATTACTTCTTCTTATGAAATAAATAATGTTCCAACATAATATAAATGTGAAATTATTAATCATAGGATTCTATATAGATGCCAAAAGGATTATGTTAGGTGAAAGATCTCATATGTGGTTAAAATTTTCGAATCACTTTAGTTTGCGCGCAATAGTTACTTTAAAACTTTGTTATACCATGTGACATGATACAATGGCGTCCTCTATTTTAAAACATAGGTAGTGGCAGTGATGTTCTTAGCTAGTTTTTTGTTCTGCATCCCAACTTCGGCATGGTGCCTGCTCTATTTCCAAGAGTTCTGTTTTATGACTGGACTGTTCGCTTACCGTGACTGCTGAAACACTATGAAAAAAATTATATTCATGCACTGGCATAATACTTGGTAGAAATTTAATCTCGGATGTCCCTAAGAAGGTGTCTACCCGTACCTTGTACTCCCTCCGTCCAAGAATAGATGTCTTAGATTTTTCAAATTTTGGATAAATCTATATACTTAAATAGTGTCTAGATTCATCTAAATTTTGACAAATTTGAGACATCTATTTTGGGACGGAGGAAGTATTTTAAATCTCAAGTAGCTTACCTAGATTTTTATCAGGTCAGTGGCTGACTAACTAAACTAGCCAATAGGAGGAATGCATTTTTTTGATGATTTCGCCATTCATCTCTTTGCTTATTGACATCTGTTGATTTATTTTCGTCTGCATGCTGTCATGTAATTATCTGTGTGTGCGGTGATGCAGACTACAAGCCTGCAACTTTTTTTACCGATATATTAATAGTAACAAATAGTACATGATAGAGATATATAAACTTGATCTAAGGAAGTTAACTACCTCCTTCCAAGACATTGACATTAGTCCAGCATGCAGCATCCGCGTGCCTTTGGCGTTCCGCTGAAACAACACAAATTTGTTCTTAGAACAGAGCCTGTTTGTGCTCACTCTACACTTTGAATTTATATGGAGCCTTCAACGATTCCACCAAGAGTGAAGGATGGGGCTTTTGTATCAGGGATTTTATTTCTTTTGGAAATGGGCGCTTTTTTTGTATCAGGGACTTGGATGGCAATGTGCAAGGAACTGGGATGGTTCATCTTCTGAACCTGGCAGATGGACTTCATGTTGAAGATCATCATCGAAACTGATGCAAATACCTTGTGATCATGATTTGGCTTCCCATGGTATGCTTTTCAAGTAAGCGAAATTTCAACTTATCGCTCGCTTTTCTGATTTTAGAAGTTTGTTATCGTGATCGCATTTGTAGTTCCGTGGCACTTACTGCGTCCCATGGAGCCCGTATGGCCCAGGGTAGTGCCATGTACTGCACAATGATGTACATGACTTTGTAACTCTTTAATGATCAGCGATTTAGCTGCACCAGCAGTTCGATGTCCAAAAAAACAATAGTTCAGAGTTTCAGAGCCTGCAAGCTACTTTCTTCATTTCATAATATAAGATGTTTTAGTTTTGTTGAAAGTAGTGTATTTAGATCTCTTTTAGGCATTGTTTAATTCTCCGGTATTTTTATCCCCAGAAGACGGGAATATGCGGGAATTTGGTATTCGTCCAATACTCTCGAATCTTCTCAAATACCTTTTTTCCAAAAATACTCTACCATGATGAAGAGTTTTAAATTTAGTCAAAAATACACTAGTGTGGAGGGAATTTGTGGGGATATTTTAGGATTATTCCATCAAAACCCGGCCTAATAAACAAACTATCGGGAAAATTCCAGGATACAAAATAATCCCCTCACATCCCCTGAAATACCCTAGAAGTAAACAAGGCCTTAGTGTGTAGATTCACTCCGAACCTATACACTAAAAAAAGATCTAGATCCATTTCTTTCACAGTACCCCTTTTTTTTTAAGTGTAGGTCCATAGACCAAATAAGACTTGGCTCTTTTTTATCCACTCAATGATAGTGGTGGTTATTAGCGAAAGAGACCAAGAGCCTACAGAAAACAACATACGAGTCACTGGAAACTCTCACCCCTCGTATGTGACAAGAGCTCAGGCTGTCGTTTTGTCCACACATCTAAGATGGAGAATCTAAGAAGACCGTTAAGAATCATCTGTATTGCCTCGGTAAATACTGCAGGAAACAATAGGCTCCACTGTTTCCAAAACAAATGTGAAAAAAATTAAAAACAAGTTTGCTGTAAACGACAGATCAGATGTGTTATCGTTACAAGAGTCAAAATTCCAGCCACTAGGCCACAGCAATTGCAAAGAAGCAAATACAAAGCCATCATTTCCAGGCCTTCCGACCCCTGAATTGCTTTGCGGAGTGCTTGAATTTAAGTTTCTTCTCTTGGCGAGAACGTGCTGCCTTCGCTCTCTTTGCTGCGAGGGGCATCTTCTTCTGGTGTTGTTTCTGCTTATTGCTCGAGCCACCAGTCTAACAGACAGCGAAAATAGTGTGATCAGACAAGGAATAAAAGATACATAAAACCCCCAGAAAAATTTGATAGGTAGCATATCTGGAAAGGTATGAAATTACATTTTCACAAGATACGAACATGCTAACCCAAGATAAAGGAAATAAGATTGTTTGGTTACCTTTTTCTGTTTGATAGCTGCTCTGGCCTGGTATTTTCCTCTATCCTCTCTTCCAGCTTTCACTAACTCTAATCTTTCTTCTTTCGACATCTTCCTTTTAACATGAGCCTGCATAAGTAGTTTTAACATCAGTCAGCTGTCTACGATTTTGTGTGCAAGGCGGGCGGGGTGGGAGTGAGAACACACCTCGAGATGCGATGGATCGACACGCTTCATGCTAAGCTGATCAGAAGATGGAAGCTTGAAGGTTACTGATCTTGTGTCACCCTTAGTTAGTCCATGTTGAACCAAAGCCAGCCTTGCTTCTTTCTTCGCCTGAAACTCAAAACACTTTCAGTAAAATGTTCACCTAAAAGCAATTTTTGTCTTGGACACCAACAAGTTCTATAAAACGTATAGAACTTCACACAGCTTAACCCAGAAGTCTGAGTCACAATGCATAAGAGAAATGGAAAACTGAAGGCTACGAATTGTCTGAAATTCCCATACCTTCCGCTCTCTGATGAGCTTAAAATCTTCATCGGAGAAAATTCTACCAGCTTCTTCTGTTGAAGTTTCAGCCTTCTTGGCTCCTGCTAGCCTCTTGAGAGTTCGAAGGCTTGCATCGGCAGCATCAAGTCCAATATAATCACTTAACTTCCTCTTCTGGACCTTCGAACTGCTATTTTTTGACTTATCCTCCTCATCACTGTCTTCAACCTGGTCAGAGCCTTCATTCTCAGAGTCATCATTGAGCTCCTCATCGTCATCCTCGTCAGATACATCAGTATCACCATCCATGTCAGAGTCGTCTTCTATGTCATCCATATTATCATCACTATCATCCTCATCTACTTCCTCTGTATCATCTTGTTCCCCAGATACTTCCTCTTCCCCTTTATGATCTTCATCTGTGTTAAGATTGTTTGAGGAAACCTTCAAACTTTGCTGGGTATCATTTGTAGATGGCAATACTTCCTCATCATCGGAACCAAAAGCATCAGAGTCATCATCTGAACCTTCCCCTTCCGATGAAATGTCTTCATCTAGCAACTCAGCTCCAGGCACATCACTAGCAATAGTGGTTTCTCCAAATGCTTTCGGCCGAGCCGTTGGATTAATAGGACGGCCACGGTCTTTCTTGACTAACAACGAAGGGCAGATCTGAATTCAGATCAAAAGAAGGTTTAGCTAAGTGAGATATAAAACTATAAATGCCAAAAACAGAATAGAATCTGCAAGAAAAAAACTAACCTCCCTGAATAATGTGATAAGAGAGCGAGCAGCAATTGAAACAGCTTTCTCGTGGGACTTCTTGTATAAAACAAGGTCTTGAAGTAGATCCTCATTCATCATCTGCAGGTTCAACCAATGAGTCAGGAAACTTAGGGCCCATGATTATCTTCCCGGCCATTCTGGAACCAATTGAAATACCAAGGACAAAACAGATGCAAGACTACTCATGTGTGTGTTCTACAAGCATGAAGGAACAGCGCTTGTGAAACTTTCCAAACTCAAAATTGACATCAGCGGCAAACTATATACCAAAAATAAACTAAGTACAATCCTGTATAGCCAAGTTTATGCTTATTCATTTAGTTACATGCTTAAAACCTGTAGTAACACAACTATCACAATCTTTTCAGTATATGATCCTCGAGTCAACAAACTTATCATTTCAGATTATAGTTACAAAAATGATCAATCATACTTCATGTTCCCTCAGCTGAAGGGTGCGAGTTAGGAACATTGCCAGCATAATAAGTGCATCTAGTGCGTTTAATGAGCACTCCAAGTAACTAAGTAAGAGAACCAAAACTCAGACATCACAGAAGAGCGAATTAAGTACCAATGGAATTCGTATGCAGATCTCTCTCACGACATTCAGGCCAACAGCAATAGCCTATAAAGAGCCAAATAGTTAGGCATAAGTTCACGTTAGTCAGAAAAACACATACGTTTCAAGTGCTAAGTGCTAAATAAGCATCATGCAAACCTCCGGACGGGAACGGTCATGCACAAATTGATTTACTATCTGCTTGAACAGTGGCTCAACAGCATCAGGAGGCACCTGGAATTGAAACAAATTAATTTCGTTCTATTTCAAGAAATCCAGAGATGAGAAATCATTAGTTACAGAATATAAGGAGAAAGTGGAGTGTCCAACCATCTCATGGCACGCCTGTACTGCTGCAGCGAGTAGAGTTGTTACATCTCGTTGATGAGGCTGCATTGCATAATTGTAAAAAATAATGAATGAATCAGCATAAATAGAACAGGCTAGTTTTTCAAAAGCTGATACAAGATAAGACATACTCAAGTTTAATAACATACCTGAACATATCTTTGAAGATATGGATAGAAGTTCAACAAAACCAAGTGATGCATCCCAATAGTCCTTGATATGACCTTTAACATCGTCATCCTTACCTGCACATGGCAATGTTTTTTCTTTGAACTTGAATGGTTGATGTTTACTCAAAAGGTAGCAGGAACCTAGGCTATGTAAGAGATACCGCTGCATACTGAAGAAGGAAAGGTCGGTATGAAGGTGTAAATGGGAGAATGGGAACTAAGGATCTTAAGCGCTCGATGACATCTAGCCAACACTGGCCATCTTAAGAAACCAATTCTAGTTTTAATATAACCCTTGCTGATAAATTCACGCTTCACCCATGTGGACTGCCTGTTCACAGTTTCATCAACAAGTTGAGATCAAGAGCCCAACTTGCTGTACCATCCAAATTTGATCTGACAACTGGGATCAAAGTCCTCATTCTCCTATTTTGAGAGCATTTCATATTCACGTGCCACGATTACTTTTAAAATACAAGATTACAGGTTGTGACCATGAATATTAAAAAACAACCATCTATAAAAATTAATGATACTAGGATCATCATGAAATATACTTCCATAATGCCTTACTTATTGGTATTTGAGTAATATATATAAATTGTGTTATGGTCATGGTGTAACCTCGCAGACCTTGACATTTTTCGATGTCCCAGACAACATGTATTGCAAGATGGAGGGGCACTAGATATGCTGCCATCTAGAGCTTTAACAAAAGGCTAAATGGTAATATAAGCCTTTTTAGCAAGCTAGAGAGAGTAATAACTAAAGGTTGCCTTGAGAATTGCAAGCGGGTTTTTCAAAAAAGTAGCTGCAAGAAGAATGCGGCCAACCTCAAATCGCTCATTGCATTTCTGTAGCCGGGAGAAGAGCTTCTCAGCAAAACCCTGTAAAAGCCACCAGCAAGAGTTTCAGCAAAACAGAAGGGTGTCTCATCGACTGCAAGTGCAGAACGCATCTCATTCTAACTTGATAACAGCTTGAATAAATTATGGTGTTACTCTACCTGAGGATCCTTTAAATACGTGAGGGGTGAATAATAATTGGAGCCTGTCTCCTCAGTGGATTTACGCTGTTGCCTTTTCAGACTACGAACTACACGGTCCAATTTAGCCTTCTTCTTTTTCTTACTAGCGGCAGTGCCCTTGTGATTTGCCTGAGGAGGGGAATTCAAATAAAAGACTCAATGCATCAGAAAAGACAAATTAAAAGCATAACAATGAAAATACCATCAGTAGAGACCCAACACAGAAAAAACCAAATTACCTTGTAAACATCCTCTTTGCTAAGAATAATATTTGGGTTTTGACTTGCTTCATCTTCACTGCTTGATGCATCACTATCATCCTCTTGCTCAGCATTCTCATACCCGAGGAGGAATGAGATGGCAGCTGTCATAATCCTGCACGTAGTATACAATTTTTTAGACAAGAATCAACTAACATAAAACACCTAGTATTTCCTTGCAGCATCTACCTCGAAGAAGGATGGAAACAAGCATTGCATATAGCATTTGCTGTGCGATCATCAAACCAAACCCTTCGACGGTGAAGATCGCATAAGATAGTAAAAGCCCTCTTTGCTCTCGACTCTTCCTCGCCCTGCGAAACAGGATATAATTATATGAGGTGGGAAAAAGGACTCTGATGCTTACACGCAATATGTTAACCCGAGTAGTACTTAAGAGATCAAGTGCGAGATGTTGCAAACCTGTACTAGTGTGAAAAGGATGTTTTGTAGTTTACGATTCTTGGCCTCATCCTTGTGCTTCTGATTCATCCTTCTGATACTGTGTACAATATGTGAGAATGCAAGTTTTTTTACGGCTCGATCTCCAATGACTTGAAGCTCCATAAATAACTCCATTGTGTCTTCCAGATCAACAATCTAAACATTTGTAACATCACAATATTACAATTGATATCAGGCCGAAAAACTGAACTCTATCTAAAGAGGTGTTTCGTTCACAATGAAGACTAAAGGAACAAGGCAAATGGACTTTTATTGGTTTAAAAATCACATCTTCCAGAAAATTAGTTCTTCATGACAAGACTGTTCGCTCCATTCACACTGCACGTTTGAACAAGGATACATATTACGATGAACCAGTACTTGGCACTGCCGAATTGTACAAAAGGTTGCTTATGACTATAGCTGATTATAACAGAGCACGGCACACATCTTTTACTCGAAACACGACCCCTAGTGAAGCAGCGATGTGATTTTGCAAGGTGCTAGGAGCTAGTACAGACCGTAGACCCTAATGTGTATTTACATTTCCTAATGTGGTTGATATAACATCAAATTTGGAAGAAAAGGTTTTCAGGTCAAACTCTATAACTTCCTGTGGGGATGATGAAAAATATATCCTGTGGCTTCAGTCATTGTATTGTTGTAATTTCAGTATGAATGAATGAATCCATTAACAATGAAAAGCCCATCAGCCTGATTTGCTCCTATCCTTCAATTAATCCAGCCAGAGGGTACACATATTCTGTGTGGATTGAATAAATCCGAAAAGGAAACAGGACACAACAAAACTAAACATTTCAAATAAACTAGCCAAAATCTTCTCGGTGACCTCACACCAATCAATTTGAACAAAAGGTCAGTCATACAAGTAGCTCGGTATCCGTTCTGTCCGACCAAAAATAAACAAAATTTCGTCTGGGGGTCAACAAATGAATGAAACAGGAGTGCACCTTCCGGTTGACGAGCAGTATCAGCGCCTGCACGAGGTGCACCCGGAGGCCCGAGGGCAGCGCACGCGCGTTGGTGTCGAGCAGGCCCCCGATCTGGTCGGGCAGGTCGGCGAGGTCGTTCGGGTAGAAGGGGGCGACATGGGCGAGGAACAGCGCGAGGTCGCCGAGCTCCTTGGCTGTCTCCCCTCCGCCGGCGCCACCGCCCGAGGAGGACGCGGAGGATAGCGCCGCCTGCTGCCGGAAGAGGAACACCGAGGACTCGAAGTGGCGGTGGAGCTGGCGCAGCTCCGTCTCGTACCCTTCCGGGTCGCGCTTCATCTTCCCCTGCAGCAATGGGAGGCTCTGCCGCTCGCCCGCGCCGCCCGTGGCGGACGCGGAGGCCGCCTCCGGCGTGTACGCTGGCGCGTGCTGACGCATCGTGGCGCGGGAGAAAAAACTGGTCTGCGCCGCCGGGAGCCCGGGATGGTTAGCTCTAACTCGAGGCCGGTGTGGAGGCGGGGATGCGGGCGGGGCTGTGCCCCCGCGGGATGTGGCCGCGGCGGAGCTCCTGCCCGTGTCCACGAGCGGCGGCGGCCCACGACAGGGGAGGAGGAGGAGGAGGGACGCGGCGCGGCGGCGGCTCACCGCAGAGGAGGGGGAGGAGGGACGAGGCGCGGTGATGGCGCGGCGGCGGTGGCAGCAAGGGCGTGGAGGAGTAGGTTAGGGTTCTCAGCTCAGCATCTATTTAATTTGCTCAATAGGCCCCTCCCAAACCCGGGGAACTCAAAAAATGCTCCTAAAAATATTACCAGTTGTTTTTTACGGTTCGAAGCCAGACAGATTCTGGGTACAAAACAGAGTGCGCGCATCAAATGGTCTCACGGGGATAAAAAAGTCTAACGATAATCGAACAGTGTGAGTGCAATGTAAGTGCTCGATTCTACGGTCCAGGATGGCTAACGATCCTAGGAGCCCCATGGGGACATCAATAACACCTTTAGAAACCCTAGTAGTAGGGTCGGGATGCAAAATTATTTCCTTTTTTCTCTGTGGGGACAAGCGGTAGTCGGAGCCGTTGGAGTTATGGGCCGTCGAGTTTCATCAGCTCAAGGGATACCCTTCTGCAGCCCACGAGATACCGTCTTCGAGTAATGATCGCGTACACGGGCCTCCAGCCTTCATCGCGGTGGGTAGTACAAATTATAAACACGACACAAAAGGACCCTAAAATAGTAGTGGAAATTAATAATACTCCAAAGGACCCTGAAAACAAAGACGAAAACGTGATCAAGTCATTAATCGTCTCCACCATGAGTGAGACTCTAGGGCCGGCCATCTTGACACTATTGGGAACGAACCACTTGACGATGGGAAGACTCCGACGAGAATCTCCTAAAAGGGCCTCCATAAAGGAGGTTGAAGAAACGCCAACATATTGGCGTCTAGAGGGGCCGCCCCTTCGGCCACAAATCATGGCTGCGAGCATGGCCACCATGGAGATCACTCCAAGCTGCAACAAGAGAAGACCCCACAATCTAGATGATGGATTGGTCGAGTCTTGAAGACGCCTCCTCCCCTCGCCACCGAGGTCGGCTAGAAGAAGCTCCAACAGAAGATAGTAGCACACCAAGAGATAGCCAGAAGACCCGCCTCATTGAAGGATATGGTGGTTCTCCTCATTCCTCTCATCTCTAGACATAGGAGCTTGAGGAAGATGACGAAGAACCCTAAAATGCATCAGACCTGGTCGCGAGAATCTGGTGCTCCTCTCTAGCCTAATAGCATCGCACTAACATGCCATGAGGGCAAACCAACCCCTAAGCTTCTTTGTGCATCCTGCATTATATTCTCTCTTCCACATCGGTCGGAAGTGTTGCATAAGAGGATAGAAGAGCGAGTCGGGCCACTTTGGTGGCTCTCAAAGGGAGGGGAACGGTGGCGACGAGAGGGAGTGGGGAGGGTGAGATAATACGCCACGACCATCTATACGACTATGTTATTTCCTTTCAAACTCTCTAAAGAACTATATTGTCAGCAATGATACCACAATGCTCATGTTTGAATAATAATTATTAAAATAGTTGTATTTGTGTTGTAAAAATATTTGTACCTATAAAAATTCTTCAATGTACTGTTTTAGTATGCTCCACGTAAACACCTTGACTAATAGCTGAAATACATGGGTATATGTCTTCATCATTATATGATAAAAGTAGTTTTAAGAGGATACACGATGATGACGAAATAAACTTCTTGTCTTAAGTGTAATAACATAATAAAATAGTCAATGTCTTTGTGATATAGCAATACTGAGTTAGGAGGAGACAAATTCACGATATAATATACACCACTTACTTAGCTGTTTTACTTTTATTTTTCGTGTTGCGCATCAACCATGTGCCTCTATGAGAGTTGTTATGAGGAATATGAATATTTTCATAGAATAATCAAAATTCATATTTTAATTGCTTCACATCTATGGGGGGGAAGCTCCAAGAAAAAAGCGACATATATGCTCCGAAACTCATGATATCTCTTCCTACTCTATCGGCGATGATCGGTGGTCGTTGTATAGCAACACAATGTGACCTTTGTCACCCTCACTCAACAAATGTCATGTTGTTGTGGCATGAAGGGGACGTGAAAGATTCATATTATGTGCTTCATGTTAGTGCGCAAATGCAGAGTAGTGGAGAGTCCAAGTCTCTAGCATAGGTTCAACAAGATTTGAGAGAAGACTAATCTAGGTTATTATGTCAAATTTGGTCGAAATAGTGTTAAAAATTATGCATTAGTCTACAAAAGGGTTTTGGTTGGAACCCATGGGTCAAGGTGAACTAAACTCTACCACTTGTTCTTGCAACTTGACATCCATTTAGCCAAGGGTATGTCTAAAGAGTTAACTTATTAGACGGTGTTGCATTACAACCGTGTTAGCCAAGGGTATCCCTCTCAAGCAACCATGCAATCAAGATACAAGAAGTCTCTTGTGTCCCCAACACACCCAATACACTTGTCGGGTGTATAGATGCACTAGTTTGGCAAAGAGATAGTAAAATACAAGTAGTATGGATGATTATAAGTGGTAATGGTGCCAGAAAAGAGCTTCTGACGGGGAGGAAAAGACGGTGCCAGAAAAGAGCTTCTGACGGGGAGGAAAAGACTAAAGGCAAAAAGATGGAAGCAAGCAAACATGCAATAGATCTAGATGCAAATGGTGTTTCAATGCTTAAAAACAAGGCCTAGGGATCATACTTTCACTAGTGAACACTCTCATATAAATATCTTCTCTTAATGATGCTACCCTGTACTACTCTCTAGTTGGACACTCTAATCCATGGTAGGGCTATAACAGCACACCTCAAAATCCGTCTTCCCCATCTAGATAACCCCACAGTGTCACCTTGAGCGCTAGATGGTTCTAACAAATACCCCAATTTCATAGAGACGACCAACTCAAAATATACTCATGATAAATATTTATGAACTCTAGCCTAAGTGCCACCACGGCGTGCACGCTGTCACTTTCACACACGTGGGGAGAGACGGTGATCTATTAAAGCACTTGAGTATTTATGTAGATTCTAGCCTAAGTGCCACCACATGCACGATGTCACTTTCACACACGTGGGGAGAGCAGAGATCTATTAAAGCACTTGAGTAACAGAGCAGATCTACTTGATTACAAAGCTCATGATCACAACATGATCATGCATAGAGAGAGAGAGAGATGAACACATAGCTACCGGTAGAGCCCTTAGCCTCGAGGAAGAACTACTCCCTCCACATCACGGGAATCAGCAACGGCGATGGAGATGGTGGTGGATATCGATGGAGATGGCTCCGGGGGCAATTCTCCATCCCAGCAGGGTGCCGGAACAGAGACTTCTGTCCCCCGAATCTCCCCTTTGGTGGCGGCGACGCTGTGGAGGTTTTCGTAGATTTCTGCCGGATTATTTAGGGTTTTTGGGTCGGAGGCTTCTTATAGGCGAAGGAGGCAAGGTCGGTGGAGGGCCAGGGGGCCCACACCCCCTATGGGCGCCACCAGGGCTGGCCCGTGCCCACCTAGGGTGTGACCACCCTAGTGTCCTCCTCCATCTCTGCTTCGTGGTTCCGTGTCGTGCCGGGTAAAATAATGACTTTGGCTTTTGTCCCGTCCAATTCTGAGAATATTGATTTTCTACCTTTTTTGGAACCAAAAACAGAAGAAAACAGTCAACTGGTACTGTGGCATCTTGTCAATAGGTTAGTTCCAGAAAGTGTATAAAAATACCTCAAAGTGTAGACAAAGCATAAGACAAATGATATAAAACAAGCTTGGAGCATAAAAAATTATAGATACTTTTACGACGTATCAAGCATCCCCAAGCTTAACTCCTGCTCGTCCTCGAGTAGGTAAGTTATAAAAATAATAATTTTTGAGGTGACATGCACCATCACAATCATGATCAAACCATTTGCAAGCATTGAAAGCCGGGATCAAAGTACTCTAAACATGAGCATGAAAGATGAAGTTCTAACAATAAGACATAGCAACTATGTTGTAACATGAAAGGATACAAACAAAGATCATGAATAACAATGCATTGAAAGACGTTTGTTTGTTTCACATATAGAAATCATAGCATAGTGGCATTCAACTTGTCCCTAATGGAGTAGCAATAAATGCATAGGACACCTTCAAAGTTCACAAGGGTGACTAGATACAAATAGTTCAAGAACAAGCAATATCAACATTATAAATCAATCAATAAGTTTTGGGACAATGCACATAGAACTAAGAATGACAACTATGCTCTCTTAATTGGTGCATAAAGATAGAGGTGGAGACTCAATATAAAAGTGGAAGAAAGGCCCTTCATAAAAGGGAAGCAGGGATTTCAAGTCTCATAAAGAGCTTACAAAAATTATGGTATTTGTTAGCTTTCAGCCCTCATTGCCCCTATCATAAGCATCTTGAAGTTATTAAGGTTAAAGTGAACAAACTATGGAGTATATGCTTGACAAATTATAAGTTGGCAATCCCATGTCCCTTGAATATGAGGGCCGCTCCTCATGCTACTCAACTTTAGTCACCTGTAAGTTCTTGTCATAGTAAGTACATGTGTATCATAGAGAACCGCCAACGGGGTACCCCTTGCACATGATACATGAGTTATCCCATAATCAAAATGACAAGGCAAGCAAACAATAAGGATCTTAGCAATCTTCTTATTTACCATGGGAAAATGGTGCTTTTTTCTCTCTTTCCTCTTTTCAATATGTCTCTTTTTCATAAGAAGAAAGCTTCATAGATGTCATTATGGTGATGTTGCAAGTTTCCACCATGATTAGGCATGGCTTAGGCTAGCAGCCCGGGCATTTCTCTAACACACATACATAACTCCATGGACTTACAAGCTCCCCTTTCATTTCACACTGATGACATCCATACACAAAGGCGCATGATATCAACTGTGTATAATATACAAGTGCAATGTTGAAAGCCTTCCTCGTGATAGCACGGTTCTGCTAGTTCCAACGTATAAGTGCAAGCATATACAACATAGATGACACAATGGTTCAAGTTTATTTAGGGGCAAGAAAAATAAAGTGTGCCATCAAGTTTGTTAGAGCTTTAATCACTAACTTTCACATAACAAGTTTAATTTGGAAGATAGATAAAACAAGAATATACTTGGAATGGTGCAACACACCATGCATAGGAATTTATAGTGGACTCTTTGGAATAACTTGGTTTCTTGGGAGTTGGATGCATGAGTAGAGCTTACTCAATACAAGTGGGGGCTAGCAAAAGACTGGGAGCGACCAACTAAGAGAGCAATAATGACCATAATCATGCAGAGCGACAAAACATTACTAATCAACGCATAAAGTGGTATCACAAGTCAAAAAATAAATGATCATAGAGGCTAAGGTGACTGGTTCATAGTCATAAGATGGTGTGAGCATGTGTCAAGTCAACCCAAACAAAGCATCAAAGGAGAATACCGCAATACTATGCTTTTGTATGCAAAAACAACACATGATTCTTTCAAGGCACATTAAGCAATCTCAATTGTTTGTACAAGTCATGCTACAACAATAATCACTAAGCATATGGTCAAAGCAACATCTAACATGACATGATAAAGTCTAAGCCATAGCCAAAACAAGCTCCCTTTTGTACCACTTAAGCATGAAACTTCCTACTCTTTTCCAACACCAATCGACTAATTTGAAACAACTCACAAAGATAATAATCAATAAAGATCAGTGAGCATGTATCACAAATCCACAAAGAAGAACTAAAAAGTTCTAAGCTGAAAGCACAAGAAAACTAAGGTAAACACAATGTTAGCAAGAGAGAACACTCACAGAACAATAAGAGTGAAAACTAGAGTGTTCTAGGCAATGAAAACAGAGTGTGTCTCTCTCCAAAAAAAGTGTGTTGTGATTAACCAACTTATTATAGCAAACCAAGAAAATGAAAACTAAAAACAAAAACAAAGACGCTCCAAGAACAACACAATTGTGTATGAAACAATAAAAACGAAGTGTCTAGAAAGACCTGAGATTTTTATTAATGAAGAAGGGGATGCCTTGGGCATCCCCAAGCTTTGGCGCTTGTACCTCTTGAATATTTCTTGGGGTGACACGGAGTGGCATCCCCAAGCTTGAGATCTTTTCCATTCTTCATCTTATTACATCATTTTTCCCTTACACCTCAAAATTTCCCTTCATACAAAACTTCACACAATCTTCATTAGCAACATTAGTGCATTCAAAAGATAATAGACCTTTGGTTTTAGTTTCAAAACAGCAAAACTTTCACTAAAGACACAAGCTACCGTAGAAATTCCCTTAAAAATCTCAATTTCCCAAAAAGAACCCAAAAAGGAATCAATAAGAAGCAAATGCAAATAATGCCAGAAATCTGTCAAAACAGACCAGCAGGTAGAAACTGATTTTTTCGAAGACCTTTTGTTGCTCAAATCAAAAAGTGTTGAACCAACGAAAGTTATCTAACATACTGGGGGATTAATTCAGAGAATATTAGCTCAATCCGAATTATAGAGATTTTACACAAATTTTTACGGTGGAGCACAAAAATCTGTTTCGGGACAGCAACTCCCCAAATCTTACTTCCCTCTCATTAAAAGTTATTCTTGGCACAAAAAACAATAAAAAGGATAAGAAGAGGTCATTACAGAGGTAATATGTCACATCCCAAGATTTTCCAAATCTTGTTATGTGAAAAATAAATGAATAAAATAAAACTTTGTTGATTTTCAGGGTGAAAAGAAACTTTTGTTTCAAAAAGGAAACTTAAAATCCCATCTTGAACAAACTTTGGTAAAAGTTTGAATCCAACAAAATACAAATCAAAATAAATGCATTCCTTAATGAATGTATCTGGAAACTTAAACAATTGGAAAATAAATCCAAAACCCTAAACCCTATTAGAATAAAATCATTTCCAAGATTATCTCCAAGCCTATGGATTTGATCCATATAAAATCTTGTCAATAAACATTCACAAATGATCAAGAAAGACAAATAGAAACAATATAAGACCATAGAAATTGGTTTCACTCAATTTGGAACCATAAATAAAATCTTATGAATTTAATAAGATAAAGAAATTAAATTCCCAAAGCTATTTGAAGAACCTATCTAGAAACCCATACCAATTGGTGAACAATTGATCCTAAAAAGATTTAAAAAGATAAACAAATATTAAATAAGATTTTATAAATTGGAATCACCAAGTTAGGATCTTTAAATAAAAAGATATGAATTTTATAAGATGAAGATAAAAATATTAATTAAAGAATATTTAAAGACCAAACCAAATCTTGGCCAAAACCATAAACAAATGGAATAAATTATAATCCAAATACAAATAAAATAAAAAGATAAAGAATTTTCCAAATAAAATAAAAAGGCATTAACCATTCTATCCCTATCTTAATAAGACAAATCTCTAAATAAGAATTCATGAGAATTGGTATTTTGGAATTTACCCAAGTGAATTAAAAGTTGTTTAAATAACTTAAATAATAAAATCAAAGGAAACCTCTAAATAAAATTATGGAATTAAAACTATATTTAAATCCTATGGGAATTAAAACAAATAAATCCAATCTTAAAAAGATTAATAAATCCTATTAAAATGCTTTTCCAAATATTCAAGATGAATTATTTGACACCCTTTTAAGTAAACACAACCTACTGAAAAGATTGGAAAGTTTAAAAGAATTTAAATGGTAATTAAAACATTATTAAAACCTATTTAAATTAATACAAGGACCTACTTTAATAATTAAAAAGACCCAAAAAGGAATAAAGAGAATTCCAAAATTTGACATCAGAATATACTACTAATCAGTATTTAAATCCTCACAAATTTTGGCAAAGGTTTGAAATTCAAAAGTTGTTTGAATTGCTTATTCAAAATCAATACAGAAATAAGAAATGAAAAAGGGAAAAAGTATCTGAACAAAAAAAATGAAACGGACTCGACCCAACTAAGCCCAGTTAGCCCACTCCCTCTCACCCCGCAGCAAAACGATTCACACTCAGCAACTAACCCACTCAACGACTAACCGGTGGACCCTCGTTCCCTCTCTCTCTCTCACGCTGCCAAGCGGACCCTACCGCCAGCTCACCTCGTCGTCAACCCGCGACCAGTTCTTCCCCGCTCCTGCCGTTGATTCCTCCGATTAAATTCGTCGTAACGCTGCGTTTATTCCTCGTTGTGATCAAGCCCATTTAATCGCCTCTGTCTCCTCTCCATTTCCCCTCTGTCGCCCCACCTTAGCGTGCCCCCAGGCCGCCCAATTCCTCTCCACATCACCCTCTGTCCGACGACGCTCCGACGACGATTCCGGCCAGTATTCACCGCCCCTCGCCTCCTCGACCACACTCACATATTTCCCAAGTCCTAGCGCATCTCTCTGCATCCCTAGCTCGCTCGCGCGTGCCCCGCAGCGCCGGCAACGACATCAACTGACAGCACCGCCGTCTGCAAGCAACTCTGGTGAGCCTCATCGCTTGAACCCGTGCGCACCTCGACCAGAGCCTCATACCATTTTGTTCGCATGTGCCTTGTGAACATCCAGGTGCTCGCCATCCACTCGTGAAGGACCCGTAGCCTCACCCCCGTCGACGTCTGACCGCACCCGAGGTCCAGCTCAACTCCGGTGAGCGATTAAGGACGATCTCGTGCCCCCCTTCACCAGCCAGTACCACGTTGAGCATCAGCAAGCTTCGACGATTCTGGTGAGCCACCCCACTCCTCCTCTAGCTTCCTGTATCGCCGGCAACCTCGCCGCCAGAGCGCCGCCGCTGCACAGTCGCCGCCAGCGTTGCTGCTATTTGGTCAAAGCGATAGGAACCGTTAGATCTGCATCTGATGGCTTGGATAGATTGACTAACCGAAGGGGTAAGAGTGAACCTGCGCCGTGCGATGTAAGTTAGATCCAACGGCCTACAGCGCGTGATCCAGACGAAGCGGTATCAGCAAATAGAAACACGCCACGTGTCTCTGTTGAGTTGAATTAGAACAAAATTGATCTATTAGATATGTGATTTTGTAAATTGCATAACTTTTAAACCACACGTCCAAATTTTGCAAATTTTATATCAATGGATTCAGAAAAACAAGCCCTAGCCAACCATGCCATTTGTTTAGTAAAAAGCTTCTGTTAAATTGATTGATTTTGCAGAAACTTGTGTATGCTTGTTTAGATTATAAAAATTATTCTAAAATGATTTTTGGGATAAAATCTTTTGCAAATAGTGTGTTTTGAACCTACTGACCATAGGAAGCACCTTGTGATTTCAAAAATGTTTTTGGTATTGCAAAAGAATGAATCTTGGATTTAAAATCAATTCTAGTCAAATAAAAATATAGTTTATTTATTAAAAAGGATTTTGGAAGAAAACCTTTGGGAAATGTTTTGTTTCAAACTCTCTGACCCCAAACACCAAGTTTTGTGACTTGAAAATGTATTTGGTAAACCCTATAAAAATTATTACCTTGCTAAAGGCAATTTCAAACACATGAAATAATGATTTGGTTTAAAAATGGTTTAGAGGTAGAATCTTTTGCAAATGGTTTTGCCACTTTACAAAATGACCAAATGGTGTTACCAAATGTTCATAACTTACTAGAAACCACTTTTACAAATAAAACAACCCTTTTGCATGCTTGCATGTATTGTTTTGTTTATCATTTTATGTGATGATATGCTTGATTGGTAGATTGAAATTGTGCCTTGCTTGATTGAATTGTAGTGACTTGAAGTGTGTGAACATTGCAAAGATCAAGAAGTGAACCTATACTCTACCAAAAAGGCAAGTGATGCTTCATACTTTGTCCCATTATTTTCACTATGCATTAGTGATATTTCTAAGTAGGACTTGCATGGAATTTTGCTAAGTATAAACCATGCTATGGGAAAACCTAGTAGATGAAAACCTTAGTAGAATTTCCTAAGTTAAGATTCCTACTACTATCATGCTTAGCTTAGCTAATAGAAAACAAGGGTGGAATATATACATTCATACTATGGAAAAATTTCTAAGTCTGAGGACTTGTGTTTTTGTTTAATAAAACAACTAAGTTAATGAATCACCTGGGTGGAAAGGGACTTGCTTGGTGGTTTTTGGTCGAGTGGTTACACAAGGCCCATGGCTATGGTTTACCTTGTGTATCACACTTGTGGATTGCCACCCAGGAACAAAGAGATTTGAGATGTCAAATGTTGTGAAGCTTCAAGTGCAACCACTTGGCATTATGGGCTCTGCTTGGATCATATAGGTTGCAATAACTTAGCCAAATGGACAGTTGGAGGTAGGGGTTTGATAGGTTGGAACGCGTCCATTCTGGTCTAAGGGAAGGCTTCTGAAAGATCTAGTCTTGGTGAAACCAAGTCTTGTGGGGAAAAGTGCACCACCTCTACAGAGTGAAAAATCTAAGTACTTAGCCATGTCCCTGGTAAAGGACAATTTGAGCATCAAGACATGGAAGCTATCAAGAATCTCATCATCCAAATTTCTAAGTTAAAAACTTGTGGTTGAACAAGGGTTAAAGGATCTTCAATCTTTGATTGGGAGATGCCTTGGGAAAGATTTTGTCAAAGCAAAAACATAGTGTTTTCAAATGATAAGGAAAAATATATTTTGAGCAATGCAAGCCTCAACTCCACTTTGCCAAATGCATATAGATGATAGACTCCACTATACCACCATAGTATCACTTGCCAATACAATTCAAATGTATTGACCCTTGTGGCTGTAACTTGTTATGTTGCAGGTTTGATTGATATTAGTGAAGTTTAATGATTAGGATTACAAGTCTACAACCAACATGTCTGCCTGTGGCACTTTGAAGATGAAGGACCCCATGCTTATAGTTATTCTGCTACAATGTAATGTAATAGCCAAATGAGCTATGTAAGATGTAATGAATTATTTTATTCCTGGTTATAAAGTTGTATTATGACCTTTGTTTCTTGATATTACATCTTAACTGTGGATGCTAGCTATTGATCCAGGGACTAGCATTGCAATCATAGGGATCCTTTTCCTTTACAAAGGAGGGATCTTACATAATAACTTCCAAGACTCAAGAAAACTTTTGGGTTATCTTCCAAGAAGTACTTTTCTATAACGCCTTTAAGTTAGGCTTGATAGTTTGAGAAGATGCTCACATAAGAAATATGAATTGAAGTAAAAGAGAGAATCAAGAAGCAAATTCAAAACACATTTAAGTCTAACCCACTTCCTATGCATAGGAATCTTGTAAAGAAACGAGCCATGAAAGCACAAAGCAACAAGCATAGGAAAGCAAAACAAGTGCAACTTCAAGATTTTCAACATAAAGAGGGGAAACTTTATATTGTTGAGATACATAAGACCATGTTCCCCTCTCTCATAATAACTTTCAGTGGAATCATGTATACAATTAACAATATAACTATCACATAAAACATTTTTATCATGAGCCACATGCATAAAATAATTATTACTCTCTACATAAGCATAGTCATTCTTATTAATTGTAGTGGGAGCAAATTCAACAAAACAGCTATCATTATTATTCTCATCACCATAGTCATCAAATATAGGAGGCATATTGTAATCACGATTAATTTTCTCCTCAATAGTAGGTGGACTGAAAATATCATATTCATCATTGTAATCATCATATATTGGAGGTTTGGTATCATCAAAAGCAATAGAATACCTATCTTCCCAAGTGTGTTCATTTGTAAACATATCATCATTGGAAGGAACATGGATAGCACTAATAGCACAACAATTATTAATATCATCATTTTCATAATTGGTACCAAAGAGATTTTCAATATCGAAAGTAGTGTGCTTTTCCCAATCATGATCACTACTATAGGTAACAGGCATAGGAACATCATCTAGTTCAGACTCATCAGCAAAAACTATGATAGGAGCAACATGCTTAGGGGAAGATACCGTTTCCTCTATCCTTTTACTCCTCTTCTTATTATTATTATTATTCTCTTTAGGATGGAGAGGCTTGAAAGGAAGCTTCTCCACATACCCTGGTTTATTGTTAGAGACAATAGAAGAAACTTTGGAGGATTCCTCCTTTTCATTAATAAGAATAAAACTCATATTAGTCCAATCATATTTTGGTAAAATATCATATTTTATAAGATTTTGTATGTAATTATTTACGTGGCAATTATCAACATAGTAAAGATGACACCCATACAGGACGCTATTCATACCAAAAGCACTCATTTCTACCAAAGAAGTTTTTCTTGATAACTCTTCACACCCCAAAAACAATGTAAGTTCATCATGTTGATTATCAGTGATCGCGTTATCACAATACAAACTTGCAGTACTCATTGGATTAGAAAGGTTATTATTATGGCCTCAGCATTGAAATTTGAAATGACCCACTTCATAGCAGAGTTCACAAATAAAAGGATAGAGGGCGCAATTGTTTTTACCAAGATCATTTAGAGCCTTATACCATGTTCTGGTTTTTTCATTCCAGTGGGTGATACAATATTCTTCTTCAATTTGTTCTTTTCACAAGGTCTATGTATTCCACAAAAATTAACATGCTTATAAGAAATAGTACTTTCAGAAGTTTGAGCATGTTTATTGCAATCATTAATAATAGTTTCATTTTCCATGCAAGTGTCTTTAAAAGGTTCATGATACATGTCCCACTTTTCTTTAGGAGAATTAATATGAGAAGCAAAGGCTCTACAACAATCAACAAGAATTTGAGGATCAAGACCATATTTAGCACTAAGCTCTTGAAAATCAACAGTTTCAGCAAAAGACTTAATGTAATCATACTCATAGTTTATACCTGGTTCTTTACCTTTGTCGTTATCCCAATCTTCGGTATTACTTTGAATTGTTTCAAGAATATCCCACTTAGATTTCACCTCCTTACTTGTGAATGATCCCTCTAAACAGGTATCTAGATAGTTCTTGTAATGTCCTGAAAGCCTTGCATAAAAATTATTGATAACAATATTACTGGGGAGCTCATGAATGGGACATTTTAGCATTAGTGACTTCAATCTCCCACAAGCTTGGGCAATACTTTCTCCCTTATGAGGATGAAAATTATAAATATAATTCCTATCTTTATGAACTTCATGAGGAGGATAAAATTTAGAGTAAAAGAGAGATTCAAGTTCCTTCCACTCCAAATGATGAGGATCATCTAGTAGCTCATACCACTCCCTTGCTTTGTCCCTAAGTGATAAAGATAATAGCTTACTCTTAACTTGGTCCATTGAAATACCTGCACACTTGAACAACTCGCATAATTCATGGATAAAAAGCAAGTGATCACCAGGATGGACAGTTCCATTCCCCAAAATAATAGTTATCCATAACACGATCAACAATTTTTGTAGGTATTTTAAAAGGGACACTTTCAGTATGTGGTTTTAAAATATCACAAGCATCATTAGAATTACCACATATGGGAGATAAAGTATCATAAGAGCAAAATATCCTTCCTAAAGCTGGGGAACTAAAAAGATCTTTTTCATAAAAACTAGCTTCCCCAATCTTAGACGTTTCCATATCACTAGGAACAATGGTGTTCAAAAAAATATACTAATAACATTGCTATTAGCATGCAAAGAAAGTTCCATAGGTTTTTTGATTTTCTTTTCAAACCATTCATGTTCTAACTTAGGAAAAATACTAAAAAGCTCTCTAATTTTGTTGTTGTTTTCCATTAAGCCTAACTAGTGAAAACAATAAACAAAAAGACAAAATTGCAGAATCTAAAGGAAATAACTTCGAGCACTCACACCGGAGGATGTGAGTACCTTTTACCTTACCTCCCCGGCAACGGCGCCAGAAAAAACTTTGATGGCGTGTTGTTGACGTGGGAGCTTCTTCTTCTTTAATTCTCTGGCAACGGCGCCAGAAAATAGCTTGATGTATACGCACTTCTATTCTTGTAGATAGTTGTTGGGCCTACAAGTGCAGAGGTTTGTAGAACAGCAGCAAGTTTCCCTTAAGTGGATTACCCAAGGTTTATCGAACTCAGGGAGGAAGTGTTCAAAGGTATCCCTCTCAAGCAACCCTGCAATCAAGATACAAGAAGTCTCTTGTGTCCTGTAGATGTCCCAACCTTCTATTAAGGTAGAGATCCCTGTGTTTACAATGCTAGTCCCTGGATCAATAGCTAGCATCCACAGTTAAGATGTAATATCAAGAAACAAGGGTCATAATATAATTTTATAACCAGGAATAACTTAATTTTATTACATCTTACATAGCTCATTTGGCTATTACAATACATTGCAGCAGAAAATCTATAAGCATGGGGTCCTTCATCTTCAAAGTGCCACAGGCAAACATGCTGGTTGTAGACTTTGTAATCCTAATCAATCAACTTTACTAATATCAAACAAACCTGCCACATGACAAGTTACAGCCACAAGGGTCAATATATTTGAATTGTATTGGCAAGTTTCACTACTATGTAGAATATAAGTGGATCCTATCATTACATGCATATTTGGCTAAGTAGGGTTCAAGGCTCATTTACAGAAAGCAATAATTTATCCTATCTTTTCAAAATGGTTTAGATCTTTTGTCAAATTTTTCTGAACTCCTTGGTAAATCCCCAAGTATTTCAAGTCTTTGTAAAAATATCTTGAGCTCCTTGGTAAGTGAAGGGAATATGCCCGAGAGGCAATAATAAAGTGGTTATTATCGTATTCCTTGTTTATGATAAATGTTTATTTTACATGCTATAATTGTATTAATACGGAAACGTTAATACATGTGTGTTTAATAAACAAAAAGGAAGTTTCTAGTTATGCCTCTCTTATAAACTAGCTCGTTGATTAACATGATGATCAAAGTTTCCTGATCATGGACATTAGATGTTATTAATAACGAGGTCACAACATTAGTGTAATGGTGTGATGAACATTCATCCGAAGTATAGCATTAAGATCAAAGTCATTGAGTTTATATTGCTATAACAACTTACGAAGTGATCCTAATCCTTAGACCATGAGATCATGTCAATCACTAACACCGGAAGAGTTTCTTGATAACATCAAACGTCACACCGTAACAGGGTGATTATAAAGATGGATTCAGAACTACTAAAGTGTTATGTTGAGGCCCATGGATCGAGAGTGGAATTTGTTCATCCCGATGACGGATAGATATGCTCTGGGCCCTCTCGGTGATATCACATTGATTAGCTTGCAAGCAAGTGATTTGATCACTAGAATGTTATATCACGGGAACGAGAAAAGAGTGCATGTCAGTAACGAGATCAAACTAGGTATGGAGATACCGATGATCGAATTTCGGACATGTAATATATCGTGAAACAAAGGGATTAAGATACTAGCGTAAAATGTTCCGACGATCACAAGAAAGTCATCGTTGAATGTGTGGGAGTCAATATGGGTCTCCAGATCCCGCTTCTGATTATTGATCCGAGAGGGGTCTCGATCATGTCCGCATTATTCACGAACCGTAGGGTGACACACTTAAGAGACACCGACATCCAATTGGAGCAAATGTTTCATGCCGAAAAGAATAACAAGCGCAGGAATTTATTTCACTAGATACCGAAACAGGTTTTCGGGTGAAATTGCAGAAAGTGTTTCTGCATGTGAAATGAAATACTAGCAAGGGTTTATATGTGAATGTTTGTCATTAAAGTAATTGACAAAATTCTGAATAAATAAAAGGAGTTTTATTTAATGAGAGTTTGCATTAAATTTGGTGGAAATTTAATGGGAATTTGAGTGGGTTTTTGAGTGGAGGGAATTGAAAGGATTTTTATGTGAGTGGAGTGTCCACCCACATGAATGAAAGGAGGGGAAGGGGCAGCCCCATGGCTGGGCGCATGGCCCCTTGGGTGCCCCCCTCTCCCTATAAAAGGAGCCCCCCTCCCTCTCTCTCACTCACACCTCCTCGTGAAGGATCTCTCTCACCCTCTAGAATTTATTCCCCATGGTCTCGGACTAGCGAGATACATGTTCCCGGTGGCTATTCGGCAAGAAAGAGTTGTGCTTCCGCTGCATCGCTGGAGCGAGGAGGCAGAGGTTGCTCGGTGCCTCGAACGTGTGTGCGAGCACGGATGCGCTGCTGATTTGCGGCGCTAGGACTTCCTCTCGATCTTGAGATCGGCAAGAGAACGTCTACATCAACCACGAGTTGAACTCGTTAAGCTTTGTCGGTCTTCAAGGGTATGTTCTCTACGGATATACATCCGCCCGTTGTTTGTATCTAGTAGATAGATCTTGGTATATAGTTCACATCGTAGGAAATTTTTTGTTTTCTATGCTGCGAACCCTACAGTGGTATCAGAGCCGGATCTATGCGTAGATACTTTGCACGGGTAGTACACATATGAGTATGTGGGCGATGATGATCATTTTATTGCTTCTTAGTTGTACTTTGGATATTGGTGGCATAGTGGGATGAAGCGGCCCGGACAAACTTTACATGTCCTCGCACATGAGACCTGTTCCACGCTTGACATGCAACTAGTTTTGCATAAGTGGCTAGCGGGTGTCTGTCTCTCCTACTATAGTCAATATCTAATTTGCAACGAGTTGTCAACAATTTGGTTATCCTCGTTGTGGTTCATGTTCGTAGGTAAGAACGGTTCTATCTTCGAAATCCCTAAGCCACGTAAAACTTGCAATGGATAAATTAGAGGCGTCTAGTTTAGATTGTTGCTGGGCTAGTGTTATGATATGGTGATGTTGTAAATAGAAGTATGAGATGATACTCTTACAACACACATAGCGTGTAAGTTCCATAGACCTTGGTCTTACACATAAAGGTATGATAGAGATCATACCACAGTGCACATGATGGAGATCCTATGCGGGAACCGTATCATTTCACTTATAAACATGTGATGTTTTGATTGCATCTTATATTGCTTGTTTGGCATTTTATTAGCATAATAAGATGATCCCTCATTTAGATATCAAGATAAGAATGTGTTCTTCCTTAAGTATGCACCGACAATGTTTCGTCGCTTCAAGGCATCACGTGATGATCGGGTGTACTTGAATCCACGAGCATATCTCGGGTGTAAGACAGTTACACACGCGAATACTAAGGTTCTTACCCGGCGAGCCTAGCATGTACAGACATGGCCTCGGAACACGGACCGAAAGGTTAAGCATGAGTCATATGTTTTTGATATGATGACCATATGGATGCTCTCCTTTGAAGCTACACCAACTCACGTGATGATCAGACTTGGTGTAGTGGATTTGGTTCATGTAATCACCAAAAAGGCATGAGGGATGTCGTTTTTGAGTGGGAGTTCATTTCTAATTTGGATTAGTAGAACTCAATTTATCATAAATTAAATCAAAGTGAATTTGCATAATTTGTTGTAGTCATTGGCATTCGTTCACCACCTTATGCAGAGTTGTAATTGAGATAATAGAACTATAGAATACTGGATATATACTTTACGAACTGGTATCATATTGTGTTGAGTGTCAATCAAAGTTTAAAGTCCTATTGCAAACTTTCAGCAAACTCTGTTTACTCCGTGAAATTTAATAATTGGTATTAAATCGAGAGTAACAATTCCAGTGTTAGTATCTTAAGTATCATGTTTGCCTCCATGATTCTTGATTGTTTTAATATCAAGTTTATCTAGGAGCTGAAAGAATTGTTTCAGAAACCATCATGTGTGGCAGATATAACGATATCTAAAACAATGTTTTGGTTGCAATATGATAGAGTATAATATATGTTCTCATATTGGATGAGAATTTACGAAGGTTGGAGATGCTAGACATCCTAATCATCCAAAAAGGTTTTGGAAAGTAATGTTATACTCACGATTCACCTTTATAAGCTACAGTAGCTTGATCATGAAAGTCGTCATGATAAGGATGAATAGAAGATGTATGTAAAGTGTTTACTATACTAAAAGATTACTAAAGAATGGATTTTGAAAGAATGCCGATCATTTTGATGATGGTGATCTACTTCAAAAGTGCAAGTCCAAAGGTATTATTATTTGAATATACACGCTTTGGACTATGTGTCATGTATATGGCGCCACTTTTGATGTTGATAGATTCTTTTAAAAAGGAAAAGGAAATGCTGAAAGAGAATCTATAAAATATATTTGGCAGAAAAGAAAAGATTGGAAATATCCAATATAGGTATATATATGATATACATGTTATGGTTGTATTCTTTGCTTGTTAAACAATGTGGTTCTTGGGTATTGGATACTGAATTGGTTGGTATGAAATTTCATACAGAACGACGCAATTCATGAACCACAATGGCCTAAGTAACTAGCAAGAGAATATGTGATGATGTTCATCGAAAACAATCAAACCGTTGTTTGTATTTCTCGTTGACATCAAAGTTTGAATTCAAGATTTGTTTTAATAATTGTTATTTGAATCAGGTATTATGAGAACAAAGGTTGTTCAAATAATTACCGTATTCCATATAAGATGGATGATTTACAAATCTAGTTGGAGAAATCACATCCATAAAACTTAATGCTAAAATGTCGCAAGACAAATGATTGAAAGATCACTTACGAAGTGACATCGCTGTTTAAATTATATTGGAAAGAAAACATGAAGAATCTCCATATTCATGGATTTTTGGAGTCTTTGATTTGATCAAGTGATGCTTGTGAGACTTTCCACGTGATAATTAAAACTTCGTTCAAAGGCCAAAGAAGAACGAGCGACTAAATTATTGGAATTTATACATATCGATGTATGTATTCCATTATATGTAGTCGTAAGCGATGTGTTTCAACTTCATATGCTTTCTCTAGAAATTTGAGTGAATATTCACCTAATGAGAAAGAAGTATGAAATATTTGAAAAACGTTTCAAAGACTTTCAAGATGAAGTGAAAATCATTGTAACAAGAAAATAAATGGTTTATGATTTTATCATAAGGGATTTATTTGAGTTACAAGTGTAACAAGAAAAATAAATGAATTATGATTTTATCATAAAAGAGATTTATTTGAGTTACAAGTTTAGCAAAACACCTAGATTTACATCTCCCGAAACACCATAGGAATATGGAGTGTTTGAGATTTGTAAGGAAACCTTGTTTGACATGGTTGGATCAAAGGTGTTATTTATAAAACTGCCATTATGTTTTAAAAGATTAAAGCTTTAGAGACTACCGCTTTTACACTGAAAAGAGCTCCATCTTGATTCGTTGAAATGACACCATATGAGTTATGGTTTGGGTGAAAACCCAAGTTGTCATTTCTTAAATTCTGGTATGCTAAACATAAGTAAGATGTTTACAACCAAAGTCGGATGAGCATGTCTTTGTAGGTTATTTCGAATAACAATTGGTTATTGTTGGAATTATGCCCTAGAGGCAATAATAAAGATGTTATTATTATAATTATTGTTCATGATAAAGTTTATATTCCATGCTAGAATTGTATTAAGCGGAAACTTTAATACTTGTGTGGTTTGTGAACAACACCGTGTCCCTAGTACGCCTCTATGGACTAGCTCATTGATCAATGATGGTTAAGGTTTCCTAACCATAGACATGAGTTGTCAATTTATAATGAGATCATATCATTGGAGAATGATATGGTGGATAGACCCAAACTAAGCGAAGCAATTAGATCGTGTCATCGTGTTCGTCTTTGCGAAGTTTTTCTTATGTCAAATATTGTATTCCTTAGACCATGAGATAATACAACTCCCTGGTATCGGAAGAAAGCTTTGAGGTCATCAAACGTCATCCTATGAGAGGGTGATCATAAAGGTGTCTCTCAGGTAATCGGAAAGTATCTGTTGGGTTGTATGTATCGAGATGGGATTTGTCCCTCCCAAGTCAGAGAGATATACTTCGGGCCCACTCGGTAATCGATATCAACACCGCTTGCAAGCATGTGGTTAAGGAGTTAATCACAAAGTGATATCGGATTACGGAATGAGTAAAGTACTTGTTGTGAACGAGACTGAACTAGGTATGACGATACCGACGATCGAATCTCGGGCAAGTAAAATATCGCGAGACGAAGGGAATATATATATGGGATTGATTGAATCCTGGCATCTTGGTTCATCCGATATGATCATCGATGAATGTGTGGGAGTCAATATGGGTGCCCAGACCCCGCTGTTGATTATTGATAGAAGATCATGTCTGCATATTCTCGAACCCGCAGGGTCACACACTTAACGTGTCTCGACGCTAGGATAGATTGGATAATTGGTTTATGAATTTTTGTTCGGAGTCTCGGATGGGATCCGGGACATCACGAGAGGTTCCGGAATGGTCCGGAGAATAAGATTCATATAAGGCAGTGCAGTTTTTGGAGTTCGGAATTGTTCCGGATTAATCGGTATTGTACCGGAAGCTTCTAGAACCTTCCGGAAGGGGGCCAACGTGGTCCCACCTTCCGGGAGGGGGCATGGGCCTATGAGGGAGTGTCCTGGACGCATTGGGCCAGGGGCACAAGGCCCCATAGGGCCCAGCCGATTCTAGAGAGATTTAACTCGTTTAAATCTCGGGATAGAATTTCTAGATAAGGGGAGAGTTTAAATCGTTTAAACTAGAGATAGGCTTGGAGGAGGGGCTAGGGCTGGCCGCCCCCTCCCCCTCTATATATAGAGGGCTGGTGCGCCCCCTCCCCCTACACATCTCCCTCCAATCCCTAGTAGCCCTGCTGCCTTCCTCTCTCCCTCCCGACTGTTTTCAGGCGAAGCCCTGCTGCAGAAATTCTCCACCAAATACACCACGCCGTCGTGTTGTAGATCCAATCCATCTCTCCACCATACTTGCTGGTCTAAGGAAGGAGGAGACGTCGAGGTGCTGCACGTGTGCATCTCACGGAGGCACCGCCACTTGTGGTGCTAGATCGGATCGGGTCGCGAGGAGGAGAAGCGAGTACGACTACATCACCCACGTTCCGACGAACGTTCCGCTGTGCGAATCTTCAAGGGTATGAAGATCTAATCCAATCTCTCTCGTTGTTTGCATCTCCTAGATTAGATCTTGGTTTTCCCTCTGTTCGCTTCCGTAGAAAATTTTGATTTACTATGCTGCGAAACCCTTCAGTGGTATCAGAGCTAGATCTATGTGTAGATGTGTTTCACGAGTAGAACGCAACATGGTTGTTGCGGGCGTTGATGTTTTCTGTTGCAAGCCTCTTGTTTGTGTTCTTCTTATGACGCGGGATAGTGAGATTGAAGCGGTCCAGGCCAACCTTACGCGACGTCGTTCGCGAGACCGGCTCCGCACTTGACGTGTGGCTTGTTCCACACATGCGGCTGGTGGATGTCAGTTTCTCTCACTATAGTTGTCATGGGATTAACACCGGAGTTTGGCAACCATAATATCACTGTTTTGGCTTTCCGTAGGTAAGAATCGTTCTTAGCATCTACTCCCATAAGCCACGTAAAACATGCAACAACAAAGTAGAGGCGTCTAACTTGTTTTTGCAGGGAGTGTTTTCTGTGATATGGTATGGCCCAAGATGTGATGTGTATAATGTATGCGATGATCATGTTTTGTGATGTTTCACGACTTGCATGTCGATGAGTACACAACCGGCATGAGCCATATGGTTGTCTTTATAATTGTGTATGACCTGCGAGTCAACTTCTTATACGCCATGTAATAGCTTTACTTTATCGCTAAGTAGTTAGCAATAGTTGTAGTTGCTATTCGTGGTGGAGGCAATCATGGTGAAGTGATGGAGATCATGCCGGAACGCACAAGATGGAGATCATTGCGCGAAGATTGGCTATACCATGTCACATAAAGTTATATGCATGTGATGTTTATCCTTTTATGTATCTTATTATGCTTAGATCGCGACGGTAGCATTATAAGATGATTCCTCACTTAAAGATCAAGATAAAAACTGTGTTCTCCCCAAGTATGCGCCGTTGCGAAAGTTCGTCGTGTCCAAGCATCACGTGATGATCGGGTGCTATAGACTCTACGCTCACATACAACGGGTGCAAGCCAGTTTTGCACACGCGGAAATACTTGGGTCTAGCTTGACGAGCCTAGCATGTACAGACATGGCCTCGGAACACAAGAGCCGAAAGGTTAAGCATGAGTCATATGAATGATATGATCGACACTTCGTTGTCCACCATTGAAACCACATCTCTTCTCGTGAAGATCGGATTAGGTGTGGTGAATTTGGATCGTGTTCACTAAACAACTTGAGGGATGTTGAATTTAGTGGGAGTTCATCTAGTAATTTGATTAAAAGTTGAACTAGTTATCATGAACATAGTCTAATTTGTACTTGCAAATATTGTAGATCACATGGCTAAGTCCAACTTCAACTTCAACGTTTTTGCTGAGAAAGAAAAGCTTAAGAACAATGGGTCTAACTTCACCAATTGGTTCCGCAATTTGAGAATCATTCTCTCTGGCGGTCAAAAGGACTATGTCCTTGAGAAAGCGTTAGGTGACGCCCCTGCTGCAACTGCGCCGGCTGATGAGAAAGCTGTCTATCAGTCGCGCAAAGATGATTATGGTGTGATTAAGAGCACCATGTTGTTTGCTATGGAACCGGAACTTCAAAATCGTTTTGAAAACTATCCCGGTCCCTTTGAGATTCTCGAAGAGTTGAAAACCATGTTTCAGACTCAGGCCCGTTCTGAGAGATATGAGATCTTCGAGAAGTTCTTTAACTGCAAGATGGAGGAAGGGAGTTCCGTTAGTGAGCACGCCATTAAGATGTCGGGCTACACTCAACGCCTTGAGAAACTGGACTGCAAGATTCCAGAGGAGCTCAAGATTGACAGGGTTCTGCAATCACTCCCTCCCAGCTACAAAAGTTTTGTAGTGACTCATAATCAGATTGGTTCCACTGATACGATCACCGAGCTCTTCGCAAAGCTGAAGGCTGCGAAGGTGGACATCAAGAAGGATAATCATGTGTTGATGGTCAACAAGCCCTCCTTTAAGAAAGGTAAAGGTGCAAAGAAGCCCTTCAAGAAGGGCGGCGGCAAGCGCAATGCCCCTGCTGAGAAGAAGCTCAGGTCTGGTCCCAAGCCGGAAACTGAGTGCTTCTATTGCAAGGACAAGGGTCACTGGAAGCGCAACTGTCCGAAGTACTTAGCGGACAAGAAGGCTGGCACCATCAAAGGTATATTTGATATACATGTTATTGATATTTTCTTTACTAGCCCTCGTTGTAGTGACTGGGTATTTGATACCGGTTCAGTTGCTAATATTTGTAACTCGAAACAGGAGCTGCGGAATAGACGGCGGCTTGCGAGGGATGAGGTGACGATGCGCGTTGGCAACGGATCAAGAGTTGATGTGATGGCCGTCGGCACGCTCTCCTTAGTTTTACCTTTGGGATTAGTTTTAAACCTTAATAAATGTTATTATGTGCCTGCGTTGAGCATGAACATTATTTCTGGATCGTGTTTATTGCAAGACGGTTATTCATTTAAATCGGAGAATAATGGTTGTTCTATTTATATGAGTAACATCTTTTATGGTCATGCACCTCTTGTGAGTGGTTTATTTCTTCTAAATCTCGAAAGAGATGAAACACACATCCATAACATTGAGGCTAAGAGATGCAAAGTAGATAGTGATAATACTACTTATTTGTGGCACTGTCGTCTAGGTCATATTGGTGTAAAGCGCATGAAGAAACTCCATTCTGATGGACTTTTGGAGTCTCTTGATTTTGAATCATTTGACACATGCGAACCATGCCTCATGGGCAAGATGATCAAAACCCCGTTCTCCGGTATGATGGAGCGAGCAACAGACTTGTTGGAAATCATACATACCGATGTATGCGGACCGATGAGTGTTTCGACGCGCGGTGGATATCGCTATTTTCTCACTTTTACCGATGACTTAAGTAGATATGGGTATATCTATTTAATGAAACATAAATCTAAAACGTTTGAAAAGTTCAAAGAATTTCAGAATGAAGTGGAGAACCATCATAACAGAAAGATTAAGTTTCTACGATCCGATCGTGGGGGCGAATATTTGAGTTATGATTTTCTCACGCATCTCAAAGCAAGTGGAATCGTTTCACAACTCACGCCACCCGGAACACCACAGCGCAATGGTGTGTCTGAACGCCAGAATCGATCCCTATTAGATATGGTACGATCGATGATGTCTCTTACTGATTTGCCGTTATCATTTTGGGGTTATGCATTAGAAACCGCTGCATTCACTTTAAATAGGGCTCCATCTAAATCCGTTGAGACGACACCGTATGAACTATGGTTTGGTGCTAAACCTAAGTTGTCATTTCTTAAAGTTTGGGGATGCGAAGCTTACGTCAAGAAGTTGATGCCGGACAAGCTCGAACCCAAAGCGGAGAAATGCGTCTTCATAGGATACCCTAAGGAAACTATTGGGTATACCTTCTATCACAGAACCGAAGGCAAAGTGTTTGTCGCAAAGAACAGTTCCTTTCTTGAGAAGGAGTTTCTCTCGAAAGAAGTGAGTGGGAGGAAAGTAGAGCTAGACGAGGTTATTGAACCTTCTCTTGAATTGGAGAGTAGCGCAGCACCTGAAATTGTTCCAGTGCCGCCTGCACCAACAATAGAGGAAGCTAATGACAAAGATCATGAAGCTTCGGACGATGCTGCTACTGAACGTCGCAGGTCGACAAGGTCGTGTGCCCCTCCTAAGTGGTACGGCAACCCTGTCTTGACTGTCTTGTTAGTAGAAGACAGTGAACCTACGAACTATGAGGAAGCGATGATGAGCCCAGACTCTGAGAAATGGCTAGAATCCATGAAATCCGAATTGGGATCCATGAGCGAAAACCAAGTATGGACTTTGGTGGACCCTCCTAGCGACCGAAAGGCCGTTGAGTGCAAATGGATCTTCAAGAAGAAAACGGACGCGGATGGTAATGTTACCGTCTATAAAGCACGGCTTGTTGCGAAAGGTTTTCGACAAGTTCAAGGTGTTGACTATGATGAGACTTTCTCTCCCGTAGCGATGTTTAAGTCCATTCAGATTTTATTAGCAATTGTTGCGTTTCATGATTATGAAATATGGCAAATGGATGTCAAGACTGCTTTCCTCAATGGCAACATTGATGAAGAGTTGTATATGATGCAACCCGAAGGTTTTGTCGATCCTAAGGATGCTGATAAAGTGTGCAAACTTCAGCGTTCCATTTATGGACTGAAGCAAGCATCTCGGAGTTGGAACCTTCGTTTTGATCAAGTGATCAAGAGCTTTGGATTTGTTCCAAATTGCTACGAAGCTTGCATCTACAAGAAAGTGAGTGGGAGCTCGGTGACGTTTCTGGTACTATATGTGGATGACATATTGATTATTGGAAATGACATCAACATGCTTAACGATGTGAAGAGTTATTTGAACAAGTGTTTTTCAATGAAAGACCTAGGTGAAGCTGCTTATATATTGGGCATCAAAATCTATAGAGATAGACAAAGACGCCTGATAGCTTTAAGCCAAAGTACATACCTAGACAAAGTTCTGAAAAGGTTTAGAATGGATAAGGCATTGAAAGGTTCAATGCCTGTGTTGTCAGGTAAGATATTGAGCAAGGCTCAGTGTCCAGCTACGATAAATGATAGGGAAGCTGTGAGCAAAGTGCCTTATGCCTCAGCCATAGGTTCCATCATGTATGCCATGCTGTGTACTAGACCGGATGTGTCCAATGCTCTTAGTTTGACGAGCAGATATCAAAGTGATCCAGGAGTGGAACACTGGACAGCCGTGAAGAACATCCTAAGGTACCTAAATAGGACTAAAGAAATGTTCTTAGTTTATGGGGGTGATGAACAGCTCGTCGTAAAAGGTTACGTCGATGCTAGTTTCGACACCGACAAGGATGATTGTAAATCTCAGACAGGATACGTGTATATTTTGAATGGAGGAGCTGTGAGCTGGAGAAGCTGCAAGCAAAGCGTGATCGCGGGATCTACAGTAGAAGCGGAATACATGGCTGCTGCAGAAGCGTCAAGTGAAGGAGTTTGGATCAGGAACTTCATCACTGAGCTTGGCGTGGTTCCAAGTGCATTGGACCCACTGGAGATATTGTGTGACAACACTGGCGCCATAGCACTCGCTAAGGAACCAAGATATCATCCAAAGACCAAGCATATCAACCGCAAGTTTCATATAATCCGAGATTATATAGCAGATGGAGATCTGAAGATTAGCAAAGTACATACAGATCTGAATGTCGCAGATCCATTGACTAAACCTCTTCCACGTGTAAAACATGATCAGCACCTCAGTGCCATGGGTGTGAGATTGTTGCCAGATGTAAACTAGATTATTGACTCTAGTGCAAGTGGGAGACTGTTGGAATTATGCCCTAGAGGCAATAATAAAGATGTTATTATTATAATTATTGTTCATGATAAAGTTTATATTCCATGCTAGAATTGTATTAAGCGGAAACTTTAATACTTGTGTGGTTTGTGAACAACACCGTGTCCCTAGTACGCCTCTATGGACTAGCTCATTGATCAATGATGGTTAAGGTTTCCTAACCATAGACATGAGTTGTCAATTGATAATGAGATCATATCATTGGAGAATGATATGGTGGATAGACCCAAACTAAGCGAAGCAATTAGATCGTGTCATCGTGTTCGTCTTTGCGAAGTTTTTCTTATGTAAAATATTGTATTCCTTAGACCATGAGATAATACAACTCCCTGGTATCGGAAGAAAGCTTTGAGGTCATCAAACGTCATCCTATGAGAGGGTGATCATAAAGGTGTCTCTCAGGTAATCGGAAAGTATCTGTTGGGTTGTATGTATCGAGATGGGATTTGTCCCTCCCAAGTCGGAGAGATATACTTCGGGCCCACTCGGTAATCGATATCAACACCGCTTGCAAGCATGTGGTTAAGGAGTTAATCACAAAGTGATATCGGATTACGGAACGAGTAAAGTACTTGCTGTGAATGAGATTGAACTAGGTATGACGATACCGACGATCGAATCTCGGGCAAGTAAAATATCGCGAGACGAAGGGAATATATATATGGGATTGATTGAATCCTGGCATCGTGGTTCATCCGATATGATCATCGATGAATGTGTGGGAGTCAATATGGGTGCCCAGACCCCGCTGTTGATTATTGATAGAAGATCATGTCTGCATATTCTCGAACCCGCAGGGTCACACACTTAACGTGTCTCGACGCTAGGATAGATTGGATAATTGGTTTATGAATTTTTGTTCGGAGTCTCGGATGGGATCCGGGACATCACGAGAGGTTCCGAAATGGTCCGGAGAATAAGATTCATATAAGGCAGTGCAGTTTTTGGAGTTCGGAATTGTTTCGGATTAATCGCTATTGTACCGGAAGCTTCTAGAACCTTCCGGAAGGGGGCCAACGTGGTCCCACCTTCCGGGAGGGGGCATGGGCCTATGAGGGAGTGTCCTGGCCGCATTGGGCTAGGGGAACAAGGCCCCATAGGGCCCAGCCGATTCTAGAGAGATTTAACTCGTTTAAATCTCGGGATAGAATTTCTAGATAAGGGGAGAGTTTAAATCGTTTAAACTAGAGATAGGCTTGGAGGAGGGGCTAGGGCTGGCCGCCCCCTCCCCCTCTATATATAGAGGGCTGGTGCGCCCCCTCCCCCCTACACATCTCCCTCCAAGCCCTAGTAGCCCTGCTGCCTTCCTCTCTCCCTCCCGACTGTTTGCAGGCGAAGCCCTGCTGCAGAAATTCTCCACCAAATACACCACGCCGTCGTGTTGTAGATCCAATTCATCTCTCCACCATACTTGCTGGTCCAAGGAAGGAGGAGACGTTGAGGTGCTGCACGTGTGCATCTCACGGAGGCACCGCCACTTGTGGTGCTAGATCGGATCGGATCGCGAGGAGGAGAAGCGAGTACGACTACATCACCCACGTTCCGACGAACGTTCCGCTGTGCGAATCTTCAAGGGTATGAAGATCTAATCCAATCTCTCTCGTTGTTTGCATCTCCTAGATTAGATCTTGGCTTTCCCTCTGTTCGCTTCCGTAGAAAATTTTGATTTACTATGCTGCGAAACCCTTCAGTTATTCCTCCATAACACCGAGGACAAAAGGGTTTGTCGCTTGAAATATGAAGTTTCTTGGAGAAGAAATTTTTCGTAAAAGTTAAGTGGGAGGACAATAGAACTTTGATAAGGTTAACGAACCTTAGCTAAATTTGCTGAGTTGCGCAGCACCGGAAATCGTTCCGGAGGCTGCCATAATGCTCATAGGTTATGTGCCTCAAAGGTTGTGGTCACGGAGATCTATGTTCTTATTGAACCAAGTCGGTCAAATAAACAATGAAATACTAAGATTTGAGAGTAAATCATTATTGTTTGACAGTGATGAACCGACTATATGCAAATAAGCGATGATGGGCCCTGACTCCGTCAAATGGCTTGAAGTCATAAAATCCGTGATAGTTCCATACACGAGAAATCAAGTTTTGAACTTGGAAGACCCTCCGGAAAGGTGTAAAAAAACCTATCAGTCGTATTTGGATCTATAATGAAACAGACATGGATGTTTCACATCTATGAAATAGTCGACATGTCGTAAAGTATTTTATGACAATGTTCAAGGAGTTGACTATGGCAAGATTTGATCTTTCATAGCGATATTTAGTCTGGACGGATTAAAGTAGCAACCACTACATATAATTTGGTATATGGTAGATGAATAAACAAAACAAAGTTTTTCTAATAGAATGGTTACCTAGGACGTGTACATGACACGGTCCATAGGGTTTTGTTAAATTCAAAGGATGCTAAAAGGGCATGCAAACTTCAATGGTTGAAGTAAGCATCGTGGAGTTGGAATCTTCACCAAGATGAAAAATGAGTTTTTCATCTGGAGACGATGAAGATGCTTGCATTTGCAAGAAATTAAGTGGGAGCGCTGAGACATATTTCTAATACATTATGTGAAGGACATCTTGTTGATTAGAAATGATGTATCTTTTATTGACAAAGGTTAAGGATTTCATTTTGATGAAAGACTTAGGCAAAACCCGAATAATTAGCATGAAAGTCTATAGTGGATAGACCGTGACGCTAATATGGTTATGCCAAACGTACATATATGCGATATTGAAGGAGTTCAATATAGAAACGACAAGAAACGATTCTTGTCGCATGGAAAGGAATTGAATCAAGATTCAAGTGTATCGACACTTGATAAGTGAAACAAGATTCAAGTGCTTTGACACTTGATGAGTGAAATCACGAGAATGTTTTGATCAATCATACCATGATATGTACACATCCAGATATGTCCTATTCTCTAAGTGTTATGAGCATATACCAGAATGAATCATAAAATGATCATTGGACGATAGTGAGGATATTCTTATGATCTCTTGGAAGAACTAAGAATATATTTGTGTAGAGGTGACAAACAATTACAAATAGTTCATTGTAAAGCGTTACATTGATACTAGTTTTGTCACAAGATACAAATTAAGTTTATCTCAATTTAAACTATGGGTGGCACAATGTAATGGAAAGAAGATTCCATGATGGATTTGGATGAAATCCATAATTAAGACATTGTGATGAATACTACAACAAAAGGGCTAAGTATATGACTGCTATAGTAGCAGCAAAGGAGGGAATTTGTGTCAAGTAGTTTGTTATCAAACTAAGGTGTGGTTCGCAACGGGCTAACACTAAAGATATATTGTATGACAATAGTATCGACGTGTTTTAACCCCAAGGAACTAAAGGTCTCACCGAAAGACCAAATTTATACAATGCCATCTCATTGGAGAATGAGTGATGCGTGAAGACGCAAAGACATGCAAATACACACGGACCTAAAGTGTCAGATACGTAGATTATGTTAACCACTTGCAATTGCGTATATGGAACACCAGTAAGCCATAGGTGTTCAATACGCAAAGTTTTCAGACTAGATTATTGTCTCTAGTGCAAGTGGGAGACTGAAGGGAATATGCCTGAGAGGCAATAATAAAGTGGTTATTATCGTATTCCTTGTTTATGATAAATGTTTATTTTACATGATATAATTGTATTAATACGGAAACGTTAATACATGTGTGTTTAATAAACAAAAAGGAAGTTCCTAGTTATTCCTCTCTTATAAACTAGCTCGTTGATTAACATGATGATCAAAGTTTCCTGATCATGGACATTGGATATTGTTAATAACGAGGTCACAACATTAGTGTAATGGTGTGATGAACATTCATCCGAAGTATAGCATTACGATCAAAGTCATTGAGTTTATATTGCTATAACAACTTACGAAGTGATCCTAATCCTTAGACCATGAGATCATGTCAATCACTAACACCGGAAGAGTTTCTTGATAACATCAAACGTCACACCGTAACAGGGTGATTATAAAGATGGATTCAGAACTACTAAAGTGTTATGTTGAGGCCCATGGATCGAGAGTGGAATTTGTTCATCCCGATGACGGATAGATATGCTCTGGGCCCTCTCGATGATATCACATTGATTAGCTTGCAAGCAAGTGATTTGATCACTATAATGTTATATCACGGGAACGAGAAAAGAGTGCATGTCGGTAACGAGATCAAACTAGGTATGGAGATACCGATGATCGAATCTCGGACATGTAATATATCGTGAAACAAAGGGATTAAGATACTAGCATAAAAGGTTCCGACGATCACAAGAAAGTCATCGTTGAATGTGTGGGAGTCAGTATGGGTCTCCAGATCCCGCTTCTGATTATTGATCCGAGAGGGGTCTCAATCATGTCCGCATTATTCACGAACCATAGGGTTACACACTTAAGAGACACCGACATCCAATTGGAGCAAATGTTTCATGCCGAAAAGAATAACAAGCGCAGGAATTTATTTCACTAGATACTGAAACAGGTTTTCGGGTGAAATTGCAGAAAGTGTTTCTGCATGTGAAATGAAATACTAGCAAGGGGTTATATGTGAATGTTTGTCATTAAAGTAATTGACAAAATTCTGAATAAATAAAAGGAGTTTTATTTAATGAGAGTTTGCATTAAATTTGGTGGAAATTTAATGGGAATTTGAGTGGGCTTTTGAGTGGAGGGAATTGAAAGGCTTTTTATGTGAGTGGAGTGTCCACCCACATGAATGAAAGGAGGGGAAGGGGCAGCCCCATGGCTGGGCGCATGGCCCCTTGGGTGCCCCCCCTCTCCCTATAAAAGGAGCCCCCCTCCCTCTCTCTCACTCACACCTCCTCGTGAAGGATCTCTATCCCCCTCTAGAATTTATTCCCCATGGTCTCGGACTAGCGAGATACATGTTCCCGGTGGCTATTCGGCAAGAAAGAGTTGTGCTTCCGCTGCATCGCTGGAGCGAGGAGGCGGAGGTTGCTCGGTGCCTCGAACGTGTGTGCGAGCACGGATGCGCTGCTGATTTGCGGCGCTAGGACTTCCTCTCGATCTTGAGATCGGCAAGAGAACGTCTACATCAACCACGAGTTGAACTCGTTAAGCTTTGTCGGTCTTCAAGGGTATGTTCTCTACGGATATACATCCGCCCGTTGTTTGTATCTAGTAGATAGATCTTGGTATATAGTTCACATCGTAGGAAATTTTTTGTTTTCTATGCTGCGAACCCTACAGTAAGTCCCCAAGTGCTTCAAGTTTTTCTCAAAATCTCTTGAGCTCCTTGGTAAATCCCCAAGTGCTTCAAGTCTTTTGTTATCACTTAAAATTTTTTCTTTTAGAAATTGGAATGTCGAGATTTCCCATAGCTTCAAGCTTTAGTTGCTCAGTATTGTCCATAACTGGAGACACGACTAAGTACTTAGAATTTTATTATCTTCTGCAGAAGTTGTACACTTCACCCACATGACACACTCTCATCTTGTTGCCACCAGTGGCCGCTGGATAAGTACTCACCAAGATGGAGTACTGGCAGATTGAGAATGTGACGAAGTCTTTCCAGAGGGTACCAATACAATGCTAGCTTGACTTAAATAAAATATTTTTCCTTAGGCAACAAAAGATGGAGTACTCACCAAGTTCAAGCACATTTTTAGGCAACAAAATATTTTTGTTACACCACATAAGTTGGTGTGTTTGACTTAAATAAAATATGGTGGTCCATCTATATGGTTCACTTGTGATCTTTCCATCCTTCTTGGTTGATTCTTTTTGCATGAGATCATGGTTTCCTTGGGAAAAACTCTTGGTCACAAAACTTCAAAGGTGATGAGGGTTCTTCTAACTTGTTTTTCCTTAGTCTCCAAATCTTGAGCAAGATTTCTTGTCTCACTTGTAGTCTTTAGTGATATACAAGGTTGAAGTCCTTGGTGAATATGCTGAAGATGTTGAAGTCATTAGAGTTGAAGATGTTGAAGTCATTAGAGTTGAAGATGTTGAAGTCATTGAAGTCATTGGAGTTGATGGAGTCCTTTGCACATGATGAAGTCTTTGGCCATGGGGTAGGTTTTTCCATCAAGTTGAATTAGAAGAGATGTAGAGTCAAAAACCAAAATGGTTGAGGAAAGAGTTTACAAGATTGTTTGTAAATAAGTTTTTGGAACAAATATAACTTCTATCTTTCTAAGGGGTTTTGTCCAATCCTAGGGTTACAAATCCTACAGGCAACACAATGCTCTGATACCATCTGTAGATGTCCCAACCTTCTATTAAGGTAGAGATCCCTGTGTTTACAATGCTAGTCCCTGGATCAATAGCTAGCATCCACAGTTAAGATGTAATATCAAGAAACAAGGGTCATAATATAATTTTATAACCAGGAATAACTTAATTTTATTACATCTTACATAGCTCATTTGGCTATTACAATACATTGCAGCAGAAAATCTATAAGCATGGGGTCCTTCATCTTCAAAGTGCCACAGGCAAACATGCTGGTTGTAGACTTTGTAATCCTAATCAATCAACTTTACTAATATCAAACAAACCTGCAACATGACAAGTTACAGCCACAAGGGTCAATACATTTGAATTGTATTGGCAAGTTTCACTACTATGTAGAATATAAGTGGATCCTATCATTACATGCATATTTGGCTAAGTAGGGTTCAAGGCTCATTTACAGAAAGCAATAACTTATCCTATCTTTTCAAAATGGTTTAGATCTTTTGTCAAATTTTTCTGAACTCCTTGGTAAATCCCCAAGTATTTCAAGTCTTTGTCAAAATCTCTTGAGCTCCTTGGTAAGTCCCCAAGTGCTTCAAGTTTTTCTCAAAATCTCTTGAGCTCCTTGGTAAATCCCCAAGTGCTTCAAGTCTTTTGTTATCACTTAAAAGTTTTTCTTTTAGAAATTGGAATGTCGAGATTTCCCATAGCTTCAAGCTTTAGTTGCTCAGTATTGTCCATAACCGGGGACACGGCTAAGTACTTAGAATTTTATTATCTTATGCAGAAGTTGTACACTTTACCCACATGACACACTCTCATCTTGTTGCCACCAGTGGCCGCTGGATAAGTACTCACCAAGATGGAGTACTGGCAGATTGAGAATGTGACGAAGTCTTTCCAGAGGGTCCCAATACAATGCTAGCTTGACTTCAGGCACCAATGTAGGGTTCCTAGTTCCCTCATTTCCAGTAAACCTGAAGACAAATGCATGGGTCTCCCCAATGTAGTTGACTAAGCCAGAGCCATAATAGCATGTGGCTGTACACGAAAGCCACAGTTGGAGAAACATGTTCAATCTCTAAGTTCCTGGGTGGTTTTCTTTTGGTGCACAACACAAAGAGATTGCCATAGACATGGTGACTTTTGTTGCCACCTTGTCCAAAACTTGAGTATCCTTGTCCACCCAGGTGGTTCATTGAGTACTTGTTTTATTATATAAAAACTTAAGTCTTTTCTTAACTTCATAAAATCTCAACATGTATCTCTTCTCAAAATATTTAGCATGGCTAAGCATTTTACAACTACATTGTTTTCACTAAGGAATATACAAGGGTATCCTATTAGGATTTAGAATAGCATAAGTATAGAAATCCTTTTCATGCATGTTTCAAAATCCACTAAGTATAATGAAAATAGTAGGACTTTGGATGATAGTGTAACTTGCCTTTTTGGTAGGGAATGTTGGTTCACTTCTTGATCTTGCTAATATCACACTTTCACTACAAATCAATCAAGCAAACATAGGTTCAACTAGCATTCCAACCAATAACCAAACAAACAAAACATCACACTTAAAACAATAGGAACTAAGTCATGCATGCAAGCATGCAAAAGATAGTTTTATTTGCAAAGGTGGTTTCTACTAGGCTCTATACAATGTAAGGCTCAAGGTAGTCATTTCCTAATGTGGCGAAGTCATTTGCAAAAGGGTTTTATCAATAAGTCATTTTTAAATCAAATCATTATTTTATGTGGTGGAATGTGTTTTTAGCAAGGCAACAATTTATATTGTTCACCAAACAAGTTGTTGATTCACCAAACTTGGTGTTTTAGGGTCAGTAGGTTTGAATCAAAACATTTTCCAAAGTTTTTTGTTCAAAAATCATTTTCATAACAAAACCAATATTTTTATTTGACTAGAAATGGGTTAATTCAATTAATCAATCCTAGTCTTCACCAAATACATTTTAAAATCTATAAGTTGGTTCCTAGGGTCAGTAGGTTCACAACAAACCAATTTTCAAAAATTTCAACCTCAAAATCATTTTGAAATAATTTTTATAACCTAAACAAGCATACAAATGTTTCTGCAAAAACAAACATTTTACCAGAGGCTTTTTACTAAACAAATTGCATGGTTGGCTAGGGCTTGTTCCACTGATTCCATTGATATAAATTTTGCAAATTTTGGACGTGTGGATCAAAAGTTACAAGGTTTACAAATTTGCAAACAAATCAAATTCAGGATTTTGTTTTAAATCAAAACCAGTCCACGTGGCGTGTTTCTACTGGCCTGTACTGGTTCACGCGGATCGGCCTTTATGAGGCGTTGGATCTAAATAGATCACGCGGCTCAGACGTGCTCATACCCTTTCGCTCAGGTTCTAATCCTAACCACAGGATGAGGATCCAACGGCCTCAGCTGCCTTGACCAATATCTGGCGGCGCTGCGCGGTGGCTGGCGGCGGCGACGCTCAGACGGTGGGATAGCAGGGTTTCTAGGAAGCAAGGAGGGAAGGGGAGGTGCTCACTGGGTTCAGGAGGTCACGGTGAAGCTCGAGGTGGTGTTGGTCTGGCGAGGGGCGCACTGGAGCGGGAGTAATCGTTCGCCGGAGTCGTCGTCGGCGTCAGATGGTTCGGTTCGTTGTCGGGGTCGACGCTACAGATCACGAGGGGGCAAACAGAGAGAATGGTTAGATGCGCAAGGTCAAGGCGATGACGCGTGCGTGAAGGAAAGGGCTCGGGGTGGTCGGTTCTTACCAGGAAACTTCGCCGGAGTAAGACGCGGACGCGGCGACGCTCAGAGGTTTTCGAAGCCGAGGTTCTGGGCCGCCCGTGGGTGAACAGAGGGCACAGGGAGAAGCGCCAGAGGCTGGGGAGTAAGCTCGCGTGTAGAGAAAGGAGAGGGGCGGCGAGGTGTGGCCGGAATCGGCTAGAGAAGCTCGTCGGAGCAGTGGCGGTGTCAGGGAAATTCAGGGCAGCCTAGTGGCTCTGGTCGAGTGGGTTCTGAGGGGAAAGGAAGAGGAGTTGCTGGCTATTAAGAGTGCGTGTTCGCAGGGAAGATTCATTGAGCCATTTACGCGTATTGATTCGAGCAATCAACGGCAGGAAACAGCGAGGAGTAATCGGCGCGAGTTTGAAGACGATGAACAATGGTGTGGGGTCCTGTCGTCAGTGGGGGAGAGAGAGAGGGGAAGAGGGTCTACTCGTCAGTCGATCTGCGGGTGCGTGTTTAGGTGGAAAACGCTTCGCGCGTGGGGGAGAGCTGGTGGGTTGGACTGGGCTTTGCTGGGCTGGCCAGTTGGGCTGGGTTTGTTCCCATTTTTTTATACTGATTCTTTTTCCTTTTCTATTTTGAATTTCCTGATTTGATTTTCATTCAAACAAAACAAACATTCAAATCAATTCAAATCTTCTCCAAACTTGTTTTGAGTTTTGGTTCTGTTTAACAACATAAACCAAAGTCCCAAAAACAAAAATAATATTTTTATTTTAGGGTCCATTATTAATTAAATAAATAGACCTTGTTTATTAAATCAAAATAGGATTTGATTTATTTAAAATCTCCATTTGAAATCTAAATATTTTCAAAACCAAATCAGTAGGTTTTATTTGGAAATAAAGAATACTTGGAAAACTTATTTAAAATAAATAAATAAGTTTTGATGGTTAATTAAAATAGTAGAACCTTTATTTTTAATAAAACTTGGATATTAAATCCTTATTACTTTATTTAATTAAACTTTTACTATTTTTCTCAAATAGAAATATTTTATTTCAAAGGCTTGGCCAAGTTTTAATTTGGCTATTAAAATAATCCTTATTTATAATTATATCCTTTTTCATTTGAAAACCAAATCTTTTTTTTATTAAAAGATCCAAAATAGTAATTCCAAATATTTTTAAATTCTCCTTTATTAAATGTTTATCTTTTTAAATCCCTTTAGGGTTTATCTTGATCAAAATAGGTTTGAAGGTTTCCAATTGGAATCAAAAAAAGTTTCTTCTCACCCTGAAAATCAACAAAGTTTTATTTTATTCATTTATTTTTCACATTACAAGATTTGGAAAATCTTGGGATGTGACATGTCCCCAACACACCCAATACACTTGTCAGGTGTATAGGTACACTAGTTAGGCGAAGAGATAGTAAAATACAAGTAGTATGGATGATTATAAGTGGTAACGGTGCCAGGAAAGAGCTTCTGACGGGGAGAAAAAGACTAAAAGCAAAAAGATGGAAGCAAGCAAACATGCAATAGATCTATATGCAAATGGTGTTTCAATGCTTAGAAACAAGGCCTAGGGATCATACTTTCACTAGTGAACACTCTCATATAAATATCTTTTCTTAATGATGCTACGTTGTACTACTCTTCGGTTGGACACTCTAATCCATGGTAGGGCTATAACAACACACCTCAAAGTCCGCCTTCCCCATCTAGATAACCCCACACGGTCACCTTGAGTGCTAGATGGTTCCAACAAACACCACAATTTCCTAGAGACAACCAACTCAAAATATACTCATGATAAATATTTATGAACTCTAGCCTAAGTGCCACCACGGCGTGCACGTTGTCACTTTCACACACGTGGGGAGAGTCGAAGATCTATTAAAGCACTCGAGTATTTATGTAGATTGATGACCCACAAGTATAGGGGTGTATCGTAGTACTTCTGATAAATAGGAGTGTCGGTCCCAACGAGGAGCAAAAGGTGTTGACTAGTGGTATGGAGAAGGAAATCTCTGTAAATACTTAGCAAACGGATTTTTAGGGGTTTTCTGATAAAGCAAGAAAACAAAGTGCAAGTAAATAAAGACAACAAATAATTGCAGCAGTGGTCCAATCCTTTCTTAGCAAAGGACAAGCCGGTGGGAATACTAATGAGGACCAAACGTTCTCGAGGACACATGGGAATACTGTCAAGTGCTTTCGTTTCATATAGCTGATTAATCTTATTTGGTTTCATAAGTGTTGTGTGGGTGAACATGTGCTAATGTACCGACCTTACTTGGACTAATACATACTTGTGATTAAACCCATTGCAAGAATCTGCAACTACAAGAAAGCAATTAAGATATAAACCTAACCACGACCTTAAACTCTGAGATCCTATACTCCCTTGTGCAATGGTTTCCTAATGGGGGTTCAACTTTCTGTCACTCCGGCAACCCCATAATTAGTAGCCAAATACACAATGCATTCCCCTAGGCCCATAAATGGTGAAGTATCATGTAGTCGACGTTCACATGACACCACTAGAAGAATAGCACCACAACTTAAATATTAAATCATTGAATAATACCCCAACATAAATCCACTACTAACAACATGACTTCTCCCATGTCCTCAAGAACTAAACGAACTACTCACGAGACATCATATGGATCAAGATCAGAGATGATATAATGATGGATAACAATCTGAACATAAACAATAATTCAATGGTTCCACTCACAAGCATCAACTACAATAGCAATCAACACCTGGAAAGTTTCCCCTAAGAACTATGCAAGATTCAACACAATTGTTACAGCGGGATGGAGTGGTGATGATGGTGCTGGTGGAGATGATGGCGTGGATGATGATGATGATCCCGATGAAGTCTAGCTTGATGATGGTGTTGATGGCGACGATCTCCCTTCTCCGGGAAGGAATTTCCCCGGTAGAAATCTGTCTGCCGGAGAGCTCTTTCTCTCTCGGTGTTTTCCGCCCCGCAGAGGCGGCAGAATCTTTCTGTGGTCGCTCCCCGTGTATTAGGGTTTCAAGGAGAAGATATAGGCGAGAGGGCGGAGCCAGAGATGGGCCAGGGTGGCCACACACCCTATAGGCGGTGCCTGGGGGTGTGTGGGTCCCCTGTGGCCCAACTCCGCCTCCCCATCTAGCATCCTTCGTCTTTTTGGAAAACAAAATTTTCTGTAGTTTTTCTGGTATTTTTCTGATCTTCGCGAAATTTCATCAAAACACCTCTTTTTCCATCAGAATCCTGACTCCGGCAGTTCATCCTCCAGGAATCATCCAACATGCAAAAAACATATGAAAAGACATAAGTAACACCTCTTAATATGAAATATATCAATGAATAGAGGCAAATTATGATATAGAATGGTGATGCAAATTGGACGTATCAACTCCCCCAAGCTTAGACCTTGCTTGTCCCCAAGCGAAAACTGAGCTCGGTAAACATGTCCATAGGTTTATGGAGTGAAGTGTCGATAAAAAGAGTACATACAAGAAGCATCACACTTACCAATGCACAACTCATATAAGAAAGCAACTCGCCATTATATAACTTAGCTTGCAACAAGTATGGGAGTCACAATAAATATGCATAAAGACAAATCAGAATTGGGATTGGCAAACTTTGTTCTTGGTCAGAGAACAGTTGGCAAACAGTTTTCAAATAAAGCTTTTGTAGAAGTTTACAACAAGAGTACTTTTTTCTCAAACATAAAAGGTTTTTCGCAACGATAGCTTTCAAAGTAATACCCATTTAGATAAGAGTCTTATGCAAACAAGGAATATAGAGAACATGATTGAATAAATCATCATATGAATGCTTGAAACACAACAACTCAAATGCTTGCTGGAGATAGAGAGGAATAGGTTTACTGACTCAACCTAGAAGTAGAAGAAAGGGCCCTTCATAGAGGGAAGCATGGATTTCAAGTTCATAAAGAGCTTTCAAAAGATTATGGTACTTACTAGATTTGAGCTCTCATTGCCCCTATCATAAGCATCTTGAGGTGATTAAGGTTAAAGTGAACAAGGATGGAGTATATGCTGGACGAAATATAAGTTGGCAATATCATGTCCCTTGAGTACGAGGGACACTCCTCATGCTACTCAACTTTAGTTACCGGTAAGTTCTTGTTATTGTAAGTACATGTGTATCATAAAGAACCACCAACGGGGTACCCCTTGCACATGATACAGGAGCTATCCCATAATCAAAATGACAAGGCAAGTAGACAGTGAGCATCTCAGTGATCTTTTTATTTGCTATTTGCATAGGTTTTTATTAAGGATGCTTCACAGATTGCTCACTATGGTTATGATGCAAGTTTCCACCATGATTAGGCATTGCTTAGGCTAGCGGCCCAGGAGTTTCTCTAACACAAATACATAACTCCATGGACTTACAAGCTCCCCTTTTATTTCACACCGACGACATCCGCAAACAAAAGAGCATGATATCAACTGTGTACAGTGTACATGTGCAATGTTGAAAGCATTCCCCGTGACAGCACGGTTCTGCTAATTCCAACGTATAGGTGCAAGCATATACAACTTCGATGACACAATGGTTCAATTTTTTTAAGGCAAGAAAATAAGGTGTGCCATCAAGTTCGTGAGAGCTTTACTAACTAGTTTTCACATAACAAAATAATTTTTAATTTGAAAGATAGATGAAGCTTGAGAATTTACTTGGAATAGCAATAATGCTAATAGGTAGATATGGTGGACACAACTGGCACAAGTTTTGGTTTAAGGGGTTAGAAGCATGATAAGTATGCCCTCTCAAAACAGGTTTTTGGCTAGCACGGCTGGGTAGAAAGCAAAAGAGTTGAAGGAAATAAGCAAACATACAAGTAATAAAGCCAAACATGTGATCTTCCTTGAAGACACAAAAGATCTTAAATAAAGACTACTAAGCTTATGAGCCAATCAAGAAAGAAAATAAATGATACAAAATACTTATAAGTGCTTTTCTCTTTTCCTTTCAAATCTCAAAAAGTGTTGCTACTGACCAGAGCTTGGTTTGCCAAAACCAATTTAGATCTACTATGCTCCCAAAGTGATACCAATATTGATCAACAAGATCAATCATATAATAGAGATTGCAAACTAAAATAAGAAGTGCAAAAAGTAAAAGATGAGACTTCTCATTAATATTCCATAAAGTCACTCACACCAAGGGATACATAGATAACCAACTAAAGGAGAGATACTTCCACAATGCAAACCAACATATAAGATAACTTCTCTACCCAAGATATGAAACTACTAAAAAGGTAAAAGATAAAAGATAATGATGTGATACTGCGGCACTCCCCCAAGCTTGGAACAAGCCAAGGGGATGCCAAACCTGATGACGAATTACTCCTTAGGTGGTGGTGTTCCCTTGTCATCGTCAGACTTCCAAGGTAAAGGCTATCCATCCACAAAGGATATCTTGGTCTCAAATATCCTGAAACTAGCAGCTGAGCTTATGTGTTTAAATCTAGCCTCATACTCACAGTTTTGATTTTGTATGTCGTAGAGTTGTGCTTGCAATTGATTGGTGGTCTGATGGAGTGAGAAGATTTCATCTCGAAGCTCAGAAACCTCCCCTTTGTGCTTAGCGATGAGTTCTGAACTTATCTTATGGATGACGCCCACTTCACGTTCCGCCATCTTCTTGTACCTGAAAACTTCCTGCTCCAGTGCTTCCATCCTATCTTCCAGGCTGCCTTCTCCTTTAGGGCCCTATATTTCTTTTATTTGTACCATCCCATCCTTGAGTAATAACTCCTTGGGGTGAACTTTCAACTCATACTTGTACTGGTTGATGGCATCCGCGGGGGAATCCTCCATGGGTGATCCAGAGGAAGACATTGTGGCTCCAAAACTGAGAACCTGCCTGACAGAAACAGATCGAAACAAAAACACGACGATAACACGATATACGAACCTCGGGGGATCCGGGGGTTATATATTATGAAGTTTCACTGCATAAGGAAGGTACCGTGCAAAAACGAGGCGGAGACAGACTCCAGGGGGATCACACCCCTTGGTGGCGCGACCAGCTGGGGTCCGCGCCACTGGTGGGTGTGGCCCACCTAGGTTCCGTTTCCTCCTCTGTTTCGTCTCGTAACCTTCCGTATGTAATAAAAACAACAAAAATATAAAAAGATAAGGTTTTCACGAACCTTCAGTTTGCAGCACTTTTACCTACTCACAGACAAACTCTGCAGAGTCTGGAGTTTGGTTTCTAAAAAATTCTTCTGGAGTTACCATTTGAATAATGTCAACATCTTCATTATAAGAATCTCCAGAAATATAATGTTTAAGCCTTTGAACATTAACCACCAGTGTAGTGTTGTCCTTCAAGGAAGATACTTTAATATCCCCTGAACGATACACCTCCTCAATAACAAAAGGTCCTTCCCATTTTGAGAGTAGTTTCCCTGCAAAAATCTAAGACGAGACCTATACAAAAGAACTTTCTCACCGACATGGAACTCCCTTTTTAGAATTCCCCTATCATGCCATCATTTTACTTTTTCCTTAAAGAGTCTAGCATTTTCATAATCCTCACTTCTCCATTCATCTATGGTACTCAAGTCAAGCAATCTTTTCTCACCGGCAAGTTTAAAATCTCTATCCAGTTCTTTCACTGCCCAATAAGCTTCGTGTTCTAATTCTAGATGCAAGTGACAAGCTTTACCATAAACCATTTTGTAAGGAGACATTCTCATAGGATTTTTATAAGAAGTTCTATAAGCCCATAAAGCGTCATTCAACTTTTTAGACCAATTTTTCCTAGATCTATTAACAGTCTTCTACAAGATAGATTTAATTTCTCTATTATAAAGTTCTACTTGCCCACTGGTTTGGTGGTGATAAGCTAAAGCAATTCTATGGTTAACATCATATTTAGCAAGAGTCTTCCTAAAACCACCATGGATAAAATGAGAACCTCTACCAGTCATGAGATATCTAGGCACATAACCTAGGAAAAATAACATCTTTAAGCATTTTTAAAGAAGTCTTACCATCAACGCTATTTGTAGGTATGGCTTCTACCCATTTTGTAACATAATCAACAACAACAAGAATATGAGTATACCCTTTTGAAGGAGGAAAATGACCCATAAATTCAAATCCCCAACAATCAAAAGGTTCAATAATAGGATAATAATTCATAGGCATTTCATTGCGTCTAGAAATGTTACCAACTCTTTGACATTCGTCACATGATAAAATAAACTTCCTTGCGTCCTTGAAAATAGTAGGCCAATAAAAACCAGATTGTAAAACTTTTTGTGCAGTCCTATCCCTAGCATGATGTCCTCCATAAGCATTGCCATGACATTTTCTCAATATCTCTTATTGTTCATATTATGGGGCACATCTTCGCATAATACCATCTACTCCTTTATATAAATGTGGGTCATCCCAAAAGTAATGCCTTAGATCATAAAAGAATTTCCTTCTCTGCTGAGCTGTAAAGGTTGGGGGCCAATACTTGGAAACAATAAAGTTAGCATGATCAACATACCAAGGACTCTCATGTCGGCTTACCCTTATTGCAACCAACTGTTCATTTGGAAAACTATCATTAACAGGCATAGGGTCAAAAGAAATGTTTTCCAAACGAGATAAATTTTCAGCACCTTTCCTATCTACAATATGCAGATCAAACTCTTGTAAAAGTAACACCCATCTAATAAGCCTAGGCTTAGTGTCTTTCTTTGTCATAAGGTACTTAATAGCAGCATGATCGGTATGAATAGTAACCTTTGAATCAACAATATAGGGTTGATGACCCACAAGTATAGGGTGTGTATCGTAGTACTTTTGATAAATAGGAGTGTCGATCCCAACGAGGAGCAGAAGGTGTTGACTAGTGGTATGGAGCAGGAAATCTCTGTAAATACTTAGCAAACGGATTTTTAGGGTTTTTCTGAATAAGCAAGGAAATAAGGTGCAAGTAATAAAGACAGCAAGCAAGTGCAGAAAGTGGCCCAATACTTTCTTAGCAAAGGACAATCCGGTGGAAATACTTATAAAGACCAAACGTTCTCGAGGAAACATGAGAATTCTGTCAAGTGCTTTCGCTTCAAATAGCTGAGTAGTCTTCTTTGGTTTTGTAAGTGTTGTGTGGGTGAACCTGTGCTAATGTACCGACCTTACTTGGACTAATACATACTTGTGATTAAACCCCTTGCAAGCATCCGCAACTACAAGAAATCAATTAAGGTATAAACCTAACCACAACCTTAAACTCTGAGATCCTACACTCCCTTGTGCAGTGGTTTCCTAACGGGGGTTCAGGTTTTTGTTACTCCGGCAACCCCACAATTAGTAGCCAAATACACAATGCATTCCCCTAGGCCCATAAATGGTGAAGTATCATGTAGTCGATGTTCACATGACACCACTAGAAGAATAGCACCACAACTTAAATACTAAACCATTGAATAATAACTCAACACAAATCCACTACTAACAACATGACTTCTCCCATGTCCTCAAGAACAAAACGAACTACTCATAAGACGTCATATGGATCAAGATAAAAGATGATATGGTGATGGATAACAATCTGAACATAAACAATAATCCAATGGTTCCACTCACAAGCATCAACTACAATAGTAATCAACACCGATAAATTTTCCCCTAAGAACTATGCAAGTATTCAACACAATTGTTACAGCGGGATGGAGTGGTGATGATGGTGCTGGTGGATATGATGGTGTGGATGATGATGATGATCCCGATGAAGTCTAGCTTGATGATGGTGTTAATGGCGACGATCTCCCCTCTTCGGGAAGGAATTTCCCCGGCAGAAATCTTTTTGCTGGAGAGCTCTTTCTCTCTCGGTGTTTTCCGCCCCGCAGAGGCGGAGGAATCTTTCTGTGGTCGCTCCCCATGTATTAGGGTTTCGAGGAGAAGATGTAGGCGAAAGGGCGGAGCCAGAGGTGGCCCAGGGTGGCCACACCCCCTGTAAGCGCGACCTAGAGTGGCCCGCGCCTGGGGTGTGTGGGCCCCCTGTGGCCCAACTCCGCCTCCCCTTCTGGCATCCTTCATCTTTTGGGAAAATAGAATTTTCCGTAGTTTTTCTGGTATTTTTCTGATCTTCACGAAATTGCATCAAAACACCTCTTTTTCCATCAGAATCCCGACTCCGGCAGTTCATCCTCCAAGAATCATCCAACATGCAAAAACAGATGAAAAGACATAAGTAACACCTCTTAATATGAAATATATCAATGAATAGAGGCAAATTATGATATATAATGGTGATGCAAATTGGATGTATCATAGATTCTAGCCTAAGTGCCACCACGGTATGCACGCTGTCACTTTCACACATGTGAGGAGAGCAGAGATCTATTAAAGCACTTGAGTAGCAGAGCGGATCTACTGTGGGTGGCGGCGGCGGCGCTGTGGAGGTTTTCGTGGATTTCCGCCAGATTATTTAGGGTTTTTGGGTCGGAGGCTTCTTATAGGCGAAGGAGGAAAGGTCAGTGGAGGGGCCAAGGGGCCCACACCCCCCGTGGGCGCCACCAGGACTGGCCCACGCCCACCTAGGGTGTGGCCACCCTGGTGTCCTCCTCCATCTCTGCTTTGTGGTTCCGTGTCATGCCGGGTAAAATAATGACTTTGGCTTTTTTCCCGTCCAATTCCGAGAATATTGATTTTCTACCTTTTCTGGAACCAAAAATATAAGAAAACAGGCAACTGGCACTATGGCATCTTGTCAATAGGTTAGTTCCAGAAAGTGTATAAAAATACCTCAGAGTGTAGACAAAGCATAAGACAAATGATATAAAACAAGCATGGAGCATCAGAAATTATAGATACGTTTACGACGTATCAGTTACCATTTTGTCACTTGAGTTTTTTCCAGGTGGCAGTGATCAGATGCTCCAAAAATTGTGAAATGATGTGGGGGTACATTAGGCGTGGCGTCGATCCGATAATGATAGAGACCAACGTGGTGTCCTGGACTAAGAGCTTCTGTGGGTACATGCACGAGGTGAAGATGCCCTCGATGATGTCGGGGCAACACTTACAGCAGCAGATCCCAAGGTCGTTGTTTCTGGTTCTTCATGCAAGGAAGGTAATTGTGTTGGCGACAGGAAGTAGCGACATGCAGAGCTGTCAGTGGTGGTTGATGGAGCCCAGCACTTGTCATGGGACGCTTCGTTGGAAACCCCAAGAGCAAGGTATGAAGCAGCACAACAACAAGTTTCCCTCAGTAAGAAACCTAGGTTATCGAACCAGTAGGAGGAAGGAAACGTCACACAGGTGTTGCAAGCAATGCAGAGACCTGCACAACACAAACTCAAGACTTTGCTCCAACGAATCAGTGAGGTTGTCAAGCTCACCGGTTTGCTGTAACAAAGGATTAATGTATGGTGTGGAAGGCAATGGTTTGCAGCAAGTAAACAAGTAACAGTGGAAGATGTATCAATGGTAAAGATTGGACCGGGGTCCATAGTTCACTAGAGGTTCTCTCCATAGATAAACAACATGGCATAAAGGGTAAACAAATTACAGGTGGGCAATTGACAGGAACTGAGCAAGGCATAACAATGCAATTACTAGTCAGAAAGATCCTATGCGATTCGATTGGGCAATACAACAATATACATAGACCGCCATCCAACTGCATCTATGACTAGAAGTCCACCTTCAGGTTATCATCCGAACCCCCTCCAGTATTAAGTTGCAAGCAACAGACAACTACTTCAAGCAAAGTGTGTAAGGTAAACAGTCCACATGTTCCATGAACAAGAGACCATTGTTTTCTCCCTAGTGGCAACAACACATCTACAACCGAAGAGATTTTGGTCACTTCCCTTGGAAACTAGAGGCATGAACCCACTATCGAGCATAAATACCCCCTCTTGGAGTCACTAGCAACTACTTGGCCAAGATAGCTACTAACAACGGAGAGCATGCAAGATCACAAACATGATAGAATCATAAAGACAAAATCATTAATCAAACCAACATAATAATCTCAATATCCATCGGATCCCCGCAAAGACAACATGCATGATTACAAATAGATTAGATCTTGATCATGAATGGAGCTCACAAGATCTATACATGAAAGCACAAAGGAGGAGATACAACCATCTAGCTACTACATGGACCCATAGTCCAAGGTGGAACTACTCACGCATCATACCGGAGAGAAGGCCTCCGGGATGATATCCCCTCCGGCAGGGTGCCAGGAAGAACTTCAGATCCCCCGATCTAGGGACGATGGTGGCGGCGGCTACAGACGGTTTCGTGCATATTTGATCGGGTCCCCAGGGTTTCTGCATTGGGGGATTCTTATAGGCTAAGGGGAAGGCCGAGGAGGCGGCCAGGGTCGCCAAACCCTAGCCAGGCGCGGGGTTGGGCCCACCCGCGCCTGGGGTGGGTCTGGCCCCCCTGGCTGGCCCCTCCGACTCCCCTATGGACTTCTTGTTCCCCACGGAAAGTAATTGACTTTGTCGTTTGTCCCGTACAATTTCGAGAATATTTCTTTACTAACTTTTTTGAAACCAAAAATAGCAGAAAACAGGCATCTAGCACTGTTGCAACTTGTTAGTAGGTTAGTACCAGAAAACATGTAAAAAGCACCTCAAAGTGTGGACAAGTAAAGCAAAGTAGATACTAAACAAGCATGGAGCATCAAAAATTATAGATACGTTTCCAACGTATCAGCATCCCCAAGCTTAACTCTTGCTCGTCCTCGAGTAGGTAAGTGATAAAAGAATATTTTTTGAGGTGACATGCACCCTCACAATAAACATGTGCAGGGAAGATGCATTGAAAGCTGGGATCAAAGAACTCTAAACATGTGCAGGGAAGATAGAGTTCTAACAATAGAACATATTAACTATGCATGCAACATGACAAGCTACAAACAAAGATCATGAATAATATATGCATAGGACACCTGCAAAGTTCACAAGGGTGACTAGAAACAAATAGCACAAGAACAAGTAATAACACAATATGCATCAATTAATAAGCTTTGGAACACTGCACACAGAATGACAACTATGCTCTCTTAATGGTGCCTAAAGGTAGAAGGTGGATACTCAATAGTGGTGGAAGAAAGGCCTTTTTGTAAAGGAAGCAGGGATTACAAGTCTCAAAAAGAGCTTCCAAAAATTATGGTACTTGTTAGCTTTCAGCCCTCATTGCCCCTATCATAAGCATCATGAAGTGGTTAAGGTTAAAGTGGCAAAGCTGGAGTATATGCTTGACGAAGTATAAGTTGGCAATATCAAGTCCCTTGAATACGAGGGCCACACCTCATGCATACTCAACTTTGGGTCTAGGTAAGTTCTTGTCACTATAAATATTTGCATATCATTAAGAACCGCCAACGGGGTACCCCTTGCACATGGTACATGAGCTTTCCCATAACCAAAATGACAAGGCAAGCAGACAATGAGCATCTCAGCTATCTTTTTATTTACCATATGCATAGCTTTTTATTGAGGATGCTTCATAGATAGCTCATTATGCTGATGCTGCAAGTTACCACCATGATTAGGCATGGCTTAGGCTAGCGGCCCAGACGTTTCTCTAACACAGGATACAAACTCCATGGACTTACAAGTTCCCTCTTTATTTCACACCGGTGACATCCATAGACAAAAGAACATGATATCAACTGAGTACAACAAGGTACAAGTGCAATGTTGAAAACGTTCCCCGTGATAGCACAGTTCTGCTAATTCCAACTTATAAGTGCAACCATATACAACAAAGTTGTCACAATGGTTCAAGTTTATTAGGGGCAAAGAATAAAGTGTGCCATCAAGTTCGTGAGGGCTTTACTCACTAACTTTTCACATAACAAAATAGTTTTTAATTGGAAGATAGTTGAAAACAAGAATATACTCCCTCCGTTTCAAAATATAAGATGTTTTAGGTTTGTGAAGAAAATGTATCTAGACTTGTTTTAGTGTGTAGGTTCACTCATATTTGAAACGAACCTATACACTAAAACAAGTCTAGATACATTTTCTTCACAAACCTAAAACATCTTATATTTTGAAACGGAGGGAGTACTTGGAATGGTGTAACACACCATGCATAGGAGTTTATAGTGGACACTTTGGTATAACTTGGTGTCTTGGGAGTTGGAGGCATGAGTAGAACTTACTCATACAAGTGGAGGCTAGCAAAAGACTGGGAGCAACAAACTAAGAGAGCAATAATGGTCAAAAACATGCAGTGCAACAAAGCATACTAATCAAAGCAAAGAGTGGTACTACAAGTCAAGGACTAAATGGTCATATAGGCTAATGGTGACTTCTGAGAGTCATAACATGGTGTGAGCATGTGCCAAGTCAACCCAAGCAAAGCATCAAAGGAGAATACCACAATACTATGCTTTTGCATGCTAAAACAACGCATAATTTCTTCAAGGCACACCAAGCAATCCGAATTGTTTGGAACAAGACATGCTACAACAATAATCACTAAGCATAATGCTAAAACAACACCTAGCATGTCATGCTAAAGTCTAAGTCACAGTCAATGCAAGCTCCTCTTGCACTTCAAGCAAGAACTTACTACTCCTTTCCAAACACCAGCCAACCTTATTTGCAAAACAACACAGCGAGAACGGGGGTCCAAACTACTTAAACAAACTAAACAAACTAAGCAAAGCAAACAAAAACTAAGACGCTCCAAGAACAACACAACTGTGCATGAACCAATAAAAACGAAGTGTCTAGACAGACCTGAGCTTTTTATTGATGAAGAAGGGGATGCCTTGGGCATCCCCAAGCTTTGACGCTTGTACCTCCTAGATATTTCTTGGGGTGATACCATGGTGGCATCCCCAAGCTTAAGCTTTTGTCCATTCTTCATCTCATTGCATCATTCTCTCTCTACACCTAAAATTTTTCCTTCATACAAAACTTCACACAATCTTCATTAGCAACATTAGTGTATTCAAAAGATATTAGACCTCTCGAAAAGCTTTGGAACAGCAAGGCTTTTCACTAAAAACACAAGCTACTGTAGTAACTCCTTCAAAAAGATCAATTCACCTAAAGAGAACTCAAAAAGGAATCAATAAGAAGCAAATGCAAATAATGGCAAAAATCTGTCAAAACAGACCAGCAGATAGAAATCGATTTTTTTTGAACATCTTCTGTTGCTCAAATAAAAAAGTGTTGAACTAACGAAAGTTAGCTAACATACTGGGGGATTTATTCGTAAATTTGAGCTCAGTCCGAGTTACAGAGCCTCCTCACGATTTTTTTGGTGGAGGACAGAAATCTGTTTCGGGACAACAACTCCCCAAATCTTACTTCCCTCTTATTAGAGGTCATTCTTGGCACAAAAAAGAAAACAAAAAGGATAAGGAGATGTCATTACTTAAGTAATAACTTCCAAGACTAAAGGAAACTCTTGGGTTATCTCCCAACAAGTAGTTTTATTTAACGCCTTTAAATTAGGCACAAGAAGCAAGAAGAATCAAGTATTCTCAAATGAAGAAGCATTAACATCAAATCTTGCTTTCAAAGGAGGATCAAAAATCAACTTCTCTCTCCTCATAGGGAATTGTTCAATACCTTTCTTGAATGGAAAATTATATTTAATGGTGCCTTCTTTCATATCAATGATGGCACCAAATGTTCTAAGAAAAGGTCTTCCCAAAGTAATAGGACAAGAAGCATTGTATTCAACATCCAAAACATAGAAATCAACAGGGACATAAGCATTGTTAACCATGATGAGAATATCATTAATACTCCCCATGAGTTTCTTCTTAGCATTAACATTGAGTGGGACATCCAAATAACAATCTTCCAAAGGTGGCAAATCAAGCATTTCATAAATCTTCCTAGGCATAATAGAGACACTAGAACCAAGATCACGTGAAGCTTTGAGATCAAAGTCATTCACTTGCATATTAATAATGGGTTCCCAACTATCTTCTACTTTCCTAGGAATAGAAGCTTTGTGTTTTAGCTTCTCTTCCTTAATCTTAACAAGAGCATTTGTAATGTGTTTGGTAAAGGCAACATGCATATCACTAGCATCAGGACTTCTAGCAAGCCTTTGCAAGAACATAATCACTTCAGAAATATTGCAACCATCAATATCAAAGTCAAACTTGGCATCATTAGTAGTAGGCTCAATAGGCTCAGGCATAGTAGGAGTAGGAATAGGGACTACTTGTGGTTTAGTGGTGATAGTGCACACACTATTGTTTCTATCGATTTCCCTTTCCCACCTAGCATGAAGTTGAGCTAATAGCCTAACATTTTCATCAATAGTAACTTGTATGGCATGAGCAGCAGCAAGTGTGTTTTCCATGGTTTCAGGTTTAGCAGCCATTTTATTAATCAAGGAAGACTGAGCTTCAGACAAAGAGGATATATTTTTTCTCAACAGTTAAAAGCTTTTCCTCTATAGTCTTATTGAAAGTGGTTTGCTTGCTAATAAAGTCTTTGAGCATGACTTCAAGTTCAGAGGGGGCACTTCTAGCATTATTGTAAGAGCTTCCATAGGAATTGCCATTATTAGGAGGATAAGGCCTATAATTTTTGTTACTACCAAAATTATTCCTATAGGCATTGTTGTTGAAATTTTTGTTTCTAATGAAGTTCACATCAACTTGCTCTTCTTGAGCAACAAAAGAGCTAAGGGAACATTATTAGGATCTAGAGGAGCTTTCCCATTAACAAGCATAACCATAATAACATCAATCTTTTCACTCAAAGAGGAAGTTTCCTCAACAGAATTTAACTTCTTACCATGTGGAGCTCTCTCAACATGCCATTCATAGTAGTTAACCATCATATTATCAAGGATCCTTGTTGGAACAACCAAAGTGAGGCCCATAAAGGTACCTCCAGTTGACGAGGTTTGATCTCGTCAATGCCCATTGTTATGGACTTGGATTTTGGAGAAGATGGGGATGCTGGAGATCGCGGAACGGTTAGCAAACAAGCAATACGGGACACGAGGTTTACCCAGGTTTAGGCCCCCGGAGGGAAAACCCTACTCCTGCTTGTCTGCTCTTGATTACGGCGGAACCGGTGATTACAGGGGTGCGCAGATGCAATCTGGCGTGGAGGTGCGTATGCGAAAGTAAGAGAGAGATCTAGGTCGTGCCCTCCTGGCCTTTATATAGACTTAGGCAGGTCCCAGGCACAGATCTAGTCGGTTACAGGTTCTAGGGTTTACCCCTTTGAATTTCCTATCTACTTTAGTCTTGCTCTACAAGGATCCGAAGGCGTCATGGGCCTTGGCCACCCAAAAATCTTCATGGGCTGGCATATATTTGCCGTGGGCCTTCCTTGGGCTGGACCAGGTATGCTGAGATCGTGTACCCGCGGGGTATAACCATGTCAGTAGCCCCCGAGTGTTAAGTCGAATCGTAGATTCGGCTGAGGACTCTTCAATCCTTCGGGTGCAACTCTGTCTTTCAAGAGAATGTGTAGAGATTGCTGATGCGTGTGCCTGACTCTCCCGACGGATCAGGGTCAGTTAAATGTCTTAGGACAAAACAACACGATCTTCTTCAGAATCGAGTCTCTCGACTCGAACCCAGAACATATGCTGGCGTAATTCGACTCAGGCTGCGGAGGACTTACAGGAGTGGAATTCTAGTGAATTTAAATGATGTACCCAACGCGTCCGTCGGGATTTTTCATCGCGCCTGTTGGCACGGGTTTATACTAGCAGAGCGCAGTCATGTGCGTTACCAGGCCATCAGATGATATCTGTAGGTCTTATCTTTGCGTCGCAGCCACAGCATCCGAATTTTATCACCGCGGAGATGTTTCGGGTAGCCAAGGAGAATGCTACTCACTTAGCGTTTAATTGGGGCAGAGTTGCCAAAAAGTTTTTGCGTACTGATCTAAAGGATCGCAGTCGAAATTTTATAGGGTGCGCGGCCAGCGCTCCCTATGGGAGTAGCCCCCGAGTGTCTGTTCGAGTCGTAGACTCGAGCAGAGACTTTAATTCAGTCGTTATTCAGTGTCAGGTCCGTAGGACACAAATTTTTTCGGATGCTTAAATCCATCCTCCCTATGGGAGTAGCCCCCGAGTCCGTAGTGGAATCGTAGACTCAACGTGGGACTCGAAGAAACAGTTCAGTGTTGTATCGTGTTGTTCATTTTTTGGGTGCGCGGCCAGCGCTCCTGATAGGAGTAGCCCCCGAGTAATTAGTCGAATTGTAGATTCGAGTGAGTACTCTTAGCTTTAAAGCCGAAGAAATTGTGACTGTTGCTAGTATAGCTTTTGATGACGTCAGTGCTGATGATCGATGACCTCAAGCGTATGCTGCACCAGAGATGACTTGACTGGACTAACATGGGTCCCACTGTCTGACCTTGAATTGACCGGTCACGCGCGGCGTGGAGATAATTACGGCGTCGCCTCGATTTCCACGCGTAGTGGACAGCGTGTTAGCGACGGTTCGTTGCGATGCTGACACGTGTGTGGCCAGATCCTGTCGTTGGCGTTAGGTCTTCTCGATGGATGGTTGTCGTGCATCGTCTTCGTCTTTATAATCATTAGGGGAAAACATTAGTCTGATTTCACCGCAGCCATTCTTGTTTCACTGCTCCCTTGCTCTCTGAGAGTTCTTGCTGCGCGCTGGAATATCCTCGGACATTTCCTTCTTCCATCCTACGTCCTCATCGTCGGCGCTGCCATAGCGCAATGGGAAAACCAAGGAAGTCCTCCTCTGCAGTTGGTACCAGCGCTGCTGGAGGGAAGAAGAGTGCTGCCGCTACCCGTGTCATCGACGGTGGCTGGCGGCGATCGGAGACGCGGGAGAGTGAATATATTAATATTGTAGTATTTTAGAAAAATACTAAACAAATATTTTATAACATTTTTGGTATTCAAATAATAATTCTTAAAGAAATTATTAAATCAATAAAATCCAAATAAAAGGAAATAAAATAAAAAGAGTATAATATTCAATAAATATTATAGGAATTAATATTTATAAATCCTTAATTAATTAAAAAGGATTTTCTATAATTTAAATAATGGGGAAGAATACATATAAAATTAAATAATGCATTACATTACTTTGCATAATCATTTTGCCTCTTTAAATATTGTCCTTACCGGGCAATAATGATGTTTTTGTAGACATAGAAGCTCAAGGTCCAGTGCAAGCATCAGACTTCACTACCTTGCCATCACAAGGCAAGTTCATCACTTGCTCATATCCTTTGAAGAGTCTTTGTCAAAGTATTTGCAAATTGTGCGTTATCATATATACTCCACAGAAAGAAAATATTATTTTCACAAATAAAGAAATCATAGATATAATCCTAAGTGATAATATAATGGAGCAATAGAACTTATAGTTCTATTTTCCACAATGATGATCAATTAGGGAATTAATAACCCCTGACATCAGTGATTCTAGCGCCGTATATTACGCGTTAGCCATGAGATTTGGAATAGGACAGAGAAGTCAGCTGTATCTTCTTCCTCTCGCATGAAGCCGAATGTGTAGGTCGTGGTTGTTATCCTCGTAGCATGCATATTGATTGGTAATTCATAGAGGATATGCAGCATATGGGTGGGAACCCTCAATGTCCCACGATAGTTTTGGCATCTAACGGTTTGTACAAACCATTGCCGTAATCCAATATGTGGGCATGGTGTACACCAAGGAGGCATGTGAGGTCACGAAGGGGGCATTGATTGGCTTGGACCAGCTACTGGGCCCCACATCATGGAATTGTGGACAGAAAAGTACGCCCGGTTGTGCAACAAGAGTTGATCTCTCATGGGTAAAGTAACGCACCTCTGCAGAGTGTAAGAATTGTAACTTGTTACTCCCTGTTCCGGGAAGGAGCTACGAACGTGGCAGGAAAGGAACTCCCTAAAAGTTCTGGTCAACCTGTGAAGGCTGATGGTCAAAGATTTTCATAATAAAACCAATCTTTGAAGAAAGATTTACGAAAACTGCATAGTACCAAGGACTTATAGTCCGAGGTGGTAGTTAGAGCATCAAACTTCCCACCTTGAATATAATGAACTTGTTGGGTAACGTTGTTACTCATCCTTTCCTTTGATCCCTTGCTTAGACTCTGAGGATCCCGAAGACGTGCTAATGTATGCAGCTGAATGTCAAGATGTGTTCTACAAGGAACCTGACTTGTCAGGAGGTGTTGAAGGAGTGGATTATGAAATTCGCTATGGTGTTGACGATAACGAGTCCAACTAAGTATCCTAGTTAGTAGTAACCAACGGAGCCGAGCAGCACGAACTCTATAGAATATGCTGCTGAGCTCAACACCTAGTTGGAGTTGCTACTTTTAAATTCCGCTGAAACACTTTATATTTTGGTTTGTAAGTTGAAACCTTTTGAAGTCTTGAACTTCTGGTATTGTAATAATAATAATGTGTGAATGTTTATAATATGGACCCGCAATGTTTCTATTGTACCACTCTAAGGGATGTGATATTTACGGAACGGTGTTCTGTGGGTGTCATGTTAATGACTGTAGTGTACTACGCATGTAGTGGTATGTTGGGTCACCGTATAACACCTAAGTGGGAACTTGAGTTTTCATATCACAACCCTGTTATGGTCAAGTCAAAGTCATGATTCATGTCACAAGTCATTTTGAAAACATCTGACGACGGAACAGTATGGCCACTCCAACTGTCCATAAACGCGGACGCGGCTATTCGAATAGTTTGACACTCTGCAGAGGTGGTACACTTTCACCACAATATTCGATACATCCGTCAGGAATAATCCTGAATTCACCATACTCAGTATGCGGGTAATCAATCCTAACCTTTTGATTACACGCCCTAGTATAGGCACCTCTCCTATGAGTTTGGCCTCCCAACCGTGACCAACTGTCATCTTGGGAACTGCACAGGTGGACAATCTTCACAAGGTAGACTCAGCTCAAACCTTGGCCGCAAGGGAACCCATACTAAGGTATATAAATTTCTAGTCAAGCCCTACCCAAATTCGGGTATTGTGGTTGTACGGTAAAATTGGAATGGTGTCACATCCAGATAACCATCAGTTTTATAAAGGGCTAAGGCTCATGCCTCAACATTTTCATCATCAAAATCATCTGGTGTTCAAGAACACATGTCAAAACATTTCATTAGAATGACTCATCATTCTAAGGTTTTCATAATCATTTTCACCAAGTAATCCCATCTAAAGTGATCAAGTTTTATGCTTAGCACTAGCCACTGAATTTGGGGGTAAACACTAATGAGGGAGATAATCAAGTGTGAATGATCTAAGTTCAATCTCGTGCCTCAGGATGACATCAAGATTTATCTATCGTAGGCCAAGTTTTATGCTCTTTATGCTACCTTTAAACATCTTTCTAAAATCTACAATTCACTAAGTAAAACACAAAAGGAAATCTTCGATAAAGAACAAAATAATTAAGCTTGCAAGTAAAACTAGGATTGGGTATCATCAGTTGGTATAACTAATGCATGTCTAATGCATCTAGTTGGCATAGTTATAATGCAAGGGTTAACTTGCAAAGTTCTAGCTTGCCTTGTACAGAGCAGTGGTTGAAGTTCTCCTCTGCTTCTTCCTCGTAGTATCCTCCTTCCTCTTTGTATCCTTGGTCGGTACTAGCGTCCATAAATAAATACGAGGAACACAATTACCAAAAAAATTCTTAACTACTCTACCTAGCACACAAAGGCTCACACTAGATGATCTAGCATCATCACTATTATCACAAACATTAAGGCAATAGTTTTATTTATTTTATTTTATAAAAGTAATTTCTACTCATTGAAAAACTACTTAAGATTTAATATTCTCCAACTAAAACATGGGATCATGTTGACACATGTCATCACCACATATTTCAGTACTTGGGGATGTGATTTAAAGTGGTGTCACAATTTAATAAGGATTAACCTTTTATTTTAATTAAATAAAGTGACTAGAAATGCCTGTGGGGCATTCTTTTATTACTTGTCCATTATTTCTACAAGTAAACCTAGATATTTTTATATATTCAGAAAGGTCTTATCAAATGTGATTTTTGAGAGTTGGAATCAACTCAAAAGCTTTTGTGGTTGAATTTTGAAAAATGTTTGAATGCAGAAAAGCTTCTGCCTTGTTATTTTTACTAAAGGTGATATATAATTCCAAATGATTTGAATCCAACGGGCTTGGATTAAGAATTTCAATACCTTTCTAGCAAAACTAGTTTCATGCAATTTGGTTCAGTGAAACTCTCTGGATTGATTTTTGAATCTAGGGACAAAACTAAGTTTGAAAGTTAATGGAAAAACCTAAGTTTGAATTACTGGGTCGTGCGGGAGTGTAACTGGGTCAGCCCACTGCGCACAGCGCGCGTGGGCGGGTTTAAGTGGTTGTCCCCACCAGTCAGCGAGACAGGGGTGCGAAGGGGTACGGGGAGATTAGGGCCATAGGATTAGAAGCTAGATCTACGGGTGAGGTTCATCGTCCACGTCTGAACAGAACGCGACGAGCACGAACCTAGCGCGGCCAGTGGGGGTCAGTGGCGGCTCACCGGGGCTCCGGGGATGGTCAGCGATGGGGGCGAACGACGAAGTTGACGAGGCGATCCTCCTGGTACCGGTGGCTCCTTCTGGGGCGGCTCCAATCAACGACGCCCTTCTCCTCCAGCAGTGGCAAGCTCCAGTGAAATTCCGGCCACCTGATGCTCGCCGTGCTTCGGGGATGAGTGGGTGTGATCAGTGAGAGGTGGGGAGTGAGATGGTGTGCTGAAATCGAACGGGGAAGGCTTCTATTTATAGTGCAACGAGGGTACCGAAGGGTGCGGGTGGAGCTCGTCGTGGTCGTCTACACAACGACCTAATGGCATCGCTGGGGGTAGGGGACGGTGCACTGTATCCTGGCAAAGCTCAACGGCATGGTGGCGAGGCATGGGGCGGTGCAAATTGGTCGGAACGCTATGATGCTCTTGGCGGGTCCGACGGGAAGTTTAATGGCGCACGGGCTCTCGTAGTCGCGCGGCGATGAACGGGCATGTCCAGGCGGTTCCTAGGGCAGTGGTTATCACGCACGCGAGCGGTGAGTGCGGGGCGCGGTTTGTGCGAGCGTGTCGAGCGCGACGCTCTGGCGTGCTCTCGGCATGCTTGCAGAGAGACTAGGCATGCTCGTTCCGAGTGGTCCAGGGGCTGGCAAGGCTTGGGCACTGGACAGGGGGTGGTGATGGACGGTGGCTTGTGTCCCAAACAAGGTTGGCGAGGCTAGGGAGGCTCCTAGCTTTTTGTCGACATTGGGGTGGCCATTTGGGCTCGGCCATGGTCACCATTGATGACAATGTGTAACATCCCAACATTTAGGAACTAATGAAGGGTAGATTTAGGAATTTGGAATGTTGCATGCATTCATCTATGAAAATGTGGGAAATTTTTTCGCCAAATAAAAACCTTAAGTAATCAAGGTTTCTTTCATACTTTGAGATTAGGTTTAGTGTTAAAGGATGATTGCTATAGACTTTGTTGTGATCTTTGAGGAATTATGTGTTTGTAAAAGGAATTTGAATTTTTAAACTTAAGTGTTTGAATTATAATTCAAATGAATTAGGAATAAGGTATGAATCTTAAGTTAATTAAGAGTTAACTATTATAACTTAAACTTTTTCCAAAGAAAACAATTAAGAATATGAAAACTTATTTCATATTTTCAATACATAAACAAGTTACAAAAATGTAACTTATTGAAATCATCTCCAAACTTCACAATAACAAATGAATAAAGAATAAGAATATTTCTTTATTGAAAATTATATAATCTTTATTATAGAAGAATAAAATGAAGATTACAAAATAACAAAATGAAAATTACAAAAGAATAAGAAGATTACATTAAATATTCTATAAATAAAACCTAAACTAAAATCTTCATCTTCAAATCTGTACCTGCAAGACAAACACTAATAAAACAATAACAAGGTTAGAGTTAGAATTGTTTTTCTCTCAGACATGTCAGTGAGATGCACTGAACAAGTTCATCATTGAGAAATTATAAAAGGGGCAAGTTTCACCAATATGAAAGAATTTATCTTTCATAAATTTTAAGCCAAAAATGGGTGAAATGGACAGCAAGGAGGGGCAAGTTCACCAGCCAGGTAAAAGTAATCTGGTCAAAGTAACTTTCAAGTCCAAAGCATATCCACAAGTGCACAGCAAGCACACAAGCAGGACACACAACTAAATGCATGTGGTGTGCTGTCAGCTTCACAGCACAGCTCAAACTCACAAAACCATCAGCACACCCGTGGAGAGGCACTAGTGCATCTCTTCACTGCACACACACAAGAACAGCCAGCTTAGACAACAGCTAAACCAAGCACAACAACCAGTAAAAGCCCCAGATCTCATCACCGGGATGGTAACATAAGGAGGGGGAAGGATCAAGTGGACAGCAAGATCAAGTCCAGGAGCTAGGAGGAGCAGGCTAGCTTAAGGTCAAGCACATGAGCTCAACAAAACAAGATCAACATCACCACCTTACTCCACAATCATCAGATTTTGTGGTGAGCATCATAAAACCCTCACATGATCTAATCATATTATCTAGACAGAAGCATGTGTTGTTTTATGAAACAAACTCTCAGAAAGAACCCAAGTGGGGTGAATCCATCATAGAGATTTTAAACTCTAAAAGCAAACAGCAAAGTACAAGGATCCAACCAGAGCTCAGAACAACATCATTGCTTTAGTTGTCAAGCTATATATTACAATTCAAGCATAAATATAGCTAAGATCTAATTTCTAGGCACATCCCTAAAGTAAGGGTAGCACCTTAGAAACTAATCTTTTGGATCCATATAATGATCAAGCCTACTATCATTTTTCTCCAAGCTTTGATTCAAGAAACAATAGCTGGTACCACTACGAGGACTATCTATATGAATCAATTAGATAAGGCCTAAAACCCCTAAGCCTCAAACCAACATCATTGGTCTTAGGGATTTCAGAAAAGAACATTTCCATTTATCTTTTAAAGCTAAGCTTGTCTTAAGCTTAAACTAACGCAATCAATGGATTAGAATCAATCTTGTGTGCCATACCAAGATGGTGTCACAAGAACAATTCTATATGAATCAGGATAAACATCCAATCATCACAGGTTCAACAAATCAATCTACTAATCATTTTTCTGTCAGGAATCATAATTAAAAACATTCCAATGTTTATCTGTACTGTTTGAGATCATTGTGATCTCAACCCACATATTAATTTCTAAGCCAACATCACTAAGACAGTGATTTCATCACACCATAACCATGATCGTAAAACATGAAATGACAGTGGAAGGTTATCAAGTCACTGACTTTACCAAGCATTGATTCCAAAGCAACTATACCATCTGAATAATATGCAATCCAAGCATAAAAGCATCTAATAAGCCATCAGAACCATTATAGTTCATCTCAAGCAACAAGCCTCAGGCTAATAACCATTTAGCATGCTTACAGACCATCCACATATGATCTAATTCATCCAGTACATGATCAATCACATGATAAGGACCCTAAATGAAATAAACCATACTAATCAGGACAAGACAATCACCAGGGAGTCCATTGCCAACATCCAGCATGGGATGAGCGAGCACAGAGAGCACAAGGGGATAGGAAAAGAACTTACCAAAGGTCCTCGCTGGAGACTAGAAGAGGAAGCAGAGGGGCTGACGACCATGGCGGCACGGGGAGCACCCCAGAGGGGGCGCTACAACCCATACGTGTAAGGGTCCCAACCTTTAATAAGGTAGAGTCCCTGTGTTTACAATGCTAGTCCCTGGATCAATAGCTAGCATCCACAGTTAAGATGTAATATCAAGAAACAAAGGTCATAATACAACTTTATAAACAGGAATAACATAATTCTATTACATCTTACATAGCTCATTTGGCTATTACATTACATTGCAGCAGAATATCTATAAGCATGGGGTCCTTCATCTTCAAAGTGCCACAGACAAACATGTTGGTTGTAGACTTTGTAATCCTAATCATCAAACTTTTCTAACATCAATCAAACCTGCAACATACAAGTTACAGCCACAAGGGTCAATACATTTGAATTGTATTGGCAAGTGATACTATGGTAATATAGTGGAGTCTAACATCTATATGCATTTGGCTAAGTGGAGTTGAGGCTTGCATTGCTCAAAATAGATTTTCCTTATCATTTTGAAAACACTAAGTTTTTGCTTGACAAAATCATTTTTCTCAATCAAAAGATTGAAGATCCTTTAACCCTTGTTTAACCACAAGTTTTTAACTTAGAAATTTGGATGATGAGATTCTTGATTGCTTCCATGTCTTGATGCTCAAATTATCCTTTACCAGGGACATGGCTAAGTACTTAGATTTTATACTCTGCAGAGGTGGTGCACTTTCCCCACAAGACTTGGTTTCACCAAGACAAGATCTTTCAGAAGCCTTCCCTTAGACCAAAATGGACGCGTTCCAACCTATCAAACTCTACCACCAACTGTCCATATGGCTAAGTTCTTGCAACCTATATGATCCAGGCAGAGCCCATAATGCCAAGTGGCTGCACTTGAAGCTTCTCAACATTTGACATCTCAAATCTCTTTGTTCCTGGGTGGCCATCCACAAGTGAGATACACAAGGTAAACCATAAACATGGGCCTTGTGTAACCACTCAACCAAAAACCACCAAGCAATTACCATTCCACCCAGGTGATTCATTAACTTAGTTGTTTTATTAAACAAAAACACAAGTCCTCAGACTTAGAAATTTTTCCATAGTATGGATATATATATTCCACCCTTGTTTTCTATTAGCTAAGCTAAGCTGATAGTAGTAGGAATCTTAACTTAGGAAAATTTCTACTAAGGTTTCATCTACTAGGTTTTCCTATAGTAAGGTTTATACTTAGCAAAATTCCATGCAAGTTTTACTTAGAAAAATCACTAATGCATAGTGAAAGTAATGGGACAAAGGTATGAAGCATCACTTGCCTTTTTGGTAGAGGGTATAAGTTCACTCCTTGATCTTTGCAATGTTCACACACTTCAAGTCACTACAATTCAATCAAGCAAACAACATTTCAATCTACCAATCAAGCAAAACATCACATAAAATAACAAAGTCAAAGTAATGCATGCAAACATGCCAAGCTTTGTTTTATTTAAAAAAAGTGGTTCCTAATGGGTCATAAACATTTGAAAACACTTAATGGTCATTTTATAAAGTGGCAAAGTCTTTTGCAAAAGATTTCACTTCATAAACCATTTTCAAAACAAGGTATCATTTTATGTGGTGTAGAAATGTTTTTACTAAGGCATTAATCTATAGGGTTCACCAAATATGTTTTCAAACCATAAAACTTGGTGTTTGGGGTCAGAGAGTTTAAAACAAAACATTTCCCAAAAGTTTTCTTCCAAAACCATTTTTAATAAATAAACTATATTTTTATTTTTCTAGAAATGGTTTTAAATCAAGGAATCATTCTTTTGTTTCACAAAATACATTTTTGAATCCACAAAGTGTTTCCTATGGTCAGTAGGTTCAAAACACACCATTTGCAAAAGATTTTATCCCCAAAATCATTTTTGAACAATTTTTTATAACCTAAACAAGCATACAAATGTTTCTGCAAAAACAAACATTTTACCAGGGGCTTTTTACTAAACAAATTGCATGGTTGGCTAGGGCTGGTTCCACTGATTCCATTGATATAAAGTTTGCAATTTTTGGACGTGTGGATCAAAAGTTGTGCAATTTATAAATTTGATCATCTAATAAATCAAATTCTGTTTTTAAAACAAACGCAGGGACACGCGTCTGATTCCTATTCGTCGAAAACGTTTCGCGTGGATCGACTAACACAGACCGTTGGATCAAGTCATATCGCACGGCGCGCAGATGCTACTTACCCTTTCGCCTAGCTTCTATCCTAGCCACTAGATCGAGATCGGACGGCTGCTGCAAGCTTGACCTAAAACGAGTGGCGCTGTGGCGGTGGCTGGCGACGGAGCGGCCAGATGGTGGCGGTGCCAGCGATACAGGAAGCTAGAGTGGCTGGGGAGATGCTCACCGCGTTCGCAGAAGCCTGGGGAAGCTCAACGTGCTGGTTGCAGACGAAGGGGCGCTCGCATGTGCTGGCGATTGCTCGCCGGAGTTCGCTCAGCGTCGGGCGTGCTCTGGTCGTCGTTGTGGGCGAGGCTACAGGGCATGCCGAAGCAAATTAGAGGGTGCATTAGACGCGCAAGGTCACGACGATGATGCGTGCTTGAAGGAGAAGGGGAGGGGCGGTCAGGTGCTTACCAGATGAGTCGCCGGAGTTGAGCTAGCCGTCGGTGGCGAGATGGCTTTGTCGGAGGCGACGTTCTAAGGCGCGCGCGGACTAGCTGAGGCTACTGGTGTGTGTGCAAGGTACTAGAGAGTGAGCTCGCATGCACAAGGTGGCAGGGTATGGTCAGGCGTCGCCAGAATTTACACAGGACCTCGTCGGAGCCAGTGGGTTTGCCAAGAGCAATTCGAGCAGCCCTGGGGTGGAGGGGAGCTGGAAGCGGAGGGGAAATGGGGAGAAGAGGGATGCTTTTAAGGAGGCGTGGTCGCGGCGAGGTTAAGGCGCGGCATTGAAGCGAATTCAACCGCGGCGTTAGTGGCAGGAAACGGCCGGCGTGGTCGTCGCGGGGTGAAGACGATGCTGAGCTGGCGTGTGGGGCAGGCTTGTCAGCGAGAAAGGGAGTGAGGGGGAGGGTCCACCGGTCAGCTTCTGTGCGGGTGCGAGACTGCGTGTAGAAAACGTTTCGCTGGGTGGTGTTGGTGGCCTGGAGTTGGGCCTAGACTGGGCTGGCCGGCTGGGCTGCTGTTGATTCCATTTTTTTTCTGAAAGCTTTTCCTTTTTCTAATTCAATTTCTGTTTTGAAATTCAAACAACAAATCAAACATTCAAAACAATTCAAACATTCACCATACTTGTATTGAGTTTTGGTTCTGTTTAACAACATAAACCAAAGTCCAAAACAAAATAAAATAATTTTATTATTTTTAGGACCCATTAATAATTAAATAAAATGGACCTTAGTTATTAAATCAAATAGGGTTTGATTTATTTAATAAAATCTCCATTTGAAATCCAAATATTTTCAAAAGCTAAATCAGTAGGTTTTATTTAGAAATAAAGAATACTTGGAAAACTTGTTTTAAAATAAAACAACATTTTTATTTTAGGGTCCATTAATAATTAAATAAAATGGACCTTAGTTATTAAATCAAATAGGATTTGTTTTATTAAATTTTTTATTTTGAAATCTAAAATAAAACCAAAACACTTCAGTAGGTTTTAATTGAGAATACAAAATACTTGGAAAACTTATTTAAAATAATTTAATAAGTTTTGATGTTTTAATTAAAATGGTAAAACCTTTTATTTAAATAAAATTGGATATTAAATCCTTATTATTTTATTTAAACAAACCTTTACTATTTTTATCAAAACAAAATGTTTTAATTCAAAAGCTTGGCCAAGGTTTAATTTGGCTCTATAAAATAATCCTTATTTATAAATCTACCTTTTCTTTTGAAAACCAAATCTTTTATTTAAAGATCCAAAAAATAGTAATTCCACTTATTCAAAATATTTTCTTTATTAATTGTTTAACTTTTCAAATCCCTTTAGGATTTGTTTGATCAAAAAGGTTTGAAGGTTTCCAATTGGAATCAAAAAGTTTCTTCTCACCCTGAAAATCAACAAAGTTTTATTTTATTCATTTATTTTTTCACATTACAAGATTTGGAAAATCTTGGGATGTGACAATACGGCGCCACGGCAGCGACCCTGACCACGCCTAGAGGCGAGACAAATCACCACAACGCACGATGACGACAACGACAACGCTAATATCCACGCCAACCCCCAAACCCTAGGGTTCGGGACGACATCGGTTCGTCGCAGGAGAGCCCCATACTCAAATCCAGTTGGATAGAAAGGACGGGAGTCATCGACAACCTCCTGTTGTACCATGGCAGCGACCAGAGCGGCCCATGGCGGCGGGAATCGCCGGCGGCGATATCACCGACCACGGGGTCAGGGGCAGAAGAGGAGAGGAATGAGCTCGAAGGAGAGAGGCAGTGAGGAGTGAGCTGAGTTGGGCCAGACCCTTCGAGGTGGCTATTTTGATTATGACTAATGGGCCACGAGGGCCCAATAAGATTAAACCAGCCCAAAAACCTTTCAGGCCTGTTTTAATAAATAGAAAAAGACCAAAATACCCCTAGAATTAATTAAATTCTAGAAAATAAAATAAAAGTCCAAAAATTATAAATAAAATATTTTTGGATTCACAATAATCCACACTATCCAAATAAATTAAAATATAAAATTTTAGACATTTAAATCTTATTAGGAATTTTGTAAATCATATATACTTATGGAATTTTACAAAATTATTGAAGGATGATAAAAATAAATAAAAATCACTTTCATTATATATTAATATTGTAGTATTTTTGAAAAATACTAAATAAATATTTAATAACAATTTTTGATATTTAAGTGATAATTCCTAAAAGAATTATTAAAACAATAAAGTCAAATAAAGGAAAATAAAATAGTTCAATATATATTATAAATATTAAAAAGTAATATTTATAAATCCTTTATTATTTAAAAAGAGTTATTATAATCATGGGAAACTGCATATCAAATTAAATGATGCATTACATTACTTGCATAATCATTTTGCTTCTTTAAATATTGTCCTTACCGGGCAATAATGATGTTTTTGTAGACATAGAAGCTCAAGGTCCAGTGCAAGCATCAGACTTCACTACCTTGCCATCACAAGGCAAGTTCATCACTTGCCCATGTCCTTTGAAGAGTCTTTATCAAAGTATTTGCAAATTGTGTGTTATCATATATGCTATAAAAGAAAGAAAATATTATTTTCACAAATAAAAAAATCATAGATATCATCCTAAGTGGTGATATAATGGAGCAATAGAACTTAGGGTTCTATTTGCAACAATGATGATCAAGTAGGGACTTAATAACCCCTGACATCAGTGATTCTAGCGTCGTATATTACGCGTTAGCCATGAGATTTGGAATGGGACAGAGAAGTCAGCTGTATCTTCTTCCTCTAGCATGAAGCCGGATGTGCAGGTCGTGGTTGTTATCCTTGTAGCGTGCATATTAATTGGTAATTCGTAGAGGATATGCAGCATATCGGTGGGAACCCTCATCGTCCCACGATAGTTCTGGCATCTAACGGTTTATACAGACCATTGCCGTAATTCATTATGTGGGCATGGTGTACACCAAGGAGGCATGCGAGGCCACGAAGGGGGCAGTGATTGGCTTGGACCAACTATTGGGCCCCACATAATGGAATTGTGGACGGGAAAGTACGCCCGGTTGTGCAACAAGGAGTTGATCTCTCATGGGTAAAGTAACGCACCTCTGAAGAGTGTAAGAATTGTAACTTGTTACTCCCTGTTCCGGGAAGGAGCTGCGAACGTGGAAGGAAAGGAACTCCATGAAAGTTCTGGACAATCTGTGAAGGCTGATTGTCATAGTTTTTTGGAATAAAATCAATCTTTGAAGAAAGATTTACAAAAATTGCACAGTGCCAAGGATTTATAATCCGAGGTGGTAGTTAGAGCATCAAACTTCCCACCTTGCATATAATGAACTTGTTGGGTAACGCTATTACTCATTCTTTCCTTTGATCCCTTGCTTAGACTCTGATGATCCCGAAGACGTGCCAATGTATGCAGCCGAATGTTAAGAAGATGTGTTCTACGAGGAACCCGATCTGTCCGGAGGTGTTGAAGGAGTGGATTACGAGATCTTCTACGGTGTCGATGATAATGAGTCCAACTAAGTATCCCTAGTTAGTAGTAACCAACGGAGCCAAGCAGCATGAAATCTATAGAATAAGCTGCTGAGCTCAACTCCTAGTGAGAGTTACTACTTTTAAATTCCACTGAAACACTTTATATTTTGATTTGTAAGTTGAATCTTTTGGAAGCCTTGAACTTCTGGTATTGTAATAATAATAATGTGTGTACTTTTGTAATATGGACCCGCAATGTTTCTGTTGTACCACTCTAAGGGATGTGATATTTACGGAACGGTGTTTTGTGGATGTCATGTCAACGATTATAGTGTACTACACATGCAGTGGTATGCTAGGTCACCGCACAATGTCAAGCTTATAGTGAGCTAGGGCTTGTTAAATAAGTTAGATGATCTACCGAGAGTGTGCTGTGAGCTAGAGAGGAGACAAGTTAGGCACAAACACTGCTCACTATAGTGTTTGATGTTTTGTTTGATTTGTGATGAGAAGGTGTTCGATGAAATGGCCGCAAGAGATTTGAATTTGAATTTTTGAGTGAAACTTGGTGGGTGTACTAGTCACATACTATGGAGTCTATGGTTACTTGTAATGGTAAGGGTGAACTGATTTGGTTGGGTTTTGAGAAATGCTGATCTTCACATATGATATAGATTTAATTTTGAATTGTCATTTGAATCAAGTTGCCAAATGTTTTTGTGGGTTTGCAAAGTGGGCTTGGGTTCACTTTCACTTGGTCTAGAAAGGGATGAAAAGAAATAGAATTGTTTCTATTTGAAATCTTGGACTAGAAACACTCAAAGTGGCCTAGTGAGCAAGATTGGCAAAAATGACCATTAGCTCATTTTGTTTGTTTTTGAATTTCTCTTGATTTGTTTCTACTTGGAATTGATTTAGATGATGTTGTTTTCATCTTTAAACCAGTCCTTGCTATTCACAATAATCACACAAGTCCATTCATGCATTCATACAATCATCACATACACACATGCATTCATATGATTTTAATTAACAAAAGTTTTTGTTAACCCTAATTTTGGTGATTGGAATTTGATAACCTTGATCAATATTTTTGGGATGTTATAGGCCACAAGGTGGTCACACCCTAGGGCCACGCGGGTCCACCCTAGGGCGCGCCGCCCTATGGTGTGGGCCCCCTGGCCGGCCTCCTGCCTCGCCTCGCCTATAAAGTCACCCCGATGAGGAAACCCTAAGCACCCGGTCATATCTCCACAAAATAGTCTATAGCCGCCGCCACCATCGTCCCTAGATCAGGGGGATCTGAAGCTCTTCCTGGCACCCTGTCGGAGGGGAGAGATCATCCCGGAGGCCTTCTTCATCACCATGCCAGCCTCCGGTATGATGCGTGAGTATTTCACCCTTGGACTATGGGTCCATACAGTAGCTAGATGGTTGTTTATCCTCCTTTGTGCTATCATGTTTAGATCTTATGAGCTCCATTCATGATCAAGATCATCTATTTGTAATCATACATGTTGTGTTTGCGGGGATCCGATGGATATTGAGATACTATGTCAGATTGATTATTGATTCTATCATGTCAGCTTGATTATTGATTCTATCATGTCTGTGTTATTTGTGATCTTTCATGCTCTTCGTTCCTAGTAGATATCTTGGCCAAGTAGATGCTTGTGACTCCAAGAGGGAGTATTTATGCTCGATAGTAGGTTCATGCATCTAGTAATCTGGGGAAGTGACAGAAATATCTAAGGTTGTAGATGTGATGTTGCTACTAGAGAGAAATCAACAATCTTTTGTTCATGTAACAATTGTATTGTTTACTTTACACATATTGCTTAATGCAATTATCCGTTGCTTGCAAATTAATACTGGAAGGGGTTCGGATGATAACCTGAAGGTGGATTATTAGTCATAGATGCAGTTGGATTACGGTCTATGTATATTGTTGTAATGCCATCGAATCTCATAGGAGTCATGATGACTAGTATATGAATTGTTATGCTTCCTCAATCTATCAATTGCCCCGCTGTAATTTGTTCACCCAGCATGTTATTTATCTTAAGGAGAACACCTCTAGTGAACTGTGGACCCCGGTCCAATATTTATCATTGATACATCATCTACTGTTACCATTTACTTTCTACAAGCAACTATTACCTTCCATATTATACGTTTAATCCTTTGTTTTCAGCAAACCAGTGAGATGACAACCTCACTGTAAGTTGGGGCAACGTCTTGAGTTGGCGTTATGCAGGATTCCAAGTTGTTAGCAACACCTTGGAGTTGTTTCCTTGCTCCTACTGGTTCGATAACCTTGGTTTCATAACTGAGGAAAGACTTGCTTCTGTGCTCATCACACCTTGCTCTTGGGGTCTCCCAACAAGGCTCTATAGTCATAGAGCCGCATCAACCTACTATGAAAGTGATACGTCGGAAACGTATCTATAATTTTTGATGCTCCATTATTGTTTACTATCTACTTTGCTTCGCTTTTTCTACACTTTGAGGTGTTTTTATATCTTTTTTGGAACTAACCTATTAACAAGTTTCCACAGTGCGAGTTGCGTGTTTTCTTCTATTTTTGGTTCCAGAAAGGCACAAAATCAATATTCTCGGAATTGGACGGGACAAAAGCCAAAGTCAATATTTTACCGTGGGCGTCATGAAGTCCAGAAGGGAGACAGAGAGGCGGCACAGGGCCACCACACCCCCTAGGCGCGGGTAGGCCCACCCCGCGCCTGGGTAGGGTGTGGGCCTTCCGGCCGCCTCCCAGCCTCGCCTCTTCGCCTATAAGAAGCCCCCGATGCAGAAACCATAGGAACCCGGTCAAAACTCCACGAAACCTTCTATAGCCATCACCACCGTCGTCCCTAGATCGGGGGATCTAAAGTTCTTCCCGGCACCCTGCCGGTGGGGAGATCATCCCAGAGGCCTTCTTCTCCGGTATGATGCGTGAGTAATTCCACCTTGGACTATGGGTCCATGTAGTAGCTAGATGGTTGTATCTCCTCCTTGTGCTTTCATGTATAGATATTGTGATCTTCGTTCATGATCAAGATATAATCTATTTGTAATCATGCATGTTGTGTTTACGGGGATCCGATGGATATTGAGATTACTATATCAGATTGATTAATGGTTTTGTCTATTTGCTACTATCATGTCTGTGTTGTTTGTGATCTTGCATGCTCTCCGTTGTTAGTAGCTATCTTGGACAAGTAGTTGCTAGTGACTCCAAGAGGGGGTATTTATGCTCGATAGTGGGTTCATGCCTCTAGTTTCTAAGGGAAGTGACCGAAGTCTCTTCGGTTGTAGATGTGTTGTTGCTACAAGGAAGAACACAACGGTCTCTTGTTCATAGAAAAAGTGGATTATTTACCTTACACACTTTGCTTAAAGCAGTTGTCTATTGCTTGCAACTTAATGCTGGAGGGGGTTCGGATGATAACCTGAAGGTGGACTTCTAGTCATAGATGCAGTTGGATGGCGGTCTATGTATATTGTTGTATTTCCCAATCGAATCTCATAGGATCTTTTTGTCTGGTGTTGCATTGTTATGCCTTGCTCAGTTCCTATCAATTGCCCTGCTGTAATTTGTTTACCCTTCATGCCATGTTGTTTATCTAAGGAGAGCACCTCTAGTGAACTATGGACCCCGGTCCAATCTTTACCATTGATACATCTTCCACTGTTACCTGTTTACTTGCTGCAAACTATTACCTTCCACACCATACGTTTAATTCTTTGTTATAGCAAACCGGTGAGCTTGACAACCTCACTGATTCGTTGGGGCAAAGTCTTGAGTTACTGTTGTGCAGATCTCCGCGTTGCTTACAACACCTGTGTGACGTTTCCTTCCTCCTACTGGTTTGATAACCTTGGTTTTTTACTGAGGGAAAACTTGTTGCTGTGCTGCTTCACACCTTGCTCTTGGGGCTCCCAACGAAGCGCTCCTACATCAACTCATCGCTGCATAAGAAAGTTCCAGTGGTAAAGGAACATATTACCTAGGACTTAACAATCAATGTCGCCAATGATTCTTGCGCCGTATATTACGCGTTAACCATGAGATTTGGAATGAGGCGGAGAAGTCAGCTGTATCTTTTCACTCTCACATGGAGTCGGATGTGCGGGTCGTGGCTGTTATCCTCGTAGCGTGCATTAATTGGTAATTCGTAGAGGATATGTATCATATGGGTGGAAACCCTCAACGTCCCACGATAGTTCTGACATCTGAACGGTCTGTATTGCCTATTCCGTAATTCAATAGGTGAGCATGACATACACCAAGGAGACATGCGGGATCGTGGAGAAGACAGTGATTGGCTTGGATCTTAGGTTGAGCTTCAAACCAAGGAAGTTTGAACGGGGACATATTTCCGATCATGCAACAAAGCTTAAGATCTCTCATGGAAAAAGTAACGCACCTCTGCAGAGTGTAAGAACTGTAATTTGTTACTCCCTGTTTCGGGAAGGAGCTACGAACGTGGCAGGAAAGGAACTCCCCGAAAGTTCTGGTAAACCTGTGAAGGCTGACAGACATAGCTTTTCAGAATAAAAGCAACATTTAAAGAAATGTTTACGAAAACCTGCATTGCCTACGAGCTATGGTCTGTGGCTGTAGATATAGTGCATCAAACAATTCTTTCTAGTGAACTTGCTGAGTACGCTCGTACTCAACATATCTTCTTAACCCTTGCTAGATTCTGAAGCCAATACAAACGACGTCTATATCAACTTATGCTCAAGAGAATCATCATCAACAACTCAAGTTCCTCAATAAAGTCAAGAAAGTCAATATATACAACAACTAAAGTGAAGATGAAGTTGCTGATTAGTTAGAAATATAATCTCTAGCTATAGAACCTACCTCTGTAGAGTATTGCAATAGCGGAAATGCAAGCCAAATAGTTAGATGCTACTCTTATTAGCATGATAGTTATGAGTTGATTATTTCTGATTCTTATTTGTAAGAAGTTTATTTCTCTCTCTTTAACCTAGAGTGATATCTGAGTCTTTTGTAAAAAGTCGAGTTGTAACCTATAGCCCTGCCTTGGATCTGCTGTGTTTCTGTTGTACCACTCCGAGGGATATAATACTATTAAACGGTGTTTCATTGTGTTATGTCAACGACTATATTGTACTACATCATGCAGTGATATGCTGGGTCACCTAGTCACATATTTTCTAGTCTAATTAATCTCTTAGCATTCTTGAGACGATGCTAAAATAATACCATTGTATACATAATACATGTGAATAAAATTTAGGAGAAATATACATGGATATTGACTTATCTAAACCTGCATGGATCGTGCGTGTTGCATGTACCGTGACCACATTCCGTTCTTCCAACGGTATAAAATCATATAAAAACGTGTATCATCATGGTCCAAATAGGCCGAGCATATGCACGCGTGGTGCGTGATATGCAATGAACACTGACGCACATCCGACATGGAATTAAATAGCCGTAAATCTATGGTAGTTTGGAACTTTTAGGATATCCTTAATTTTAGTTTAATTTAAAAAATGAACTAGTTTTATGAAAAAATGATGATTTGTTAAATCTTAGGTTTTTTTTACTATAAAAAGGATTAAGGGTACGTTTTAGGATACCACTGCCATCATTATCTCTCGTTGGTCTCCAGGCCGGGCCAGCCGTACGTCTAGCTCCGTGTCGAGCGATATGAGAAAGAAGCCTAGCCCACCTTACTCCAAAAGAACGGGAAAATCATGCGTAGGCACCTCGGATCGTTCCGGTGGCCTAAAAAATGTTGGTGCTTTTGGGCCGTGTCTGGCTAACGGTGTAGCGGAAATCGATACCGCACATATGTACGTGTTGAGCCATCATGGAAGGGTGTTTCTATTCAGGGCTTCACGCGTGAGCACGTCGACACTCGTACTGACATCATCGTGGCACATGACTCATCATCGCGGTCGTCTTCTTCCTCCCACCAACTCCACCTATCGCTGGAACCCTAAGATCTAGGCCTCACCTTCCCTGGTGACGTCATGGATTCATGTCTCTAGTGAGGTCCCGACCAACTTTTCTCTAACCCCGCCCACACACTGCACCCCAAACCTTAAGACATGCACCCTAAGCCCTAAGATCTAGGCCTCACATCCACCAGCGATGTTGCGGCCAGTCGCATCGCCCCGTCTCCAGTGAGATTTTGGCCAGCTTTCCTCTAAACCCTCAGTGTAGTGCTGGAACCCCTAAGGCTTGCACCCTAAGCCCTAAGGTTTAGGCCTCACCTCCACCTACGACATTGTGGTCAACTGTGTCGTCCCAGTCTCCAGTGAGATCTAGACCTCAGCGGAGTTGACATGGCCAGCCGTGTCGTCTCCAGCTCCAGCGAGGTCGGCTACGAATTCTTCTTCCTCCCCGGTCAGCGCGAGAACTAGGCTCGACCCATAGACAATGACAACATAGAGGGAGGGTATATGTCGACACGATAATAGACACGTGAAGCATCAAATAGGATTTGCCCCAGGTCGATGCTATACGCCGCTCGAAGCGGCACATCAGGCTCGCACCGCCTGAAGGGACACAAGATGGCCCGACCCACTACCCTGACCCTTGCAAGATGAACCTGACCCACTACCCTGAGCCTGACTGAAACGACACATCAGTCTTTTAAAATTTCAATACAAATTTAAATCAAAATAAATATCCAAATAATTAGTATACCCTGACTAAAACGGCACATCAGTCTTCTAAAATTTCAATACAAATTTAAATCAAAATAAATAACCAAATAATTAGTATATAAAAAACGTGAACGTTTTTTGAGAATAGTGAACAAACTTTCCAAAATCATGAACATTTTTTTTAGAAAAGCATGACCATTTTTAAAACCTTGAATCAAAAATTCAAAAAAAAGTGAATAATTTTTAGAAAATTCGAACATTTTTCAAAATCCGAAAGCAATTTTATAAAAACATAATTTTAAAATCGTGAATATTTTCAAAAATCATGAACGATTTATGAAACTCTGAACGGGAAAGAGAAACAATAAACAGAATCAAAAAGTAAAAACAAATATTAAAAAGAAGGAAAGAACAAAGCAAGGAAAATGAAAAGAAACAAAAAACAAAGAAGAAAAAGGCAGCAAAAAAATTCAAACCAAAAAATAAACAAGTTGCCCTGAGAACGAACGCGACGACAGACATGGATCTAGAAAACCGTAAAAGGCTCTATGCGCGCCAGCAATCCACACCATAATAAGGTCGGACTCTCACAAATAAATAATGGTTGTCTGAAACTGTCCAATCGGACAAAGGGCAAGTCCCGATAATGTCGTATAAACGGACTACGCGGCACAAACCATTGTATTTTGCCGCATTGCAAGCCTAAATTTGGACTGATTTTGTGATCCACGAGACAACCCAAATATCTTCTTTGTCTAGCTTGGGGCCCCGGCCAACCATGACACACACTGTCTCCCTTCACTCTCATCCAGTAGCCACCCTTTACCGCTGAAACCTAGATCTATGGACGCGCCCCTAACTACAGCGGTCCCTCCCACAACATGGAGGTTGGAGGCTCCATCCTAACACGCACACTAGGACACGTCTCATGGATCACCGGCCGCCCCTTTGGGTGGTACATTCTTACAAAAATCATCCTACCGAAGATTAACTACCAATAAGCCCAAAATGCGGTTCATTTGGAGCGCCTGCGCGCGAACCGCGACGGCATGGCCGCCCACCTCCATCTCCAAGAAGCTCAGGAGGAGTTTGACATGCAGAAGGCTATCGCCTGCTCTCTCTCTAGGAGGAGTGGGGTCTTGTTCGAACGTGACACCCGTTTTATGAGGTTGTTTTCCGTACCCTCGACATTTGAGGGCCCGTGCTCCAGCGACGATGAATAGCGCCTTCCGCTACCTCGGCATCTGAGAGTCTAACTACTCCGACGACAATGAATAGCGTCGTCGATCTAGGGTTAGGGTTACTAGAACTAGTGGAGCAATAAGGACTCACATTTTTGCTGAGCGGATTCCGCGCGCAGCCGATATGATGTCCACTCGTTTTCAGTAGGGTCCATCAACATGGGGCCGATCAGACTGTCCACTCTTTTGTATAGATTCCCTCAAAAACTAGAAAGACTTTATAAACCTTATATGTACCCTTTGAAACTATCAGGAAGTACTTTACAAATCCAGTTCGTAAAATAGAAGGACTCTATAGAACCTTCCCTCGAGCTTCTCAACATACAACGAAGAACTTGATAGATCCCATCCGTAAAATTAACATCAATATATTACAAATTAGACTCGTTTTAAAGAGCTCGCCGTGAGGAAGTCAAATATGCAAACAAAATTAAATTTGTTTTTATTTTGTAAAAGCTACACACTGTTTTCAATTTGTAGTAGAAATAGAAAAAAGAATCTAGAACAGAAATGGAGGGCCCCGCGTTTGCCAAAACGTGTGATTCACTAGATTACTTCAAAATTGTGTGTTTCATGAAACTATACCTTGTAATGCTACTACTTATTTGCTAGTACCATTTTTCATTAATTCGGGACTGTTTATATGTCTAGAAATGTGCAAAGTTGCGCAGCTGATGCGGACCAATGAGAACATTGCCGAGCGCATTGTCATGTTAAGCGGCATTGCTGAGCCACCCCTGAACCGAAGACAGAGAGGTGACGCCTCACCCTCCGCACCGCACGTCGTCCGAAACAGCGATTTCCCTTGCGGAATCACGCACAAGCACAACCTGTCGGGCGCAGGCGTGAGGGGAAGTCACGAACGCCCTCCGGCACGCTCACCACGCGCGCGCAGCGGGTGCCCCGTCGTCGTCGCCGCGCACATGCCTCCGGACTCCGGTGGTCATTCGACCCCCGCGGACCACGGACCATGGCGCGCGGCTCTTTCGCTCGGCGCATAGCCTAGCTAGGCTTGGCGACGCGCGACAGGTTCCGTTCGGTGCCTACTGCCGAGCGCCAGAGCTCTCTCGACGTCGCCGTCCGCGGCGACCGCGCCCTGCAGCTAGCGACCCGCGACCCCGATTGTACCAGTAATCTTCTACTCCTACGTGCATGCACGTCCGCGTCGCCGTCGCCTTGATTGATCGGTTCCCCCCTCCGTAGCCCCAAGTCCTAGCCGACGATGTGTTGTCTCCTTCCTTCCTTGGGTGCCTTGCGACGCAACCCAGCGGCGTGTGGGGTGTGGCCTGAGCCTGAAGATGGGTTTGTTTCCACGGCCCTTTCCGACTGAAACCGAAACCCTGCCAAATCCCCGACCTCATTTTCCTCTACTACTACTATTACCTTGTCGCGGTGTCTGGTGACGATCGAGGTGGCGCGTGCTCGTCGGTCCTTCTTCGAGTTTGACACAATCTGTAAATTTCTCTGTCAGCTGCGCTATGACATTTACCGCCCCACAGCTGCCATGACATTTACTTGACACAAACTGTGTAAATTTCTCTGTCACAGCTCTGAAAGTCTGAAGCTTCGGGTGCCGCGCGCATCTTGAGAAAAGTCTCGGCACAGTAATAATACGTGATGCGGCAACAGCTAGTTACACGGACAGTTCAGAGGAAAGGAAAGAAACATCAAACTAACCCGTCACTTGCAGAAGGCAGTACTGATAAATTAAGGCATCTGCAATCATTATGGAATGGTGAGACTCGGGCCATATAATATACCACCATCATATCATGTGATCGTACGTAAAGTGCAAGAAAGACAATACTACTCCACTCCATATAGCACTAGTGGCTCCACGTACATGGCACACATTCATCCATCCACTATTCTAATTTCTAAGCCTGATGATTATCGTCGGCAGGCAGAAGGATCGCCTCCAAGACGCTTTGCTTTGCCACGAAGAAGCTCCACTGACTGAACCTGATGAAAAAAGAAAAAGATACACCAAAACTCCACCGCCGCTCACCAACTAAAGCGCGCGAAAAAATAGATGATCGCCCACCACATCGCCGTCCGTCCCGCAGATAGGAGGATATATATCTCGACCAATTTTCCTGCTCGTAAGTCGTAACAGTAACGCCTCCTGCAGAAATAGGGATTAGCGGTTAGCAAAAACCAGTAAAGCGACAAGACGGGAGCTGATTATGCCAGCGATTAGATCAGCCGTGGCTAGCTGATCAACCATCGTGTCGGCGTCGTACTGCAGCGAAGGGGACCGAACCCTTAGAGCATCTCCACTTGTTGGTCATTTCTAAGCTGAAATCCGGACTAAAATTGGCTGAATGAAACATGTTTTTGGCCTAAAAATGGCGAGTTTTTCACTCGAGTTTTCAGACCGAGTTTCCAGGACGTTTTTTCCTATCCAAATTCGGCTCAAATTCGACTAATTTTTGGCATGAACATCGAGCAATGTTCGGCCAAATTTAACGTAAATTTAAATATAGTTCGGCGTAAAATTTAAATAGTTTAGCATATAATAACAATATAGTTCGGCCAGTTCATGCTCAACATCTACGTGTTCAGCCAGTCCTTCTTGCACACGAAATATGGGTCGAACTCCCGGATGGCATGCACGATCTCGAGAAAGAGCTTCCGATTCATCCTGAAACGACGCCGAAACACGGCCTCTTAATGCAGCGTCTCGTCCGCGAAGTAGTCGGCGTACAACATGCAGTAGCCCTTCATCCTCTGCCTTGACTTGCACTTTCGGCGACCCTTCGCCAAACCTCCACGCTTCGGCATTGTCGTCTTCACGTACGACCGGGCGAGGGAGGCGAGGATCTGCATGTGCTCTGCATGTTTGGCGGCAACGCCGTTCTTCTCCTCCAGCAACACGGCGAACATCTCCTTGTTGTCGGAGTCCATGGCTGAACCGCAAAATGCCGAATACTTGGCGGGCGAGGTGGTGGAAGCTCACAGCGAAACCGAGCTACAACGAAGTTTGTGCGACGAAAGATGGACTAGGCCGATGGGAAAAGGAGCAGCGACTACGGCGAGCCTATCTGGAGGTGGAGACTGCGGCGAGCTTCACCGGTGAAGTCATGGCGATAGAGTTAGCTGGGAAGCTCTACGCCGCAGTCTAGACGAGTGGGTGTGGGGAATGAGACTGTCTCGCCGATAGGGTTGGTCCACGCCCGTTTTCGCTTCGTCCGGCATTTCCAAGACATTCTCCGAGAATGGCCTAAAAAGTCCAGATCAAAGTTGATCTAAATCCAGACAAAATTCGAATACCGAAAACACGACTGAACCAACTTTTAATATCCAAATAAAAAATAGTCATAGAATCGGCGTTCTAGACATGGCACCTCCACGCTGCTGACTTCTCTCGCCACGCCACGCGGAACCAAACCAAACCCCGAAAGGAGACGAGCCACACAGTCAGAGAGAGAGCAACGTCGCAGCTCGCGGCATGTTTGTCTCGGCCCACGGCGTGCGTAGTAGGCCCATCTCCAAGCCCACGACACGGAAGTTGACCGTTCACCCAATGCCCTCCCACATTCCCCAAACTACCCTTCCCGTGTATCAAACAACGGACGAGAATGCCACATCCCACGCCAGCGCGCCACTTGCGCTCTTCTCACGAGGCCGGCGCGGCACCAGGCACCGGCACCGGCACAGGCCGGCCAGCAGTGGCACGCTCGTAAATACGTCGGCCCTGCCTGGTCCCGAACGGTACCCCCCGACCCAGCTGAGCCCCGTGTGTGTGTGAGAGAAGGTTCAAAATATTTCGAAATAGGCTGCGCCGCTCCGTCCCCTTCCTCCGCCTCGTTCCCCTGTCCGCCCTTCTCGGGCTTCTCGCTCCTCAGATCCGACCTCAGCGCACGCCGAAAAACCCGACCTCGCCGCCTCCTCCCCAACTCGCGCGGAGCTCTCGATCCAGCTCTGTCGGCGCTTCCAAGCCAAGCCAAGCCACGGGAGAGGGATTGAGAGATTCTTCTGCCTTCCAGTCCACTCCATCCCCAGAGAAAGCTCCCTTTCCCCCTACCCACCCACCGCCACCACCACTGCCGAGCACACTGACTGACCCACCACCACCACTAGCAGTATTAACCCCTAATAATCCCGCCGGTAATCATCTAGCCTCATGGCGTCCTCCCTCACGCCGCGCAGCGCATGCCCGGTGAGTTTCCTCAATCTCCATTGCGATTTCCGCCCTCCATCTCTTTCTTTTCTTTCCTCGCACAGTTTCTTCTTCATCCGCTGGATTTCTTTCTTCTCCCCCTGCGGTCTGTAACAACGTCGTGAATCGTGATGGTGGCGTCGCAGAAGGAGAACCTGGGGAGCGCGCGGCGAGGCATGGGGCTCAAGCCGACGCCGCGCCGCAATGTGTTGTCCACGATCAACAACGGCGGGGTGAACGGCGAGCCGGCGGCGGCCGACGCCGGCGGCAGCGGCAGCGAGACGGGGGCGCCCGCGCTCGAGTTCGGCGGGAGGGACGACGTGGAGCGCCTGCTTGCCGAGAAGATGAAGGGCAAGTCCAAGAACGACTACAAGGTGCCTTCTTTTTTTTCTCGGCCTTCTTTCTGCTAATCTTGCCAGACTTGCCTGTCACGACTTGCGTGAGTGCGGTTTTCTTGAATCGGATGGGTTTGTGCAGGGGAGGACCGAGCAGATGAGCGAGTACATCAAGCGGCTCAGAGCCTGCATCCGGTGGTACGTGGACCTGGAGGACGGCTACCTGGCCGAGCTGGAGAAGCTCCGGGCGCAGATTGATGCAGAGAATACCCGGCACGCAGAGTTTGGTAATCATCCTACCGCCCCCCTTCTGTATTGCTTTCAATTTCATCATCATCTGACGAGTTTCAAATGAGTCATTTATTGCACTTCTGTACTAGTATTTGGTCATCAGTTCATCGTCTGCTGGTGTTCAACTTCAATTAGTGACCGTTACACAGAGTTCAGTACTTTATCCGGCTCTTCCTTTTGTGACTGTCTGATCATTCCGATAGTAAATCTGAGGCATTTTTAGCGCATTTTGTTTGGTCATCAGTTTATCTTCTGTGGTGCCACACTGTTAATAAAGTCATCCATAAGTGAAAAACTATGCCATATTCTTACGATTTAATCTTCATTGGATTGCCTTTGCAGAGGCTCAGCTCAGTGGTGCCTTTGAAGAGTTGATAGCTGCAAACTTAGAGATGACAGCACGGTGTAATTCAATGGAGGAAAGCCTGAACAAGGAGAAGGCTGACAAGCTGGTCAGAACTCTCACCATACTATTACATGTTTACAGACTTGAGGCACAACTTTAATTTCTCAATATTCAAACTGGCAGATTGCTGTAGAGTCTTATGAGAAGGAAAGACAGGAAAGGGAGTCAGCGGAGGCTTCACGGGACGTGCTGACAGTTGACCTTGAAAGGGTTACTCATGAGGCAAAGCGGTTTAGTGAGCAGGTAGAGATCCAAATTATGATGTCTTTACATGATTTTAGATATCATAATTCCTTTTGCTAATTGCAAAATTTGTGAACCAGCTGAAAATGGTCCAAGACACAAACAAAAGACTTCAGGAATACAACGCCAGCTTGCAGCAATACAATAGCAATCTTCAAGCTGATACATCGAAGAATGGAGAAATCATTTCAAAGCTGCAAAGGGAGAAGAGTGCAATGATGGAAGCCATGACTAATTTGAAAGATCTTAACAACTCAATCAAGAACCAGTTGGATTCTTCCATGGTAAGTTTGTTTGTGACTGAACTCATTATTGTACTATGTTTTAGTATTTTCTGTTAACTATTTCTTTCATATGTTGATAGTTTTCACATTCTATTTATACTCTTTCAGACTTCCCAGAAAGAAGCTATTAGAGTGAAAGAAGAACTTAGAAAAGAAGTAGAGTGCCTCAGAACTGACTTACATCAAATTAGAGATGATCGCGATCAGTCTGTTGCTCAAGTGAATACCTTGACTGCCGAGCTGGCTACATACAGCGAGCAGGCTAGAAAGTCTTCACAAGACTGCGCCGTTTTAAGTTCAAAAGTGTCAGCCTTTGAGGTTTGTGCTTTCAGTTCATTTGGTAAACTTTCATGTGACTACTTGGCTTATCATTATGCTTGTTTTCAGGAAACGTGCAATTCACAGCAAGAACAAATTGAAACATTGCAGAAGCACCTTACAGATGCCACTGAGAAGCTAAAGGTTAGAAAAGCATATCTTGTACTAGCTCATATTTTTTTAATATGTTGCAGGGAAATATTCAATGAAGTTTGATATCACTATTTACTTATGCAGCATGCTGATGTGACTGCAATCGAGGCGATGACAGGATATGAAGAACAGAAGGTGACAATTAAAGATCTGGAAGAGCGTTTGGCATATGCAGAGTTCCAAATCATTGAAGCTGACAAGCTACGAAAGAAGTTGCACAATACTATATTGGTAATACTTATTTAATTTCTGCAGGGGTTCTCATCTAAATGACTTAATTTATTGTCACCGAGTCATAAACAAAGATTGAAATACCATGCATACTTCTCTCTTCTTATTGATTGGGCTCTTATTTGCAGGAACTAAAAGGGAATATTAGGGTATTTTGTAGGGTTCGACCCCTTCTTTCTGATGGTGATTCTAATAGTCAGGAAGAAGCCCTAATTTCTTATCCATCATCCGTGGAAAATGCTGGGCGTGGTATCGACTTAATAAATAATGGTGAATATGCCTTTTCACACATTCTGCTGGTTATATTAAATAATTTCTACAGTAAAATATAATGAGATATTATGGCTTTTGGTTTTGCATTTTGTAGGTCAAAAGTGTTCATTTTCATATGACAAGGTTTTCAGTCATAGCGCTTCACAAGATGATGTGTTTGTCGAAATGTCCCAGCTTGTTCAAAGTGCACTCGATGGATACAAGGTAACCACTTTTCATTACAAACTGAACTGTAGTTGCTATTTGGGGTTGGAAGTGCCATTCATTCTATTTTATTAATTAGGCAGTACTGTATGTTTACAAATGTAATATTTTAGTATCTGGTATATTCCACAGTTATCTTTCTTTTTCCAAAACACTAGGTGCCACTATTTTACTAATTTACACATCTGCTGAATTGTCTCTATCCACCACTGCCACAATCAGTTTTCTTGAACGTTTTTTTTTACCAAACCACAAGATATCATGGAACTACAGTGCAATATGCACATCCTCTTACAAGTGCATATTCGCGTGGTTTTGTGTCGTGCTAAGAAATAACTATCTAATCATGCACATTATAATCACTCCTGTATCACTATCATCCTGGAGCTTTCAGCTTATTTATAGGTTTCAAGAGCCTTTTTATGCATGTCTCTGTGCAATTATTAGTTTGTTCAGTTATGTGTTATGCTAAATTAACCTTTGCCTGGTGCAGGTATGCATATTTGCATATGGCCAAACAGGATCTGGTAAAACATATACGATGATGGGTAAGCCAGGGCGTGATCAAAAAGGCATTATACCTCGATCCTTGGAGCAAATTTTCAAGACTAGCCAATCTCTAGAATCTCAAGGATGGAAGTACTGTATGCAGGTTACTCCTTGCATTGCATTACAATCTTAGCTTCTGAAATCATGTATTACCTATATTGTTAAGACATTTGCTAATATTGAATCCTATATGCAGGCATCAATGTTGGAAATATATAATGAGACAATTCGTGACTTGTTAGCACCAGGACGCTCCAACAATGTTGAGATGTCTGCCGGTAAACAGTACACCATCAAGCATGATGCCCAGGGAAACACAACGGTCTCCGATCTTACAACTACTAATGTTTTCAGTACTGCTGATGTGACGTCGCTTCTAGACAAAGCATCTCATAGCAGGTGATTCATATCGAGAGTATACAGAGTAAATATGGTATTCATTATGTTATTTAGTTTCTATTGAATCTGATTTGAGCACCTCGTATAAACAGGTCTGTCGGTAAGACCCAGATGAACGAGCAATCTTCACGGAGTCATTTTGTTTTCACTCTAAAGATATTTGGATCGAATGAGGTAGGTCACTTCTCCCAGCTTTGAGTGTAAGAAGCGCGGTATGAAACTTTACAATTGTCGTGCCAATAGCCACTGACATTATTATATCCTAAAATGTTAACCATGTCATATGTATCAAATGCATTATTTATTTCAAATTCTTGCATACAAAGTGGACACAGATATTAAGAATATATCTTGTTCTTTATCTCATTGCAGAGCACAGGCCAGCAAGTACAAGGCGTGCTTAACCTGATTGATTTGGCCGGGAGTGAGCGTCTTGCTAAAAGTGGCTCAACAGGTGATCGCTTGAAGGAAACTCAGGTGAGCATTTTCATTTCAGCATGAAAGGTGAACTATGTTCCTGGGATTCGGTAATGTCACCGATCTAACAGTCCTGTTTGCTGATGTTTTAGGCAATCAACAAAAGCCTGTCAGCCCTCAGCGATGTCATCTTTGCGATCGCGAAGAACGATGACCATGTGCCCTTCAGGAACTCGAAACTTACATACCTCTTGCAGGTAAACCCACTGACCGCCATATAAAATCCCAATCTCCGTCGTGCATACATGTTAAACAGACATACTTACATCAAACATTACACTTACTGCAGCCTTGCCTCGGCGGGGACTCGAAGACGCTCATGTTCGTCAACATCGCGCCAGAAGCGTCCTCCGTCAATGAAACAGTCTGCTCCCTGAGGTTCGCCTCGAGGGTGAACGCCTGCGAGATCGGGGTAGCGAGACGTCAAACACAGGCTCGATCCTCGGACAACAGGCTGAGCTACGGGTGAAGCTCCTCCCCTTAGTGGCCGTCATAACGTGATACCTAATGGGGGATAATGCGATACATAATGGGTCGGCTTGTTGGCTGACTTGGCCATGAGCTGGCGACGCGCGCGCGGCGGCTGGCCTCTTGTAACATGTACAGTAGGGAGAGTGGCAGAGCGTGCGCCGTGGCGGCGAGCGAGCAGGAGAGCAGAGAGCCTGCTTTGCTGCCACGTTTTCTGTTGTAGTAGTAGCTGATTTGAGATTTTTTTGGGTAATGTAACTGGGCGTCGTTTACGCTGTATTCTTTTTCTTGAGTGACAGACCGCGTGTTGCAGGCCGCAGCAGAGAGTATTCTGAATTAGTGGATATTTTGTGCGTCGTGAATGAAACGATGGTGATATAATAACGGATAACGTGGTGCTGCGTAAGCGGCTGGTGACCATCTCATGTTTGTTGTGATAGAATGTTGAGACTGTTTCAGGATAAAAAAGGGTTTTTAACTCTGCACTTGTCTTCCTTTACCGACATATTTTTGTTGGATGGTTTTTTCTGTTCTGAAGATCCTCCTACTGAACAACATATACACGGGATAAATCAAGTAAAATCCTATTACTCCATCCGATCCAAATTAATTCGTTTACCAACATATTTTTGTTATTTTGTTCTGAAGATCCTCCCACTGAATAGCATATACACGGGATAAATCAAGTAAAATCATATTACTCCCTCTGATCTAAATTAATTGATTGATTGAGAAGTGAAAATGGGAATATGAAGCTCAGGTCAAAAGAAGCCTGAAAGAAGAACACCACATTCAAGCTTATAGTGTCCTGACAAAACACTTGTTGTCAAGTCTAAAGCTCTTTTGCTCAACTCAAGCGGCGAGCTAGCATACATAACAGAGTTGCTGGATTCCAGAACGTGCGAGTGCGCCGTGACGTGGGTCTCTCAGGCGACCCGTTCTTGTTAGATAGATCTCTAACGTGACTGGGCCCAACGGCCCAGCACGCCCCCTAACTGCGCCCTGATCGGGGGCGCCCATCCTTATCTAGGACGGTGGGCCCCTGTCGCCAGCGCTATATAAAGTGGTGGGGAGCCGGCAGCACGACCTACGAGGTTAGCCGTGCCCTAGCCGCCCCACCTACAAGCCAATCCGATCTAGGCTAAGCGCTGCGCCGACGGGAAGCTCCACTGCCGCCACACTCACCTCCTACCACCCATGGCCAACGACGGAGGTTCTAGCTCCGGCACCAGCTCGGGGATTCCCTCTGGTTCGTGTTTGTCGAGCCAGGGAGCAGGTAGAGTTCGTCTCGGTTCTCTCTCTCTGTTCTCGATCTATTAAAGGTGATGTATAGTGCTACTGTTAGATCTAGACTAGATCCGTGGTAAAGTCTTATGCAACATTGGTATCAGAGCCATGGTTTTAGTTGCTAGATTTTACAGTGCTTATTGTAGAAAGTAAAAAGGTTCAAAAGAAAGGATAGATCCAAAGTGCGCCTGCCTTATGGCCGCGCTGTTCCTCTCGATCTAGATGGGCATCCATTATGGAGACATCTAGAAGAAGAACAAACCCTTCGGGGCAAAGAAAAACCCTAGATCTAAAGCCCCAAAAAGATTCCGAACGTACCCCATAGATCCCCAAAAGAAAAGAAAAAAGGGTCTCCTCCGGCCATCACCGGGAAAGTCTTCGCCCCACACCTCGGCCACTTGACGACGGTGCACCCACTCTCGGGTGGATGCACACATCGGCAAGGAGCAAGGTGGGGGGCGCCGCCGCAGTTTCATTTTGGACCAAGTAACAAAAAAAAGGGGGAAAAGGAGCAAAGGCTCTACCGCCGCCCCTCTTGACGGTGGTGCGCCCACCCTCGGGTGGACGCACCGCCGGCAAGGAGGACGGGGGGGGGGGCACGGCTCACGGAGAAGAGGAAGAGGGAGGGGCGTGCGGAAACGCGGCCTCCTCGCCTCGGACCTCCCCGCCGGTGGAGAAGAGGAAGAGGGAGGGGCGCGCGGAGACGCGGCCTCCTCGCCTCGGCCCTTCTCGCCGGAGTCGCCTCGATCCGACGGCCCCGACGCGCCGCCGACGCGTGCCGCCGACGCGGGGCAACCGTGTGCAAGACACGGCGCCGCCACGGTCGGGACACCGCGCCGCCGCGGGACGGGAGCGCCAAGGACACGGGAGGGAGGCGGTGACCACGCGGGGCTGCCGGCGGCCGGAGACGCGGCGCCGCCGCGGTGGCCACGCGGAGAGGCCGCGGACCACGCGGGGCTGCCGGCGCACGGGACGCGGCGCCGCCGCGGTGGCCACGCGGGAGGGGGCAAGGGGGAAAAGTGGCTAGGGTAAAGGGGGGGGCGGCGGCTGGGGGTTATATACCCCCGACCAGCGCGCCGAGCCGTTGGATCTAGGGCGACCCCCATCAACGGCTCAGATCGTGCGCGGGCGGTGGCCGACGCGGACGGGCCACGCGGGCCACGCGGACGGGCCACGCGGGCCACGCGGTCGGCAGCAGACGAGCGGGCCACGCGGGCCACGCGGTCGGCGGCAGCCACGCGGGCCACGCGGTCGGCGGCAGACGCGCAGGCCACGCGGGCAGGCCGCGGAGCCAGGCGGGCCGCCTGCTGGGCCGAGGCAGGCCGCTGGGGGCGGGCGGCAGCCAGCTGCGCAGCGCGCGCGGGCGGAGCAGGCTATGTGCCGCACGGTGCGGCGCGCGGGTTGGCGGGCAGGCCGGCTGGGCCGGTCCAGTCCGCCCAGTTTTGGCCCAGTTAACCAGTTTTCTCTGTTTTTTAATTATTACAGAGTATATTTAATTGTTTTTTAACTGTTTTTGCTTAGTTTTAAACAGTTTTTTGTACAGTTTTCTCTAGTCCTTTTACTTTTAAGTATATTGTGACTAGAGAACATTATAGAGGCAGATTTTTTCTGTAAAGTTCAAAGTATAAAGAAAGTTGTAATTAAGTTTCCGCTGCAAATAGTCTTTTTTCAAAATTGCAAATAGATGGTTTAAATTGCAATAATGCAATAAAAGTTGATTAAATCTTGACATAAAGATGTGATTAAAGTGATTATGCCTCATGCTATTAATTGACCAACGTTATTAATAATCATGACCATAATCTTTTCCTATTAAGTATTAAAGGTGCATTTAAATTTATTTCTGCCCAACGGTGATGTATTTTTAAATAGCACAAAACGATTGCATGCTTAATTTATACCAACGTTGAATTAACGCATACAGTTGTTTTACTTGGTGATCTCACATCTTTTGTGATTTTCAGGAGGTCTCAACCTCATGGCATGTTTGAAGGACATCCCGCTCCTAAGGGGGGACAACTACTCCGAATGGAGGAAGAAAGTTGACTTGGCGTTCGTATGCGCCGAAGTGGACTGGGTGGTTGACACCAAGCAACCAGTCAAGCCCGATGACCCGGTCAGGGGGGCTGCTGAGGAAAGTGCTGACTTTGAGAAAAGGAAGAGGGACCATGCTCCATTGGAGCTGGCCTACTCTATTGATAACCAGAAATGGGTGAATGCCAACAAGAAGACTCTGGCCTTCGTAAAGAACACAATTGAGAACGCAATAGTGGGCTCAATTGGAGAGTGTGCTACCGTGGGCGAGTATCTCGCCAAGATAAAGAGCCAGTTCACTGGCTCTTCAAAGATGTATGCGACCCAGCTGTTAAAGCAGCTGGTTACTGAAAAGTACACGGGAGGACCCCACGGAATAAGAGAGCACATCTTGAGGATGTCAAACATGGCAGCAAAGCTCAAGCCCATGGATGAGGACCTCGAACTAAAGCCAGCACTCTTGGTGCACCTTGTGATGGCCTCACTTCCACAGCCTTTTGAAAACTTTGTAATAAACTATAATATGTCCCCTGAAAAGTGGGACATAGAAAAGACCATTGGGATGTGCTCCCAGGAAGAGGAAAGGCTGAAAGCCCTTCACGGCGGTTCTCTGAACTTCGTGAAGGACAACAGGAAGAGAGGCTTCACAGGTGGCAACCATGGTGGCTCACCCTCCAAGCCCCATGGCAAGGGTCCAATGCAGCACCAGTACCAGCATCACCAGTCCACCCCTGGGGAGAAGGATCAGTGCCATCACTGCAAAAAGACTGGGCACTACAAGAAGGACTGTCCAGTTTGGCTAAAGTACATCATGGCCAAGAATGGTAAAGATATTGTTTCTTTTGTTAATGAATCTTTGTATGAAAAGTTTACTAGATCCACTTGGTGGATTGATTCTGGAGCAACTGTTCACGTTGCCAACTCTTTACAGGGGTTCCATTCGACAAGGACCACACCAAGAAGAGAAAGATGCATTGAAGTGGCGATAGGAATAGAAGCAGAAGTGGAGGCCATTGGTGACGTCCCTCTGGAGCTGGCTGATGGCTCTTTGCTTTTGCTCAAAGATGTACTTTTCGTTCCTTCATTACATAGGAATTTAATAAGTGTTTCCTGTTTGGACAAAGATTCTTACGAATGTTATTTTGGAAATGGCAAGTGTGCCATTTGGTTGAAAGACAAATGTGTGGGTGTTGCTACATTATTTGATAAGTTATATTTGTTATCTTTGCATGAGAAAGTTTTTTCTGTGTGTGATGTGAATGAAAAAGTTTCCTTGTCGAACAAAGAACAAAAGAAAAGAAAGCGAACTCTTGACTCATCGAAACTATGGCACTGCAGACTAGGCCATATTTCGAGGGGAAGAATAGAAAACCTCGTTAAAAGTGACATTCTTCCTCCGTTAGAGTTTTCCGACATAGAACAATGCATAGATTGCATTAAAGGAAAGTATGTCAAACAAATTAAAAAGGGTGCAAACCGAAGCATAGCTACACTAGAAATAATCCACACGGATATTTGTGGACCGTTTCCGGTGAAAAGTGTGGATGGATATGATTCATTCATAACATTCACGGATGATCACTCCCGGTATGGTTATATTTATCCAATCAAAGAAAGATCTGAAGCGTTGGATAAATTTAAAATTTTCAAAGCTGAAGTAGAAAATCAGCACGATAAAAGAATCAAAATAGTTCGGTCCGATCGTGGGGGAGAGTACTACGGTCGGCATACTCCATATGGACAAGTACCAGGACCCTTTGCAAGGTTCCTGCAAGAAAACGGAATAGTCGCCCAGTATTCTATGCCGGGCGAACCTCAGCAAAACGGAGTAGCTGAAAGGCGCAACCGTACCCTTATGGATATGGTGCGCAGCATGATGAGCTATTCCACCCTCCCATTGGGATTATGGATGGAGGCGCTTAAAACCGCCATTCATATTCTCAACAGAGTACCAAGTAAGTCGGTGCCCAAAACACTGTATGAATTGTGGACAGGCAGAGTCCCCTCTCTGCACCACTTGAGGGTCTGGGGGAACCCAGCTGAGGCAAAAGTTTTCAATCCAAACATCGCAAAGTTAGACCCCAAAACAGTATCTTGCCATTTTATTGGCTATCCAGATAAGTCCAAAGGCTATCGTTTCTACTGTCCCGACAGATACACAAAGTTTGTAGAAACGAGACATGCAGTCTTCTTGGAGGACGAACTCATGAGGGGGAGCACGGTAGCTAGGAAAATTGATCTTGAGGAGAATAGGGTGCATGCACCTAATCCGATGACTCAGGAGCCATTTTTCTCGCTACCTGTTGTGCCACCATTTACAACCCCTGAGGTTGTGGTGCCGGCACCTGTTGTGACTCCACACGTGACAACAATGGGCGAAAGTTCGGAACCTGTCCATCAGGAGCCACCTGAACTCACTGTTGAGCACGAAAGGGAGCCAGAACGGTCACCTACTGTAAATGTGCCTGAGCCACAGGCAAGAAATGAGCAAGAGTCTGATGAACTCAGACGGTCTAAAAGAGAACGAAGACCAGCCATTTCCAAAGATATCTACAAAGTTTACAATGTAGTTCATATGGAGGGCGATCCTACCTCATATGAAGAAGCCATGAGTAGCCCTCACTCAGCCAAGTGGGTAGAGGCAATGGAAGATGAAATGATATCGATGAGTTCCAACAATGTTTGGGACTTAGAGGAAATTCCCAAAGGAGCCAAGACAGTAGGATGCAAGTGGGTCTACAAAACAAAGTATGACTCCAATGGAAATGTAGAAAAGTATAAAGCTAGACTCGTGGCAAAAGGCTTTACGCAAAGAGAAGGCGTAGATTACAATGAGACTTTTTCTCCGGTCTCATGTAAGGACTCCTTCAGAATCATCATGGCGCTAGTTGCACATTTTGATTTAGAGTTACATCAAATGGATGTCAAGACGACATTTCTAAATGGAGATTTAGAAGAAAATGTTTACATGAAACAACCCAAGGGTTTTTTCATGGAGGGGAAGGAACATATGGGATGCCGCCTAAAGAAATCCATTTATGGGTTAAAGCAAGCCTCTAGGCAGTGGTATTTAAAGTTTAATGATACCATTAAAAGATTTGGATTCAAAGAAAATGTTGAGGACAATTGCATTTATGCAAAATTCAAAAGTGGGAAATATATTTTCCTAATTCTATATGTGGATGATATTCTGCTTGCTAGCAGTGATGTTAGTCTACTACTAGAAACAAAGAAGTTCTTGTCATCAAACTTTGACATGAAAGACCTTGGTGAAGCATCTTATGTTTTGGGCATAGAAATTCACCGAGACAGAAAAAATGGAGTGTTAGGACTGTCGCAGAAAGCGTATTGTGAAAAGATTTTAAAGAAATACAATATGCATGCGAGTAATTCAACACCTGCTCCCATAGTCAAGGGCGACAGTTTTGGGAAATCCCAATGTCCAAAGAATCAATATGAGATCGATCAAATGAAGTCAGTACCATATGCTTCGGCTGTTGGAAGCTTACAGTATGCACAAGTGTGCACTCGCCCTGATTTAGCATTTATCACCGGGGTACTCGGTAGATATCAAGAGAATCCAGGCATAGAGCACTGGAAGATGGTGAAGAAAGCTTTGCGCTATGTGCAAGGCACAAAAGGCCTCATGCTAACATATAGACGATCTGATTCCCTAGAGATAAAAGGGTATTCAGATGCAGATTTTGCGGGAGATAAAGACGACCGAAAGTCCACGACAGGGTATGTCTTTACTCTCGCAGGAGGTGCTATTTCGTGGAGAAGCGCCAAACAGTCGATAGTTGCATCATCTACGATGTATGCAGAATTTATAGCATGCTATGAGGCCATGGGACAGGCGTTATGGTTAAAGAAATTCTTACCCGACTTGAAAGTGGTTGACTGCATCAGCAGGCCACTAAAGATGTACTGTGACAACGAGCCCGCGGTATTTTATGCTCACAACAACAAGTCGAGTAATGCTTCAAAGTCTATAGATATAAAGTATTATGTTGTGAAGGACAAAGTCCAGGATCAAACTATAAGTCTCGAGCATATAAGGACAAAGGATATGCTTGCGGATCCGCTAACGAAAGGCTTACCACCCAATGTGTTCAAGGAACACATAGCCGGCATGGGTTTAACGGCAAGCCTATGATTCCTGGACTATAGAGGCCCAAAAGTAACAGAATTTGTTTCAGAACATGAAGGTATATAGTGGCTGTCTGATTCTATCGGCAATTGAGCTGAGACGATGAAACATGCTCTAGGTATCATTCTGTGATGAAATAAGTAAAGAACAAGGTTAAAAGTAAAGTCGAGATCTAGGGGGAGAATGTTAGATAGATCTCTAACGTGACTGGGCCCAACGGCCCAGCACGCCCCCTAACTGCGCCCTGATTGGGGGCGCCCATCCTTATCTAGGACGGTGGGCCCCTGTCGCCAGCGCTATATAAAGTGGTGGGGAGCCGGCAGCACGACCTACGAGGTTAGCCGTGCCCTAGCCGCCCCACCTACAAGCCAATCCGATCTAGGCTAAGCGCTGCGCCGACGGGAAGCTCCACTGCCGCCACACTCACCTCCTACCACCCATGGCCAACGACGGAGGTTCTAGCTCCGGCACCAGCTCGGGGATTCCCTCTGGTTCGTGTTTGTCGAGCCAGGGAGCAGGTAGAGTTCGTCTCGGTTCTCTCTCTCTGTTCTCGATCTATTAAAGGTGATGTATAGTGCTACTGTTAGATCTAGACTAGATCCGTGGTAAAGTCTTATGCAACAGTTCTCTGCTGCCATTTGACCAGCTCAACCGATGGTGCTATTTTTAAAGCGAGCTCTCACCTCAGAACCATTCCTTTTTCTTCTTCACGAAGGAGACACGCCCATCACACGCCTCTCTGTCGACATGCCACCTTGCCTATGTCACAGGTTTTCATTTTCTATTCTATATCAACATTGGAGTGCACTAATATCTGTAGCATCAGGACAAGCAACAATCCAAAAACCGAATAATAAAATATGCGCTATGTGTGTATACTCCCTCAGGCCTCGGTTCAAAATACAAGATGTTTTAATTTTTTTTTTAAATCGTATATATCTAGACCTCTTTTAATGTATAGATTCGGAGCAAAATGAGTAAACATACATCTAAAAAAGTCTAGATATATGCGCTTCAGAAAATGGGAAGTGGGTGTCGACCACTTGGCTAGCCGCACGCAGCTGTCTAGGAGCACGGCCCGTGACCCGGGTTCGAGCGCTGGCTGGCTCGCTCGGTTGTGCCCCGAGGTCTTCTTCTTAATACAATTTCATTCTTTTCTCATTGGACTTTTTTAAAAAAAAAGCTAAAACATCTTATATTTTGAAACGAAGGAGGTACCTTGGAGGGCATGTCATACATGTGGTAATCTCATAAAAAAGAAAAGCCAAGGCTTTCATCTATTATTAATAATCTTGAGACTAGAGGCATGGCCTATAGGAACAATCTTCAAAGTGCTACACTTGCCTACAAGAGGAAGACACTGTGGACCGCATCCTGATTCAGTGTGTATATGCGAGAGAGGTTTGGATAGGATGTTTGCAACGAGCAGGGCTAGAGATCATGCAGCCACAATAGGGGGAATCTAGAGTCCTGGTGATTGGAGGAGAGAGACAATACAAAGCTCGGAGAGACGCAAGTTTGACATAATGGTTATCCTCACATGCGTGGATGTTGTTGAAACAACCCAATGCGCGAGTGTTTGGTAACATGAGAGAGAAGGCCATAACTGCTGGAGCGTATTCACAAGAAGTTTTAGAGTTGGATGTTAGAGGCTAGAGGAGAGAGGTCAATCATCCTCGAGAGTAGTCTTTAGATTCTATAGTTAGAGTTAGAGGTAAGCATGTGTGTACGGTGTCCAAGGCCTTTGTCCGCAAAATGACCTCAACCTCTTGTAAATTGTCGTCGTTTTCTATAAAAATATGGTACGCCGTTGGCGTACTCTCTAAAAAAGATAATCTTGAGACTTTAGTGAAAGTATAAGCTTTATGAGAGTAGGAGATAGAACAAAAAGTTAATCAAATCGACATATTGGTAGTCTACTGGGAGACTGCTAATGCTGGGTGCAAACATGTCAAGGAGTGACTTAAAAAAAGGCTTAGCAGCTGGAATAGAAAACTACTATCTCTTGGTAGAAATTTCTCACTAATTCGGTACTAATCAATATAGTACTATATATAATTTATTCATTCCCATCACCCAAAGGAATCTTAGATAGATTAGATTATTTTTTATCAAGATTTGTTTTGCAAGGGCATAGCAAGAAAAAGAAATACCGACCGGCTAGATAAGTTGTTGTTGCCGGCCTAATGTTCATGACCTCGGTCTCAGGTTAAAAATGCAGCTCTACAATATAAATGGCTTTAAAAGCTTCTTACCGGAGATAGAGTGTGGCAAACTCTTCTAAAAATAAAATATGTTGGCTGAATATGTCACATGTTTACTGAAAACCATGTAACTAGCATTTTTTTGCCGAGTCTAATGGAAACAAAGAAATATTTCTTTACTTTGGATCATTTAATATTAAGGATGGATCAGAAATTAGATTTTAGGAGCATAAGTGATTAGAAAATATCACACTCTGATAGCAATTTCTATCTCTCTACAACAAAGTTTGTCATAAGAGCGATACAACCGTTATAGTTTTGGATTCATCTCCACTGAACATGACGTTCATACTAGATCTAATTGGTCAAACACCCGCGACATTGGAATGCTCTTTTAGAGTGATTGGCAGCGCTCCAATTGTCGCAAAGGGCCTAATGAATTTCGATAGAATTTGCACGAGAACGGTAAATTCTCAATGGACTCTATGTATGGAGGAGAGGTTCAACCGGAAGTGGTAGTTGAAAACAACAACAACAACAACAAAAATTAAAATAAAAATGTCACTCAAGATTAAAAAAATTATGTGTCACCGTATGAAGGAGTAATCCTTCGTAAGGACTAACTTGCAAAAAGTAACTCGCATGGGAGTACAAAGTGTGTGTCCTATCGTCCTAATGTGGCAATCAATGCAAAGCTGCTCGTTTTATATGGTATATCGTCTATGTAACTTATTATAGTTTGTATCTCCGTTTATGGTTATTTCTATATTTTGTGAAGAATCGAGACTTGCTTATCACAGTTGGAGGATAAGGTGAGGAATATTTTTACCCCACTCCTATCACAAAAAGTGATATTCCGATCGGTCCTTGTTCACCGCAGACGACTTACTTTTGCTTGCCATTAAATTGTGCGGGTGTACATCTTAATAATGTAGACGCCAGTGTAAGCTATTTAAACCACTTTGATGTTGTCTTAAGACTTACTATGTGTACCCATTGTAAAAAGAAACTGTGAGTTGGTCGACATAAACTCACGCCCTTTCGTGAACTGCATAAGCTAGGATCCCGATTCTCTGAAAATATCAAAAACCAGGCAGCCAAAAAAACAGAGGCGGGACCCGGACCCACGTCGCGCCTGCAGAATATAATCCTGCGCGTCCCTCCTCATCGGCATATCTGATGTGAGCACGTAGTGGATTGCCATTTCATTCCTTGCCTTTTCTCCTCTCCAGACAGACAGCCTGTGATTTCCTTCCTTCTTCTTCTTCTTGCTGCTGCCGGGGAAAGCCTTAGGGAGGCGGCGGCGGAGACCAAGAACAAGGAGAAGATCCAGCTGTGTTCTGTTCTTGTGGTTGGTAGGTAGGCGGCATGGATGTGGAGATCCAGCAGCCGCAGGAGGTGGGCAAATCCAGGATCGTGAAGGTGGACAAGGACGAGGCGTGGGAGCTCTTCACCAGCCAGGCCAGCAACGAAGGCCGCACGGTGCGTGGGTTCATCCATCCCATCCATTTCCCAATTCCTTCCCTCCCTGACTCACTCCACTGGACCTAGTCTCTCCAGTACCAGTACTGCCCTTGTTGATTCTCTGTCCAATTCTCTGTTTCCCTTAGCTTGGCCTAATTTCTTGTGTTCTTGTTCATCCTCTGTTTTCGTGTTCATTGCAATTGATGAGAAATATAACCTGCACCCGAAATTATCCCTCTGATGTACTGGTGATGTGCAGGTGGTTGCGCACTTCGGGGCGTCGTGGTGCGTGACGTCCCTGTCCATGAACTACAAGTTCGAGGAGCTCGCGCAGACCCACCCCGAGATGCTCTTCCTCTTCGTCGATGTCGATGATGTCCAGGTACTCATTCATTCATTCCAAAATTCTACTCGTCCTATGGCTTAGTTATTGTTTATTAGCTTAGACTGAACTTTCTTCAGAGAAGACAGCGTGTGAGGGCCTTATTAGTACGTCATTAAGGCATAAAGTGATTGTGATGTTTCGCCCTGTCCCTGAAGATAATAATGTTAAGATCAGAAGCTGACGTGACCCATCTCCCACACAAACTAAAAGCAACCCCTTTGTTTAGTCAGTTAGCTTTACTGAAGATGGCCTAGTTCAGTTAACTCTGCTGCAAATGATGGTGTGCAGGGCGTGTCCTCCAAGCTGGGAGTGAAGGCCATGCCCACCTTCTTCCTCGTGAAGGGCAAGGAGGTGCTGAAGAAGTTCGTCGGCGCGAACCCGGACGAGCTGACGAAGATGGTGGACTCCGACTCTGACGCACCAACTCTCCCTGACATAGTCATCGAGTAACCGAAGCTTCTCCGAGTGTGTGCCGCTTGCTTGGTTCCGGACTTCCGGTACAGTGTGACTCTGAATCTGATCTCTGATGCGTGTCTTGGGTGGTAGGACTGTTGTTGCTTGGTACTGCAGCTTTGACTTACTTTCTGAATTGTTATTACATGGGTACTTGTGTTTTTGTTCCCGGGTCGTCAATAAAAAAAAGTGTGAGCACGGTGTGTGATGACAGTCTATCTACCTAGTGCTTTTCATTTACTCCCTCTGTCCTAAAATAGATGTCTCAAATTTGTCAAAATTTGAATAAATCTAGACACTATTTAGTATATAGATTCATCTAAAATTTGAAAAATCCAAGACATCTATTCTTGGACGGAGGGAGTATTTATTTTGCCTTAATGTGAGAATTCGAATCAGCATGGGCACTCTCTGACGACGATGGCCTTACAAATTGCTGTGATCTCTGCAGCGTTATGAGATTGCAAAATCTTCAGAATATTTTGTCAGTATCCTATACTTTTCTCAGATTATGTCAGTAGCTGGGTAGAGTACTGTCAAATCTCGGTGTTAGTGCAAGACTACGAGTGCATCTGAATCAAAAGGATTCCCATGGTACCTAACCACCTCTGATGGAACGAACAAAACTGCAGGCTGTTGTTGGCCTCGTGCAGCATGTGACACATCCCACTGAGGTGCCACCTGTTGGATTCATCTCTGATTCTCTGTGGCCCCAAATCGAGCTATCCTGACTTGCATAAAGTACAAAGAAAAGCTTAAAAAATAATGCAGGAAAGAGATAGAAAAGGTGAAGCATTATTGGACAGACTTTTTATCTCAGCTGTGGTGCGCAGTGTCCTTAGCAGATCCACCACTATACGTTCTGTACCCCTTTTGAAGGAAGCAGTAATCCCAGAACTCTAGCTCTGTCGGCAGAGCAAGTCCCATCAGATCTCACTGACGGTAGTAAATCAGTGTCCTGCTGCACGGTGTTTTCAGCATAACTTGCATTGAGCTCGGACTCTGTACACTGTCATTTTTCTTAAGCAATCTCATGCTCTAGCCGTCACTGACAAAGTAACGAACACACTTGCACTGCATACTCACCGTTGCCAGTACGCCAACTGAGCTGGATTTAATACAATGCCTTGAGATTAATAATGTTATTTGGAGTAATTAATCCCCCTCTCTCTCTCGCTGAGTGCACGTGGAGCCATGCACGAGTGCTGGAACCGACAAGCAGCACCAGCACCGAACAACAAAGCGAGCAGGCCGAGCCAAAGTGCCCCCTGCTCCGCTCTGGACTGGACCCTCCCGACGATACGCAGCCAGAGTCCAGAGAGAAGAGCTCTCTTCCTCCTCACTCCATCGATTCCGATGTGCTGCTACGTGGGCAAGGCCACCAAGATCTTCCTCTGCCTCCTCACGGCGCTCCTCCTCGAGGGCCTCGTCCTCGGCTTCGGCCTGGCCCGCCGCACGCTCTGGGGCGCCCAGAGGACCGAGCCGACGTCTACGGCGACCCAGTCTTCCCGGCCACGGCCACCACGCCGCCGCCGCCGTCCACCCCGCTGACGGAGCCCGCCGTCGCCGCCTTCCCCGGGTTCGTCTCCTCCTCCACCGCCGTGCCACCGGCGACCGCGAGCGTGCCGGCCTTCGGACCGCCCAGCCCGTTCTCCGTGGCCGTGGGGCCCGGCCCCTCCTCGCGTCCTTGAGAAGAGCTGGTGGCTTAGCTGCTGCTCATTTTTTGGTGGTCTTTTTTGTTTTCGTTTTCTGAAGCTTAGTATCTGTGTCCTGAATTTGTCATGGTTTTGGCTCGTCTCGGATGTACAATTCGATAACTGTGTGTTGTCCTCTAAATAGCTGTGGTTATGCGTTAATCACCTTCTGCTTACTATCTGCTTACTGTTTCGAAAGCATATAGTCTAGTGGAAAAACTACGACGAGTCAATGAAATGAATTTGTGCGATACAAAAAGACCATTTTGCTATGACAAGAATTCGTTAAAAAAAGAAAAACAAGAAATAAGAATAACATATTCCCTCTGTCAAAAAAAGAAGAAGAAGACGATCACATGGTTTTATGGCAGTCAAGACTCTTCATGCACAATGAGTGGAATGCGGATTCCCGCCAAACCCTTAATTGAAATTAGATAAATCTAGACGTTTCAAAAGTTCCGTAAACAAAGATAGATGCTCTTTTATCGAAAATTAGGAAACAAACATGGATGCACTACATGTTATAACCTGAAAACTTGCTAAATTTTGTACAAAAATATGATGTAATGTGTAGTTTACAAAAGTACAAGAAACATACTATCTCCGACCCATATTAGTTGAGTTAGATTCACCTAGATACAAATGTATCGAGCCAAGTTTTAGTATTAGATACACCCGAATCTAGAAAATTTTAAGTCAACTAATATGGGACGAAGGGAGTATTAACTATGCAAATCCATTTGTCTGTATTTTGTAAGGTTAACGGATGGTCACATTTTTGTATGATTATGGAGTAGTGTGTTTATGTTTATTTTCATAATTAGAAAACTCACAAAATGGCAGTTAAACGTTTTGCACTCGTAGCTACCTCCAGAATTTTGTTTCTTTAACTAGTGGGCGAATCAAAACGTTTGAGTCCAGTCAAGTTTTGTGCATGTTCAAATGATGAGAAGCAATGATAAGGACCGATCAGAGCTAGGAAATCTTGTTGTTGAAACGAGAGAACTAATGAGAAGGGCTTGCATTGCTGAAATATCAAAGGTGTCGCGAACTCAAAATGTTGCTAGTCATGAGTTAGCAAAGTTTGGTAGATTAAATAGCCGTACTGCTGTATGGTTAGGGTCTATTCTGGATACCCTCCTTAGGGATTGTAATGCCACTAATATTTGATTAATACAATCTCTTTACCCGCAATTTTTTTTGCATGTTCGTTTTTTGTAGTACTCCCTTCGATTCATATTATTTATCGTAAAATAGATATATATATATATAACATTAAAATATATCTAAATATATCTATTTTTATGATAATTAATATGGATCGGAGGAGTATAGTACTCCCTCCGTCCCTAAATAGATGTCTAGATTCATCCAAGTTTTAACAAATCTAAGACATCTATTTTGGGACTTAGGGAGTAGTTGTTTTAGTGGAGGCTTGGAGAAAAATCAAGATGCATAAAGTGAAGCTAAGATACATCGGTGACTTCCAAAGTAGTCGTATCTATCAATTATCATGGATATTTTTATTGATGCTAATTTGAGTATCGATGATCTGATGCGATGTGTACGAGTAATCTATAAAAACGACACCTTTGGGTTTTCTAAAAATAAAAATAAGACCAACAAATCAACCAACGGTAAGTATAACTTCTTTTAGCATTCACTGCCCTTCCTTCCGTCCCACGATACCCGTTCTCAAATTCCAAATCTTCCCAACCGATCCTGCCGTTTTCCTTTCCCGCTCCGCGCGCTCCCACCGACACGCGGGCCCTCCCGTGTTGGCCCCACCTGACAGCCACCAAACGGGACAGCGACCAGCGCCTGATAAGTCCAAAGCCCCGCACCCCCGCTCTGCCTCTGCCTCTGCCTCTGCGTCTGTCGCCCGCCCGCCCGCCCGCCGCCACGAACCGCACCACTCCTAGATCCCCTCGCCCATCACCATCCGATTGGCGAAGGTGAAGTCCCCGCTGGTCCTCCGCCCCGCGCCTCCGGTGGTCTCCGCCGGCCGAGTGGACTCTCCGATTTGAATCAGGTAATTGACCCGGCGCGGATTCTGGTCTCGCCCGCCGTTGCTTTCTCTGGTTCGGATGGAATAGTACTCTGATGTCATTCCGGATGGAAGGGTTGGAACTTGGAATCGGTCGCTATGTGGTGCGGTGTCGGATCCTTCCGAGGTGAAAAGGTGTGGGCTTTAGCCGATTTGCGTAGGGGGGCGTTAGGAATTGGTTGTTTATTAGGCAGCTGGGGGAGCTCTTGGTGATCATGGGCTCGAGTCGACTAGGGCTATGCATCCAGTACATAGTGCGCGAATTGGTTCTCGTTATCGCCTCACGTTCCTGTAATTAGTCGGCTGTGATGTGGTTTGAGCTGGTGCTTGTGTGATGACACATTGACAGTTGACACTGTCTTCCTTTTTTTTCTTGGAAGAACCATTCTGTTTTGAATTGACGACTGCATCTCCCATTTCTGTAGCTTTTTAAAGCATTATTGTTGGGGAGGTTTATCCTTCTGCTTCTCGCACATCGCTATCCTGTCCATATTGTTTGTTATTCATTAGTACCTCATATGCACTGGCGGAGCTACACACAGTTCAGCAGGGGCCACCGCCCCCCCAGCCTTGAAAGATTAGTGAAGGAATTTTTTTTGTACAAGCTTAAGAACAGAAAAAGTAGAGCATTTTGCCCCCCTAGACAGTCATATTTAATGTTTTGCCCCCCCAAATATTCTTGGCAAGCTCCGCCACTGCTCATATGTACTTAGCTTCTTGCAGGATAGCTTTCCCAGTGGGAATCAACCATAGCTAGTGCAGCGAAATAGCTTGACGGCGTGCGTTATTTATTCTGAATTCTGAGGCAGAGCCTTCGGTTAACAAGACCACCCTGGTCATTGCAGGAGATAGCTAACATCTAGTCACAGGTTTCCCAGCAATATGGAGATCATTGACTTGTGTTCAGATGGTGAAGACGATACTAAATCCTGTTCAGACGGTGAAGATATCACTCATTTGGGCTTGGACAGAAAAGACAATCTTGGTTCTGATGATCCTCATGACGGCGTTGGCCGTTCTCTTGTTTTATTCAACAAACCATTTGGCAAGAACGATGCAGAAGAACCAATCACTTTGGCTGACGATGATTGGTTAAGTAGCACCCACGCTTCATCCTCTTATAGATCGCCGGCTGTTCAATCGCACAGGATCTATCCTCTCTCGAGTTCCTCGGGGATGCTACATGATTCCCCATATGGTAACAGCCTGAAGATTTTGACTGAAAGTGATGATGGTGAGTTCAGTACTATTATCCTTGATTAACTCTGACGATTATCATTGATTAAAAAGGCCACTAGTGCAGCTTTTGACTAGCAACATTAATGTTCTTTCCCTGTTCGATTTTTTCAGATGATATCCTTATGTATTCTGTTCAGCCTAAATCATTTCCGACCAGACATTCATCAGTGGGCGACAACAGGGTCAAGGACGAGTCTAATTATTTTGGAAGAAGTGCTGCTAATGGAATTGGGATGTCTTCGTCTACAATGTCAGAGGATTTGTTTGGTAGCAGCCAGGAGGTCGAAACTGATAGCGATAATGGTGTGTAATATGTACCTTGTTCCTTGAAATATTATTATAGGAGTATTTCAGCAAAAAGATTTCATACTGGTGCAAACTCTGACTAGTAAGACACTTCCGTAACTTTCAGATGATGATGTCTCCGCGTATGAAGGCCCGCATTCACATAGGACCTTTCCTCCATCAATGCCGTCCTGGAATTCAGTTAATGGTGCTGGCGGTCTTAATGGATTTGGCACACAAAGCCATCCAAACGTAGAAAGTAGGCCTTCTGGTTGTGATGAGAGAGCTATATATGAAGAAGCCCTACAGGTATACACATAATGTTTGGTTGGTCGATATAGACAAGTCACTATAAGGATCATACATGATTAATTGGTTGGTGACTTTGATCCAATTCTCTTATTATGTATTGTACTACTTTAAATAAAACTTCTATGCAGCATATCAGCCAGGAAAGAAAGGAAGAAGATCTGCCTGAAGGTGTTATGTCAATATCACTCCTTAAGCACCAGGTAAAATTTATCATCCAAAATCTCTGGCATTGTAATGTGTGATTACTGGATATATCCTGCTCACTACTATGTTTTTCTCTTATGTTTGAAAGAGAATAGCATTAGCTTGGATGCTCTCCAAGGAGAATAGTTCACATTGTCCAGGTGGAATTTTGGCAGATGATCAGGTTATTTTCATTCCTAGTTTATTTCACTAGCTGTTACTTATCTTTCCACTTCTCTTTTCTTAGAGCCAAATAATTTCCGTGATGTAGGGTCTTGGGAAGACAATATCCACAATCGCGCTTATACAAAAGGAGAGGGCGCAGCAGTCTAACTTCATGTCTGCTGATTCCGGCCATAAAAGTTCTGTGTCATTAGACCTTGATGAGGATGATACAATGATGACAATGAACAAGAAGGAAATCAAGGGTGAACCCTCGGATAGGCTTGCATCCAATCTTGAGCTCTGTGCTGGCTGGTCAGGGACTGCTGTTAATAAAATGGTCAAGGCTGTTGAAGTTGAGCCCAAGAAGACCAGAGTGAAACTACCATCCCCTGCGTCAACCTTGAGGTCTTCTACAAGACCATCTGCAGGAACACTGGTGGTGTGCCCGGCTAGTATTCTTAAGCAGTGGGCTACTGAGATCTCTGCCAAGGTTACTGAAAGTTCCAAATTATCTGTTTTGATTTATCATGGAGGTTCAAGGACTACAGATCCAACTGAGTTGGCAAAATATGATATTGTCGTCACCACATATACTATTGTAGGCCATGAAGTGCCCAAACAAGATTCTGATGATGACATGGAGCAAAAGAACAGTGAAGAGTATGGGATATGTCCAGATTTTGCTGCTGGCAACAAAAGAAAACTGCCTAAAGAGACCAAGAAAAAGGCAAATAAGAAAAAAAAACTTAACAGTTCAGACACTGACATTGAGGGTGGCCCACTTGCCAGGGTACGCTGGTTCAGAGTTGTGCTTGATGAAGCTCAAACAATAAAAAATCACCGGACTAAATCAGCTAGAGCCTGTTGTGGACTAAGAGCAAAAAGGAGATGGTGCTTATCGGGTACACCTATGCAAAATACAATTGATGATCTCTACAGTTATTTCCGCTTTTTGAAGTATGAGCCGTATTCTGCATATACATCGTTCCACTCGATGATAAAAAACCCAATTTCGAAGGGTTCAAGTCAGGGATATAAGAAACTCCAAACTGTATTGAAGATAGTTCTGCTGCGGCGCACAAAAGGTGAAACACTTTGAGTACATATATCAACCTGCAGTTTATTCCTTTTTGTTATCTACCTTGTGTGTAAAGGCGTAAAATCTGCACACCATTGCCTACAGAACAAACTCCAAGCATGCCTGTGTAGTTGACTAATATTCTATGCATGTCGAATGGATTTATCATAATCATTTTGAGAAATACAATTTCTCATACGTATATTTATTAGTATAAATATTTCTCATTTTACCAGCCATGAAACTAAAATACAGAAAACTAGAAAACTGAAGGAGGAGGAACAAAGTTTAAAAATATGGGGAACCATACTAGGCAGTAGGCAGTAAGCACCTTCTGATTTCTTAAGATGTTCGTGTTTTGTCCTTTTTCCATCATGTTTTGTTTCTAACTCTGTAAGATGCTCTTAAGTATGCATGGCTTAACTTGGTTCTTTGTTGGCTGTGATACTCTGTCATTGATGTTGCTTTTGAACTGTTTCCATTAGAAACACTACTTGACGGAGAACCAATCATAAAAATACCTGGAAAGACAATTGAGCTGAAGAAAATAACTTTCACACAAGAGGAGCGATATTTCTATTTGGCTCTTGAAGAAGGTTCTCGACAAAAGTTCAAGGCAGGTTCAAGTTTACAGACTTAATTTTATTCAGTTTTTTTCTATCCTTAGGTACTCAGTAGGATATATTGTGTTTAAAGTTTTGGTGATTATGGTGTCCTGTGATCCTGTCTAATCTCAAAAGCAGTATCTCCTTTACAATCCTTACCTGAAGTTTTGAATATCTCAGTTGTTATTACACAACTCGGTCGTTGCTTTCAGGAATGTCTCTTAGAAAAATAGCATGATTATATCACACCTATTGATACTTCCCAAACTGTTTTGAATAGCAATGACATTGCGTTTCTTTACCTGAGCTATTATTTTGATGAACATAATCCAAATATTTGTATTTACTTTATACTCCCTCCGTTTTAAAATATAAGATGTTTTAGGTTTGTGAAGAAAATGAATCTAGACTTCTTTTAGTGTGTAGATTCATCCCAAAATTGAGTGAACCTATATACTAAAACAAGTCTAGATTCATTTTCTTTACAAACCTAAAACATCTTATATTTTGAAACGGAGGGAGTAGTAGCTATTAGGTTTGGCAGCCTTGAATTTCACACGGAAAACTCTTAATAATTTATTATTATTTATAGTATTTTTCCCAGAATATGCTTCAGTTGTCGAGGAATTTCATTGTGAAATGTTTGTGATGCTCATGTGTTTCTGTTTGTATCACAGAAATTTGCTGCTTCTGGGACGATAAAACAAAACTACGCAAACATTCTTGTATTGCTGCTACGGCTTCGACAGGCTTGTGATCACCCTTTTCTTCTGAAGGATGATAATCATGCAAATTTGACCAACCCGGGTTCCATAGAAATGGCAAAACAGCTTCCAAGGGAAATAGCGACAAATTTGCTCGAAAAGCTGGAAGCACGGCATCCAGTTTGTTCGATATGCGTGGTTAGCACCCTGGTCACTCAACATATTTTTTTTAAACAACGGCAACAGCTTTGCCTTTTCATTAATTAAGAAGGTGGCCAGTTAATTGGTGGAAAACTAAGTTACTTATCATCTATATGTATAAAGTTTTTTACCGTGTCTCTCGATTCTTTTTTTTGTGCAGAAGGGAACGGCAACATCCAGAAAACAAAAGGTTATTGATTTTATTTAGCTGAAAGACTAGGTCTTCCACAACTACTTTAGTCAGTAGAATAATTAACTTGATTTCACCTAATTTTGCAGGAGCCACCTGAGAATGCTGTTATAACAACATGCTGCCATATTTTCTGCTATGAATGTGTACTTGAAAGCTTGAGTGAAGAAGAAGTCTGCCCCGTTTGCAAACAGAAATTAAGTGCTGAATTGGTTTTTTCACGTCCAGTATTAAGGCTCTGTCTCTCTGATGAGTTGGGGTCATATGCTACAACTAGTTCGGCAGCAGCAGACGATTCATCTGCAGCTAGTTCGGCAGCAGCAAACGAATCATCTGCAGCAGCAGATGAATCGTCCTCAATTTGTGACAAAAGTTACATATCCTCAAAGGTCCAGGCTGCCGTCGACACACTTAACTCAATCTTCAAAACAGATGCCCGTACTGATAGTGATACTATCGAATCAAATCCAAGCGAAGTAGCTCCTTCTAAGGCAATAGTCTTCTCCCAGTGGACTGGTATGCTGGACGTGCTGGAGCTTTCACTGAATAGCAATCTTATAAACTTCAGGAGGCTTGATGGGTCAATGTCCCTCGACGTAAGAGGAGCAGCAGTGGAGGAGTTTAAGACTGACCCAGAGGTAACTTTTCTTGCATTCTACACTTACTTTTCAGCGTTATATGCAGACATTGATTCATTTGTGCCATTCAACAAATAGTAAGAAAGACCTGTTTTCATTCTTCAGGTAAGAGTAATGCTCATGTCCCTGAAGGCTGGTAATCTTGGTCTAAACATGATAGCGGCTTGCCATGTGATTATGCTTGATCCCTGGTGGAACCCTTATGCTGAGGACCAGGCAGTTGACAGAGCTCACAGAATTGGCCAGACCCGTCCTGTGACTGTCACCCGTTTTACCGTTAATGACACAGTGGAAGATCGCATCTTAGCTCTGCAGGTAATATTTTGGCTGAACATGTAAAATTCATATTGACTACACAGAAACGGTTGGTTCCACATGTAGTTTATACCATATATGGTTTAATAGTCACAAGGAAGCTGCTGGCCCTTCTCATTTTCAGTTAGTTTTCTGTTCTTATATATTTGGATGAATGTGTCGCCATTCTTCACCATCCTTTTTATATTAATAATAGGACTTAATGATGAATGTAGATCGACAGTATTGTACAACCAAGTAGCTAAGACACATTGATAAAAAAAAGCCAAGACACAAATTTCAGTAGTACTTTTCTATTTTTATAATAATAATTGTGGAGGAAGGTCTCTTTGGCGAGTTTTGCATTATGTGTATCCCCCCTTTATTTCCCCTGACAAAGTGTTTATGTTTCTCTTGCTAGGCTAAAAAGAGAGAGATGGTGGAATCCGCTTTCGGCGACGAGAAATCTGGTGGGATTGCAACTCGGCTCACCGTAGAAGATCTTGGATATCTGTTCAACATATAGTAGCTGATCACAAGCCTTGGCATCGCGAGTTGCAAGTTCTTCTTGCACAAGTTAATTCTTGGACATCTGTAGTGTAGGTTTTATCCCAGTTTTACAGGCGCTGGAGGGTCAGTTAACTTAACATAGGCCCACGGGTGTGCTGTTTAGAGAAGTCTCTCACATGTCTAGGGAAGAAAAAAAAAGTGTCCCTTGATATGCGGCTCGATTCATTTGATTTTGATACGCCCCTTTGTACATATTCTCTCTAGTTCGAAAAATTGACGTTTTTGGCGTACCTCAGAACTTTGTTGTGTGTGGGGGCAGAGGCTAAACCAAGTAGGCATTTAATCCAACCCCGCGCTGGAAGATCATCTTGTTTATTATGATGATACACAATTTCTTCTTGGAGTCCAGAGAACTTCTAAGAAGTTGAACTCTTAACTAGCAGCGTATCATGGAACTTGAAGACTGTTGTTGTATTTGATTTTCAAAACATATCATCTGTCAACTGGCGGAGTGTGTGGTTGTGCCGTACTTATATGGAGGAGAAAACTGCAGTTTGTGCTGCAGCTTCAGTGCTGGCAACTTGAGTTTTGAGGTCCTTGCTGCTGCTGGGACGTTGGTAAATTAATTAAGTACTGTTAGCCTAGTTCACTCATGCAGTAGCAAAGACATTATTATGGCTAAATGCAGCTTGAAGAAAAGTGAGATAGTAGGTGAAATGTCATGAGTTTTTTTGTTGCCTGGTTCTACTCTTCTACTAGATGGAGTAATGATCGTTTTTATAGGGAATGCTGGTGATCACAGAACACAAATACTTCCTTCCACCCTACTTGATTTAGATTCGTCTAGATACGAATGCATCTAGCAAGTTTTAGTGCTAGATACGTATTTAGACAAATTTGAGTCAACTAATATGGATCAGAGAGAGTATTTTTTTTTTGAAAGTATTTACTGTTTTTTAAGGATCCAGAGCTTCTTTTTTGGGCTGCAATATAGGACACCAACTTGGGTCGCGGGCCCCCGATTATTTGACCCGCCAACACGCCATGCCTAATGGGCCATGGAGGAGTAGGAAGAACTAGATGGACGAGCCGTGTTCTGAGTTCTGACCCCCTCCCTCCCTCCCGGGCCTCCCTCGCTACTGCCCTCTTCTCCGACTCCGCCGCTCCGACCGACCTCGCCCTAGCTGTCGCCGGCGTCGATGGAGGCGGATGCGGAGACCCCCGAAGAGGCGAAGCCGCCGAGGATGAACCGCAGGCAGTGGAAGGCCGCGAGGGGGAACCGCGAGGACAAGTGGACGAGGAAGCAGCGCCTGCTGCGGGAGGGGAATGCGGAGAAACGCCGCGAGCAGGAGGCCGCAGAGGTGGCGGCGGACTTAGCGGCGGAAGAGGCGAGCAGAGAGGATCCGGAGGCCGCCATCGCGATGTGGTACCGCGAGAGCTGGATTCGGACGTTCTCCCGCTTCCACGGCTCCTACGAGGACACCAGTAAGAATCGGTTCCGTGGGTCTCCGCCCGGTCCTCCTCTTCTTCTCTGATCCTGGCCATTCTTGTTGGCTGACTCGTCTCCTTACTCTTCGATCTGAAGGGTTTGATGATTGATCATGGGTGAATTACTGTCTGAATTTTCATCCTGCTGCGTGCAGCGTCTATTCCACCGATGCGGTACACCGACGAGCCGCCGCCGCCCTCTACCGTTGTTGGCTATGCTGATAGCGTGGTCATCTTCTCGGTGAAGGTAACACAGCTAAACGATGGCTTGGAGTGGCCGCTTGATGTGTATGGCATCGTTGCCGCACGGGATTCATTAGACCGCAATCGGAACCTTATCTTCCACCGCACCAGAGACAATTGCCAGACTCTCACCACAGAGGTATACGCATGGCTTGATAGATGTTCATTTACTTGATGCTATTTGACGTTGATATGCTAATCATCACACACAGAGGCGTTCATATATATATGCTTATGACTGGTTCCTAGCTAAATTAATGTGCAAATTTTAGTTGGTGTGTGTGCATAAGTTATTCCAAGTGTCAATTCTAGACACTGCAGCGGTTAGATCAATTGACCAATTTCTTTGAATGGATTTCTTTCACATGATGACCAACCTTACTACTCCCTGCAAATTATATTTACTTTTGTTGTTTTAAATTCATCAATATTTTGGTTGAATTGAGTTCACAGATAGCTGAGCATATGCAAACATGCAATGAAAGAGAATGGAAATGAAATGTGCATATGTCAAAGGCAAATATGAATTTGGTTGAAGCACACTTGGGTGACTTTAGTACAATAGGTGTGGTAGTAACTGAAACAAACAAGCACTTCATTAGTCTAAGCTCAACCAGCTATGTTATGTACATGTTTTTACAGTGCTTGATCAGAAGTTACGACAGCACCATGTTGTTGGTATATGGGTGTAACCTTGTGCTTTCCATGGTGCCTGGCAGTTTGGGACTTATTATTAGAGTAGCACAGTCGCACAACATTGTATGGTGCAAATGACATACATCATGGAGGTGCTTTTGTAATTAAGTACGGAGTATCTGTGATAAAATGATGTAGTTTGAATTCGAGCCATCATGTTTTGGCCATGCCTTGCATGCATCGGAAACAACTCATACACTAGAAAGCAAGAAGTATGCTTCACACAAATCAGCTTATTTCTGGTTCATTTTAAGCACATCGCCTGGTCTTTCTTAAAAGTGGTGAAGGATCCAATTAATTAGAATCAATGGCTGCCAGAATTATTTGTGCTCACCTTTTTTATTCCTTTTCATGCAAACTGTAGAAAAGATATGTTATATTGTAACGTAATCAAACAAAAGCGTGGCTATGTTTTCAACTATTGTGGTTGCAATCAGAAATCACCTAGCTTACCAGCTTTTTGACCATCCTCTGGTTTGATAGTGGCCAAATATTTGTCAGGATTTCGTTGTGCATGAGCTAAACATGCCCAAATTCCCAGTATCTCAGTTATGTGAATGCTTTTGCAAGTAAACTTCCTATCGGAGCAGAGACAAACCTCACTTTCAAGTTATCGGATTTGTCTTACTTCCTTCTAATAGACTAGATTCCTGGAGTATACAATTTTCTGCTCTTAGTCTAGTTTCCATTTGTTAGGGCATATCTGTTAATGCGGCTAGGACTATGCGATACTTTATTGAATAGGGAAGATTGACCAGTTAAATTGTCTTCCAGTTCTGGTAGTGGCAATCTCACTGTAGAACAGTATTGCAGTGACATTTTACTGAATATTTACGTTTGGTTCTCTTATATTCACTAAGAATCCAAATTTGATTACTTTGAAAACGTCATAATGCAGGATACCTCTCTATTGTTGACTGGTCCTACCCGTGCTATTGTGATGATTGATCCTGTCGACTATGAGGTGGAGCTAAAAGTGAAGGGTGACACACCATCCGAAGATAAGCTCTTAAGCCTTCTGCTCATTGAGGACAAGTACTATACTGTGGGTGAACGTTGCCAAGGAGTTCAAGGAGTTCACCGCCACACATACAATTCTAAGCTAAGCACAGTGGAGGTGACAGTCGGCCATCTTGCACAAACAGTAGAGGCTACTATCACAGTCCAGGTTGTCGAGGGATCCTGGCCAACTCACCATCACGGGCGATTTGTCACACGTATGGCTAGTCTCAATGATCTGGAGATGGTGCTGCTTGATTCTGTGGATGGCATGGTGGCTGTCATGAGTGATGGCACGATTGAGCTTTCACGACGTGTTGTGCCTGTTGAAGCAGATGGGGAGCTGAAGCTTTTGGTGGATGCATGGCAGGGCAATGACCGGGCTGATGTTGTTGGCCAAGATCAAGTAACATTTGCACCCGGAAGGACAGGTAGAAGTGAGGATATGTGTGATATTGGGTTTTGTAAGATGCGAGTCACTGTTGCTTGGTCGCTTGTGGTGAACTGGTGACATGTAGAAAATCAGTTAGTAAGTGTGTTTCAGCATAACAGGTGAGTTGTTATCTAGAAGCGTGTATTACAGGAACCTGAAGGGTGTACTCTTGCTGTAAATTATCATATATATAATACCCGTCTGGAAATAACTCCACATACTGTATTATTATTTGAAAAGAAGTAAATCATGGTGAATGTTACATCATAGTTTGTGTGAGCTCTTGTTCCATTCCCATGCACGCGAAGGGTTTAAATATTAGCAAATTGTTTTTCGTCTTGGCTGAACTTTCTAACTCCGGGTGGCAAATAATTTGTATAAAATAGCTGAAAATATTGCTAGATGACGCAAAGGTGTACATTATGGAATAAGCAAATCTACAATAGTACTAACACATATGAGACCAGATTAAAGAGACCAAAAGACAATAGTACTAACACATATGAGACCTAAAAAAAAACATATGAGACCAGATTAAAGAGACCAAAAGACAACTTGCAAGCTATTGATCATGTAAAACTACACTTGAGAGATCAGATTAAACAACATGGAACCCAGTTAAAATATAAAATATGTGATGAAGATCATAAGACAATGTACACAGCTGGATGTCGTTGAGTAACATATTCATGCAATAAGCAAGGCTACAATGTACACAGATTAAAAGCTATATATAGTTTGTACTACCATTTGTCTTTTGATCAATGTACACATTCTCCATTAGTACCATGCATTATATAAAAATCATAGCCAGGAATGAATCATATATTCTATAGTCTTGCTAACTAACAGAATTCATGCAACGCTTAGCCTCAGGTGGGGAGCTTCCACCAGTATATGTCATCACAAGAGGAGAGGAGTATGCTAGGACTCTCTACATAGTAGTACTCCCTCCGTTTTAAAATATAAGATGTTTTAGGTTTGTAAAGAAAATAAACTTAGACTTGTTTTAGTATGTAGATTCACTCAACTTTAAGATGAATCTGTACACTAAAACAAGTCTAGATTCATTTTCTTCACAAACCTAAAACATCTTATATTTTGATACGGAGGGAGTAGTATTCAGTAGCGGTATGGTCTCTTAAAGCGGACTGGCATTGGACTTGGCGACTCGCCATCTCAGAAGTAAGAGACATGCTGTGGAAAGGCCCTGTAGTAGATCGATCCTATGGACAAGCAGAGCACAGCACAGCACAGTGGTGCTAGCTCTCTTCCACGGCCAGTCAGTCAGTCAGTCAGACGGCTCCGGCTCTGAACTCAGAAGTAGAGAGCGTCATACTTCAACAGGAACATGTCGTCACCCCCAGTTCTGCCAGCATAGCGTCAACCTCTGCATCTCCCTGCTGCGCGCGCACCGGAGCACATAGGAGGACATGATTGATCATGGGTGAAGTACTTGTCTGAATTTCGATCCTGCTGTTGCTGCGTGCAGCGTCTATTCCACCGATGCGCTCAGAGGCGGAGCTCCCGGTAGGACAAGGCAGGCCAGCCGTCCTACCTTGATTTTTTGCGAATACTTTTATGTGTATATGTTTTTTCTTAATAATTTGAGTGGTTATATGTTAAAAACGGAAACGGACTTCATATGTGAAAGTTATGCTTGTTTTGGTGAACACTACGCAAAACTGGTTCCAAACCAAAATAGGGACCATGCGTTGTCTAGTTTGAAACCAACTCTTTATGTTTGCGATATCTAATTCTCAATCTAATAAAACCCGACTCTAACAATGTCCTAGATTAGGTACTTAAGGATAACATAGAGGATGTTTTTGTTAGGTTCCTGTATATTTGCGCCTGTACATGTACTATATATTGTGACCTTTGATCCTCTGGTAATACAACAAGTCTATTACCCTAACATGGTATCAGAGCTGTAAGGTAGCTCCTCTCCTCGCAGCCGCCGCGCCCGGCCGCCGCCGCCGCCTTTCCCTCGCCTCCTGCGAGCTTGCCCCGTCCTTCGGGGTCGCTGTCGCCCGTCCGATCCGCCCCGGCCGCCGCCCGCCCGCCCTACCCGCCCGCCGGCCAGTCGTCGTCTGCCGCCCGGCCGCCGTCTCCCGGCCGCTTCCCGGCCATCGCCCGGCCACCGCCGCCTCCTGGCCGCCGCCCGGCCTGTCGGCCCCGTCCGACGCGGCTGTTGCTGCGTGTTGCGGATCAGATCAGATCAGATTTTTGTCAAAAAAAAAAGAGCAAAAAAAATGTCTTCCTCGTCGGGCTATCTTGCGATTCCTAGCTGCCCGGTGATTTTTAATGGCGCAAATTATTCCGATTTCGCTGCCTTTATGCGCGTCCACATGCGCGGTCTTCGTCTTTGGGGTGTTCTTACTGGCGAGGTCTCCTGTCCGCCGCACCCCGCTGCTCCTACGTCGCCTATTGCCCTTGCCCCCGATGCTCCTCAGGATCTGACTGACTACACTCACTGGATAGATGAGGATGCTCGTGCTGCTGCTGTTCTCACTTCCAGTGTTCTGCCTCAGTATGCTGCTGAGTTCATGGGTCTTCCCACTGTTGCTGCTGCTCAGTGGGCTTTTCTTCGTCAGCGCTATCAGCCGTCTGGGGATGCTCTTTACCTGTCTGTGGTTCGCCAGGAGCATGCTCTTCAGCAGGGTGACTCTATTGTTGATGAGTTCTATACTCAGAGTGCTGCTATTTTCGTCAGCTTGATTCTCTTCGTACAGCTGTGTGTGCCACCTGTCCCTGTTGTCTGACTGTGCGCGCGGATCTGGAGTCTCAGCGCGTTTTTGAGTTCTTGTCGTGGCTCCGTAAGGAGTTTGAGCCGCGTCGTGCCCAGCTGCTTGCCCGTGGTCGTGTTCCGCTCTCTGAGGTACTGTCTGAGCTTCGTGCTGAGGAGACTCGTCTTCGTGGTGCTGGTCTTCTTGAGGTTCCCTTCATACTTGCTGCTCATGGTCCTCCTGTGCCGTCGGCTTTGTTGCGGTCTCCAGTACCGCCGATACTCTCTACTCCTCCGGTCCAGGGCCAGAGTCAGCCTCAGCAGCCTCATGGTATGACAGCACCTCCTCGTCCTCCCTGTGCCTACTGTGGCAAGCCTGGCCATGATGTCTCTAGCTGCTGGAGGAGGGATCCTAGCTTACGTCAGCAGTACCATGCTCGTACGCATGCTGGTTCTTCAGGATCTTCTGCTATTGCACTGCCTGATTAGGACATTCTTCGTGGTCTACTCGCTGCTACAGGCTCTTCCTCGTCGGGTACTGCTGATTCTGTGCCTAGCTCTTCTGGCACCGCGCGACCACCACCTTCTACACAGTCAGGTACGTCATCCCCATGGTATCTGGATTCTGGAGCTTCTTTTCATATGACTTATGCGTCCTCTATTCTTTCCGCTCTTCGCTCTCTTATTTCTCCTGTCCGTGTTATCACGGCTGATGGTACCTCTCTTCCTGTTTCCAGTCGAGGCACCCTTTCTACTTCATCTTTCTCTGTTCCTGACAATTCTCATGTTCCTAGTCTTAAGATGAACCTTTTCTCTGCTAGTCAGCTTACTGATTCTGGTTGTCGTGTCATTCTTGACGCTGATTCTTGTGCGGTTCAGGACCGCCGTACCCAGGCCCTGGTTGAAGCTGGTCCTCGCAGCCTCGAGTCTCCGGGGCTATGGGAGTTAGACTGGCTTCGTGTTCCATCCACTGACACTTCATCTACTAGTTCTTCTGCGGTTTCTACTTCTGTCACTGGCTCTTTTCAGCAGTGGCATCATCGGCTGGGTCACCTTTGTGGCTCCCGTTTATCGTCCTTAGTTCGTCGTGGTCTTCTGGGGTCTGTCTCAGGATATGTGTCTTTACATTCGTGTCAGAGTTGTAGGTTAGGCAAACAGATTCAACTTCCCTATCCTACTAGTGTGTCTGTATCTCAGCGACCTTTTGATTTAGTTCATTCAGATGTTTAGGGTCCGGCTCCCTTTGCTTCCAAAGGGGGCCATCGATACTATATTTTATTCATTGATGATTTTTCACGGTACACCTGGTTGTTTTTTATGCGCTCTCGCAGTGAGGTGCTCTCTATTTATTAGCGTTTTGTAGCCATGGTTCGTACTCAGTATTCCACGCCTATTCATGTGTTTCGTGCTGATTCCGCAGGAGAGTATATCTCCCAGCACCTGCATGGTGTCCTTGCTGAGCAGGGCACCCTCGCTCAGTTCTCGTGTCCCGACGCCCATGTTCAAAATGGTGTCGCCGAGCGTAAGCATCATCATATTCTTGAAACTACCCGTGCTATGATGATTGCTTCCTCTCTTCCGCCGCATTTCTGGGCTGAGGTTGTCGCTACGTCGACTTACCTCATTAACATTCAACCTTCTGCTGCCCTTCAAGGTGGTATTCCTCTCGAGCGTCTCTCTGGTAGCTCTCCAGACTATTCGACTCTTTGTTTATTTGGTTGCGTTTTCTATGTCCTTCTACCTCCTCGCGAACGCACCAAACTGACCGCTCGGTCTGTTGAGTGTGTTTTTCTCGGATACAGTGATGAGCATAAGGGCTATCGTTGTTGGGACCCCGTTGGTCGTCGGATGCGCATCTCTCGTGATGTCACGTTTGATGAGACGCGTCCCTTCTATCCTCGCCCCACCTCTGGTACTTACCCGGTGGATGATATCGCTTTTCTTCTTTTTCCTGATGCACCTCTTGTTGTCCCTTCTTCTCCACCTCTTACTTCTGATGCGCCCCCTTCGATTTGGGCGCCATCCTCTCCTCCGTCTAGTTCTACTAGTTCTCCTTGTTCTCCCCTAATTTCTTCTCCACCTCGTTCTCCGGCTTCGAACCCTTCCTCTGTTGTTCCTTCTTTCTCTTCTTCTGATGAGTCGTCCTCCGCCGATGACCATCCCTCTTCACGGCCTGTTCGTCAGCGTCGTGCTCCAGACCGTTACTCTCCTAGTCAGTATGGTCTCTCTGTCATCTCCGAGCCGACTTCTTATCGGGATGCCGAGCATCATCCTGAATGGCAGCTTGCCATGGCTGAGGAGATCGCTGCGCTTGAGCGCACTGGCACCTGGGATCTTGTTTCTCTCCCTCCTGGTGTTCGTCCTATCACGTGTAAGTGGGTCTATAAAATTAAGACCCTCTCTGATGGATCTCTTGAGCGCTATAAAGCGCGTCTTGTGGCTCGTGGCTTTCAGCAGGAGCACGGCCGTGACTATGATGAGACTTTTGCCCCTGTGGCTCATATGACCACTGTGTGTACTCTTCTTGCTGTTGCTTCTGTTCGACGCTGGTCTGTGTCCCAACTTGATGTTCAGAATGCTTTTCTTAATGGCGAGTTGAGTGAGGAGGTTTACATGCAGCCTCCTCCTGGGTATTCTGTTCCCGATGGGATGGTTTGTCGTCTTCGATGTTCCCTTTATGGCCTGAAACAGGCCCCTCGTGCCTGGTTTGAGCGTTTTGCCTCTGTGGTGACTGCCGCTGGTTTCTCTCCTAGTTTTCTTGATCCAGCGCTATTTGTTCACACTTCTCCTCGTGGACGCACTCTTCTTCTTCTCTATGTTGATGATATGATCATTACTGGTGATGATCCTGAGTATATTGCCTTTGTCAAGGCTCGTCTTCGTGATCAGTTTCTTATGACTGATCTTGGTCCTCTTCGCTATTTTCTTGGGATTGAGGTCTCCTCCACTTCTGAGGGCTTTTCTATCTCTCAAGAAAAGTATATTCAGGATCTTCTTGCTCGTGCTGCTCTTGGGGATGAGCGCACTGTTGAGACTCCTATGGAGCTTAATGTTAAGCTTCGTCCTACTGATGGTGATCCTCTTCCTAATCCCACGTGTTATCGTCATCTTGTTGGGAGTCTTGTTTATCTTGCTGTCACTCGTCCTGATATCTCTTATCCTGTTCATATTCTGAGTCAGTTTGTCTCAGCTCCTATCACCGTTCACTACAGTCATCTCCTCCGTGTCCTTCGTTATCTTCGTGGCACGATTACTCGTCGCCTTTTCTTTCCTAGTTCCAGCTCTCTCCAGCTCCAGTGCTACTCGGATGCTACGTGGGCGAGTGATCCTACGGATCGTCGTTCACTTTCTGCTTACTGTGTGTTTCTTGGTGGTTCGCTTGTTGCTTGGAAGACGAAGAAACAGGTAGCGGTTTCCCGTTCGAGTGTTGAGGCTGAGTTGCGGGCTATGGCTTTGTTGATTGCTAAGGTGACCTGGTTACGGTGGTTGCTTGCAGATTTTGGGGTCTCTGTTATGACACCCACTCCATTTTTGTCTGACAGTACAGGTGCTATCAGTATTGCACGTGATCCGGTCAAGCATGAGCTGACCAAGCATATTGGTGTTGATGCTTTTTATACACGTGCTCAAGTGCAGGATCAGGTTGTTGCGCTTCATTATGTGCCTTCAGATTTGCAGTTGGCGGATTTCTTTACAAAGGCACAAACTCGAGCGCAACATGACTTCTTACTCTCCAAACTAAGTGTTGTGGATCCACCACGAGTTTGAGGGAGGGGGGGAGGGTGTTAGAGTATATATTTGTATATTGTAGTTTCCCCGTGTGTTAGAGGGTTCCTGCATATTTGCGCATGTACATGTGGCATTTGGCCCTCTGGTAATACAACAAGTCTATTACCCTAACAGTTTTGACCACCGTATGTAGTGTGGCCAAAACTAATTATAATGATGTGATGAATTATGCTTTATGATTCTAGTTTGCCTTTGTATATAATATTGATCTAAAATATTAATTATATTAGTTTAGTCAGTATCTTTCGTTAAGAATGTGAGGCATGCTTTCCCAATTGGATAAATGATGATTTAGAGCCCCTATTGGAAGATGTGAATTCTTAAAGAAAATCATATCACAATTCTATGTATGGATGAAATGGTAACTAAGATTAGGGAAAATCAGCAAAAGGGAGAAGACACCAAGCCACTATTGATTATTTTAAAAGTGTGGGAACCTTCTATGTTACTATAGAAATATGTTGTTCATACGATGAGGATTAAAGACTTTAGAGATTGTCTTGATATTTGAATGGCACATCATAATTCATACAGTTTATCGCTTCGTTAAGCTGAGGGCTTTCTCGATGACAAAGGTCATCAAGATCGAGTTATGCAACGATATGTCAACGAGGGCTTCTTCATGACTTGATGATGTGCTACATAGAGCATGGCATAGATGTCTTCATTGATAAAATTATGGAAGATTTTGAGAAGTGGTAGAGCTTTTGCCATTAACTAGAACTTCAATAATTTATTAAAGCTTCATCATTAGGTATGTTTTTAGGTTCTAGTTATATTTAAATATTTTCCTTTTTCTATTTTATTAAGTGATTATGCTAGGATCATACGTAGCAGTGTCTTGATTGCTATCATATGTTTAGAATTCGTCCTACCTTAAATTTTGTCTCGTCACTGCATGCGCTACACCGACGAGCCGCCGCCGCCGTCTACCCGTGTGGGCTACGCGGATGCCGTGATCGTCTTCTCGGTGAAGGTGACACAGCTAGACCATTGCCTGCAGTGGCCACTTGATGTGTACGGCATCGTTGCCACGTGGGATTCAGTAGACCGCAATCGAAACCTCATCTTCAACCGGGACAGAGACAATTGCCAGACGCTCTCCACAGAGGTATATGCATGTCTTGATTATTGATGGTCATTTACTTGATGCTATCTTGCCTAATCTATGAATTATACTAGGTGAGCCTAATCCTGGCTAACTTAGGAAGAGGAACCAAGAGAACTAAATTTTGGATTAGATACTGTCTGGAGAAAGTTCAAAACTGTGTAAACAGTGATTGTAATCCTGTGGTAATTTAATGAATTTTTCCATCGCAAAAAAAAAAAAAGCTTATGGCCGGTCAATGTTAACTTATTGCTCACGCTTCCGTTGTTGTGCTCATAAGTCAGTTCAACTCCAATACGTATGAAAGACGAAGTTCTATGAAATTTCCGTTTGAATTGAAAGTACAAATAATAGCTGATTCTGTGAATGGTTGGAGACTTACAGTTACTTATGTTTGTGTCAATATATGCTATTTTCATTTGAATTGAAATCACAGATAGCTGAACCTGTGCTGCCTGTGCAAACACGCACCAGGGAAGAATGGAATTAAGATACTACAGGAAACAGGGAATAGGCCGACGGCCATACCCCGTCGGCGTAGCCACCGAAAACCGTCGGCGTAGGCTACGCCGACGGTAGCCGTCGGCGTAACGGTGTCGGCCTACCTTTCCGTAGGCGTACAGTAAAATCCCGTCGGCGTATCTGACCCTGTCGGCGTACGTTGTAGGCCGACGGCTATACGGTACCGTCGGTCTACACACCGCCGGCATAGCCTCTGTGGGTCCCACTTGCACTAGCTAACAGCCGTTAACGACAGGCGATGTACGCCGAAGGCAAGGCCGTCGGCCTAGGGTGCCACGTGTTGCGTTCTGCTGGCCCGCGTAGGAGTATACGCCGACGGCAAGGCCGTCGGCCTAGGGTGCCACGTGTTGCCTTCTGCTGGCCCGTGTAGGAGTATACGCCGACGGCCACCCCGTCGGCCTAGCTAGCTGTACGCCGACGGCCATCCCGTCGGCCAAGACCAAGCCGTGCCATATGGTCATTAGCTACGCCGACGGCAATGCCGTCGGCGTTAGCTCTGTCCAGTTTTTTTCTTTTATTTTTGTTTGTTTCTTCCCTGCATATTTTAAATTCCCACAAACAATTCACATATTAAATTCCCACAAACAACACATGCACATGGACACAAACATATAAGATCATCCATACATATATAGGTACATCATCATCCACACATAGATAGGTACATCATCATCCACACATAGATAGGTACATCATCATCCACACATAGGTACATCTCTAAGTGCATCCTAACACATGCACATCCCTACACCTCCGGAGAGCTACTCGAGAGACTCATGTCTCCCCGCGCGAAGAAAGGTGAAGCTTGACGTCGAGTAGCCGCTGTCGAACCAGCACCGGAAGAAGGAGAAGTACCGCCATGACCAACACCACCGGTAGAAGGAGAAGCACTGCCACCCTCAGCACGATGGAAAGAAGGAGAATCACCGCCACCACCACCGCCACCACCACCACCACCAGCGGAAGCACCAGGAGAAGCACGGCCGGTATGAACCGGTGTCATCGCGCGCGAGATAGTCGGCGAGGCATCAGGACGACCAAAGTGTGTATTGCCGGAGCATCTCGGTCCCTTCATGTTTGAGGCAGAGTTAGCAACCACCAAGACACAGGTTTGTTGTAACAACCGGTTTGGCAAAAAAACTTACCGGGGTCCCTGAGTAGAAGGTCAAAGCATATTCGTCCTTTGATGGGAAGATTGGCTGCGGCCCTGGCCTAGGTGGCCGTGGCGGTAGAGTGGCTCGCTCTCCAGTGCCATAAAACCTCTCCAAAAGCTGCAAGATAGTTTAGATGTGAGGCGTTGCAGAAATAAAGATTCAAACTAGGGAATGCGAGACTTGTCATATTTTGCAAAAATAAAGGTGGAAACTTACATCATCGCGTAACTCTGCCCACTGCTCGTAGGCCGCTCGGGTCTGGGACCACGTCTCGAGCGTCACCAAGTGTTCCGCAAAAGCGGCCTTGTAGGCCGCGTCCAAAACAGGCTACGATTTCAAAAACAATGAATCTCGTCAACTTAGCCACTCACGAATGATTTTCGGAAATATGATGGAAATGAGAAAACTTACATCGTCGTTCGCTCGGGAAGGCCGTCGAGGCAGGATAGCGGGGTCGTCGGCGGTGAGGGTAGCCTTGATCCGCGTGAGGCTCAAAGCAGGAGTTCGCGGGATCACCCTATCGAGAATCTTGAAACGGCCGTGCTCCCGGCCGCGCCTCGCCACGACCACCTCTCTCTCGTCGATCTCCGCTGCTCTAGGATCTTCCACCTCTGGATGAAAACCAGTGAACGCCTCGAGGTAGTTAGCACCATCCTCCTTGGCAGTGCCATAGAACTCTGGAAGCGAGGGCTGAGGCTGGGACATATCAGGCTTCTTCTGCTTCATCATTTCCCATACTTCATAGTCAGAACAAGGCCTCTCTAGATGTGTCTCCTGCATGGACAAAAAAATGTTATGCGTATCAAGTAGGATCACGAAGGGAAATAAATACAGATTGTTCTATGTATACATGTATACCATATGGGCCTTGAAGCGACCATGGTTGCGGTTTCCTGCACAGTGTGTCTCCCCGGAGCCACGGTTTGCCTTGTTCCGCTCGCTCAAGGCGTTGAACTCGGCGTCTTCCCCGCGCCACCTCGCCGACAACGCCAGCCATGCGTCCTCCTTACCATCGGCCCACGTGGGCATAAACTGAAAAATCAATACTCATTTGAAGAATGGATAATGCAATTAGCAACAACATAGAATCTGATTGACAATTTACTTACCCCGGCATAATCTTCCTCGGTCATCTTTGGTTGGACCTTCACATTCAAATGCTTCGGCGCCCTCTTTCTCAACTTCTCGGAGCTGTATAGACTGGTGGTGGTATGCTTCTGATTGTAAAACTGTTGCCGTGTCAACCTTTGACAAGCCCCCCGCAAAGTCTTGTCCGCCTTCTCCTGGTCCTCCGGAAGCACCCTATAGAATCTCTGTAATCATACATACAAAATATTGTGAGGATCATTAGTTAGCATGGTGGGGTCATCAACTATGAACGAAACTCGAAAACTTTGCCTTACCCAAAACTTGGTGATCACGGCTTCAGAAGCTTTCCCAGCATAGCCCGAGTTTTCGGCGGCCTCATAGTGCGCCCAACTGGTGGCTAGCTTCCTCTCGCCGTTGGCGACGGGAGTGTAAAAGCCTGGCCAAAATTTCCTAATCAGAGCTCCAACCAAGGTGTTAGGCGCACGGGTACCTGGAGGAAATGTCCAGTTGCTGCACAATAGTAAAACATTAGTACATGCCAAATTGTTATGAACAAAATGAAATTACATGTTCAAAATTAGTATAGCCACTTACTCAATGCTGTTAGGCGTAATGATGGGTTTCTCCTCCTCAGAAGCAGGTTCGTCCACTGGGACACCCGATTCCCCATGAATCTTTGGCTTCTTCGGCCGCGTCGACGACCCCGACTCATGGTCTCGGGGCTCCCCCTCCGTGTCTCGAGACTCCCCCTCCTGGTCTCGAGAATCAAAGTCCTGGTCTCGAGACCCCCCCTCCTGGTATCGAGACTCCCACTCCAAGTCTCGAGACTCCTCCTCCAAGTCTTGAGACTCCTCCTCCTCGTCAGGAGACTCCGAGTAAGCAGACTCGAAAGCCACGTCGCCAGAAGCGGAGGGTAGGTCACTCAGAAGGCGTAAACCTCGTACTCCAACTCGTCCTCGTCCTCCACCTTGTCCTGCACCTCGTCCTCCGCCTCGTCCTGCCCTCGGGGGAAGTCCGCCTCCTCCCTCACCTCGTCCTGCACCTCGTCCTGCCCTCGGGGGAAGTCCGCCTCCTCCCTCACCTCGTCCTGCACCTCGTCCTGGCCTCGGAGGAAGTCCACCTCCTCCTCCCTCACCTCGTCCTCCTCCTCCCGCATTGTCGTCATTGTAACGCGAGTTGGGAATGGGTGCTCTTCCACTTTTGGTAACCTTCTTCTGCTTCCACTTAAGGATAGAGGACGGTGATTCCTTGCGTTGGCTCATATTGGTCAATCACCTACATTGAGAAGAGGTAAACAATTTAGTCAAGCATAATAAAAATACTAAGCATAATAAAGATATTAAACATAAATACTAAGCATAATAAAGATACTAAGAATAATAAAGATACTAAGCATAAAAGACATAAAAGACCCTCACCACTCATCATCATCACTCTCATGTGTATGTCTTGGGTTCTCATCAGCATTATCAACATCACTATCATGTGAGAAGTAAGTTGGAGGTTCATCGCAGGGTGGAGGCTCATCGTTGCCATTGTCTGAATATAACTTGGTGAGCATATCAATGTCCTTTATATTCGTGACTACCTCACCACGAGTATGTGCATTGTTCTCGAGGTTATCAAGATCTTGTAAGTCAATGTCCCCAAAGTTCTCTTGTTCTTGATAGAAAACTCCCTCGTATGTTTTAGGGTCAATGTTGTTGTAATCATTGTCGGAGGGCATGGGTAGCTTACCACGTGGCGATACCTGGAACACGACTTCCCAGCCCTTGAGTTCCTCTTTCTGACATGGGTAGGGTAAATAATAAACTTGTTTGGCTTGGTGGGCCACAATAAAGAGACCGGCTCCACTATAGGTGGTTGAAGGCCTAACTTCAACTAACCCAATGGAAGGGGTACTTCTATATCCACCGCGTGGGTCGAACCAGTGGCATTTGAACACAACAAGCTTGAGTTCTAGGGGCGTATTATTGAACGTCAGCCCGTATACGTTTTGTAACCTTCCATAGTAATCAAAGTCATCGGCTCCTCTGGTGAAGACCCCGGTATTTACAGTTTTTGCATTTGGCCGACGGTTCTGGTAAGACTCTGTATGGAATCGATAACCATTCACATCATACTTCTCATACATCTCGACTTTACGGTTACAACCCTAGGAGACACATCTCAACTCATCCGACATCTCAACGTTGGGATTGGCTCCCTACAAGTTGCGTACAAATTGTGCATTAGTTACGTGTAATAAGAGGGACAAGTCACGGATTGCCAGGTAAGAGGGACAGGTTATAAATTACCTTTTCATAGAACCAAGACGTGAAATTTTTCTTTCCAGGGGCACCCACTTTTAGAAGGGTTTCCAACTCCGCGTCATCGGGATCCGTCGTTCCCGACCACATTTCATCCGTGAATTGGCTAAAAGGAGAAAATACATATTAGATCGAAACCGAGTTACTAGTTGCAAATGAATTTGTTCACCATTTTACCTAAGGAAACTGGGCACTTGATTTTCTTCCTCATCTTCATTCTCACCGCGGACCACTTCCTTCATGTTCATAAGCACATAGAGCATTATGCAATCCTTCTCTTCCTTTTTCAAGGTATAACTTGTTGCGCCACCGGCCTTGCCACCGGGACACTGGAAGAGGAGGAGCTTGGGGTCATGATTCGGCTCGTCGACATTGTACCGACAGACCTGCTTATGCATAGTGGTAACATCATCGCCATAGTATGTTGTCATGGCGTCTGTTATCTCCTGGAGGAGAGTTGCCTTAGCTATGCATGCTTCAATCTTATTTTTGTTTCCACATTTGGTTCGAATATACTTAAACTCTCTCTCAATACAAAACTGCCAACGAAACTGCACCGGTCCACCCAAGAGTGCCTCATTCGCGAGATGCACAATGAGATGTAACATCGGAGTAAAGAAGCCTGGTGGGAAGATCGTCTCTAACTTGCATAGCACTCCGGCACTAGATCATGCAGCTTCTCAATCATCAAGGGACATATCTGCTTGGCACAGAGCATGCGGAAGAAATGACTCAACTCCGCAAGCACTCGCCAGATATGCTCAGGAAGATACCCTCGAACCATCACCGGCATCAGCCGCTCAATCCATATATGATAGTCGTGACTCTTGAGCCCAGTGACTTTTCCAGTTGCCAAATTGACTCCCTTGCTCATATTCAAACAATAACCATCTGGGAACATCACGACGAATTTGAGCCACCCCAATGACTGCTTCTTTTGGAGGCTATCAAGGCAGTAGTAGGCATGTGGCTTGACCCAATTTTTTCGATTGCGTTCAGGAGGTTGCATGCATAGTCTCTTCCTATCACATAGCTCCTCAACATCGACTCTAGCCTTGACATTATCCTTTGACTTTTCAGGAATGTTCAGAATTGTGTAAAAGAGAGACTCTGCGACATTCTTTTCAGTGTGCATCACATCGATGTTATGGGGAAGTTCGCAGTCCTTGTAATACTCGAGCTTCGTTATGCCTGCCTCGTGTGTCCAGTTGTGCGTTTTTCCATATCCCTCAAATTGTGGGAAACCAGACTCGGTACGCACGAGAGCACGTAACTCGGCATCAATAGCAACACCATCGAACGTTGGTATCTCTTTTTCTTCAAGCACAACTTTGCCCTTGATGAAGTTCTTTTTGTCTTGTCTGAACGGATGGTCTCCTTTGAGGTATGGTCGATGCGTGTCAAATGCGGAATACTTTTTACCCGCCTTTAGCCAAAGGAACTCAAGTAGATGCCTGCACACTGGGCATGGCCACTTACCAGCTGTACACCATCCGCAGAATAGGGCGTGCCCGGGCATGTCGTGCATGGAATAGTGGAACCAAACTTTCATGTAGAAGTTTGTCTTTGATGCACGGTCGTATGTCAACGTCCCGTGGTGCCAAGAGTGGTTCAGATCTTCCACAAGCGGTTGCATGTACACACTTAAATTCTTCCCCGGGTATTCAGGCCCTGGAATGATCAGCGACAGGAATATGGTCTTCCTTTGCATTAGGGCTCCGGGAGGGAGATTGAGCGGCATAACAAACACGGGCCAGCAGCTATACGAGGCGGTCGACATACCATATGGATTGAATCCATCTATTGCTATAGCAATTCTAACGTTCCGAGCCTCTCCTGCCTCATCGGGATGGTCTCTATCAAAGTTCTTCCATGCCTTACCATCAGATGGATGTCCCATCTTTACCCGTCCTTGCTCATCCTCATATCTCTTCCCCGTCTTGTGCCACGTCATCTGTGTGGCAGACTCCTTGGTCATGTAAAGCCGCTGGATTCTTTTTATGAATGGGAGATAACGAAGAATCTTCATGGCGACTTTTGTCTGCGTCTTCTGACCATCGTCTCCTACCTCATGATACCTAGAGGCCCCACACTTGCTACAGTAATTGTCATCCGCAAACTGTTTCCATAACAAGAGGCAACCTTTTGGACAACAATCTATCTTTTGGTATTCCATGCTGAGCGCTCGCAGGATTTTCTTTGCTTCGTACATGGTTTTAGGCAGACAATGCCCTTCAGGCAGCATGTTACCATATGTTTGCAGATGGTCTTCAAAGCATGAACGGGTGTTGCCGTACTGGAGCTTTTTGGCTAGTGCTTGCGAGATGGCATCGAGCTGAGAAATCTTTGAACCCTCGTACAGAGGCCTCTTAGCCGAGGCCATCAAATCATAGAAGTCCTTCGCGCTTGGCTCCGGATCCTCTGGTTCACGAGGTTCCTCCAGTTCTGGCGGTTCATGTGAAGGTGGCGAATCTGGCATGTCGGCATCATGGAAATCATCTAGCAAATTTCTAATCCCATCGCCCTCATTGCCATTGATCCGTTGCCGCATCACCTCACCTCTATCACGTTCGTACTGAGTAGAGTCAACCGTCGTGACGAAGTCCCGCATATAACCATATCTCCAAAGGTGTTTTTTCATTTCCTCCTTTGACTGACGATGACGCTTATTGCAATGAGCGCAAGGGCAAGTTGGACGAATGCCTGCCTTTGAACCACGCGCTAACTCGTTCACTAACAGATCAGTCTTCCATGTCCACTCATCTGTTCTATCAACAACACTAGTACGGCCACTGTATATCCACCCATTATCAGCCATCCTCTGTTTTTATTGGGAACCAAACAATAAACATAGCATTTCATATCAAATAATAGATGAAACTAAATGCATCATATTTTCTATTTATCTACCGAGAAAAACGCACAACCTACATCTCTAATAGGTATAGAGGGTCCTAGCAGCCGCCTGATCCGTAGATTGAGTAGGTTCTCCATGCTCTACCCTGTTCCAAGCCAGAATTTCGGCAGCACCTTCCCGCTGCTCTCCCGATACACGTCTCGGCAAAAAGACAAGAGGATGTGCACCCGGAGAACAACGGGGAGGCGCTACCGAAATCCTGACTCGGACCAGGATAGAGCATGGAGAACGTACCTAACTACGCATCCGCCGACTGTCCCGTAAATGCCGCAAGCGTTACGCTTCATAATATGCGACCTCTAATGCATATTTATCCACGTAATGCTCGCATACGGGATATGACACCTAGGTGACGCGACTTGACGTGGAAATGGAATCTACTGACATCAAATATGCGAGGGAGGAGACGGAGTTGTAGCTCACCCTCGGCGGTAGAGGTAGTAGGCGACCTCCGGGACGGGGACCTCCGGGACAGCGACCTCGACCTCCGCGACGGGGACCTCCGGGACAGCGACCTCCGGGACGGCGACCTCCTGGACAGCGACAGGACCTAGTGAATGTAAATAGAGTCATGATTACTCTAACATACTAGAACTAATTATAGCACAACAAGTAATATACTAGAACAACTAATATACTAGAACTAATTATACTAGAACTAATATACAACAAGTAATATAGTAGAACTAATTATATAACAACAACTAATTATAGCACAAGTAATTACCCTAAATAGGCAGGGAGGTAGAGGGAGGAGGGGAGGCAGGGAAGGAGGGGAGGCAGAGGGAGGAGGGGATGCGGGGAGGAGGGAAGGAGGGGAGGCAGGGATGTGGGGAGGTGGGGAGGAGAGGAGGCAGAGGAAGGAGGGGAGGAGGGAGCTGCCGACGAGGAGGAGGGGATGTGGGGAGGAGAGGAGGCAGAGGGAGGAGGGGAGGAGGGGAGGCAGAGGGAGGAGGGGAGGCACGGGAGGAGGGGGAGCGGCCGGCGGGAGGAGGGGGAGCGGCTGGCGGGGAGGATGAGGGGGAGGGGTCGGCGGTGGTGGCGGCGGAGCGGCGGCAGCAGGGAGGAGGGAGGGCACGGCGACGGCAGCAGGGAGAAGGGAGGGCACGGCTCGGGAGGAGGGAGGGCACGACGACGGGGTGGCGGCGAAGCAGCGGCAGCGGAGGAGAGGCTCGGGGTCACGGGTGAGAAGGGTGTGTGCACGCGGCTCGGGGTCGGGTAGCCCCCTTATCCACTTGAAGTCTAGGCCGACGGCAAGGCCGTCGGCGTAGACAGACCCAAAAAGAGGCCCACACATAGGCCGATGGCAAAGCCGTCGGCGTAGATTAAATAAAATATAATAAAAGAATGTTTTTTTATTAAACTTCTAAAAAATATAATAATATAAAAATATAATATTAAACTTCTATTTATAATTTTTTATGTAGTTATATTATGCAAGTTTTGGAGACATCCTCGTGCTCTCGTGCTAGTTTCCCACGTAAACCCTAATCTGAAACCCTAATCGCATGCAACATGGACGGAAGCTAGGTTTTCCGTCTAGGGGAAATCCACCACCCTTGTGCATGTGTGCTAGGGCCACACGCATGTTCTCGTGGCATCCCGGCACTCGGGCGGTCCTTTTCCAACGAAACCCTAATCCGAGGGACCCGCGGGTCTGCCCCCGTAGCATTCTCCGTACGAGGGTTGAACAACACACTCTCTTGGTGGTTTAGGCTTGTTTAGGTCATATCTACATGGAAAACCAAGGATAGGCCCAGGGTTCCACCGGTCTACCCTCGTTTGACCCGCGGCGGGAGCCTACTCCTACATGTCCAGCACTCTTCTATAGGTGTTATCGCATGCAACGTGGACGGTCACACCCGGGAGCTAGGTTTTCCGTCTAGGGGCAATCCACCACCCTTGTGCATGTGTGCTAGGGCCACACGCATGTTCCCGTGGCATCCCGGCACTCGGGTGGTCCTTTTCCAACGAAACCCTAATCCGAGGGACCCGTGGGTCTACCCCCGTAGCATTCTCCGTACGAGGGTTGAACAACGCACTCTCTTGGTGGTTTAGGCTTGTTTAGGTCATATCTACATGGAAAACCAAGGATAGGCCCAGGGTTCCACCGGTCTACCCTCGTTTGACCCGCGGCGGGAGCCTACTCCTACATGTCCAGCACACTTCTATAGGTGTTATCGCATGCAACGTGGACGGTCACACCCGGGAGCTAGGTTTTCCGTCTAGGGGCAATCCACCACCCTTGTGCATGTGTGCTAGGGCCACACGCATGTTCCCGTGGCATCCCGGCACTCGGGCGGTCCTTTTCCGACGAAACCCTAATCCGAGGGACCCGCGGGTCTACCCCCGTAGCATTCTCTGTACGACGGTTGAACAACGCACTCTCTTGGTGGTTTAGGCTTGTTTAGGTCATATCTACATGGAAAACCAAGGATAGGCCCAGGGTTCCACCGGTCTACCCTCGTTTGACCCGCGGCGGGAGCCTACTCCTACATGTCCAACACACTTCTATAGGTGTTATCGCATGCAACGTGGACGGTCACACCCGGGAGGTAGTTAGCACCATCTAGGGGCAATCCATCACCCTTGTGCATGTATTCTTGGGCCACACGCATGTTCCCGTGGCATCCCGGCACTCGGGTGGTCCTTTTCCGACGAAACCCTAATCCGAGGGACCCGCGGGTCTACCCCCGTAGCACTCTTCGTACGAGGGTTGAACAACGCACTCTCTTGGTGGTTTAGGCTTGTTTAGGTCATATCTACATGGAAAACCAAGGATAGGCCCAGGGTTCCACCGGTCTACCCTCGTTTGACCCGTGGCGGTAGCCTACTCCTACATGTCCAACACACTTCTATAGGTGTTATCGCATGCAACGTGGACGGTCACACCCGAGAGCTAGGTTTTCCGTCTAGGGGCAATCCACCACCCTTGTGCATGTGTGCTAGGGCCACACGCATGTTCCCGTGGCATCCCGGCACTCGGGCGGTCCTTTTCCGACGAAACCCTAATCCGAGGGACCCGCGGGTCTACCCCCGTAGCATTTTCCGTACGAGGGTTGAACAACGCACTCTATTGGTGGTTTAGGCTTATTTAGGTCATATCTACATGGAAAACCAAGGATAGGCCCAGGGTTCCACCGGTCTACCCTCGTTTGACCCACGGCGGGAGCAGCACACTTCTATTGGTGTTATCGCATGCAACGTGGACGGTCACACCCGGGAGCTAGGTTTTCCGTCTAGGGGCAATACACCACCCTTGTGCATGTGTGCTAGGGCCACACGCATGTTCCCGTGGCATCCCGGCACTCAGGCGGTCCTTTTCCGACGAAACCCTAATCCGAGGGACCCGCGGGTCTACCCCCGTAGCATTCTCCGTACGAGGGTTGAACAACGCACTCTCTTGGTGGTTTAGGCTTGTTTAGGTCATATCTACATGGAAAACCAAGGATAGGCCCAGGGTTCCACCGGTCTACCCTCGTTTGACCCGCGGCGGGAGCCTACTCCTACATGTCCAGCACACTTCTATAGGTGTTATCGCATGCAACGTGGACGGTCACACCCGGGAGGTAGGTTTTCCGTCTAGGGGCAATCCACCACCCTTGTTCATGTGTGCTAGGGCCACACGCATGTTCCCGTGGCATCCCGGCACTCGGGCGGTCCTTTTCCGACGAAACCTTAATCCGAGGGACCCGCGGGTCTACCCTCGTAGCATTCTTCGTACGAGGGTTGAACAACGCACTCTCTTGGTGGTTTAGGTTTGTTTAGGTCATATCTACATGGAAAACCAAGGATAGGCCCAAGGTTCCACCGTTTAACCCGCGACGGGAGCCTACTCCTACATGTCCAGCACACTTCTCTAAGTGTTATCGCATGCAACGTGGACGGTCACACCCGGGAGGTAGTTAGCACCATCTACGGGCAATCCATCACCCTTGTGCATGTATTCTAGGGCCACACGCATGTTCCCGTGGCATCCCGGCACTCGGGCGGTCCTTTTCCGACGAAACCCTAATCCGAGGGACCCGCGGGTCTACCCCCGTAGCATTCTCCGTACGAGGGTTGAACAACGCACTCTCTTGGTGGTTTAGGCTTGTTTAGGTCATATCTACATGGAAAACCAAGGATAGGCCCAGGGTTCCACCGGTCTACCCTCGTTTGACCCGCGGCGGAGCCTACTCCTACATGTCCAGCACACTTCTATAGGTGTTATCGCATGCAACATGGACGGTCACACTCGGGAGGTAGTTAGCACCATCTAGGGGCAATCCATCACCCTTGTGCATGTATTCTAGGGCCACACGCATGTTCCTGTGGCATCCCGGCACTCGGGCGGTTCTTTTCCAATGAAACCCTAATCCGAGGGACCCGCGGGTCTACCCCCGTAGCATTCTCCGTACGAGGGTTGAACAACACACTCTCTTGGTGGTTTAGGTTTGTTTAGGTCATATCTACATGTAAAACCAAGGATAGGCCCAAGGTTCCACCGTTTGACCCGCGACGGGAGCCTACTCCTACATGTCCAGCACACTTCTCTAAGTGTTATCGCATGCAACGTGGACGGTCACACCCGGGAGGTAGTTAGCACCATCTAGGGGCAATCCATCACCCTTGTGCATGTATTCTTGGGCCACACGCATGTTCCCGTGGCATCCTGGCACTCGGGCGGTCCTTTTCCGACGAAACCCTAATCCGAGGGACCCGCGGGTCTACCCCCGTAGCATTCTCCGTACGAGGGTTGAACAACGCACTCTCTTGGTGGTTTAGGCTTGTTTAGGTCATATCTACATGAAAAACCAAGGATAGGCCTAGGGTTCCACCGGTCTACCCTCGTTTGACCCGCGACGGTAGGCTACTCCTACATGTCGAGCACACTTCTATAGGTGTTATCGCATGCAACGTGGACGGTCACACCCGGGAGCTAGGTTTTCCGTCTAGGGGCAATCCACCACCCTTGTGCATGTGTGCTAGGGCCACACGCATGTTCCCGTGGCATCCCGGCACTCGGGCGATCCTTTTCTGACGAAACCCTAATCCGAGGGACCCGCGGGTCTACCCCCGTAGCATTCTCCGTACGAGGGTTGAACAACGCACTCTCTTGGTGGTTTAGGCTTGTTTAGGTCATATCTACATGGAAAACCAAGGATAGGCCCAGGGTTCCACCGGTCTACCCTCGTTTGACCCGCGGCGGGAGCCTACTCCTACATGTCCAGCACACTTCTATAGGTGTTATCGCATGCAACGTGGACGGTCACACCCGGGAGGTAGGTTTTCCGTCTAGGGGCAATCCACCACCCTTGTGCATGTGTGCTAGGGCCACACGCATGTTCCCGTGGCATCCCGGCACTCGGGCGGTACTTTTCCAACGAAACCCTAATCCGGGGGACCCGTGGGTCTACCCCCGTAGCATTCTCCGTACGAGGGTTGAACAACGCACTCTCTTGGTGGTTTAGGCTTATTTAGGTCATATCTACATGGAAAACCAAGGATAGGCCCAGGGTTCCACCGGTCTACCCTCGTTTGACCCGCGGCGGGAGCCTACTCCTACATGTCCAGCACACTTCTATAGGTGTTATCGCATGCAACGTGGACGGTCACACCCGGGAGCTAGGTTTTTAGGGGAAATCCACCACCCTTGTGCATGTGTGCTAGGGCCACACGCATGTTCTCGTGGCATCCCGGCACTCGGGCGGTCCTTTTCCGACGAAACCCTAATCCGAGGGACCCGCGGGTCTACCCCCGTAGCATTCTCCGTACGAGGGTTGAACAACGCACTCTCTTGGTGGTTTAGGCTTGTTTAGGTCATATCTACATGGAAAACCAAGGATAGGCCCAGGGTCCACCCGTCTACCCTCGTTTGACCCGCGGCGGGAGCCTACTCCTACATGTCCAGCACACTTCTATAGGTGTTATCGCATGCAACATGGACGGTCACACCCGAGAGCAAGGTTTTCCGTCTAGGGGCAATCCACCACCCTTGTGCATGTGTGCTAGGGCCACACGCATGTTCCCGTGGCATCCCGGCACTCGGGCGGTCCTTTTCCGACGAAACCCTAATCCGAGGGACCCGCGGGTCTACCCCCGTAGCATTCTCCGTACGAGGGTTGAACAACGCACTCTCTTGGTGGTTTAGGCTTGTTTAGGTCATATCTACATGGAAAACCAAGGATAGGCCCAAGGTTCCACCGTTTGACCCGCGACGGGAGCCTACTCCTACATGTCCAGCACACTTCTCTAAGTGTTATCGCATGCAACGTGGACGGTCACACCCGGGAGGTAGTTAGCACCATCTAGGGGCAATCCACCACCCTTGTGCATGTATTCTAGGGCCACACGCATGTTCCCGTGGCATCCCGGCACTCGGGCGGTCCTTTTCCAACGAAACCCTAATCCGAGGGACCCGCGGGTCTACCCCCGTAGCATTCTCCATACGAGGGTTGAACAACACACTCTCTTGGTGGTTTAGGCTTGTTTAGGTCATATCTACATGGAAAACCAAGGATAGGCCCAAGGTTCCACCGTTTGACCCGCGACGGGAGCCTAGTCCTACATGTCCAGCACACTTCTCTAAGTGTTATCGCATGCAACGTGGACGGTCACACCCGGGAGGTAGTTAGCACCATCTAGGGGTAATCCATCACCCTTGTGCATGTATTCTAGGGCCACACGCATGTTCCCGTGGCATCCCGGCACTCGGGCGGTTCTTTTCCAATGAAACCCTAATCCGAGGGACCCGCAGGTCTACCCCGTAGCATTCTCCGTACGAGGGTTGAACAACGCACTCTCTTGGTGGTTTAGGTTTGTTTAGGTCATATCTACATGGAAAACCAAGGATAGGCCCAAGGTTCCACCGTTTGACCCGCGACGGGAGCCTACTCCTACATGTCCAACACACTTCTCTAAGTGTTATCGCATGCAACGTGGACGGTCACACCCGGGAGGTAGTTAGCACCATCTAGGGGCAATCCATCACCCTTGTGCATGTATTCTAGGGCCACACGCATGTTCCCGTGGCATCCCGACACTCGGGCGGTCCTTTTCCGACGAAACCCTAATCCGAGGGACCCGCGGGTCTACCCCCGTAGCATTCTCCGTACGAGGGTTGAACAACACACTCTCTTGGTGGTTTAGGCTTGTTTAGGTCATATATACATGGAAAACCAAGGATAGGCCCAAGGTTCCACTGTTTGACCCGCGGCGGGAGCCTACTCCTACATGTCCAGCACACTTCTATAGGTGTTATCGCATGCAACATGGACGGTCACACCCGGGAGGTAGTTAGCACCATCTAGGGGCAATCCATCACTGTTGTGCATGTATTCTAGGGCCACACGCATGTTCCCGTGGCATCCCGGCACTCGGGCGGTTCTTTTCCAACGAAACCCTAATCCGAGGGACCCGCGGGTCTACCCCCGTAGCATTCTCCGTACGAGGGTTTAACAACGCACTCTCTTGGTGGTTTAGGTTTGTTTAGGTCATATCTACATGGAAAACCAAGGATAGGCCCAAGGTTCCACCGGTCTACCCTCGTTTGACCCGCGACGGGAGCCTACTCCTACATGTCCAGCACACTTCTCTAAGTGTTATCGCATGCAACATGGACGGTCACACCCGGGAGCTAGGTTTCCATCTAGGGGCAATCCAACACCCTTGTGCATGTATGCTAGGGCCACACGCATGTTCCCGTGGTATCCCGGCACTCGGGCGGTCCTTTTCCGACGAAACCCTAATCCGAGGGACCCGCGGGTCTACCCCCGTAGCATTCTCCGTATGAGGGTTGAACAACACACTCTCTCGGTGGTTTAGGTTTGTTTAGGTCATATCTACATGGAAAACCAAGGATAGGCCCAAGGTTCCACCGGTTTCCCCTCGTTTGATCCGCGGCGGGAGCCTCCTCCTAGCTACATGTCCAACACACTTTTATAAGTGTTATCGCATGCAACCAATATACTTTTTTGGTAGTTTAGGTTTGTTTAGATTATTACAACGCATGTGTATTTTGTTGTTTTTTGTTTTACATTTATGTTTTAGCATCGTGTTTCGGAAGATTCGCGTTGTTATTTTATGTGTTTGGCGCGGGATATAGAAATGTGAGGTGCAATCTCCAAGTTATCTATAAATTATATCTACATCAAAATTATTGTGGAAAATAAATAAATGAACTATATGAATTTGATACTTGGCACAAAAAAAAAGATAAAGGAAAAACACTTGGTAGCTAGGCCGACGGCATTGCCGTCGGCGTAGAACCCATCCTGCCACTACGCCGACGGTTAGGCCGTCGGCGTAGCTTCATGTCCTAACGCCGTTCGTACGCCGCTAACCCTGGCCCACCTTCTCTAGTTACGCCGACGGTATTTCTCACACCGACAAGCACCGTCGGGCTGATTTGGGTCTACGCCGACAGTATTTGGTGGCCCGACGGCTGCCGTCGGCCCGTGGTGCTATACGCCGAAGGGATAGCTAGGCCGACGGCCTCCCAGCCCAGCTACCGAGCCCGTCCATCTGCGCCGACGGGCCCGACAATTTGCCGTCGGCATAGCCCGAGGCCGTCGGCGTATTCCCTTATTCCTGTAGTGTAGATGAAAGAGAAAGCAAATTAATTCAAGCACACCGGACTGACTGATAGGTGTTACAGTAACTGAACTAACCATGCACATTTATGAATCTACGCCCAACCAGCAAGCATTTGATAATTCGAAAAATCTTATAAAGTGAACGAGAGTATATATGACACTACTTTTAACTCCAACAAATGACGCATACAGTATACTAGGCTGTTCGGATTTATGTGTATGTGTGATCTTGTGCTTTTGATTGGTGCATGCCATTTTGGCAATTTGATTTACTTTCATGGATCCATTTTCGGAAATGCAACATCTGTAAAATACATAATAATGACTCCGACGGAAAGTGCTGCACCTACTTGCTACTTGTTACTCCCTCCGTTTGGAAATATAAGATGTTTTAGGTCTGTAAATGAGATGTATCTACAGATATTTTAGTGTATAGGCTCCTTCATAAACCTAAAACATCTTATATTTCTAAACGGAGGGAGTACTTGCATATATATATATACATGCCGTTCAGTATATTCCCAGTTCCGTAGTGACATTTTACTGTATTTCCATGTTCATGCAGGCTGCGTCTCTACTGTTGACTGGTCCTAGTCGCAGCATCGTAATCCTTGATCCCGTCAACTACGAGGTCGAGCTCAAAGTGAAGGGCGACACACCTTGTCAAGATAAACTCTTAAGCCTTTTGCTCATCGAGGACAAGTACCATCCTCCTAGTGCACCCTGCCAAGGGGTTCACCACCACACATACTCTTCCAAGCTGAGCACGGTGGAGGTGACGGTCGGCCACCTCGAACGAACAGTGGAGGCCACCATCGCGGTCCGAGTCGTCGAGGGCTCCTGGCCAAGTCGGTACCATGGCCAGTCTCGATGGCCTGGACATGGTGCTGCTCGATTCTCGGGACGGAGCGGTGACGGTTAAGAGTGAAGGCTCTATCGAGCTATCTCGACGCGTTGTCTCGGTGGAAGAAAACGGAGAGCTGAGGATCTCGGTGGATGTCTGGCAAGGTGAGGCTTGTGGTGTTGCCAATAATCAGGTGTCGTTCGTGCCTAGAAGGTCAGGTAGAAGCAAGGATTTGTGCGATGTTGCGTTTTGTAGGATGGGAGTTACTGTCACCTGGTCCCTTGTTGTGAACTGGTGACACGCAGGGAATTATCGGTGTGTTTCGGCCTGGAATTTTTTTTAGCTGAAAACTGTAGGAAAGGCCCCAACAGTAAATTATTAAAGATAAAAATATGTACAGGAAAAAGGGAAGGAGGAAATGTACAAGAGGGCTTAGCTCTGGGCCTGATCAATCTGATACTGTAACACGCGGAGAATATGGATGGGTTTGATTCATTAAGACAAGGGTTTGATTAACAATTTGTTAATAGGAAAATGATGGGGCTCGTCCGGATTAAGGATGGCAATTTTACCGACCGGTACCCGCGTGGGTAGAGTACGGACATACTTTTATACCCATAAGTAATACCTATACCCTATCTGTTAAGTTACGGGTACGGGCACGGGTATAGACTTGTATCTATATCCTGCCCATTTAAACTGACATATCAAACTTACGTATAGAGTTTGAACCTATGCGGCCGAAAAGCCTAGGGACGAGTATGAGATTGCCACTTCTAAACTTTAATTTGATACTTTCATGTACTCATCTACTAAGTAGAGATTATTGTCTTTTTCAAATATTCTATTGATGAAAGTAAAATTTTAAATAACTCGTATACTATTGAATATACCCAATGGGTACGGGTACCCGCCAGGTATAGGTATGAATAAAGTTTTATATATGCGGGCACGGGTATGGGTAAGCGTTTGTACCCATTGGCTATACGGGTATGGGTATGGTATTGCTTTACCCTGCCCATACCCTATACCCTGTCCATTGCCATCCTTAGTCCGGATCCATCTCGCGTACTCACCGCACGCCTCCTCCTCCGCCGTGCACGACTGCCCCTCCTCTGCATGCCTCCTCCGTCGCCGCGTGGCTGCCCCTCCTCTGCATGCCTCCTCCTCCGTCGGGCCGCCGCCGCGTGGCTGTCCCGTCGCCTCCTCGCCCAGCCAAGCTCCGCCACGTCGCCGAGCCACCACCGTCCTGCGCACCAGCCTCCGCCTCCCCGCCCCTCTACCTCCATGGCCTAGGGTTCCTCCATAGGTGGTCGTTGTTGCAATGAAGGATGGCATTGCTCCCTGCCATGTTGGTAATTTTTGCTACCTACGGTGATTAAATTTGCTACATACGGCAGTCGGTGTTGCTATATATGACAGACTACTTTTTGCTACCTAGCATATTTTTGCGACAATGTCTCCGGTGAATTCAGTTTTTGCTACATTTGTTTTCTGATTTCGCTACAATATCGTAATTTTTTTGCTACGTGACATCCCCGGTGAGGTCTTCGACGAGGTGTCTAGAAAAGTCTCCGGCGAAGTTAGTTTTTGCTACAATAGAAAAACTTTGTCACTATAACCGTCTTATGGTTTTGCTATAACAGTGTCAACTTTTTGCTACAGAGTCACCAGCGAGGTTTTTCCGAAGATGTCTCCGGCGAAATCAGTTTTGCTACATTAGCATATTTTTTTGCTGCATGGTCTCCGGCCAGGTCTCCGGTGAGACGTTCTAATTTCTGAAACGAACCGTTTTTTGCTTTGAAAGCAAAAATGGACATTTATAGCAAAAACGAGATGTTTTATAGCAAAAACAAGATTTGGGACGATTTTAGGACACATAGCACACAGAGGAGCACGGCGACGGGGGACGCCTAGCACGCGCCTTGCTAATATGTGGTTTCTGTGACATAAGACTGATGCCATTAACAATTTGTTGATCAAAACTTTGCCTTAATTAGTACTCCCTTAGTCCCAAAATAAATGACTTGGATTTGTCTATATTCGCTTGTATTTATATACTAAAAGACGTTTAAATATATTTGAATCTAGATAAATTCAAATTTATTTTGGAACGGAGAGAGTAATTAAATTAGCGCATAGTATTGGAGTTTCAACTGCATTGGACCAACTCTAGCATATACGCAAAACGGGCCGGAACTGAAAAATTTCGGTGAGTTTTTGGGTTTCGGCGCAAAAAATTGCCAAAGCGGATACTGAAAACCGGGCTCTGCCGAAAACTTTTCTCGGGCCCCCTGAGAATGTGTGTCTCACTGATACGTCGTAAATGTATTTACAATTTTTGATACTTCATGCTTGTTTTATATTATTTGTCTTATGTTTTGTCTATACTTTGAGGCATTTTTATACATTTTCTAGAACTAACCTATTGACAAAATGCCACCATGTCAGTTGCCTGTTTTCTGCTGTTTTAGTTTCAGAAAAGCTAGTAAAGAAATATTCTAGGAATTATACGGAACAAAAGTCAAAGTCAATATTTTACCGGAGCAAACACGGCGTCCGAAGGAGAGACGAAGGAGGGCCACGAGGTGGCCATACACCCTATGGTGGCGCAGGTACCCCCTGGTGGCACCACCAGGTTGTGTGGCCCCCTCGGGCTCCCACCGACCTTGCCCTTCCGCCTATACAAAGCCCTCGGGGCAGAAATCCTAAAACAATCAGCCTCCATCCACGAAAAGTTTCGCAGCGCCGCCGCCACCGAAGAGGAGATTCATGGGGACAGAAGTCTATGTTCCGGCATCCTGCCGGGACAGGGAATTGCCCCGGATTCATCTCCATCGATCTCCACCACCATCTCCATCGCCGTTGCTGATTCCCACGATGAGGAGGGAGTAGTTCTCCCTCGAGGCTAAGGGCTCTACCGGTAGCTATGTATTCATCTATCACTATGCATGATCTTATTGTGATCATGAGCTTTGTAATCAAGTAGATCTACTTTGCTACTCAAGTGATTTAATCAATCTCTACTTATCCACACGTGTGTGAAGTTGACAGTGTGCACACCGTGTGGCACTTAGGCTAAAGATTATAGAAATATTTATCATGAGTTATATTTTGAGTTGGATGTTTCTATGAAATTGTGGTGTTTGTTGGAACCATCTAGCACTCAAGGTGACAGTATGGAGTTACCTAGATGGGGAATACGAACTTTAAGAAGAGATTTTGTAGCCCTACCGTGGATTAGAGTTGTCCAACCGGAGAGTAGTTCATAGTAGCATAATGAAGGGAAGATATTTATATGAGAGTGTGACTAGTGAAAGTATGATCCTTAGGCCTTGTTTCTAAGTATTGAAACACCATTTACAACTAGTCCTGTTACATGTTTGCTTGCTGCCATCTTTATTTTAGATTGCAATTACCACTTTTAATCATCCATATTACTTGTATTTTACTATCTATTCGCCGAACTAGTACACCTATACACCTGACAAGTGTATTGGATGTGTTGGGGACACAAGAGACTTTTTGTATCTTGATTGCAGGGTTGCTAATTGAGAGGGATACCTTTGAACACTTCCTCCCTGAGTTCGATAAATCTTGGATAATCCACTTAAGAGAAACTTGTTGTTGTTCTACAAACCTCTTCACTTGGAGGCCCAACACTGTCTACAAGAATAGAAGCGTGTTTATACATCACTCAACCCCGGGGTATGTTGGGTTCGCTAGCCAGTTCTCGGATGAACTGGGTCGCGGCCCGAGAACATTTTTGTCTCCTCTCTCACTTCGTCGGTGCCGCCCCCCGGACGATTCCGTACCAGCTGCCTCAAATTAGGGCACACTGCCATAGATCCACCCATTCAACACCCCATGGAACCTCGACGCCGCTCAATCGGCGCTGGGGAGGCCAGGTGGGCCGTGCAGGAGCTTCGCGAGCCATGCCGATCATCGATGAGGTGGAACGCCGACGCCTCATCGTTGTGGACGACGCCTGAAAGCACGCCTCCCTCCGCTTCATCCGCAACCGGGCGGCGGTCCCAGAGGTGCTGCAGGTGCGCGAGGCCGAGGACGCCGAGCAAGGCAGCATGGCCCACCGTCGCAAGCACGCACCTTCGTCTCCGGTCCTGACACACTTCCTCTGCCGCACCCGCAATGTTGCAGAGGCGGGTAGCTCGTGCGGGCCGTACCTTCTATTGCCGACACGCTCGATCTCCTCCTCTTCTGCCATCATCTCCGACTCCGACGTGCCCCCTTCTTCGCCGGAGACCTACACCCCCTCCAGTGATGAATCCGACGGTGAGCATGTCGTCGGTCGGGATTTCGTCGTTGACAAGGAGGCCGAGCGCGCGGCCCTCGCAACAGCGAAGCGTCGTTCTGTTCATGATGCTCGATCTTGGGTGAAGCTGGAAGCCGAGGATCTACGTTGGGCGCTCATCGGTGTGGAGGGTACGGAGGAGAAGGCCCGGCGGAAGGAGCGGCAAAAGGCCCGGCTGGAGGCATGGTGTCTTCGCGACCAACACGCAGCGTTGGTGACGGTGCAGCGGGAGCGGCTTGCCCGCGTGAAGGAGACGGAGGTCATCAAGCCAGCGCCGTAGGTCTTCAAGCTCTCCAGCGACTCTGAGTGAGGTCTCCCGAACACCTTTGGACAACGTAGTGGTAGAAAATGTGGTGGCTCCGCTGCCCCTAGCTCCGGTGAGGTCTCCCGGACACTTGGAAAATGTAGTGGTAGAAAATGCGGTGGAGCCGCCTTCTGTAAATATTTCTGGGCACGATCCAGTGATGGAGAACATGAACTAGCGCGAACAATGAGCAAATTTCATGCGGATCCTGTTTTCTAAATCCTTAGTTTCATTTTCAGTATTTGGTCCGCCGCGATGAATTTGAGACCAGGAACTGCTTTCTCGTTGTCCTAAAAACACCATTTTCAGTGCGCCCGTTTTTTCTATCCGCGAGAGTTTTTTTGCATTCAAATCTGAAAGATTTATTCAGCGATCACAGCTCCAGCACAATCAGCTTGAATGCTGACGACCAAAAAATCCAGAACTACATCGATCCAGCTCTCCGTGACCATCAGTGTGCTAGCACGCTTCGCACAAAGATGAGCCGAGCAGTTGGCCGATCTGGGTACATGATGAATTACAAAAGAATTAAACAACAAAGCTAGCTCTTCGATTTCATCTAAGATAGGTGCTACGACCGAACGAGATCCGTAGCGAGTTCTCCAGAGGTTCACCATCTCTAGACAGTCTGTCTCCATCACCACCTTCGTGAAACCTCTAAGACCAGCAAAGAGGACCCCATCGCGCACTGCTAGGGATTTAGTGACCAGAGGATCCCGTGACCCCAGGGCTCCATGCTCCTAGGTAGGCCTGATGCGATCACGCAACACCACTTGCACCTCCTCGGCGAGCTTCCAGCGACAGACCAGCGTCTGTATTAATCTTCACCACATCAATCTCAGGGGGACGCCATCCATGGCCTAGAAGGATAGCAGCGCATTTTCCAGGCAGCTCCATAACTGCTAGTGCATCTCTAGCCATCTTCAAAGATTGGACCGGATCGAAACTTCCGCGGTCATGCGTCCAGCTGTTCCTTGATGTCCAAATCGCCCACATAGTTGTGATTATTTTAGCTCTATCTGACATCGAAAATCTGGTGTCATGATACGTCCAAAACGTATCTACTTTCTCGAACACTTTGCTATTGTTTCTCCTCTAAACTTGTGTGATTTGGATACAACTAACACGGACTGATGCTATTTTCGGCAGAATTACTTTGGTGTCTTGTTTTTGTGCAGAAAATGAACTATCAGGAAAAATCCCGGAAAATATGCCAAAAACTATTTCTCACCAGAAGATCCACGGAGCCAGAAGGGGAGACAGAGAGGAGGCCTGGGGGGCCAGACCCACCCCAGGCACGGGCCCACCTCTGGCCGCGCCTAGGGGAGGTCTGGCCACCCCAGGCATCCCCTCGGCCTCCCTCTGCGCCTATAAGTTGCCCTTCGACCTAAAAACCGAGAGGGGTTCGATAGTTTTCCAGAAAGAGTTCTACTACGCCGTCGCAACCAGAAACCAAGATTCGGATCCAGAAACTCCATTCTGGCACCCTGTCGGGACGGGGAATTTGGAGAGGATCATCGCCATCGTCACCACTAACGCATCTCCATCAACCACCGATGTTTCCCTCATCCATGAGTGAGTAATCCCCCACTGTAGGCTTGGGGATGGTAGGGATTGGATAAGTCCTATGATGTAATCGAATATGATTGTTAGGGCATATTGCATAGTATCTCTTGTGCTATTTGACTTTGTTGCAACTTGTTGTGCTTAATGCTTGTCACTAGGGCCCGAGTGCCATGATCTCAGATCTGAACTTATTATTAAATCATTATGATAGTATTGTTTGTGATCTTATCTGCAAGTTGTGTACACATATCATTGTACGGATCCAAAGGCCCCAAAGTGACAATAATTGGGACAACCGGAGGGGATGGTTGTGGTGTGAGGATCACATGTGTTCACGGAGTGTTAATGCTTTGCTCCCGTGCTCTATTAAAAGTAGCACCTTAATTGCCAGCAGTTCCCTAGAGGCCTCGCTGCCACGGGCTGGCTAGACAGAAGATATTGTGCAAGTTCTCATTGTGAGCACGTATGACTATATTTTGGAACACATGTCTAGGATTGTTTAGTACTTGGATGCTTGTTATTATTTATCTGCAATGCCCTAGATCTTGAAGTTACATGTTTAGACTCGTCCATGCAATGTCCGTCCATCCATCCCTATGCCTACTGTACTCGAATCCTATTGGTTACCGTTACTGTTACTATTGTTATTGTTCACTGTTCACTGTTACTGTTGTTGTTGCTTTGCTGTTGCTACTACAAACTGTTGCTACTGATAAACTTCTGTGAGCAAGAACTATTTCCAGGTGCAGCTGAACTGACAACTCAGTTGTTAAGGCTTGCTAGTATTCTTTGTCTCCCCTTGTGTTGAATCAATAAATTGGGTAATACTATCCGCGAAGACTATTGTGATTCCCGACACTTGTGGGTCATTAGGTCACAGAGAATATCTCTTGACCATGCACTTGGATGCAATCTGGGTAACAAGAAATCCAGCCATAACTGAGCTTCTTCTCAGAACTTCTTGGCATGCACACAACCAATCAAGGCGTGCATGAGATCTTCCTCAGTAGCCAAACAGAATTTGCATCTACTGAGCTGTGCAATATGTCGATACTTTAGGATACTTTCAACCAGTAGGATACCACGAAGTACACGCCACTAGAATATCCGTACTTTTGGAACCACCTTAAGTTTCCAGAGAGAATTCCACATTTGTCGTTCACTCATTGAAGTTTCAGTGATCGTCCCTTCCTCGAGAGCTAAGTGCTCGTTGCGATTCATAAGAGCTCGATACGCCGATTTGACAGAATAGGTCCCTAATTTCTCAAGAGACCAGACCTAGAAATCCTCTCCTCCCCTGTCTCAACGGTATATTCAGAATTGCATCTGCCTCTAGAGCAGTAAAATTCGACCGGATAAGATTGATCTTCTACTGTCCAATGTCATGATCAATAAGATCTTCCACCATATTTATATCATCATCTCCCGTGTGCACCGACGGCCTCATTGTCCTGATGCCATCGATCCAACTATCATTCCACATAGACACCGAGTGGCCATCCCCTATGTGCTTGATCAACCCAAGTTGAAGAGCATCCCTGCCAGCTATTATGGCTCTCCATGTAGGCGAAGAGGTGGTCGGTGTGGTAGCTTGTAGAAAATCACAATTAGGGAAGTAGCGTCCCAACCCTTGCACACAATGAATTTGGGTCGGTCATGAGTCTCCAACCATGCTTCCCCAATAACGCTAGGTTAAAAAGTTTGAGATCCCGGAAACCCATGCCACCCTTCACCTTTGGTTTCGTCAACTCGTTCCAGGAGATCCAGTGTAGATATCGCTTATCCAATGAGCTGCTCCACCAATATTTTCTAGTACTAGACATCAAGATCTTGCAAACTTTCTTTGTCAATCTAAAGCAGCTCATGCTATAAATGGGCAGTGCTTGAATAACTGTTTTTAGAAAGACTTTTTTCCAGCGCATGAAAGCATTCTCTCGCATCCTTGGATTTTATTCCTAACACGCTCCACAGTATGATCAAAAGATCCACTTGTTAGTCTCCCCACAGCAGTAGGTAACCCCAAGTAGCGTTCACTGAAAGCCTCCACCGCAATACCCAAAACTTGTTTCAACCCACAACAAACATTTTCAGGAGTGTTGGGACTAAAATAAATCGAGCTTTTTTCCTTGTTAACACACTGTCCAGAACACTCTCTATAAATACGCAACATTTCATTGACTCTCTCTCCACTGCTATTGCATGCACTCATAAAAATGAGACTGTCGTCTGCGAACAAAAGTTGATTAATCCATGGAGAGTGATAACTTACACGAATTCCTCGGTCCACATGAGCACCACCAAAATTGTTCAGTAGTGAGGCAAAGCCTTGCCAACAGACTAGGAATAAATATGGCGAGATGGGGTCTCCTTGGCATTGACCCCTTGATGGTGTGAAGAATGGCAGAAGCTCACCATTAACCCACACAGCAAACCGAACCGAAGATACACATTTAAGAATTAGTCTGACAAAACCATCACTGAAACCAAGCTTCAGCATCATAGCCTCTAGATAATGCCATTCCACTCGATCATAAGCCTTCATCATATCGACCTTAATAGCACAAACACAGTTTTTTTCCTTTCTTCCTCCGCCTCATTGCATGTACACTTTCATACACTATTAGAACATTATATGTAATGAGACATCCTAAAACAAAAGCACTCTGTTCCTCCCCTATAATCTCCCCAAGATGGACACGGAGTCTGTTTGATATACATTTTGCACCGTACCAATCTTGTATAGCATCGAGCATAGGGAAATCGGTCTATATTGGGAGATTTTTGGGGGGTTCCGTACCTTGGGTATCAAAGTGATAGAGGTGTCATTTAAACCCACCGGCAACTCACCCCCGTTCAAGAAGTCAAGCACAGCCTTCACCACATCATGCTTAACTAGGTCCCAATGCCTCTGAAAGAAATCGGCAGTGAACCCATCAACACCAGGAGCCTTCGAAGGAGCCATTTGAAATAATGTTATTTTCACCTCCTCCTCAGAATATGATTTATCCATATTCTCATTCATTTGGCTAGAAACTTTTGGCTCAACAAAGCCCAAAAGTTCCCCCATATCCCGAAAACCTTGGGACTGATAAAGAGATTGATAGAAATCTTGAACCTCTATATGGTTTTCTGCCGCATTGGCACACACAGAACCATCAGCGCATTGTAGTGATTCAATTCTATTCATCCTCTTCCTCTGAGCTGCTTGTGCATAAAAGTACGATGTATTTCTATCTTCCTCATGCATCCATGATACACACGCACGCTGACGCATCCAGATCTTCTCACGGTGGAGAGCTTGACGGAGTTGTTTCACCACCCCCTTTTCTTCATCTGATGGGCCACGGCCCACCGACGACAGTCGCAACCGTTCCAATTTTAGCCTCAGCTTCCGAATAGTATGAGCTAGGCAACCAAATTCCTGCGAACCCTAGGTACTCATCTTGCATTTGAGGGTTTGCAGAGCCTCCACAATCCCCTGCATTCCTCATTGGCCAGCTCCTCGCTGCCAATTGTCCGATACAATTTTATCATAATCCGTATGGGTCTGCCACACATTCTCATACCGAAACTGCTTAGCACCCCGACTCCTTTGTTCTGACAACCTCTCACGAAGCTCCGCCAAGATGAAGCAGTGATCTGATTCCATTGAGACAATGTGTCGAACTCGTGTGTGCTCAAAGCGTGCAAGAAAAGATGCATTAGCAAAGGCTCTATCCAACCTAGCCTTAACATTAGCATCACCTCTCTGACCATTATCCCATGTAAAGGCAGTACCCGACCATCCTAGATCCTGTAGCATACAGTCATCCGCCGCATCTCTGAAATTTCTCATCTGTCACTCCGGTCTGGCAGTTCTGGAGAAATGCTCACTGGCATCAAGAGTCTCATTAAAATCCCCTATACACATCCAGGCCGAATGAGGTATCGAGAACAGCGTTCTAAGGAACCTCCAGCTATGTTGTCTATTTTCCGCACACGACGCTCCATAGAAGCCCGTAAACCTCCACTCCAACGAGTTTTGGTCATTCTTCCTCACCAAAGCATCTATATGGCAGGAACTAAAGTTTTTAATATCCACTTCATAATCAGCCCTCTAAAACAGGCCAATACCACCACTAAGGCCTTCACTATTGACAGCAAAACAACCTACATAACCCAAGATGGTTCGCAAATCCTCCACTCTTCGCGCGCTAATCTTCGTCTCCATCACGAAAATCAATGCAGGACATTCCTGCTTCGTAACACTACGAAGCTCATGAACGGTCGCAGGGTTCCCAAGCCCCCGGCCGTTCCAACTTAAACAACTCATGATTTTGGGCAGGGCTGCTCCGCAGCCACTGCCATATTGTCAGAATATGTAGGAGTTGACCTTTGTTTCTTAGGAACCCTCTCGATCCCATCGCCGTCACCAGCAGACTGTGTTGGTCCTCCAGTCTGCACAACTTCCTTTGTTTCCACATGAGGAGTATGTGTCAACAGAGGGGTAACGTGTTTGTACACTTGCACCTGCACTCCCGCTTTCCTCTTGTTCATAGTATTTGTTTTCATGGGAGATGTGGCCTCAGTACCCGTTTCCTTCACATTGCTCGAACTCTGTGTGTCTGCTTTGCTCTTTTGCGAGTAACTCGGTTCCCCCGACGACCCCTCGCTATATTTCTTATGTTCATCCGGCGCCCTCAGACCCTTCCCAAATGGAAGGGCACCATCAGCATCTCTTGTACTAGGCGTTGGACAAATAAGATCCGAATGACCCAACCGGCCGCAGGAGAAGCAGAAGTGTGGGATGTTTTCATACTGCACCTCGTACATATCCACCTTCTGCCTCCTTGCCGAATATATCAAGATGCATCTCATCAAAGGTTTGTCCACCTCCACTGAAACCCTTGCCCTTAAATATCCACCGGCATGATTAAACTGTGCCACTTTCACCCTTTTATCAATTTTCCGCGCTATGGGCAGCCACCACTTGTTCTCTCTCAGGTTGAAGGGAAAATTCAGCACCCTTACCCAGACCTGAAGCCGATCAAATTTGAGCTCTAAGGGCTGCATGCAATCCTTGAATTCCGCTAGTACCACCGCATTCTTATTCACGTGCCATGGCGGTCCATTCCGCACACGATCACGGTCCCTCTGTGTTGCAAACACTGCCACAAACGTGTTCTCTCCAACAGATTGTAACTGCAACCCCTTGGGATTACCCCAAGCCGGCCGCAGCGCACTCGCGATTGTCTGGATGTGGAAAGCATGGTGGTACAACACCTTACCAGCCAGCATCCACTTATGCTCCGCACCTTCATCACGGTCATCAATCACCAGGGGGACGCCTCTTCATCGGCAATGTCTAGCTTTCCCAACGCCTCCTCCAGGCGAGCCCTCGCCGCCCTAGGTGACAATCACCAGGGGGGACGACTCTTCATCGGCAATGTCCAGCTTTCCCAACGCCTCCTCCAGGCGAGCCCTCGCCGCCCTAGGTGACAATCACCAGGGGGGACGCCTCTTCATCGGCAATGTCCAGCTTTCCCAACGCCTCCTCCAGGCGAGCCCTCGCCGTCCTAGGTGACAAGGGTCCACCCGACCCCGACCTGCCTTGATCCGACGAAGCCGTGCCCCGTCGATGATTCCCTTGCGCCGCACCAAGAGAATTGATGCGCGCCGCCGAGATCCACGTAACCCTAGTCACCTCCCAGAGAGGCTCCATAAGTTACGGGAAAAACTGTTAACTAATGACCATTTTTTTTTAGGGAACTAATGACCAATTGTTCGTATCCGCGAGAGTTGCTCCTAGTAAAGTTCACGGAACGCACACTGAATACCGTATTGGATGGGAATGACAACTTACGTTTTGATGAGTCGAACATGCATTCTTTCCTGAACGCTTGTCTTGTCCCCGACGAAACCCAGTTTACGCCTTCAGTGGCCCAAGCACCAATCTTGCCCCCAACGAAACCTACCGGTACAAAACCCGCAAAACCCCAGGGCCCAACAGCAAGAGGCAAGCAGCAACCAGCGGCGGCAGGACTCAGGACCAGCCGCAGCAGGCACCAGCTAACGCCGGCGGCATGGCTCGGAGCAGCGGCGCCGCCAGCCCGTGCGATCTCGACAGGGAGTTCGCCCCCCAGATCGCCCAGCTCCTCGCTACCCCGCCTCTCCAGTCCGCCCAGGTACCTCCCCTTCCATTCCCTTCCGTTCCTTCTCCCTCTTCCTCCTCTACTCAGCGAGTCCGGATGCTCGAGAGTTCGTTAATTGTACTTAGTTGCGTTGCGGCGGATGTTTGTTTGGTGGAAAGACTTGGATTAGGCTTCTTTATTAGTGGTGCCAATGTCGAGAATTTCGCTGGTATTATGATGGGAGGGGGCACTGTTTGGGTGGTGATACTTGTGGTTTGTGGCTTTATTCAGTTTTACTAGAATACCAAGATATCCTTTTTCTTTCCCTTCGCCATGGAATGATTTGTGAGATGAGATGAGGCAGGTCACCTGGTATCTGTCAGAGAAAGATTAGACTTGAAATGTGTGGTTTTTAATTACTCTGCAGCATTTACACTTTGGTTTAGGTATTTTCTTCACTGAACTGCAAATTTGAGATCCAAGGTGCCTTTTTTTTAGCAATTCCAGTAGTTAGTGTGTACTGAATTCTGTTTAGTGTGATGTTAAGATTATGGCAGAATTGAAATGGGAACAATCTTCTTCTTCCCAAGTTTGTATGGGTCGCATTAATAAGCTGTTCAATCAGTGAGGCCATCAAAGTTAGGGGACCAACTATGCTCAGTTTTTGTATGGCTGGATTTTACGTTTATTTTTCTGCTCCACCTTGTCATTTAGATCAAGTATTGCTGAGGGCCTGTGGCTTACAATCGACAACATAACGATGCTGCTTCTATCTTCACCTTTCAGGAATACTATGATGAACTCATACAGTCTAAGAAACATGACGGTATAAGAGTGAACTACAACGGCGAGCATGGGAAAGGTACTGCCACTGAATATATACTTACCATATGCTGCGGAACTCATACATGTGTGCTTGCGTACAATTTGGTGCGAGTTAAAAACAGGGCCATTTGAACCGGCACATTCTTGCAGGTGTTTTTGCAAACAAGGATTTTGATGAAGATGACCTTATTCTGAAGGATCAGATGTTGGTTGGTGCGCAACACAGTCTTAACAAGGTGTTTCTTGCTATTAAAATTGACCCACTGCACACTCATGTTTTCACTTTTTTATGTGAACTGATACTCATTGAAGCATTTTATCTATTTAATGTGTTTTGTTGCAGATTGACTGTACTGTGTGTAGTTACTGTTTCCGCTTCATTGGTTCTATAGAGTTCCAGATTGGACAAAGACTGTACTTGCAAAGCATTGGTTCAAGCATTGGCTGCCATAGTGAGAGACACTGTCATGGAAGTGAATCAGGATCGAGCACTGACTCTCCTGCTGCAACAGAGGGAAATAGTGACACTTTGCCACAAGAGGTCATAGAATCACTTATAACTGGTGAAACGTCGCTGCCTTTCTCAGATCATTTCGCTTTACCAGAAATTGTTTCTTGTCATGGATGTGAGGAAGAACGCTACTGCAGGTTTGAGTTCATATGCAAATTCGCCTTTCTTTTTGACCTCATATTCAGAGTATTTGGAATGTTTATTGATACATAAATCTTTTGGCTATTATATCTTTGATATTTTTCATCATAAGTTATAGCGGTCGGTAATTGTAAAATTTGAACCTGATTTTGTCATGTAAAACTTTCATGTATAGACCATATAACTTCTTATTGTTCCTTGAGTGACTTGAGAATTTTTTTTCTGGAAACTTGAGAAAAGGTTAACTTGATAATTCCTTTGCAGGCCATGTTAAATCTTGAACCTAATTGTGCCATGTACAACTTTCATCTATAAACCATATAGTTTTTTATCGTTCCTCCAGTAAATAGTTTTGAGAAAACATGTAACTTTTTTTTGGAAACTTGAGAAAAAGCTAACTTGTTAATTCCTCTGCAGCCAATCATGTGCCAATTCTGATTGGGAATCCTACCACTCTTTGCTCTGTGCTGGCTCCAACACTGAACCATCACGAAGATCTGCTCTTCACAAATTCATAGAGCATGCCAATGGTAAGCTAGCAGTTCGCCTTGAGCATTTATCATCATAGCATCATTGATGGCATGTATTATCAATTCATTGATGATCAATAGTGATTGCGATTGAGGTTGTCAAGCTGACATCTGATAATACCCATTATTTTGCTTTCAGGAACCAATGATATTTTCTTGGTTGCTGCCAAGGTATTTGATAGAAATATCTTTAATATGTTTAGAATACTTTATATTTTCTCACTTTAGGGACATACATGTCCGTTTTGGTTTTTTAATTGTGAAGCTAACCACAAAATGTGATGCACCAATGGCCATTTTAGTTTCTCATTTTTGAACATTCTCTGGCTGGCGTTTTCATCAATGTATTGAAAGACTAGGACCTAGGTACCTAGCCAGCATCCAAGGCAAAATATTTTAGCATCAACTTTGAGTTGATACTGATGTCAGTCATCATTATTTCTGGGAATGTTCAAACTGCAATTTTCTGATCTTTAGAACCTTATTGCAGAAAACAGTGGTTAGCTATCAATAGTACCACATTGAACAAACAAACAAAAGAATAAATGCATTAATGCACCCTTATGTACTAACTGTCAACTCATCTAAGTTGTACTGATTTTCATGCATGAACTCATACGTTTATATGCCAGACTATCACGTTCACCCTGTTGAGGTACAAGAAACTCAAAAAACATCCTGACTTTCAAGCTGGATCAAACTTTTCTTTGCTTATGGAAGCCTGGAAACCATTTTCCATGGGCTTCAAAAAGAGGTAAAGGCATAGCTTCAAAGTAGATATTCCTCCTGGTAACTGCTTGTCTGTTTCTTCTAACGGATACCCATCTGTCTTTTCATCTCCCTTGTTTTTGGTTACGCTGCTTTGAGCTCTTTGTACCTTTTCTACTACTGACAATGTTGCTTAAAATAACTACCCTGATTTGTGCAAAAATATCTTGTGACTGCAGATGGTGGGATTATATTGCTTTGCCTGAGAATGTTGATGCTTCTGGTGAAGATTCATTTAGGCAAGAAATAAGGGATCTGGCATTTAAGGTAACTATATCAACATATTACCTGAAAAAATATACAACGATGATGCAATAAGTGCATAAGTACCCTGTTTTACTCTGTACATCTTATTTCATCCGCTACTGGGCTAATCATGACCTCTGTTTTTTTTGTAGTCACTGCAGCTTCTCAAGGATGCTATCTTCGACGCTGAGTGTGCACCGTGTATCCTTTTTAGCAGTTACAAGACTTGTTTCAAACTTTCATATGATAGTACACTTTGTCATCAAGTTACCTTAACTTGCTCTAGTGTTTTCCCTTGAGGTGTATGGCCATATAATTGGCATGTTTGAGCTGAACAATCTGTAAGTAAATATATTCCCCCCTATTTCATTTGATTAATGTACATACTCTGTTAGTTGCATTTCTCTCTACTTTCTACAATTGAAGCAAATGCCAGTGCTGCATTTGAATTATATAGTCGCTCCAGTCATGCTTCCACCTTTTCCATTCCAGTGATTTGGTCGTTGCATCGCCAGTTGAAGACTATTTCATACATATTTATGATCTTCCAGATGACGAGAAGGTTTGTTTGATCGTTGTCTTAATTTCTTCTACTCCTTATGTAGGATTATTTACTCTTGCACTTGCATAATGGCTTTCTTTATCTGAAATGCAATGAATCCCAGGAGGAAGCTGAGAAGGTAACAGTGCCAATTCTAGATGCGCTAGGTGAAGACTATTCAGTTAATTGTGACGGTCCGTGCAATTTGTTCATCTTAATTACTCCTTCAGAGTACTGCTATGTGCATTTTTTTCTATTTCTCCAGCACTAAGAAAATAGTTTCTCTCTACTTTTTTGTATTCAGGGACGGCATTCTTTCCTCTGCAAAGCTGCATGAATCATTCATGCTGTCCAAATGCCAAAGCATTTAAAAGAGATGAGGTGATGTATATCTTTCTTCCAGCTCATTATCCCATTTTCGTACCAAACTGCCAGTCAGCATTGCTGATAAGAGCTGTTGGACGCTGCAGGATAATGACGGTCACGCAGTGATAATTGCTCTGGGGCCTATCAGCAAAGGTGATGAGGTACGTCGCCTCTAGTGCTACGTAAAATCATCTTAAAATTGTGCATCAAGAGAAACTCTGGCCAAATTGTTCTGCCAGCTGGTGACATTCCATATTTCCAATATTGCAGATTACCATCTCCTACATTGATGAAGATCTTCCGTACGAGGAGCGGCAGGCAGAGCTCGCAGATTATGGCTTCACATGTACATGCTCCAAGTGCCAGGAAGAAAAGCCCAACTGAATGGAGACTGACTCGACTAGCTTGAATTTTGGTTGCTATTGGAGTGCATCCTGCTTGTAGTTTATGCCACTGGGTACTTTGACGTCTCTGAAATATTAGTGTAGGATATGAAGAAAGAATGAGAAGATGATGTACTGATTTTGGTGGGCTTATGCTCTGCCCATGTTGAAGCTTTTACTGGATATTCACTATATCTCATCTGTAGTTTTGTGTTGCTGGAGATTTTGAATGCTCCAAAATGTAAGACTTAGATGGAGGTGCTCGAACTTGAGCAAAATGTAAGACTTTTAATGGTTTTTCAGTATGTCTTGTCTGTACTTTTGTGCCAATGTTGATTTTGAATACAATAAAACTGGCATTTTGTTTATGCTTGGTGGAGATACTGATTTTGTTTAAAATTGAGGTGGAGATACTCGAGCGAATACTGGATTATGCTTGTTTATGTTGAGAAATTACAAAACTGGCATCACATAGTTCAATGTATAATACACCCTTCAAAATATAATGTGTACTGGTTCGCTTAAAGTCAAACTACAGTTTGACCAAAATATAGAGAAAAAATTGACGAATGTATATATAGAATACAAAAGTATATTTCATGATGGTTTGATGGTGTCAATATTCCTATCTTTTTCAATATACTTGGTAGAACTTTACAAAGTTTAACTTTGACCAAAACAAATATGCACTATATTTTTTGCATAGAGTATGTTTGTCCAATATTGGATCTTCCTCTTTTTTTGTTTACTTATAGAACCGGGATCACATGGTTCAATCCATATACGAGTAGCTATTTTCATCCAATGCTTTGACTTTGCTCTATTTATTTTAAGGAGTTTAAATTGCATGGTTCAATCTAGAATAGCTATTGTTGTCCAACAATTTTTTGAAGTACATAACAACTTAACAACTCTGAAGTATATTGATTACACATGGACACAGCTGAGATACATGAGTTATGCTACAGGTGCTATCTCTTCCATAGCTTATGGGTCATCGCAGAACAAGTTTAGTACTTGCCACAAGACTTTTACACATAATACAAGAAAAACGAATTACATCATTCAAGAAAAAAAATGAACAATGGTTTTCCTCCGAGTTCTCACTATGCCACGGCTCGCTGCACCTGAAAATTTGCACATTCAAAAGATTTAGAGAAGAATCATAAGCATATAATCAGACTATAGATGTTTCATGTAAGTCAGGTAATAACATGTGCAGAATCTACTAGTTTCACAAGAAACACGTAATGTGGATGTGTTCCTGCTCTACCTCATTGTATCATCTCTGATCAAGGCCTCCAAAGAACTGCTCCAAGCTTGTAGAACTGAAAACATTGGCCGCTGCTCTTTCTGTTTGTTGTGGTGATATGTGTAGCTGGTACTTGATAAACCTCTGCAATATGAAATATCAAATATTCAAATCAAACCGTGTTTCAGGACAGTACTGCATTGCTGCATTTGTGACGAAAATGGCAATACTGCATTGCTGCATTTGTGACGAAAATGGCAATACTGCATTGCTGCATTTGTGACGAAAATGGCAATACTGCATTGCTGCATTTGTGACTTACAGATAACTGGTGAACAATTTCAGGACTAGAGTCAATGTGCCAATCAGGTTCCAGCTGCCGAACAAAAGAGGTACGGCCAATTTCCGTACTACAAAAGAGAACCTATAGATTTCAAGAGAAAGTTACATTAAACATCTGTTGGCAATATGCAATACTCAAATAATGAAACGTGTACATTTATATCCTGAAGCTTACCTTGTCTCTTACCAAACCACCACTAGTAAAAAGCCCAGCTTCACTGAGGGCAGACAACACCTTTTCCTGCATCATGATTTAAGCGAGCAGGGGTCAATTTACAATGGTCTGGCCCAAGTTTGTAATAATGCAAACTCTAAAACAATGAGCTATCATGGAATGAACAATTATTGATCATTTGTTCAGTATGCATATGATGGTGGCAGACTGGCAGTAAACGGCACAAAACATAAGGTAATGACAGAGCATTAGAGTTGTTTCTGGACCTACCCCGCTTTCATCATCAAGAATGCGCTCCATCAGATATACATCGCAAAATTTTGCGATTTCTAAAAGAACCTCCAAGACAGAAGGTCTCACTGTGACATGATTCTGCAGAAATATATACATCCATGAATTTTTCATTAGTCCATAAAAGTCAATAGCAAATTTTGAAGAAGCTTTTCTGCCCACCTGGAGCTCCTCAGGAGTTGTCTCCTCCAAAATGACGCCAAGTAACCGGCAGGTAACCTGAAAGATGTCATTCCCACATTAGTGAAAACTGAAACTCATGAATTGGTTCAACAGGTTACAGTACGCTTGAGATTTTAATAAAAAACAGTGGTTTGCGTAGTACCCTTCGTCCTTCGCTAAGTTTATGCCTGACAAGCTGCTCAAGAGTCAGCTGAAGAAGAACCAAGCAACTGTCAATCCAAGGGTTATAAAAACAAAAATGTATTTTTAGTATTCAACAATGAAAGGAAGCTATACATTTACAGGCTGGAAAAGCTGGTTGATTGCTTCATGTGCTCTTGAATCTGCCGATGAGCAAGCATCCATTCCACCCAATGCACCTTGTCGTGATCGACTGCTGGTGTTGCTAGATGATGGGGCAACCCGTCTGCGTGGTCTCCGGGGTTGCTCTTGAGGAGTTCTCAACAGCTTCCAGGCAAACACGAGTGTGATGGCAATCGCAGCAAGTGTGGTAAGTGAGCGGAGTTTCTAAAGGAGGAAATGAGGTACTTCAATAATTGTTGCAACGAGGATTCAAAATAACATACACCCTCTGATCCAAATTAATTGACTCAGGTTCAATGAATCTAGACAGATTTTAGGCAAAATTTTCCTAAGACTGAGTCCATTAATTTAGATCGGAGGGAGTATCATAAAAATGAGAACTCATGGCCACTTGAGAACGTACAAGACTTGCTACATCTTTTTGTTCTAGGCAAGTAAACACACCATGCACACACACCTATCACTATCAGTCCAGTGATACAACTACTTTGGGAAACATATAATTGTTCAAACAGTGTTACGCTAGCATGCATGAAGTGCTTACGAATACATTTATGAGTAGGGATGCAAGCAGGTTCCCGTCAATATTCCACTTCTAGTTCATTTGGAGATTTGAACTAGAAGTCTCCAAATGAACTAGAAGTCTCCAAATGAACTAGAAATCTCCAAATGAACTAGAAGTGGGACATTGGTGGGATCTCACATGACACCGTGGTTTACGTCTATTAATGTGTAGTCTAGTACCACCGCATTCTCTTAATTATAGAGTATTTGCCATTTGGGAATCTAACCTTAGCACGGATTAAACTCTAGGCATACCAAAATAACACCGCATCATTAAATAGTTCACTACCGGCTTGTTATCCCTAACCAGAGAGACGTATCGTCTCTCGAGATCACCTAGTAGCCTTCCGAAAGTTTCTGTCTTTCTCATCCATTTGGAGACGTTTGATAAGACAAGACTCTTTGTCTTCCTCCCTAACCGACAATCCTATATAGTACTGATAACCGATTCTTTCAGCCAAGGGGCACCTCAAAATCACAAGGACCACAGCAATCCCTGATCTTTTGGCTAGTACCCACAATATAGGATGTTTTACACTGAAGGGTGAACGCCTGTGAAGCCTCACCTGGATGTTCACCTTATACTACATGACTGGAACTTGCACGGTAGGTAACAACTCAATATCAAATCGATGCTTCGCAATCTACGCAGCAACAGCTACCGCAGCAGAACAGATAACCTAAGCATAGCTAAAACCATAGCCTTTCCCCAAATATGGAGCCACTTGCCCACTTTACACCCTGGCTAGGCCAACAACAAAAGGAAAATCCTCAGCTACAGCTACGAGGTACTGACAGGTCATTCTAGCATCGTTAAAGGGACGGAGGCTACAGATCCGAGCGTGAACCTGGCGATCGAGGTCGAAGGGGAGGCGATCGGAGTAGCGCGCGAGGGCGTCGACGAGGCGCCGCACCAGATCGGCCAGCTCGTCGTCCTTCCCGCCCCCGGGGCCCGCCGCAGCCGGGGACGAAGCCGCCGCAACGGACTCCGACGCCATCTCCGCCGACGAGGCGAGGAGGGAGGAGACGGCGGCACCGACAAACCCTAGGAGGTGCTCGTCGGTCGCGGCGAGGCGGACTGGGGGCGGAAGTGTAATTTGGCGTGCGGTGCGAGGGGGTGGTGGGCTGTGTGACCTGTGCGATGTCGGAAGAGAGAGAGGAGAGAGAGAGAGAGAGGGAAGCGGCTGCTGCTTCGAGCTGTTTTTGTCAAGACGCTTGGGCCGCCGGTTTTACAGTTAGGGCCTTGGACGGTGGAACAATTACGGTATTGGTTCCTGGTTCTCGTTCAGTTTCAAGAGTTCTACACCTGTTCGTTATTTCTTCTTTGATAGTGGGTCAATTTGTTATTTTCTCGCCATAATTTTGTCAGCGGGGGACAGGCACACCAGGCAGATTTTAAACTTTACTGTTCTGACTTGATGTAGATGGTACAATTGTTTTACTAGCACGGATGAGCCACTGCTAAAAAACAATGATATCATGAGTTGGCACTCGGTATTCCTTTTGTTTTAGTATTTTGATGGCTGTTATTTTGAGGTTTAAACGGATAGAAGTGAAAATGTGTTTTGTGAGCAGCATCCACATATCCAATCTAACTCAACGAAGTGTACAAGAAAAATGAAAAAGAAAGGCGATGTCAATCTCTCGCCTTTGGCGCCAATGATAACCATGATGACAGAATCATGGTGATCTGCGTGCCAACAAAAGTAACACCGCCACGTGTATAGGTGCGCGACAAAAGGTCCACAATCCCTCCCCCGTCCGCCCACCAATGGTCGGCGGTGCAAGTGAGTACCGCTTCGGCTCCCCATGCAAATTGCAAGCGACGCGTGGGGAAGGGACCGAATATGGAGAAGGATCAATATTGAAAAGAAAACTTAGAAGAATAATTAGGGGATGGGTGTGGATAACATTGGACCCACCTAGATGCATGATTTTTAGTGAAAGATTACACTTGCCATATATTAATTCAAACTAGGGTCGAAGACTCGAGCAACCGAGTACAACCCACCAAAAGAAAGATGGCACAAAAAAAGGAAAATTACAAGTACACCCTTGATGACACGACCCACACAAGCACACAATACCAAGGGCCACGCGTCCCCTACAAGGCACATGAACTTAGGAGCTTAGAAGAATGCCTTTGTTACCGACTAGGGCATGCTCTGTCATCATCGTTTTTGGTGAAGCATAATTTTTGTCGACACCAGTAGACATGCGCAACCTTCAGACCTACTACATCATCTTGAGTCAACGACGATGAAGGTTAAGGTGTAACTGGATAGCAGCTCATGCAGATGAACACCATGATTTGAGTTCATGTCGAAGCGGAAGAAAACCATGATGGACATTCCTAGCACAAGTCAAATCCAAACCTAGAAATAGAAACAAGTCATGGCTTTGAATCGACCCAGCCCTACCTAGCCAGGATATGAGAAGGAAATTAACCCAAACAAGCGATTCACATGCACCGAAGATTTGAATAACCATGACCTAGGATAGAATCCAATATTGGAAACTATAGCATAAAAGAAAACGGGTATATCGGACCTTGATGTGGGAGCATATATATAATGCATAAATCGGTAAATTGGGGGACGAATTTGGGCCAAACCGAATAGGGTGAGAATTATTCAAGGGCATGTGGAGGAAGGAGGTGGGAGGATGGAGAACTAAACCAAGAGAAGTGCACAGTCAAAGAAGACTACTTTGTGTTCGCCCCAGTCAACGTATTGGATCATGAACCTTTTCTACTATGGTGACTCAGTTATCATATAGAACCTCTTTCCGAAGAATGACCTAGGGGATACAGCGAGGCCTCACACCAAAAGAAGCAACATTGCCCCATATAGATGGATGTGAGAAAAGACTTGGGGGTCTTCTGGCTAGCACATGAGGTGGTGTGCTAGACAGCCCAAGTTCAAATCTCACCTTCTCCTATATATGAGTAGTGTTTAGTTCCTTCTAGACACTCTTTCATCTTTTTTCCCCATATAGATGGATGTGGCACCAGATCACAACCCTCGTGCCACGCCCCCATAAATGGTGGGTGGTGCATGTGACTAACAGTTCGGCTCCCTACGCGTGTTGCGAGTGACGTGACATGAAGAGACATTATATGGAGAAGGATGGACGATAAAAAACAAAAGAAGATTATTAAGGAGGAATATGAATTTAGGGTTTGTTCGGTTTGAAAGGTATTAGAGTGGATCAACATGGATTGAGGTGGATTAATTCTCATGTATGTAAAAATCCCTCCAAACCAAAGGCGGAGCTGGACCCAGGCAACACGGGCCACGGCCTGGGGCAAGGAAAACCCAGTAAAACCAATATTTTATATTGGCCTGGGGCACAGCCTAGCCCAACGGCCCAGCCAATTAGGCCTTGCCCAACTCCAGGAGGCAGGAAGGAACGCACGCAGCCAGCGCCGCACGCTAGCTCCTCGCACGAACATAACGAATAGAACAGAACACTTGGTCGCACGAACAGAACGAACACAGCCGCGCCGCATGCTCGCTCCTCGCTGCCTCGTCCAGTGCCGCCTCCCCCCGCCGCCTCTCCTCGACGTCGGCAAGGCCTCTCCTCCGGGCCGCTCACCTGCCTCCGCCTCCTGTCCTCTGGGCGCATCACATCGCCGCCTCTCGTAGAGGCCTGCCTGACGGCCTGACCTAGGTCTAGCTAGGTATTCTCCCCTTCCCCCCCTTTTTTTACTCGCTTGCTCTGCTAGATTGTGAATTAGCTTCGATTTCCCCTGCCTTTAGGTGCTCTACTGCCCTGCCTGTCCTCTACCCCAACTGTTTTAGTCGATTTAGCTTCAATTTATTTGCAGGAGGACAAGATGAACAAAAGAAATATAATTGATAGCTTTTTCTCAGTGCAAACCATAGAATCAGGCCCTTTAACTCAATTAAGTGTTAATACTCGTGTTGCAGCTGCACTTAAGCCTGGTGATATTGAATCAGATCCTGGTTTGAGAAAACCAATTGAGAGTTTGGATCTGGATATTAGAGATCATGCTAGAAGGGATTACATTAGTAGAGGTCCATGCCAACCAACTGATCACACATATGAACGGAAATGGGTAGGAGGTGGCTTCAGAATCTTTCATGATTATTGGTACAATGATCAATGATCATCGTGGCTGGTTGGAATATAGTGTTGCTAAAAATGCTGCCTTTTGCTTTTATTGTTTTCTATTTAAGCAACCAAGAGCTAAAAACTATGGTATTGAAGCATTCACCAAGAATGGGTTTAAAACATGGAAGGATGGGCCCAGTGTTCTTACTCGCCATGTTGGTAAACACGACAGTGCTCATAATAAAGCTAGACAACATTATATGGCTTTCAAAAATCAGAGGCAAAATCTCCCACAAGTGATTCATCGGGGTACTAATAGTGAGCACGAAAAATACAAAGCTCGTCTCTTGATTATATTGGGTGTTGTCAGATTTTTGATTCTACAAGGTCTTGCTTTTCGTCAAATACAATATTGTAGTGCCAAATATGGAAGATACAAGAACTTCTAATGGCCGTTCAAGGACGTGGGGTGGCCAATTGGTAACTTACTATCATTATTTCAGAAATGAAATATTCAATGTGCTCCATGATCAAATTATTGTTGAGTTAAACAACCGCTTTGCTGAAAGATCTACTCAATTGTTGAGATGTATAGCTTGTCTTGATCCCAAAGATTCATTTGCCAATTATAATGAAGACAAGCTAGTTGATCTTGCTAATATGTATGTTGCTGACTTCTCTACATATGAAGTTTATTTTATCCTTAGAAACCAACTTGACTCATTCATCCTAGAAGCAAGAGCTGATCCACACCTAATGAATTGTAATGATCTTGGACATCTTGCCAAGAAGATGGTTCTAGCGGATATGCATACAATTTTTTCCTTGGTTTATCGCCTTGTTGAGTTAGCATTGATTTTACGGTTGCAACTGCGACAGTGAAAAGAGCCTTTTCATCAATGAGCATTATCAAGCATGGTTTGAGAAACAAGATGGGTGATGATTGGATGAATCATCGAATGGTCAGTTACATTGAGCGAGATGTATTTGTTAGTATTGAAGAGTCAAAGATCATAAAGCGATTTCAAGGCTATCACAATTGCAAAGGCATTTTACCTTGTCCTAGGAGTAAGTTTTCATATTATTGCATCCATTATTAGCTATTTCACTTGTTGTTTATGTACTGATAACAACTGATTGTCATGTAAAATTTTATATTTGAAGGTTTGGCTTCTTCGACTATTGAAGATGTAGTCATGGGAGGCTCAGATATTTGATTTGGTACCATCTTATGCTTTATGTAATCTGCTGTTATATCTTATGTTGTGTGTAGAAACACCGACGAATATTGTGTTTAAATTCATATTATTTATGCAACCAAGATTCTATCTTGTTATGCCTTAAAACCGGAGTAATTTAGGGAATAATTTTGAGCCCTTAGCTTTTCGCCCGTGGCGTCAAGAATTCCTGGCTACGCCTCTGCTCCAAACTCCACCCAATCCACTCAAATCCACTTGTGGAGTGGATTAACCGGAGAAGCCCATAGCGAGCCGACACGCGGGTGCACGGGTATAATACCATCATATCATGCACGATTCATAAACGTGGGTTGTCACATTGACATTTTGTTGGTGCCTTCCAATTCTAGGTACTATAGCTGCATTTGATTTCTAATTCTCGAGAATAAGGAAAAAATAAAACATACTCTCCCGCAGGCCGTACGATAGAGACGAGATGCACCCAGCACTGGATGCACGGTTCTTGCCTCGTAACTACAGTAGTACGCATCAAACCTGCCTCGCGGTAGATTCACCAGCCTTAGTGCTTTCCAATTTATATACACGTCGAATTAATTAATTCGGGCAGTACTGTAGTTAATAAATCTGCACATGGTGAGGTTGAAGTCTGCTGAGTACCGTGACGGAGCCGGAGACGACGACGAGTGCCGCCGCCCGTCCCCACCACCGTTCGCCACATCTGGCCCCTGGTTCCAGTCGTACTCCACGGCGCCGTTCGGAAGCCGCCTCCCGTTGTCATCACCGTCGTCGTTGTCTCCATCCGCCGACTGCTCCTCGATCTTGGTCAACGCGACGACCTCGACTAGTTCGTCGACTCCGACGTCGGCGTCCCTGCTATGCCGCGTGACGTCGAGGAGGTGCGCGTGGTATAGGTCGTAGAGGCGGCGGCTGAGCATGACCTCGAAGTCGAGCACGGTGAGGAGCTCCAGCTCCAGCTTGTTCATCTCCGCGTTGCTCACGCCGCCCACGCGCGCGAAGAAGGCGTTGTCGTGGTGGCTGCAGCAGAGAGAGTTCAGTTACTCCAGTTTATTTCACCACGATCTGGCACAAAATCTCTGAACAAATGTGTCGCTGCATGAGCATCCATGATCAAGACATTACTATGCAGGTTGTATTACTCATGAATGAGAGACTTAATCTGCAAATGTACGTACGTATCTATCAGTATCACTACATTGAATTTTGTCTGACGACATAAATACGGATCTCGATCATGCATGAAGCACTAGCAAGCGTACGTACCAACCGGTCGTTATACCGGAGTACGTGGTGGTACAAGTACAACAACCAACTGACTGATGTGACCAGGATTAACGAACTCAGCACAAGGATAAAGTGGTGCGCGCCTTTCCTTTTCTTCACTTGAAAGTATACAAAGTGATGGTGGTATTTTCCAGTTCCGTTTATGTTTCTCGATGGATTAATTGTGGTCACTTTTATTCATAGCTAAATGTGGCCGTGGTTGGTCTCCCCTTCCTATCTTTCGGTCGTAGTACGACATTATGTCAGTAATACTAGTAGTTAGTGAATCAGTGTGCATCATGATGGTATAGAACCGCGGGAGGATGACAATAATCTTTGTTTTAGTTTCGAGTACTAGCATATTCCATGATCGAACGGAGCAAAAAATTCCAGTTTCGTACGCACACGGTGATGGGTGCACGCAGAGGTTGTTTTTCAGTCAGTCGCCGGGCAATGAATGAATCGAGAGGTAGTACTTACAAGTCGTCGAGGACCTTGGAGGCGACGAGGAGGCATGCGAGGAGCAGGCGGTGCACGTTCCTGGACGCGACGGCGGCGGCGGGGCGCCGGTGCGCGGCCCTGTCCACGTACGCGTACGCCACCACGTAGCACTCCGGCTCCAGCCCCGCGTACCGGTGCACCCGCTCCAGGTACTGCGCCACGCCGATCCGCGGCGCGCCCGCGCCCTCGAACGCCGCCATCGTCCACGTCCCGGTCCCGGTCCCCTCGCCGCAGCCGCCGCCGTCCAGCGCGTCGTTCCGCGCCACGAGGCGCTGCACCGCGCGCGCCACCATGCCCAGCTCCGGCGGGGGCGGGGACGGCGGGGAGAGCAGGCCGCCCGTCGCCACGGCGTCGCCCATGCCGGCCTGACCGTGCGCGCGTGCGCAGGCTGCTGCTGTGTTTCGTCGGCGGCGTCTACTTGCCCGCCGGATAATTAATGCGCACTCGGCCTGAGGTTTGCTTGGCGGTGGTTTAGCCGCAGGCGTGGACGACTGGGGGTGGGGCCGCGGCTGACTGGCGGAGCTTTTTCTTCACCTTGTCGGCCTCGCCAAGAGTGGATAGGGTGGGTGGGGTAGCAAATTCTCTTTCCTGTTTCGATTTCGACGGAGGAAAACTTTCTTCCTGATTTTTCCTTATTTGGCATGTAAACCATGGAGGAAAATGGAGATCTTCAAAAAGGGGTGCGCTCTAGCCGCTGCATCGTTGGATGCGTATATCCTAAATGGTTAATTGGATAAACACCACTGCAATTTTTGATATACACTACTGCAATTTTCAACTTTTAAAAAACACCATTGCAATTTTCTATACATTCCAAACATGCCATTACGTCCATTTTAACACACATACCACAACACCATTGCAATTTTCTATACATTCCAAACATGCCATTACGTCCATTTTAACACACATACCACACTGTATACACCTATATTTTCGTCATACCTACGTACACGCACAGAGCCCCACAAGAATCAGCTTACCGTGCGTTTGGTTTCTGGACGTTGACAAGGAAGTTAACACGTAATTAACGGGATCTCTATCATTTGCTCCTCGCGTCGTCGGCGTCTCGCAGTTCAACGCAGTGGGGGCGTCGCGAGGATCTCCACCCGAATCCTCCGTCCGTGGAGTACCCGCCGCCGGCGTCATTGAGTACCTGCTGCCAGCGCCAGCGGGGTTGACTGTCCCCATCGTCGGCCGTGGACTCCCCTCTGTCGTCGGCGCACTGGCCTTGTGGCCTCGATCACTTTTAGGCCCCAAGCACCCGCACCCGCACCCTTCCCGACAGCGAGCGTGGTGGCGGCCAGCATCCGAAGTCAACAACGGCTGCGGTCCTGCATCCTCTCTTCCCGTAAGTACAACATAATCCTCAATTCCTGGTTCTTCCGTGTTGATTTTGTTTCTCTTGCACTCCCATTCTCTATAGATTCGGAATAAAACTACACCAACCTTGTTTTCTGCATGAACGTGGAGCTAATTATCCCGATGTTGTCACAGATTTCTTCTTTTGGACCATGTCTAAGCTGACTAGGGTGGGGCCCTCTTTGTATACGTGTTAGTGGTATATATTGTGTGGTATATGTGTTAAAGTGAGTATAATGACATCTATGGAATGTATAGAGAATTGCAGTGGTGTTTTTTAAAAGTTAAAATTATAGTAACGTTTCACAAATAGCCAAAAATAGAAGTGGACGTTTATACAATTAACCCTTTACTAAGAAGTATCATTTGAAATTCATTACAATCTTAAGGATCACTTAAAGTTGATACATGAATCAACTAGCGAAAAAATAAAAAAATACCAACTAAACATCATGAAGTCGATTAGTATGTTGCCAGCCAGCCTGACCAAAGCTATCATGTGTGACTATAAGCACATGGTTGCATCCAATATCCATAATAACCCGCTGCTCTTGCGGTAGTAGGAACGTCCTTAGCCCTTAGCCGCACCCAACGTGTCACCATACATATTCATCATATTTAAATAGTAAAATAGTACAGTTATAATTCAAGGCTAGCAACTCCGATGTAAAGTCCGCCAGTTAAATGGAACTCAGTCACGCATGTATTTGAGCACACCGGGGACGTGAACAGTGTAGAAATAGTTGTCCCAGTCGATGGACCTGGGGTCAAAGTCAAAGTCGTAGGCTTCATTGTTATTTTGGTCCTTGTTCATCGCCATCCTTAGCCTCTCCAAGTTCATGTCATCAAAGCTGCAAGATTGATAAAACCAAGTCAAAGAACTGTATTTTTAAGGGTAAACTAACTACATTTTGATATGCTAAGGGAACGCATTGGTAAATACCATGGAAATGCAAAAGCAAAAGGAAAAAGAACATCTTGGTAAACTTTTAAGCTGCTTACCACCCTTTAAACAACGAGAATGGCGCGTAGAGCTCGATTAGCTGCATGACAAATCTATACTTCTTGCTGAGCTCGTTGTAGCGCCGTGACAATACACCACAGAGTGTTATGTTCACTAGACGAAGCATCTGCCCAATTGTAGTTGTAGGGGAAGCACATTATTATTTAATTTATTTCCATTTTCATCTGCGAAATCAGTGCTCCCGTGTTGATATGGCAGTTTACCTCGAGGGGAAGCTTGTACTTGATGGCCATGTACAATCTAATTCCCGTGACAGTGCTGAAGAATCGCATCTTCTTCAACCGCACACGCTGGCCGTTCCTGCCTGTACATGGCGGGTTGTCAAAGAAGTACTGGTGGACTGACTTTGAGAGGACGGCATAAGTCGCTGGGTTGCGCATCGATGACGTCACGTGATAGATGGACTGTCCTTGCTCCTCCGAGTGCGCTACCATGGAAACCATCATAGCGTTCACCACCATGTCCACAGGAATCTGACAGAACCACACCATTGTTCCCTCCGATCTAAATTAATTGACTTAGATTTGTTAAAAAAATAATTTTGGTTGCCAAGTTGTAAACAAACTCACCACATCCATTATTGAATCAAGGTCGGCTAGGAAGAATGAGAAGGTTTGCTTCGCGTAACCGATGATCACTGAGTCGATTGTCCTGTGGAAGATGAAAAAACAGTGATCATTTACAAGGTTATTGTAGCATTCGTATTGTACACTGTTGTGAAGAATCAAGAACTTGATTTTTTAGATTCAGTCACCTGATTCCTTCTATCCATCCAGGCAATGGCTCTTTAAGGATACTGGTTATCATGCTGGGACGGAGGATGACCACCGGAAAGTCCCCGCGCAGTTGCCCCAGTAGCATCTCCCCCATTGCCTTGGTGAAAACATAGGTGTTTGGCCACCCAAACTGCCGTGCCCTTCATTAATTTGTGCAAATGTATCAGGTTTACAGTCCTACCAGTGGAAGAAAAGAGTATGTTTTTTCTTCTTCTTTTATGACCAGTTTTTTGTGTCCAACCTCTTGAGGCCAAGCTCCTTCATGGTTTTCCTCTCGTCCTTCTCTGTGGAACAGTTAGCCTTCAGTTCTATCCTAGTATCCTTTATCAGATTTATCTCGGATTCGATGTCCAAATGTGTGCCCACCCTTAGTGTTTCGCCCATCAAGAATGGTTTCTCTTGTATTATCCCCATTTGTTCACCAGCTACATAGGCTGTTCAAGTCATATAATCACTTTATGAGTAAGAATTCAGAATGGAGGGGATCAATCACAATTCATTGATCATAGTCCTATTACTTCTCACCAGTTGAAACATGAAGCAACATCTTGAGTCTAGTACACTTCTTTGCAAATGCACAGACATGCTTCGTTCCCAAAACATTCGTGTCGAAAGCCACGTCATACCTGAAAAGGAAACATTTTCACCAATTATTTCAACAGCATGTATGTTGTTATAATGTTATGTCTGTAATATGTGACCAAGAAACACCTCAAACCTTTCAGAGAAATTCGTGGTCGCAGCTCCATTGACAATGATATCAACGTTGTTGGACAACTCTCTCAGCTTGGCTGTGTCTAGTCCAAAGTTCTCATACATGATGTCTCCTAGCAAAGGACATATCTTTTCTTCGATAAAATTGTGGAACCCCAAACCATATTTTTCTTTCAGCACTTGAAAGATCGCCGTCCCTGAAACCTGAAAATACCAAAACATCATTTGCGGCTATTTTTTTTAAAATAATACTTTTTTTATTCAATTTCACAAATAATACACGAAATCCAAAAATTGCAAATCTAACGGACTGTCGTCCGTTGAAAAGACGAAGGTGCTGGTTCGTCTTTTGAAAAGACGAAGGGGTGGTTCGTCCGTTCAAAAGACGAACGTACGCGTTCAAAAGACAAACGTGGTGACTGGAACAGGTTCATTCACACGTACGTTCGTCGTCTTTTGAACGGACGAACCACCCCATTCGTCTTTGGAACGGACGACGGTCCCTTAGATTTGCAATTTTTGAATTTTGTATATTATTTGTAAAATTGAATAAAAAAATATATTATTTAAAAAAATTTTAGCCCATTTGCGTGCACCTCAGCTATTATTTGCAATAGTGCTATGTGTACATCTATCTCACATCCTTCTCTCATATTTCTGACCGCTATTAGTGCTACTATACATCCCCATAAGTACTTTCAGTAACTTCCCATTGTATCCTACTCATCAGTAGTTACTATGTCTATTCCATTGCCAAGATTTCTGCAGTTTGTACCACATATTTGCTCAACAAGAAACATCTCGTGAATTGGTCGGTAAATTTATAGTCATCATGTGATTCATGATCCCTACTCTATAGCGAGGTGGCTCTTAAACAAACATTCAACAATTTGGACAATTTCATCATATATGTTCTGTATTCCATTTATATGCTAAGTATAAGCTTTCTGGGGCAGCGCCCAGTAGGTTCCTACATTTTTTTGTGTGTACACCCGTGCAAGAAGCTGTGTGAGCACACACGCTTGATGGATAGACTGCAATATGTCTTCATTGTGGAATGCATTTACACTTTGTTCCATCAATTTTCTTGCTGTGAGAAGGTCAGAAAAGAAGTAAGAGAGGATTGACAAAAGAGGTATGCTTCGGTCCCCCACCCCTAAACTTAAGCTACATGGTCCGTCTTATTTTTTTGACCGGTCGAAACCCATATCGAGATCATGTCTATTTCTGTATATGTGTACTCAGTCGAACTGGATATAATCCACGTTCCGCTCGGCTGATCCCACCTCCTATTATCGCGATCTACGTCTTTGTATGTCATATTTTAAATTTTTTGTTGTTGTTATATAACTTCTGATTTTTGCCTTCCACAGACACATGAGCATACGTATATGGTGAGTATATGTCTAAGAGGATCATACGGAGTTCGGGTGGGTTCGTACGGTCCTCTAAACAATCGGAATCGAGTTTTTGTTTGTCAAAATTTGAAAAAGGGGGAGGGGAGGGGGTAGGGGACCGAAGCAAAAGTGTTGACAAAAACACAATGGTCTCAGGCAAGAGAGTACAGACTTGACAGGCGATGTCTTTTTCTTTTGAAGTAGACAGGCGATGACTCAGTTTAGTTCGGTTTGGTTGGAAAAAAATGATTTGGTTGGGTTACGTATACATCAAGTAGGTTTGGTTAAGGTTGGGTTTCCTGCTTTACTCGTGCGGGTTTGGCTTAGGTATGGTCGAGTTTTTAAACCATTCTCAGGTTTAGCGATGAGAAGGACACTGTTAGGAAAAGAGCTAGAAGCAAATATTTCACCTCATTTTGAACCCGAAGCTTCGCGGATTCAGCGTTGGAGGCTCGAATCAAGAGGAAAAGCTTCTTGACATCAGGCTGAACCCTCAGTATCTTCTCCACAAGCACTAGCCACAAATCAAACACCAAGATGCATATAACCCTTTCAGATGATCAGTACACAAGGCAGGTGTTATCCTAAAAGGTAGTGATCATGAACAACATACCTTTTCCTAGGAACCCAGTGGAACCGGTGATGAGGATGGTCTTGCCCCTGAAGTACCCTACAACGCTATCTGCATCCATTTTTAGCGACCAATGGCTTTTGTGACTTGAAAGGACGTAATAAGTGAAATTTATGTTTCCTGGGAAAAGACTGCTTGTTGGGTGTTAGGTACTTAACTGGAAGAACTACCTGTGATTTTCAAGAGGAAATGGCCATGTATTTATAGGGCAGGAAGGAGGATGGGTTTCAGAGGACAAATGGAACTGACGGGGTCATCTCCTGGAGGGCAAACCAGTTACTGTACTTAACTGAACTGCAATTTTCTTCTGAAGTTAATGTTTGGTTCGTCAGCAATACTGGTGACAAATTCGATTGTAAACTGTCTAGGATGGATGAGATAACTGGCTAGACTGCTGCGTCTCCTGTCTGGCTAAACTCTTGCCAGCTCAAGCACAAAGTTTTATTTTGGCTAGTCCCCATGATACATAGTCTAGGAAGAAAGGGCACGATTCTTCCAAGCAGACATGTGCCCTCTGTCAGGAAGATACCGAGGAAGCTCTCCTTCAGAGTCCGGCATTTCAGAGTGCGGGCCACGTGTAGCTTCTTTTCTTAAAATTTTGAAATCCTTGGTTTTGAACTTTCAAAAAATTCCGAAAATAAAACTGTATGGAGTCAACTATGTATTTTACCAGTGTGCACGTTTTCATTCAAAATACCTTGTATTCTAGTCTAAGAAAAAATGACAAAAGTGTAATTCTGGGTGCAAGATTTCGAAACTTTTAGAAATTGTCAGATTTGTCATTTTCGCTGAGCCTAGAATAGAAAGTATTTTGTACTCCCTCTGCCTTAAAAAAGATATCTTAGCTTTATTAAAATTTAGATATATATATCCACACACCAAAACGTGTCTAGATCCATTCAAATATAAGAGATCCTTTTTTAGGGCAGAGTGAGTATTAAAAATTTCCATGTTTGTAGTATTGCTTTCTACATTTTGGATTTTGTTCTTTTTAAGCTCAAACCAATTTTTTGATTTTTCAAAATTCCGGGGAACTTGTAGCTTTATATTTAAAGTGATTTTTTTTGTTCCCCTTCGTCTCTCGCTCGTCTGGGACTGGGACTGCGCATTTGTTCAGCACTGTTGGGAGCTTGGGCAGGTGTATGAACGGTGGAGGCTGTTGTAGGACCGGTAGAGACTGTTCGGTTTTATCTCACCTTGTCTACGAGATGAGACTCCAACCCTCATAAATGTTTGAATATAGACTGAGTATTGGGTTAGATTCGATTGGTATCAGAGCCAAAATGCGAATAAACATCAAACATAGGCTGAGAAAACTGAGAGGACGTTGACACCTTGTACAATGGAGATTGTTAGAGTATTGTATGTATACGGTTATTATGATAGTTTAGGATAGTTAGGACTCTAGCCTAACTTGACTTGTACTCCAAGATGATTCCTGTACATCTATATATACTTGTCCATGAGGCTCAATAATACATCCAACATATTCCGCCAAATCTCATACTCTTACATGGTATCAGCCTAAACCGATCCAAAACCCTAGCCACCGCCGGCACACTTCCGCCGCGCCGCCCCCGGGGAGGTCGATCTCCATGATCTCCGCTGGGGGCCGCGCAACCCGTACGCAGAGTTCGTCCGTCGATCCGTGATCGGCTGCCCTGCAAGTCTTTTTTTCCGATCTCTTGATCGGTTTTCTTTATTGGTTTACCGATCTTAGATCGGATTGCGTCGCCCTCCACCGCCGTCGTCATCGCCGCGCCTCTACTCCGACCATCGGCACTGACGATCTACACCGCGCTTGTGCGCCTGCCCTCTCCGCTGCTGCGCCTGCCTCGGCAGGCTGTTGCGGCCTCACGACAGGCTGCCGCGCACCGTGGACGGCTGCTACGCCTTCCTTGGAAGGCTGTCGTGGCTGCCCCCCTTGGATCGTCTTCGTCGTCATCATCCGGAACTTCACCGACAACGCTACCATCGACTCCGATCTACGCGTCGTCCACGCCATGGCGCATACGGCGCACCATCGGTCTGATCGTCCCCGAGCACGCGCCTACCACCGATCGAGCTACGAGCTGCCGCTGCGCCTTCCGAGGTTTGGTCCATGCTACCGGCTTCCAACACGCCTTCCTTGGCGTGCACGTCGCTGGTGGTCTCCCAGCCGCTGCACCGACTTGCGCCCTACAGCTATGCCGCCCCCTCGGGTCATAGCATCGCTGCACACAGTCTACTTCTCCGTCCCAGTGCATCGACGTCCTCGGCTTTTACCGCGCCTACTCCTACAGGCGTGGATCGCCGCTGTCTGCACGTGGTCATCGTCACGTCGCCGGGTTCTTCTTCGCCTACTTCGAGTACCGCCGCCGCGCCTCTCTAGGCGTCCAGCATGACCACTTCAGGTCGCCGTTGGTTTCGCCGCCTTCTATGTCTTCTCCACATCGAACTCGTCAACATTGTCATACGATACTAGCGCACAGGTTCATCATGGCAACTACCCTTGCACGCCTGGTACTGGCAACACCGGTGCGTGCCTTCGTCCCCGACGCGTTCCCGTGTCTGGCAAACTCGCGCCGGACGCCTCGTCTTCGTCGACATGATAACGTCTTCTTCGGCATCGAGACCTTCCTCTTCGACTGCCTCGACCGCATTAGCGACGCATTCTTCTTGGCATACTAGGTTCTGGCAGAACCAAAGATGTGCCTTCGTCCCCGACTTGCGCCTAGTTCTAGCAAAACTTTGGCATCGATCGTACCCGACGGCTCGGTCTGCATCGACTCCGGCATTGATTGACACCTTCGACTTGCCTCGACGCGTCTCCGTCATCCTCTTCGCGCACTATGCGCTTGCGGCTTCATGTGCGGCTACATCGACACTGGCAACCCCGACCACGACATCGACCACGGCGACCCTTCGCACGGCCACATCGACCTCGGCACCGCTCCACGCTTTCCGCTCCCTCGACATCGGCACAAGGGCTTCCACCTCGCTTGAGCATCATCAGCCTCTTCTACAGTCCAAGCATCCGCGCCGCAACATCGTCTACGACACTCCCGCTGCGACTGCGGGGGATGTCAGGCTACTGGTCTACTTCGGCACTCCAGTCTGACCGTTTGCGACGTTTCTGTTGTTCACGACGCTACCACTACGACTGCGGGGGAGTGTTAGAGTATTGTACGTATACGGTTGTTATGGTAGTTTACGATAGTTAGGACTCTAGCCTAACTTGACTTGTACTCCAAAATGATCCCTGTACGTCTATATATACTCGCCTATGAGGCTCAATAATACATCCAACATATTCCGCCAAATCTCATACTCTTCCAGAGACTATCCTTCTAGCCACCTAGAAACACAGTCTTTGGTACCCTAAGCAAAGACTTGAATCTGATATTTCAATGGTTATCCACAGAGCAAAGTCAAGTGCGAAATCAATCTTGTCCGAATGGTTACAACAGATTTTGTATTCACTCCCTCTAGAAATAAGTGACTTTAATTTATAGATATGTTTTAATATATAAATACATATTTAGACAAAGTTAAGTCAACTTATTTATGGAGGAGAGAATATTTGTTTTAGACTTTGCTTTCTAGGCCGGTATGTCCATGTTTGTTTTAATAAAACTGAGGTACGGAAACTCGCCCACTGTCCAGGGTAAACGGAGAAAAATGGGGATGATGTGCCACATCGACATCAGATACCCCTACAGAATTCTGGAAATGCATCTAAAAAACGTCACGTCAAATAGTTCGATGCAGCTTTTGTTATGGTAGGATTGAGTTTCCACATGTTAGATCACGTGGAAAACAGGAATAAGAGTTCCAGATTGTCATCATTTTTAGAGACGAGACAAAAGATAATAAAGGACGTAACATGATGATTGATAATCTTAAAGAGCATTACTATCTGCCTATGGTCCATCAAAGACAGAGCGCATCCCCACCCACCGGACCGATTCATCCGGTCAATCTAAACGGTACTTTTTGTCTGTTTAGGTTGGTCCGTGTTTGTTTTTTGGTCGTGGTTCAGCTTGTTCGGGCGACCACGTCCAGCTGCGCAACCCATTTGTTTGATTTAGGCGGGTTTTTTTTTCAGATTCAAACTTAAACCGTTTGTGCTAAAAACTGACAAAGTTCATACATTTTAAACTTAATTTACATTCAAATTATAAAAAACAAAATTTAAACTACTCCTAACCCTAGCTACCGATCTTCGCGCGCCGGCGCCACCTTGTCCATCTACGGGTCAAGGTCAATGTACTTCGGCGGCGTCCAGAGGTTGGGCAGTGGCAGGGCCGGAGCGGGCGCACGACACCCAACCGTGCTAGAGGTGTGTCAGCTCTATCCCCACTTCCGGAGCGACCGATGGCGCCCATCTCGGCAACGGAGGCGGTGGAGGCAGTTGGGCGTTCGTCTACGCCACCAGGCCAGTGAGCTGGACGGCCTCCTTGTAGCCGGCCCACTAGGCGTCCTTGTCCCGCGCGCTGGCCGTAATGGCCTGCTCGATGAAGGCATCCTCGTCGTAGCCCCGCGCCAGCACCTCGCGGTACTCCGGGGGCAGGTTCGCGGCGACTTCGTCTATCGCCTCTTGCTTGACGACGATGTCGCCGTTCTCCTCGTCATTGTCGTCCTCGCTGTCGAGGTCGGCGTCGGAGTGGTTGAAGGCGCCCTCGTTGTCCGAGTCAATGTTGGTGACGGGGTAGACCTCTCCCGGCTGCAGATCGCGGCGGATGGTGGTGGCGTGTCGCACCTTGTGCTTCCACTCGAGGAACTTTACCCAGAAGTCCTCACTCTGGAAGCCCCTCTCCCACCGTTAGGACCGTGGAGGTTGCTAATCCAGCGGATGATCTCCTCCTCCAGCCCTTTGCCTGGCTTAGGCACGGGCGACACTGGGACACGGTCCGGTTGAGGTGCCAGCCGGCGGGAAGGGAGACATCTGTGTGCTTAATGTCACGGCCCTCCCTCCATCGACACTCACACTTCGCGTAGCGGAAGTACCGCCGGCTGCGGAGGTCCCACGGTGGCGGGTAGTCCCCCACGGGGCGGCCCCAGAACTCCTCCGACCGCGGCAGAGGCGGCAAGGATGTGCCATGGAGGAAGGCCGACAGCCAGGAGCATTGTCTGCTAGAGCCATACGCCTCATGGTCATTCTTGCTCCTCTTCAGTCAGGACGACGTCTTCATCTTTGGTGGTGGCGGCGGCTTCTAGGGTTGCGATAGGGAGAGGTGAGGAGTGTGGGGCCGACGGGCATAGGGTTAAATAGCCCCTTCGTCCGTGAACACGTGCAGCTTCCTGCTCCTTCGTTGTCGTCGTTATGGAAACGACAGAGCCTAAGCAGGCTAGAAAGAGGTGTGGGAGCAAAGCAGGGAAGCGTGCGACGGCGTCCGTAGGCGGGATTGGATACAAGCAAGTGCGGTGACACAATAAGTACCCAGGTTCGGTGCCCTCGATGTGAGGTAAAGCTCCTACTCCTGCTAATCTGACTATCAGGATGATCACTAAGGACTATAATGCTCCTCGAGCTATATCGGGTCTGGCTAGTAGTAAAAGAGAGTTCAACCCTTGCTCAGTTGCCCCTGATGCCCCTTATATAGGCCGAGGCGGCGTGGGCAATGACCTGGCCGACTGGCGGGTCCCACAGGCGGGCCCCAACCGGCTAGGTCATCTACAGTGGCCGGCATGGGGAGTGTGTACTCACAGTCAAGCCCATGTCGCCACGCCATCTACAGTGGTCGCCGTGCGGGTAGTTACACATAGTGCCACCTACTGTCTACTGTTGCCACCGTCATCGGTAGAAGTCGTCGGTATGTGCCGAGTGTCTGAGTCTCCTTTCTGTCTTGTCTGCTGTCCTAGGCGTACTGCGTACTGTGCCCTACGTCATCTGGTACCTTGCCTATCTTGAGTGGCCGGCTAGGGTGGTTTAGTCGGCCAGTCTTCTTGGGCCGGATGGTCGGATCCATCCGGCTACTCTTCTGCCCTTGCTTGCTTCATCCGGCTGGTTCTTCTATCGGTTGGCTCTTGATCTGTCTTGCTCCGGCTGGCTGTCTTGATCCAGCCGGCTAGCGCTCTTGTCGATGGTTTTCATCCGGCTGGCTGGTTTGCCAGTCGGGTCTTGGTTTGTTCCTTCTTCTGATCTGTCTTGGAGTTTTTGCGTCCGGCTACTCCGAGCCGGCTGGCGTGCTGGTCCTTTGTATCTTGTCTGGTTAGCCTACCTGGGGGCGATTCCCCCGACACTAGTCCCCGAGCGCGCGTAGATTCCACCCTCAGGCGAAATGTGCGCGGGCTCAAAAAAGGCTAGGATTTTGAAATTTTTCCCGGTTGAATCTTGGCGGTTGAGCTACCCCGGCCGCGTCATCCCTGACGTTAGCCACGCATGATGATGGTCGTGGGAGGCTGTGCGCCGTGGGTTCGCGTCGGTTGTCGCTTCGGGAACTGTCGTCGGTGCCTCGCCTCCCACGCTGGGATCTTCTGTGCGTGGTGTGTGGCCGCAAAGGATCCGGACGCCGTTGGAGCCGTGGGGGTTCGCCACGTGGTGGGTCGGCGGTTTGCCTCCCTGGCCCCTTTAAGTTGGGGCAGCGGCGCCGCGCCGCCCTTACTGGTCATTTGCCCCCTCGTCCTCCTTCGACGCCCATCACCCTCGCTGCCTCTCCTTCCTCCGCCCTTTTTCGCGCTGCCGACGAGCTCGCGCCGCCTGCTCCGCTAGCACCGCCTCGTCTTTTCTCCGTCGGAGCGACTGGAAATTGCTGCTCCGCCACCGTCTTTCCTCCCTTCCTCCCCGTCTCCGCCGTGTTCTGTCGCCATCGCCATGGCAGAGAGAAGGGGGCCTGGTGCGGCTCCTCCATCACGGAGGCGCAGGTAGAGAAGTACCGGCGGTCGCGCCTCCTGCCGACCGCCAGCGAGGTTGGGGTCTGGCTGGCCCCGGCCGATGAGATCTCGCCGGCTCCGCAAGCCGACGAGCGAGTAGTTTTCCTCGCACATCTCGCGCGTAGCCTGGCCTTTCCAGCCAGCGCCTTCTTCTTGTCCTTCCTTGCCCACTTCGACCTCCGCCTCCACCATCTCGGGCCAAATGCAATCGGCACTTTGGCCCACTTCGTTGCCTTTTGCGAATGCTATCTGGGGATCCAACCGGATCTTGGGCTCTTCTGCCGGCTCTTCTTGATCCGGCTTCAGGTGCAGTTTGCCAAGGGCCCGCTGGTGACCTGCTGCGGCGCCTCCACCTACAGCCGGTCGCAGGCCGGCTACCCCAACTTCAAACTGCACGACACAGTTAAACTATGGCAGCAGACGTACTTTTACGTACGAAACTTGGGGTCGGAGGACCGGCTAAACCTCCCGTCCTTCCAAGACGCCGAGTCTAGCCGGGCGCGCTGGGAAGAGAAGATCTTCGGCTCCAAGGCAGAGTCGGACGCGCTCCTCCACCGGATGAGGGGCTTGGTGACGGCTGGACTAACCGGCGTCGACGTGACGCTGAGTTAGGCCAGTCGGCTCATGATGCCCCTGCAGGAGCGAGCACACAAGATGTGCTACTACTCCGGGCGGCTCGACCCCACCCGGATCTCCCACCGTGAACCCTCCTTCGCCAACCTCTACGAGTGGGTCTGGATGATTACGAATGAGAAGGTCGCTTCCAACTGGAAGTTCGGCGTCGCTCCTTACACGCGCGAGAACCGCACGCCCCGGGTGAGTATACTTCTTTTCCTCTTTTCGTTCTCGTGTTGTCCGACTAACTCTCTTATCCGGTTTGACTCACGTTTTGCTCTGCGCAGATGTTCCCTTGCATCATTCGGGAGGAGGGTGACACGCCCCTCTAGGTTTTTACGGCCGACCGTTCCGAGCCGCGCCCACGCCGGAGCAGCGGCGAGGGCTCGGACGGCAAGGAGGGCTTCTTCCCCAGCAGGGGTGACAAAGCGGTGGAAGACCCGCACGGCCCCGAGCCGGAGGAGAGCGACGACACCGCCGCGCCCGAGCCTGTCCGGAAGCGTGCCAGCGAAGGCACTTCCAGCAGCAGCGCCGCGCCTGAAGAGCCGGCTGCCAAGCGCACCCGGGCAGCGGGGGTTCCTCCGCGTCCTGGCCGGACCGTGGGCAGCCGGAAAAGATCCGCGCCCATGGTATAGGGATAATTCCTCCACCTTTTCCTTCTTCTCGTTCGCTTCTTTCTTCGCATCGGCCTCCGACCTTGCTTTGATCTTGTTTTTGTCTTGACTTTGCCTTTGCTTCCGTGCAGCGCCGTTCTGTCCTTCGCCGCGAGCCCGGCTCACAACACGCCCGCCACTTCACCGCCCCGCGACCTTCCTCCTTCGCCGGCTTCCCCCTTGGTGGTTACCCCGCCCCCTTCGACCGAGACCATGCCTCCGCCAGAGCCGGCGACCATGGTCCAGCCGACTGCTCCTGCATCCGAGCGCACGGAGAGCCGGCCGGATGCGGCCTATGGGCCGGGTGGGAGCTCATCAGCCGGCGCGGGGGGCTTGGGCGCCAGCAGGGACACGGTCGTCGTTGAGGACATGGACTCCGTCAACGAGGCGACCACGCAGTGGCAGGCAGCAATCCGCGACGCCTCGGCCACTCTAGCCGGCCCGCTGGCGCCTCTGCCCACGGAGGCGGGAGCCTCGCTGCAAACCCTCGAGGTCGGGCTGGCGGAGGTGAAGCAGCTTCGGTCTACGCTAGCCGGCGCCAACAAGGAGGCCACCAAGCAGATAGCCGCGGCCCGTGGAACCGCGCGGAGTAAGTTTTCGTCTTGGGCTCCTTTTCTTCTTATCTTGCTTTCGGTTTCCGGCCTTCTCATTTGCGTTCCTTTTCTTCCCACACAACCATTATGGTTTGCGGGCAGCGGGAGATTGACCGGCTGAAGCACTCCAATGCGCACCTTAGCCAGGACAATGCCGCCCTCCGGCTCTAGAATAAAGAATGGCACGACAAGGTCAACCAGCTGGAGGCCACCATCAAGGAGCAGGAGGCGACTCTCGCCAGCCGGGCCAGCGCCTTTGACCTTCTGGACAAGGAGCCCACCCGGCTGAAGGAGCACGCCGAGATGCTCGACAACGAGCTGATGGACATCGGCCTTCTGGCGAAAGGTGAGTCCCTCTGCTGGCGCCGTATGCTTTTATCCGACTGCATTTTTTGGGTCGCTTTTTGACTTGTCCTTCTGATCAAAAGGCTTGTACCCCCAAGTAGACGCTCTTGCCTACGACCGGGAGCAATAGGTCGCGCTGGGTGAGAAGGCAGCTGTCAAGGACCTGGTAGGCCAGCTCGGTGAGGACGCTGCCAACCTGCGCAAGGCTGCGGCCGGCATCCATGACCTGGTTTTCCCGGGGGAGATCCTGCCGGAGACCATGGGGGCCCTGGCGATCAAGCTGGGCGGTGCACCGAACGCGATCGATCGGCTGCGCGATTTGGCTGCCCGTGTTGGCTCCGAGATGGCGCTGGCCTTGATGCTCTCGTGGTACAAGGATGCCCGTCTCGACAAGCTGATGGACGGCTTCCGATCTAGCGTGGATCTTGAAGTCGTGCGTTGGGCCTACCCGGACCTCCGCTCCGTCGCGATCACGATTGCCGGCTACGCCGACATCGACGAGAAGCTCACGGACGACGAGGGGAGCTCGGGGGTTGATGGCGCGGGAGCGGATGGCACGGAGGCGTCCTCCTAGGCTGGCGGAGCCGGCGCAGCTCCTCACGGAAAGGGTCCGGCCGCTTGAAGATGAAGACCCCGGGATGCCGGGTGAAGTTGTAGATATCTGTCTGCTTTTGGCACTTGTGTTTGTCTGAACAATCTGGATCTGTATGTGCGGGGGCTTCGTCCCCCGCTGCTTAAGTAACTGTCTGGTTGGGCTTGCCTTCGTGCACCCACTTATGTTTATGCCTTGGTCGATTAGTCTTTCCGGCTGGTCCACTCCAGCCGGACTTATCTTGCATTTGTCTTGCGCTTTGTTTCTTTTGGCTTCCTGACGGTCCGCCGACTTGCTCTGGCCGATTGGCACATCTGCTAACCGGATACTACATCCTTCTAGTGGGGGCGCGCCAGCGCACCCACTGGGTGTAGCCCCCAAGATTCGGAACAGCTGGAGTAGCCAGGTGTTTTGAATCTCCAAAAAATTCTTGTTTTTCACCTTTCTCTCCCGGATGTGACCTGCTTAGCTGGTCCGGGGAGCTGCACCGCGGTCCAGCTAAGTATGTCCGACTTGCTTTTTCTCTATTACTTTCCTTTCTCCTTTCTTTCCATCTTTCCTCCTTCGTCTTTCTCTTTCTTTCTTTCCTCTTTCTCTTCATCTTTCTCTTTCCCATATTTCTCTTTCCGACTAGGTTTGTCTGACGCATCCGACTAGATGCGGCTAGCCGGCTTGGGTGGGAGGTGCCTTTGTGTTCTGTTTGGCTTTGTCTTTCTCCTCGTCCGGCTGACGCACCCTTCAGCCAGACGCCGCCTGCTTCCGGTGGGGGCACGCCAGCGCACCCACTAGGTGTAGCCCCCGAGATTCGGAGTGGCTACCGCAGATAGGTACTTCAAATCTTCATTGTTCTTGATTTTCGACTCGGTGCGATTTGTGCAAAAAGAAACATACAAAAATGACTCCTTGTCAATATGTTGCCTTGTTAAATGTCTCTCTATTACCCGACTAGAGTTTTTCTTTTTTCGAAAACTAGCTCGTGCTCTTCTGGACACTTAGTCACTTTCTCGTGTGGGGTGCTGTTTACACTGCACCTTGCCGGACAGCCGGGTTGCGGTCTAGAGCCGGAACCGAAGGGAGCTGACAATACACTGCGCACGGTACTAGGGGCTTCGTAGCCTAAAAAGAACCAACTAGGCACATGGCCGGAGATGCCGATCTGATGCATCTTTCACCGTTTTTCGTGTGGGATGCCCTCGGGCTTTTGCTCTTGCTAGCCGGACAGCCGGGTTGTGGTCTATAGCTGAGATGAAGAGTGGGCCTCTGGCATCGTTGCACACTACTCAGTCGGTTTACAGAATTGGCAGGGCGGGCCAACCGGCGAGCCCCCGGGTAGGGGTCGACGGAAGCCAGAAAAATCATTGCAGGAATTTAATCGGATAAGAACGATAATCTGATTATCCGACAAGGAGCCCCCAAGCATCAGCCGGGGTTCCTCATATTTCATTCATTCAAGGATCTGGATACATACACTGATTTTTTGTGTCTAGGTGTAAAATGGTCGGAGGAGGTCCGCGTTCCATGGACACTCGGTCTCCACGTCTGACTTGTCCATCTTGTTCTTGCGCGGCTACTGCGCATCGATGAGGTAGTAGGAGTTGTTGTGCAACACCTTGTTGATGATGAAGGGACCCTCCCACGGAGGGGACAGCTTGTGCATGCCTTCGTGTCTTGTATCAGCCGGAGCACCAGGTCGCCCTCCCGGAATGCGACTGGCCGGATGTGACCGTAGTGATACCGGCACAACCCTTGCTGGTAGATGGCCGATCTGGATAAGACCAGCTCGCGGGCCTCCTCGAGGAGGTCTACACTGTCCTCCATCTGCTCCTGGTTCTCCTTCTCCGTGTATAGGAGCTTGCGGGGTGAGTCAAACTCGATGTCCGCCGCAAGAACTTCCTCTGAGCCGTAGGTGAGGAAGAACAGGGTGAAGCCGGTTGATCTGTTTGGGGTGGTGCGGAGGCTCCACAGCACAGCTGGCAGCTCCTCGATCCAGCAGTCGGGTGATCTCTCTAATGGCTCGATCAGCCGGGGCTTGATTCTGGCTAGCACATTTCCACCTGCGCGTTGGACTGCGGGTGTGCGACGGATGCGAGGTCCAGTCGGATCCCTTTGTTGTGGCAGAACCTGGCGAAGGCCCCCTTGGCGAAGTTCGTGCCGTTATCGGCGATGATGCTGTGGGGGTAGCCGAACCGGATGATGATGTCGCGGAAGAAGCTGACGACTGTGGCCCCGTCCAGCTTCCGGATCGGCTTCGCCTCGATCCACTTGGTGAACTTGTCCACCACCACCAGCAGGTGGGTCATGCCAGCTCGAGCTCGCTTGAAGGGGTCGACCATGTCCAACCCCCAGACCGTGAAGGGGCAGGTGATTGGTATCATCTTGAGCATGGAAGCCGGCATGTGCCTTAGCCGGCCGAACCGCTGGCACCCATTGCACGCGCGAACCAACTGGTCCGCGTCCTCCGAAGCAGTCGGCCAGTAGAATCCGTGGCGCATCGCTTTCGACACCAAGGCCTGCGCTTGTACAGTTCTTTGTTGATGATGGTGTACGTGTATGCGCGGCGCCGGATCTGCCTTGCCTCCACCTCATCATCCGGAAGGTCATCGTTGAGGAGGTAGTTCATGAAGGGCTGGGTCCTGGATGGAACTTCCCGGATGGTGAAGACACTAGCCGGCACGATCTGGAGCTCATCCGGAGGGCGGGCGGGTGGGATACCCGAGCCAGCATCCCTTGGGCCTTTTGCCTTGCTCGCTGATGGTTTGCCTGAAGAGGAGGCAGCCCCCGGGTCTTTCGAGCTGGAGTTCACAATAGGGGGGCCCGACTCTTTCGAGCCGGCAGCCCCCGGGTCTGCGACCCAAATGATGGATTCGGACTCCGGAGAGGGAGTGATACTAGGCTTGCGGAGATGCTCCAAGGATACTCCGGGCGGGATGGCTGCTCTGGTGGATCCGACTCGTGCGAGCGCGTCGACCGCCTTGTTGTTGGCGCCGGAGACGTGGTGGAATTCACATCCCTCGAAGCCAGCGCTTAGCAGCTATACGTGGAACCGGTACAGAGCCATGTTAGCATCCCTAGCGTCCCACTCGTCGGATACTTGCTGCACCACCAGGTCCGAGTCGCCGAAGCAGAGGATCCGACGGATGCCGATGTCTTTTGCGAGCCGGAGCCCGTGCGAGAGGGCTTCGTACTCGGCGACGTTGTTTGACGCGGCGAAGTGGATCTGTAGCACGTACTTCAGTCGGTCTCCCTTAGGTGAGGTGAGCACGATGTCGGTCTCCCTTGGGCGGCTGCATCCTCTCGATGGCCGCGATCTTCTCCGGATTGGCCTCGATTCCCCGGCTCGATACGAGGAAACCGAGGAGCCGTCCGGCTGGCACGCTGAACACACACTTCTCTGGGTTCAGCTTCATCTGGTACCGACGAAGGTTCGCGAACGTCTCGCCGAGATCTTCCAGCAGGGTCTGCTTCTCCTTCTTGATGACGACATCATCCACGTACGCGTGCATGTTTCGGCCGATCTGTGAGTGCAAGCATTTCTGCATGCAATGCTGATAGGTAGCACCTGCATTCTTCAGGCCGAATGGCATGGTTACATAGCAGTAAGCCCCGTCCGGGGTGATGAACGATGTTTTCAGTTGATCAGCCGGATTCAGCCGGATCTGATTATAGCCGGAATAACAATCGAGAAAGGAGAGCAGGTCTTAGTCGGCCGTAGAGTCAATCACTTGATCAATACGAGGTAGGGCGAAAGGGTCTTTCGGGCAGGCCTTGTTCAGGCTCGTGTAGTCGATACACATGCGCTAGGTCTTGTTCTTCTTCAGCACCAGGACTGGGTTGGCCAGCCAGTCCAGGTGGTACACTTCCATGATGAAGCCAGCAGCAAGTAGTCGGGCGATCTTGTCGCCGATGATCTTCCTCTTGTCCTCCGCGAAGCGACGGAGGGGCTGCTTGACCGGCTTGGCATCTGGACGCACATGACGCGAGTGCTTGGCGAACTCCCTCGGCACACCTGCCATGTCTTTGGGAGACCATGCGAAGATGTCCCGATTCTCACGGAGGAAGTCGACGAGCGCGCTTTCCTATTTGCTGTCCAAGCTGGCGCCGATGGTGACGCACTTGGAGGGGTCAGCCGGGTCGAGCGGGATCTGGCGGGTCTCCTTGGACGGCTGGAATGCCATGTCCCCAGCCAACACTTCCTACTGCAGCATAGCAACATTGCGCAACATCTCGCGCTTCTCCTCGGCGATGAGGAGGGCCTCGACTATCTGGGCGCCTTCTTTCGCGCAAGCCATCGACCACCTGTAGCAGCCGGACACAGTAATCACACCATTTGGCCCCGACAACTTCATCTTAGGGTATGCGTAGTGGGGGACCGCCATGAACTTTGCGAGGGCAGGGAGCCCAAGAAGTATATGGTAGGTGCTGGCGAGGTTGACAAACCTCGAACCAGCTTGTCTCACGCCTGAAGTTCTATTCCAAACCGAATATGACATCTAGCCGGATCTTGCCGAGAGGGACGCATGGTGGCCCGGGCGTGACGCCGTGGAACACAGTGGTCGAGGGCTGCAGGTCGCACTCCCGGATACCCAGCTTGTCCATGGAGGACCGGTAGAGCAGGTTGAGGCTTCTCCCACCATCTACCAGCACGCGTGAGAACCGGCAGGCGCGCGCGTCGGAGATGACGAGGGGGTCAAGCACCATCACGTAGCCCCCAGGATTCAGGAGCGAATCCGGATGGTCTGCCTGGCTCCAGGTGATGGGAGTCTCAGACCAGTTGAGACGCAGGGGGACTGGGGGGACGACGGTGTTCACCTCCGCGCCGCGCTGCTTCCGGCCACAATTATCAATCGGCTCGGCCTCGAAGATGTGGTAGTTCTCGTGCTGCTGGGGGTAGCCTCCGTTGCCGCGGTTGTTCCCGGCTGCCCTAGCCAACGGTGGGGGACCGCCAGGAGAGGGTGGGGGGAGAGGAGGTAACCCGGCCTACTCCTTGATCTTCCTGGTCCAGCTGCACTGCCGAGTGGTGTGCATAGCCGTCTTGGTGCCGTTGTGGTACTTGCAAGGCCCGTCGAACATTTCCTGAAAGGTGAAGGCATTCCTCTGCCTCTTGTCGTTGTGAGCCGGTGCGCCCTGCACCGCGCTAACTTGCCGTTGGTGGTGGCGCAAGACCTGCTGCTCAACCGGGCGCTTGCCCTAGTAGCGGCTGTCGTTGCCGTGCCGTCTGGACGAGCCGGCATCACCGTTCTGGCCGATAGGCTTCTCCCTAGCCGGCTCGGTGGGAACCGGACGTCCTTCCGCATTTACCCGGAGGGGCTTCTTCATTGCCGTATCCGCGGTGGCGTACTAGTCGGCGGCGGTCATCAGCTCCGCCATGGTCTTGGGCTCGTCGCATAGCAGCCGGTGGCGCAGCATCGTGCCTTCGCGGCACCCTTCGATGAAGAAACCGATTGCCTGGTTCTCCACCACCCCTTCGCAGGAGTTGCGCAGCTCGTTCCAGCGGGCGAGGTACACGCGATCCGACTCGCGGTCTCCCTGGACACACAGAGAAAGATCATGGGGCCTTCCTGGGCGCTTGTACGTGCCGTTGAAGTTCCGTATGTAGACTTTCTCGAAGTCTGGCCAAGCGTTTGCTGTTGGGCGCGAGGCTGTTGAGATAGGTTCTTTGTGAGCCGGTCAGCATGAGGGGGATGTAGCGGATCACGACACGCTTGTTGCAGTGGGCGATGCTGACTGTGGTGACGTAGTCGGTTAGCCAGTCCTCCGGCTTCATGTTGCTGTCGTACTTGGGGGTGTCCCGGGGCAGGGAGAACTTGTCGGGAAAGGGCTCCTTCCGGATGCGTGGTCCGAAACACACGGGGCCGGTTGCATCTTCCTTATCGATGAGGCGAGCTTCCATCATAAGGTCGATGCAAGCGCGGTGTCTGGCTCAACCGGATTGGGAGTTCCCACCCGGCCGGTTAGGCGGGATGGTGGAGGGGAGTTCTGGCCAGCCGAAGGGGGATGGCTTGTGGCACCCTGCTCACCGCGAGGCTGGCTGCTGTCGGACTGGTGACGCTTGGAGCACGGCGGTTGCTGGCCCAGAGACGCGGAGCACTCGGTCTAATAAGGTCTGCCCCGACTGTTGCTAGCCGGGCAATTACCCCTGGAGCCGGCTCCAGCCTCGGCCTGCTCGTCGGCCACGCACAGCAGGTGTTGCACGCGCTAGAACTGGCGCAGCATCTCGTCCCCCTCCAGGTGAGGTAGGTCTTCCGCGACGGCTCGCGCCACCCGGACATTCTTGACTGCAGTGTCATAGACGGGCGAGGGGAAGTAGGTGCAGGAAGCCGGCTCGAGGTCGTGCTCGAAACGGACGCCCAGCTCTCCCCCGCAGCGCTGCACGGAGCCCAGCCGGCTAGGATCCTCGTTAGCTGGGGTGAGGCCGTGCACGCGATTATACTCGCGGATGTTGCTCTCCATCTGGTACTTGGTGGAAGCTAGGCCTTGGGCCTACAGGAGCAGCCACTCACGCGTCGCCTCGATCTTGGCCATGACCGCCTCCGGATCGTCTCTGGGGTGCACCGGTTCACGGAGCTCCTCGATGACCTCGTCCACCGTGCCCTTTTCACGCACCGGAGTAGACGGGCCTGCATGGTCGCTGCCACGCTCAAGGGGGGGACGGCGGCTGTTGCTTGAGCCAGCCATCATCACCTCTATGGCGCCGGGTGCAGTGAGCGCGCTGCTGGAAAGCTAGATCCGACGAAGCAGCTGGCGTTGTCGATGACAAAGTCTAACTGGCCGAGCGTGAGCACGAGGCCGGAAGCCACACGCTCGCCTGACAAAGTGCGGGGTCCCGTGCGGAATGTCACTCCGATCGCCGCCATCTTTGCCCCACGATGGGCGCCAACTGTCGTCGTTATGGAAACGACAGAGCCTAAGCAGGCTAGAAAGAGCTGTGGGAGCAAAGCAGGGAAGCGTGCAACGGCGTCCGCAGACGGGATTGGATACAAGCAAGTGCGGTGACACAAGAAGTACCCAGGTTCGGAGCCCTTGATGTGAGATAAAGCTCCTACTCCTGCCGATCTGACTATCAGGATGATCACTAAGGACTATAATGCTCCTCGAGCTGTATCGAGTCTGGCTAGTAGTAAAAGAGAGTTCAACCCTTGCTCAGTTGCCCCTGTCGCCCCTTATATAGGCCGAGGTGGCATGGGCAACGACCTGGCCAACTGGCGGGTCCCATAGACGGGCCCCAGCCGGTTAGCTCATCTATAGTGGCAGGCATGGGGAGTGTGTACTCACAGTCAAGACCATGCCGCCACGCCATCTACAGTGGTTACCGTGCGGGTAGTTACGCACACTGCCACCTACTGTCTACTGTTTCCATCGTCATCGGTAGAAGTCGTCGGTATGGGCCGAGTGTCTGAGTCTCCTTTCTGTCTTGTCTGCTGTCCTGGGCGTACTGCATACTGTGCCCTACATCATATGGTACCTTGCCTATCTTGAGTGGCCGGCTAGGGTGGTTTAGCCGGCTGGTCTTCCTAGGCCGGATGGTTGGTCCATTCGGCTACTCTTCTGCCCTTTCTTGCTTCATCCAACTGGTTCTTCTGTCGGTTGGCTCTTGATCTGTCTTGCTCCGGCCGGCTGTCTTGATCCAGCCGACTGACGCTCTTGTCGATGGTTTTCATTCGGCTGGCTGGTTTGCCAGTCGGGTTTTGGGTTGTTCCTTCTTCTGTTCTGTGTTGGAGTTTTTGCGTCCGGCTACTCCGAGCCGGCTGGCGTGCTGGTGCTTTGTATCTTGTCCGGTTAGCCTACCTGGGGGCGATTCCCCCGACATTGGCCATCAATACCGGCGCGGCAACGCAGGCGTCCAGTCAGTCAGCGTGTCGTCTCGTCGCCATTGATGGAGCAGGCTGCCGCCGGTCAGCATTCCACGCAGTGCCTCTAAATCGGTGTCACGGTTGTGTATGAATCGGTGCCGCTGCCCGCATCTGAATCAATACCGCGGTGAGCGGTGGCTGACGGATGGGCCAATGGCACGCGTGGGCAGGACACCCGCGCTGTCCGTGCATGTCCTGGTCGACGCAACCGTTGCTCAGATTTCGTGCACGCATGGATCGAGCCGGACGCATCCGTCCGGATGGGTCATGCACCGCTGAAGCGCCGCGCAAGTCCCACGGTCGCCGCGCGGAGGAGTTCAGACGCGCTCGGACGGGATGAATCGGCCCGGTGGAGATGCCTTAATCAACGCTAGCACATATTATGGTAGAAGACAGGATTTAGGTACAGGGGAGGGGATCGAGCGACGATGATCCCCTGTGTAATTTACAAATATCAAGACATCCGGTCCATACTAAAATAGTATATCAATTTTTTTTTTGCAATGAGCTAATAACGTCACGGGAATTTTATGACCTGTGGTAACATATGTTTATTTTTTTAAAGTTCAAGTATAGCTAAACTGTCATCCGGATCCAAGGGGCCCATCGCTAGGTATGACGGGCTTATAGCTCCTATGCGACGTCTTTACGTGGAATTGGAAGGAAAGCGACATCGTTGCAAACAATAGCTCGCATGCAACGGTTGTGAGGCGGCAAATAGCTCCCGTGCGACACTTCTACTTAACCCCACGAGACCGTCAACGAATTCGAATCAGCTGAGCACAGTAGGACCCACAGCCTATCCACGTCACGGCGGAACTCACCTGATGTCCACCTCATATCGTGGGACCCACCCTGTGGTCGAAGAGAGCCGTTGGCCCCGATCCGTCCCTGCACCCGAGCACTCCCGCCACCGTTCCAGCATCTCATCCCCTTCCGTTTTCTTCTCCGGCGAGCAAGTGCGGCAACGCCGGCGAGGGATGTCGAGCTCTGCTTCCTCCCACCGCTCATGGCCTCGGTATGGTGCGGTGCCGATGAGGAGGTGCCCCGATTGCCCCCGTACCGCGCCCCTGAAGCGGCTTGTCACATCCACTGACAAGAACGGCAACATTGGCCGGGAATTTGTGAAGTGTGAGAGCAAGCCCGAGCCGGGAAAGGTGAGATCTGAGTGTTTCGAGCCCCAATTTCTCGCTTTTCTTTCGAAATTTCATGCATTTCATCGAATTTGGGATTTAGGGTTCATCTCTGCGATTTCAGGAACTGCCAAAATGTGGGCATTTTGAGTGGCTTGATGAGTACATCGAGCAAAATGGGGTGGAGGTAGCATCCCGGGAGCTCGAAAACCCGTGGTGGAGCAATTGGGATGTGGCAACCCCATTTCCGCTGGTACTACGGTGGATGCGGAAGTGAAGGCCGAGTTGAAGAAGATGAACAAGCAGCTAAGGCAAATCATCGAATTGAAGAAGCATGACAATCTGATGGCCGTTTTTTTTATTTTTGTGTAATTTCTCTCGGATTAGTTTATCTCCTCATCGTTAGTCATTAGACAGCGCAGTCAGTGTTCGAGTGATGCTTTGTAATGGATGTAATGGTCTATGTCTTTGGCTTGAATAAAATGCAACACAAATTCGGGCTAATTTTGAGCTGCTCTGTTTTCGAAATCAGTGTTTCTTCAGTTTCGTCAGTTTCGTCAGTGTTCCTTTTATCAGTGTGCAGGGGGCGCCCGTGTGCAGGGGAGGGGGAGGGGTTGAAAAGTAAAAAAAACAATTGACGAGGATTGAAAAAGGCCAGGCCCAAATATAACTTAGCCAGGCCAAAATGGACGTATCCAGGCCCAATAGTAACTATATGTTGATTGGGCAAAAAAAATGGTACTCACGTTACAATCTAAATAGGGACGTGTGGATCTGCAGATACTCGTGCTCAGGTCGCAATCTTTTTTTTGCGAAAGTAAATATATAAATGAAGTCCAAGGACATCCATTTAACTAATATAACTTGGGTGCTCCTTTAACTTATGTAAATATGTAAATGACTTATTTGAAAATGAACCATGTGTTGTATGAACTTGTTTTTGTGTCTTTTGTTTTATACACTTGTAAATATATAAATATTGCACGAGTATTATATGAACTTGTTTTTGTGTCTTTTGTTTTATACACTTGTTGTTTTGGGTGTTTTGACAAATGACAATACAATAAAACACAGATTACAATAAAACAAGGGGATAGATAATATTGGGATAACATTACCTATATTAGATAGGGGGAATCGATAACATTACAATAAAAAGAAAAAAGTACAATAATATAGAAGGGAATAGGCGCCCCGCCTAAACCCTGGGCTAGCCCATAAACCCTAACCCTAGCTACCCTATTCCATCGGCGGTGGAGGCGGTGCCGGTGCAGCCGTATTCCACGCCGCCAGCCTCTTCCGCTGGTCCCGCTTCCGCTGCTCCTCCTGGAAGGCCCGGCCATTGGCCTCCCGTTGCTCCTCCTCCTGCCGTCTGCGCCTTTTCTTCAAGGCGCGCTGGGCCTGCTTCTCCTCCCACCTGGCGATAGCAGCCTCCTGCTTTGCCTCCTCCTTCGCCGCCTTAGCCCAGTAGGCTTCGGAGGGGAGGTCGCCGCCGCCGGGGAGGTTGGGGACTAGGTTGGTGACGATGGGCCCTGCTCCCCCCAGGGGCAGGGCGGGGACTTCTTCTTCTTGCCACGCTTGGGGCGCGTGGGCGCCTCCTGCTCCCACCACTGCTTGTGGTCCGGGTGGTTGTCCTCGTCGCTTACTTCGGTGTCAGAAGGGAAGCGGAAGGGGGAGGTCACCATGGTCGCCGGAGTGTTTGGGGGCTGGGAGGAGGCAAAGGGACGGGCTCGAGGTTGAAGATGAGGGGCAAGATGAGATGAGGAGGCAAAGGCGTTTTGCCTATTTATTAAGGGCGGGGCGTGAAGGGCAGCGTGGGAATCCAGCGTCGCGTTGGCGCAGACGCCGAGACGAGACGCGTGCGCTGTGTTGCGTGTGGGAAGTGGGCGTGATCAATGCGAAAGAGAGAAAAATAGCTAGGATGCGACGTACTGTAACCCCTGCACCGCCGCCCCCGCCCCTGCATGCATGCATGCATGCATTAATGCGAAAGAGAGAAAAAAACGTCCAAGGTAGTTGTTCATTGGCAGTGAAAAATAAAAGGGAAAATATAATTTGGCCTTGATTTACTTCAGTAATAAATGCAGGAATCTAGTACCAAGGTACTCGTTCGTTTTTACACACCGCATGCAACAAACTCGTTCGTTTTTACACACGCAAGAAAAATCGGTGAGAATAATATTGACTTTTTGTATGGCGCATGAACCAGATGGGAGTAAGTTTGACTGAAGAAAGTTGTTCGACGTACACTTATTTAATGGGGCAGCGCTGTTGCACGCAAAATAGCTAGACTGCGATGCTAGGGGCAGCTGCATGCATGGTGCAGCCCGCCCCGCCCAGCGCCCTCGCATGCCACGCTCGGTCTAACGGTCAATGGACTGTACCACGCTGTACGTTATATTTATTACATATTTTAGATTTTAATATTTTTTGTTAGGCTGGTCATAGTGACATGCATACTCCCTCTGTCCACAAATAAGTGTACGTTTGGCTTCAAAATTTGTCCACAAAAAGTGTACTTCTACCTTTCCAATACACTTGGGCATCCACTAGTCCATAAGGCTATCCACAAGTCAAAAAGTAGTCCATAAGGCTATCCATATACATAGTGGAGGTTTACTTTAGAAGATTTTCCTTAAGGGTGACCTACAAGCTTATGGGTTGCCCACAAGCAATAAACAATTATTTTACTCTCTCCTCTCTCTCTTGCTTGTGTGTACTTTTAACAGACATGTGGGTCCCAGCTTATGGTGAACTTGACCTTATACATTGTAGCCATTTTCATAAGCTGTGTGGGTCCATCTTATAGCAAAGGTTCACCTTATACATAGGTGATGTGGTATCATGCATATGTTACTAGTCTAAGTTACTACTCCATAGTACAAAATAACATAGATGTGGTATCATGCAAAGTCTCATTTATTACAATGAACCTGAGGGGAGTAAGTTTGACTGAAGAAAGTTGTTACACGTACATTTATTTAATGCGATGGAGGGAGTAAATACGCTGCAGCGATGTTGCACGTAAAATAGCTAGACTGCGACGCTAGGGGCAGCTGCATGCATGGTGCAGCCCGCCCCGCCCAGCACCCTCGCATGCCACGCTCGGTCCAACGGTCAATGGAGTGTGCCATGCTCGCATGCCACGCTGTTGCACGTAAAAACGATGAAGTCAATCAGATTCCAGAATCATCCATCCCACGGATCGCCAAGAGCTACCCACGAAATCCTTCTAAGAGACGCCAACCAATCAGGTTGCAAAACAAGCCCTTCCACGGATCGCCCAGAGCCACCCGTGGAATCCTTCTAGAAGACGCGATCGGACGGCCACAGTGTCGCGCTAGGGTTAGATCTACGTTCCTCATTCGGCCTTAGGGTTAGCGGGGTTTAGGTTGCAGTCAACGGGGTTTCACAAGTTTGACCAGATATTCAAATGTGCATAACTAATTCAAAAAAAATCAAAAAAAATACAAAACCTTCGCATGGTGTCATGTTATGTGACATAGTTGTGAGGAAAAATATCAAACTTGGTCTATTGATCATATTTCAAAAAACCCTTCACAAAATGACCTTTCTCCTCCGAGGTTTTCTGGCTTTCGGGTCAAATGACCAATGATATGGCTAGAATCAAGGCATAGTTTGTGATAATGTGCCCATATTTGGCATGCATGTCTATAATGGGATGACTAACAATGTCATAGCACAAAGTTTTCCTTTTCGACGCACAGAAAATCATTTTCTATTTTCTGAGTGCCGAAAGAGGGGGGGATTTGTGAAGCAACCACCAAACTGAAGTTTCAAAATGGTAACATACTATTTTTCAAAAATACTAGACCACCTAGAATGTACAATTTCCCAACTTGAGTATCTCAAACCTTTTATTCCATCCCTGGTGAAAAAGACAAATCCTGCCGAATCGGTTGGAAGTGGGTAAGATATGAACTACACGTACATGATTTCATGCTGATGATTTTTTGTAAAAATCATTTTTAGGTTCACAACATGCTATTTCATCAGAGATCCAATGCTAGTTTTGTGATCCTCAGCCCCTAGCTAAGAATATTTATGAAAACCCTTCAAGTTTGACCAGACATTCAAATGTGCATAACTAATTCAAAAAAAATCAAAAAAATACAAAACCTTCGCATGGTGTCATTTTATGTGACATAGTTCTGAGGAAAAATATCAAACTTGGTTTTAGAAATGGTCGAAAAAAACTTTCTTAGAAATGGGGTGGTTTACCCTAGCTTTGGAGCCCATTTCTACCCTATTTTGGGTGAGGGTGAGTTGTACTTTACAAAAGGGATCAGGGTGAGGATGAGTTGTATTGTACATATGAGAAAAACGTTGGAAGCTCATACAAACATAGAAAAGTGACATAGCTACATTTGTTGAAATTCAAATTTACCATCATATTTGAATTTTGTCCAAATTAACAACAAGTGCCAAATTATTACAACAACAAGTGTCAAATGTTTACAATAATAACAAATGTTTACAACAATAATAAATGTTTACAATAACAAATGTCTATTTCTTTTGGCTCTTCTTACCCCTTGTTTTCTTCTCCTTCACAAGTTTCACACCACACAACAGGTTTATGCTCTTCTTTTTCTTACCATTACCATCTGGCCTCCCCACAGCACGTCCAAGAGTCTCCTTCACCTCCTGCACCTCCTCAACAACCTCATGATCATGATACAGAGCCTCATCAACATGGTCACTTTGCACCAGAGCCTCAACAACATGGTCAGTTTGCACCAGAGCCTCAACAACAGGCTCATTTTGCACCAGAGCCTCAACAACAGGCTCATTTTGCACTAGAGCCTCAACAACAGGCTCATTTTTCCCCTCATTTTGCACCAGAGCTTCCAAATCAGAAACGGTGTGCCCTAAAGCCTCAACAGTTTGCACATCATCCTCCAAAACAAGTTCAGATTGCACCTCAGCAGCACCAAACATGATCTGGTTAGTTCTCTTCTTTCTTTGGCCATTGATTCTTGCCCTTTTCACTGGCCAGCATTCGTCAACAACAAGAGTTGGCCTTTTTCTCCACGCTTCCTCCTGAAAACAAGCAAGTTAGCTGGGGGAGAAAAATCATCAACAAGAAATGGGATAGATTTTGGATGAACATACTTTGGCTTTTCAGCAGTGTATCTGCACTTGGTAGAGCCATCTCGGTGTCCAAGTTATTCACAGAGTTTGCATCTATTCTTGTTACCTTTTTGGGCCCTTTTTGTCTTGGCATCTTTCTTTTCATCTTTCTTTCCCTTCTTGCTACTCCCACCTTTCTCAAACCAAGCCTTGAATCTACTCTGCTTGGGCCTGCCAGCCTTTCTTTTCATCAAAGGAGGACACAAGGAGAACTGAATGTCCACTTCAGGCCACTGAGACTGATCTGTAAGTGCTGGAATTGGCGTTCCATATGCAGCCTTGAATTTTGCTACAGAATAATACTCATGCAAATATGGGTGCATATTTAGCTTGTGTTTGGAGGCCAAGAAAAGTATGGCATGCTCACAAGGCTTCCCAGTGTGTTGCCACTCAAGGCATGTGCATTCATGCAATTGAGTGTCAACAACATGCCTCCTGCCAGTCTTTGTATCTCTGACTTCAGCACCCCACAATGAGGATTTCTCAACACGCAAATATGCAAGATTTCTGCTCCTGTTGACCACCTGCTGCACAACATCAGGAAGCTTATCTCCTTGAATAACATCACCAAGCCTTCTTCTCAATTCCCACAACCTCATGATCATGATCCTGATCTGGTCAACCATGTCATGGACATGCAAGTCTTTTAACTCCTTCACTTTGTTGTTGAAACTTTCTGCCAAATTATTGTTGATATGATCACATTTGATGGCAGTGTTAAAACCAGACCTGTACCATAAAAGAGAATGGTAGGTTTCCAACCATGTACAAAACTTGACACTATCCTCCTCAGAGCATGCCGCCTTAATCTTCTCAAGGTGATATGAATGTGTCTGCCTGGTGTAAGATCTTGCTGCTGGCCACATGCGTCCAAAATCATCTCCTCTGAATTTTTTGATCAAATTCATCCACATATGGCCGAAGCACTCCCTCTGCTCAGCATGAGGGAAAACAATCTTCACTGCATTTTCTAAACCTTTACATGCATCTGTGTGCACTGCCAATGGAGAGACTGGCCCTATGCATCTTTTCAACTGCATCATGAACCATGTCCATGATGCCTCTATCTCAGACTGAAACATGCCAATAGCTACAGGGAACATCCAATTGTGTCCATCTAAAGCATTGCATGCTGCTAGTTGACCATTCCACTTTCCAGTCAAGAAAGATGAGTCTATACTCAAATATGGACGACACCCTGCTTTGAAGCCATCGATGCAAGGCTTTAAAGCCGTGAAGAATTTAGAGAAGAAGACTTTCCCATCAGCTGTTACCTCAGTATCTATCTCCACAACACTGCCAGGTGACCTCTTCTCTACTTCTGCTTTGAAGTTATAAAGCATTCGAAAGGTATTTGCCCAATCACCATATAGCTCTTTCATTGCCCTTTGCTTTGCCTTCCACACTGTAGTATAATTCAGCTTAATGGGGTACTGCTTTTCCAAGTCTATTTTCAGTCTCTTTGCAGTGCTGTTTGGTGTTGTGGCTAAAATGGGCTTGATCTTTTCTGCAACCCATAATTGTGATGTCATCTTTGTAACTGTTTGAGAACTTGTAATGCAAGTATGAGGTTTTGGAATTTGATTCACTCTTATTGTCCTTCCATCAGGTTGGCGTCTAGCAGATATATACCACTTGCAAGGCTTGGCACCACCATCATAACCTATGCATTTTGCATAGAACTTCTTTTTATCAGTCCACATAGTCTTGGTAGCAAACTCACGTTTGACTGCATATGTCCTGAAACACATCCTGAATTCATCCATGCTTGGAAACAATCTCCCAACTTCAATAACTGGGTCCTCTTTGTCATAAACTGTTACTAGCTCATCATCATGTGTATCATCTACATGAACTGCAACATTTTCCAACAACTCTAGATCTATATCTGCCTCTTCATCTCTTAAATGGTTTTCACCATCATTTGCAGCTTCATCCCTCTTCTTCTCCTTGTCTCTGTCATCTATAGGAATTCCAAAAAGCTTTGCCATTTCAATGTCATCTATTGGTGCAATGACCAAATCAGTCCGGTCATGTATCTCAACTGAATTCCAATCAACAGTTACAATCCTTTGTGCATTACCCTCTGCAGCCTCCCCTTGTGCATTAGCATCATCATCCTCCACTGTTAACACTTCCAACTCAGTAAGTATAGGCATTACTTGACTTTGTGCAGCCCAATCATCCTCGACCATCTGAGCAGCCAGCTTCGAGGCCACATATCCAACCCTCGAATCAGGTTTCAGAGAGCTCTGCTAAAAACAGAACAGTTTTGCTTGTCCAACCGTTTCGCTCATCGATTTCATCAACTATATGTTCCCCTGTCTCAACTCTAACATAGTCACATTTGCAATCATCAAATCATAACAAAGAAACTTCTTGCTCTGGCCCCCAAACCACACTATCCCCAATTTTTTCCACCATTTTCCTCACCGCCTCCTCTCCCATGTTTATTAGCTCTTGGGGATCAACATGTTCTAATTCCACCTCCCATTTAACAACCGTGTCTCTCTCAATGATCTGCGTGCTGCCATCAACTAAAACAGCCCTAGAGGGAAAGAAATTGATGCGAAATTCGAAGGTTTGGCGCGCAACATCGTCTCCCCTGTTTTTGGCGAGCACTGTGAACTAGCGGAAGCGAACAAAGAGCTCAACCTTAGAGAAATTAAGTGCAGAGATACGGGATATACCGATTAGAAGTCCCCTCTCCATGCTCCATATTGTTCCCCCTCGTCCCGTTCAGCACATCCTCGCCTCCACAATCTAGCATCAATGGGCACGCTCAGATCTCGAATTGAGAAGAATGGGAGAGGAATTAGCTTTCAAATGGCACTCACCACCTTCGCCGTTGAACGAAACCGCCGCCGCCTAAATTAATTGCCGTGCCGCCGCCGAGAACGATGGGTGAGGTCTGCCGCTTCCGTCGGGGAAGCTACAGTCAGTGTGACGCCGGTCGGAAGCGGTTGGTTTGACTGGCTTGATTGGCTGTCCCAACCAACCGGTTTGGCTTAACCCTAATCTTGGAACAAAGTTAAATGTGTCCTTACGACCGTTTTAAGGCCCATGTGGCCCTGGGATATTAGCTGCCTCACAACCGTCGCATGCGAGCTATTCTTTTCAACGATGTCTCTTTCCTTCCAATTCCATGTAAAGACGTCGCATAGGAGCTATAAGCCCAGGTATGACATACGTAAATCGGGAGGGCCTCTCATCTTGCAGCACCATTAAGAGTGTGTTCGCTATGTCTCGTATTGGTTCAGGGTCAATGGCAATCTTACAAATACTATGATACCTGGACGGGGGCTCCGGCAGGATGATCCAATCTCGCCGTACCTGTTCTTACTCTGTGTAGAAGGGTTCTCGACACTGATACATAATGCTGAAGCAAGGGGGAAGATCAGTGGAACCACTACGCCTGGCGCTTTGATGAGAAAGGTAGATTCTCTGTAAAATCTGCTTATCATGTACACTCGGTTGCGGATGGTAGCAGGCAGGTTGGAACTTCGGAAGGATCCCGTGGCAGTCCGTGGAGGAAAAGTATCTCGAACCGCCTCTAGGGTTTGGATTGTCCACCAAAATTCATCACTTCGTGTGGAGACTCAGACATGACAGCCGACCAACAAGAAGAAATATTGAGCGTAAGCGTGTGGAATTGGATACGCGTTGTCCTCTCTACAATCGGTTCTTCGAGGATGGAGGCCATTTGTTTCTCCACTGTCCCGAGCTAAAAAAGGTCTAGAGGGCACTTCTGCCTAATAGCCTCAGGCAGAATTTGCAAAAATGCACGTCAAGCTTGGAACTTCTGCATGAAGTGTTCTCCCTAGAGTACGAGCACAAGATGACAGCCGTTGCCATGTTCTGGTGCTGGTGGACAGAGCGAAATAAAGCGAACCATGCTGAGCGCCGACTGTCTGTGGAAGAATTCAAGCACACGGTCAATAGGCACACACGGGAATGGGCGGAGTTCATGAGAAAGGCATCAACTACCTCAGCTGCAACCCCTGCATCTACTGACACACAACGATGGAATCCACCAGAGCCTGAATGGGTAATGATAAACACTGATGGAGCTTTCCAATCAGACTTAGGGAAAGGAGGTTGGGGATGCATCGGTCGTGATCATGAAGGTGTCCCTACCTTCGCCGTTGTGGGAGCAATCTCCAACACTGGTGAGGCGCTGAGAACTGATGCCCATGCGATGCTATAAGCGGCCAAGCTTGCCGATCATCTAGGGATCGGAAGACCGGTTTTCGCAACAGACTTCCAAGTCCTAAAGCTCGCTGTGACTTCCAACAGCTAAGATGTTGCACCTCTGGAAGCTCTCTTCAGAGAAATAAAAGTTCAGCTCCGACTAAACTTCATAGAGTTTAAAGTTATTTATGTGCATCGATCTTGTAATAAACACTAGTAGAAAACAAGCTATCTGTTCGCGCCCCCTAAAAGCATTAGTCCCGATTGCGCCACAAACCGGGACTAATGCTGGCACGTGTCTCGGTTCGAGCGGGCACGGTGGCCGGAGGCATGCGTCCCGGTTGGTAGGGGTGCATGCGTCCCAGTTTGTAACACAAACTGGGACTAAAGGTTGGGCGCCAGCCACGTGGTCTGGCACACACCTTTAGTCCCGGTTTGTGTTACAAACCGAGACGTATGATCCTGCCCTCTATAAATACAACACCCCAGCCCTCTGCCTCCCTTCTGTTTTTTCTTGGTGGAAGGGTGAGAGGTGTGCTAGTTTATTTTTTTCCTATGCATGCATTCAAGGTGTTTGATGAAATGTTTGAGTGAATGGTCTCGTTCAATTTCTCACAGAACAAAAATATAGAAGGTGTCCGAGACGCACTTGAGCTTTCTCCTCTTTATTTCCCTCGATCGAGGTTAGCAATCTTATCTTTTCCCTGTCATTGATACAATGCATGTGTCGATGTGAATTGGTCATTTCACTATTTATGATGTCCCGTTTTTGATAAACTTAATTATATGATGCAGAACGGTTGGGAATGGATGTACGGTGACCGGCGTGTACCCGGGTACATTAAAGGCGTGGATAAATTTATCGATGTGGCTACGGCAAACAAAGAGAATGGTTTTATACATTGTCCATGTGTTAAATGTCGGAACAACAAGGAGTACTCTTCCTTGAAAATCATTCGCGGCCACCTGGTTATGAAAGGTTTCATGCCCAACTATAATTGCTGGACCAAGCACGGGGAAAGAGGGGTTATGATGGAAGACAGTGAAGAAGAAGATGATGATAACAACTATCATCATATGTTTCCTGAATACAGTGATAATGCAATGGAAGACAATGAAGAGGAAGGAGGTGAAGAACGGGCATCAGATGAGCCCGCTGTTGAACTTGGTAGGGTCATTTCTGATGCAAAGCGAGACTGTGAAACAGAAAAGGAGAAGTTGAAGTTAGAGGAAATGTTAGAAGATCACAAGAAATTGTTGTACCCAAATTGCGAAGATGGCAACACAAAACTCGGTACCACACCGGAATTGTTGTGATGGAAGGCAGAGTGTGGTCTAACTGACTCCTCATTTGAAAAGATGCTGAAAATAATGAAGCCGAAGTTTCCAAAACATAACGAACTTCCCGAGAGTACGTACGAAGCAAAGAAGACTCTGTCCTCTAGGATTAGATGTGCAGAAGATACATGCATGCATTAATGACTGCATCCTCTACATCGGTAAGGAGTATGAGAATTTAGATAAATGCCCGGTATGTAATGCATTGCGGCATAAGATCAGACGAGATGACCCTGGTGATGTTGAGGGAGAGCCCCTCCGGAAGAGGGTTCCTGCTAAGGTTATGTGGTATGCTCCTATAATACCAAGGTTGAAACGCATGTTCAGAAACAAAGAGCATGCCAGGTTGTTGTGATGGCACAAAGAAGACCGTAAGAAAGACGGGAAGTGGAGACACCTTGCTGATGGGTCACAGTGGAGAAAAATCGAGAGAGACTTCCTAGACTTTGCATGTGACGCAAGGAACTTCTAGTTTGGTCTAAGTACGGATGGCATGAATCCTTTTGGGGAGCAGAGATGCAGTCACAGCACCTGGCCCGTGACTCTATGTATCTACTACTTTCCTTCTTGGTTTTGCATGAAGCGTAAGTTCATTATGATAGTGCTCATCCAAGGCCCAAAGCAACCGGGCAACAATATTGATGTATACCTTAGGCCATTAGTTGAAGAACTCTTACAACTATGGGGCAAATCAGGTGTACATGCGTGGGATGAGAACAAACAGGAGCCATTTGACCTACGAGGGTTGCTTTTCATAACCATCAATGAATGGCCTGCTCTTAGTAACCTTTCAGGACAGACAAACAAGGGATATAAGGCATGCACACACTGTTTAGATAAGACTGAAGGTATATATTTGCATAAATGCAAGAAGGTTGTGTACCTGGCGAATCGACGATTTCTTCCGACCAATCATTCTGTAATAAAGAAAGGCAAGCATTTCAAAGGTGAGGCAGATCACCAGAAGAAGCCTGAACTCCCTGCTGGTGATGTATTTGGTATGGTCAAGGACATAGAAGTAATCTTTGTAAAGGGTCCTGGCGGTCAATCAGTTCCGAACGACGTCGCTACAGGACACGCACCCATGTGGAAGAAGAAATCTATATTTTGGGAGCTGCCATATTGGAAAGTCCTACATGTCCGCTCTTCAATCAACGTGATGCATGTGACGAAGAATCTTTGCGTGAACCTGCTAGGATTCCTAGACGTGTATGGGAAGACAAAAGATACACCAGAAGCATGGGAGGACCAACAAATTATGAAAGACCCAAATAACATGCATACACAGAACAAGTCGGATAAAGGGCGTCACTTAAGTCATGCCAGCTATGCTCTTACCAAAGCAGAGAAGGAAATCTTTTTTGAAGTCCATTACAGTATCAAGGTGCCGTATGGCTTCTCATCTAATATAAAGGGGATAATAAATATGGCAGAGAAAAAGTTCCAAAACCTGAAGTCTCATGACTGTCACGTGATTATGACGCAGTTGCTTCCGATTGCATTCAGGGGGCTTCTACCGGAAAATGTTCGAGTACCCATTGTGAAGCTGTGTGCATTCCTCAATGCAATATCTCAGAAGGTAATCAATCCAGATATTCTGCCAAGGTTACAGAAGGATGTGGTACAATGTCTTGTTAGTTTTGAGTTGGTGTTCCCACCATCCTTCTTCAATATTATGACGCATCTCCTGGTTCACCTAGTGGAAGAGATTGCCATTCTCGGTCCTGTATTTCTAACAATATGTTCCCCTTTGAGAGGTTCATGGGATTCTTAAAGAAATATGTTCATAACCGTGCTAGACCAGAAGGAAGCATCTCCAAGGGATATGGAAAAGAGGAGGTCAGTGAGTTTTGTGTTGACTTTATTCCTGACCTTAAGCCGATTGGTGTTTCTGACTCGCGACATGGGGGAAGACTAAGTGGAAAAGGAACGCTAGGAAAGAAAGCAATGATATGTAGGGACGGGGATTCTTTCACTAAAGCACACTACACAGTTCTACATAATTCCACCTTGGAAGCTCTGTATATCGAGGAACACAAGAATATTGTACGCTCCAAAAACCCGGGGAAGCCTGACTCATGGATTACAGATGAACAAATGAAGTCTTTTGGTGGTTGGATGCGGACACATATCTTGAATGACACCACTGTTGGATATTAGCTATACTCGTTGGCCGCATCACCATCTTCTACTATATTGAATTTCCAAGGGTACAAAATAAATGGGAATACATTCTACATGATCGCCCAAGATAAGAGCACCAACCAAAACAGTGGTGTCCGCTTTGATGAAACGAACGAGAATGGGCAAAAGGACACATATTATGGTTACATAGAGGAGATATGGGAACTAGACTATGGAGTCTCTTTTAAGGTCCCTTTGTTTCGCTGCAAATGGGTCAACCTGAATGGGGAAGGGGTAAAGATAGACCAGTTGTACGGAATGACAATAGTGGATCTCAACAATCTTGGTTATAGAGATGAACCATTCGTCCTATCCAATGATGTGTCTCAGGTTTTCTATGTGAAGGACATGTCCTCCAGACCGAAAAAAAATAAAAAATATGCAAACAAATACATCTGATGAGCCAAAGCATCATATAGTTCTTTCAGGGAAAAGAAACATCATGGGAATCGAGGATAAGACAGACATGTCAGAAGATTATAATAAGTTTGATGAAATTCCGCCCTTCATAGTGAAAACTGACCCAAGCATTCTGTTAAGTAAAGAAGATGCTCCATGGTTACGTATGAAGTGATCATAAGGAAGGACATATGCCAAGAAGTTCATGCTCATATTGTGTACCTCTAGTTCATGTCTGGCCGGTCGGCTGCATATTGTGAACCTAAATGCCATGAGACATGATAGCTCATTTTGTGAAGGATATTTTATGATGTTTGCAATTTTCCAAGTTTAATAAATGTATTGAGTGTTAGTCCCAGTTCGTGGCTTGACCAGGACTATATATAGGGGGCCTTTATTCCCGGTTTTGTAGTCTCGGTTTTTTATATTAATAAATATCTTGAGTGTTAGTCCCGTTTTGTGGATGGACCGGGACTAAAGGGGGCCTTTAGTCCCGATTCGTAGAACGACTTTCCCGAACTATGAAAAGTTGTCCCGATTCGTACTTACCATTAAGATCTGATCTCCAAACGCGCGTGGTCACATATTAGGGAGTGCCTCTATGACCAGTTTGTTGGATATGCCGGAGGACTGGGCTCCGATGGCATCTCCCTCAAACTGGCCGTAGTGGTTTCCCTGCTCTTGCACACCATCTTGCAGCTTGTAACTTCTCTAACTAGATTAATACACCTGGGAGCTAACTAATTTCACATATTAGGGAGTGCCTCTATGACTAGTTTCTTGGAGATGCCGGAGGACTGGGATCCGGCGGCATCTCCCTGAAACTGGTCGTAGTGGTGTCCCTGCTCTCAAAAACCATATCGGAGATGCCTCAATCTGGCTGGAGGACTGGACTCACAAGGATGCATATTTATAGTACAAGCAGCTCGGCATAGTGTCGACACTCACGACATAATGTCTACACTCACCCCTATTATTAGTTCTGACTCGTGTTTTGTCCCGATTGGTGTCTCCAACCGGGACTAAAGGTTCATCTTTAGTCCCGGTTGGTGACACCATCCGGGACAAGGTACAAGCCGCACGACATAATATCGACACTCACCCCTATCATTAGTGCTTCCTGGCCTAGCCTGTCGAAATCCCTCCAACCGGGACTAAAGTTGAACCTATCATGTTCGAGGTTTCATGGCTTTCGGTCCAAATGATCAAGCCATTTTCCATTTTTCGAGCGCAAAAAAGGGTCGTTTTGTGAAGTAACCACCAAAATGTTGTTTCAGCATGCTACCGTCCCATTTTTCTAAAATACTAGACCACGTTACATGGACTATCTCACAACCGGGACATCTCAAACCTTTTCGTCCATCCCGGGTAAAAAGGACAAATGTCTGCCGAATCGGCAGGAAGTGGGTCCGGTTTGTACTACAGGTACATGATCTAACGGCTGTGTTTTTTTGAAAAAATCTTTTTTAGACTCGCAATATATGGTTTTTTCAGAGATCCAATGCAAGTTCTAACGATGCTCGTCCCCTATCTTCATGCACGCTGGTTCAACCATAGTTAGAAATTCAAAAAATTCAAAACGGGCATAAGAAATTCAAAACAAAGTCCAAAAAATGTAAATCGTTCGTGTGGTGTCATATTATGTGACATAGTTGCAAGGAAAATACCAGACATGGTATATTGATCATGTCTCAAAAAAACCTTCACGAAATGACCTATCATGTTCGAGGTTTAATGGCTTTCGGTCCAAATGACCAATGTTATGTGCTGAATCACGACATAGTTTGTGATGCTGTGCCCATATTATGCATGCATGTGGACATTGGTATGGAGAACAATGTTGCAGGAGGAAGTTTTCCTTTTCGTCGCACGGAAAAGCCATTTTCCATTTTTTGAGCGCAAAAAACAGGTTGTTTTGTAAAGTAACCACCAAAATGCTATTTCAGAATGCTACCGTCCCATTTTTCTAAAATACTAGACCACCTTACATGGACTATCTCCCAACCGGGACATCTCAAACCCTAAACCCTAAACCCTAAACCCAAGTTTCTTCCCGCCATTTCTTCCCGCAGTTTTTTTCCTGCCATTTCTTCCCGTAGTTTTCTTCCCGCGATTTCTTACTACATATATGTAGGATTGGCCTCCATTGTCATTGAACATCTCTAGACTCATATCTGCAACCTCATCACTCTTTCCCATGGCTTCCACCATACGACTAACCCCTAGGGAGGCGGAGGCGCTTTGCGCCTCGAACTACCCCTGCCCGCCGGGCTACTGCGTCCCCGTCGGCTGGATGCTGAGCGCCGGAGGCGTGCTGGTTCCTCCTGTCCCTCTAGGTGTGGCGCGCCGGATGTCCATCACGAACCACTACTACTTCGAGCTCACGCCGGAGCAGCGAAGGAATCCCAACTGGCATCCCGACTATTTCCTGACTTGGGAAGCCTTCTTCGGGGATCAGCGTGAGAGGGCGCTCGCCAGGCACGAGGAGGACGACCCACCTCCTCCGAACGTCAACGAGGCTGGTCGTCGGCTGTGGTGGCACGACCGGACTCTCCAGAGCGTTAGGGCCCACGATAGGGCAGCAAACTCTAACCCCCACCTGCGCTACCCTCAAGTCCAATCCACTCGTACTCAGCCTTCAAGGTTCAACTACGGCGACTCCGACAACGACGGCCGCAACGAGTACGACGACTACAGTGGCGAGTATTACAGGTGTAGGCAGGAGCATGACTGAATCACTCCAACATTGCAAAACAAGTTCGGCCGATTGTGACTTAATCTGGCCATATATCTTCATTTTCAGTTCTTATATGTATCTTAATCTTCAGTCGTGCTTTATGTAACTTAGTGTTAGTTGTGTTATGTACTTTAATTCTAGTTCTATCGTCATAAAATTTTCTTCCCGCCCATTATTTTCCGTCCTTTTCTTCCCGCCCATTAATATAAAAAATATAAGTTAATTCATTTTTAATTTTAAATGGTTCATAGTTTAAATGGTTACATTAATTATTTTTAAAACAGAAAATGGTTTTGAATTAGTCATTCAAATCCAAACACTTTTTATGTTTAAAGTTTTTCTAAATTCCAAATTAATATTCAAAAAATATAAGTTAATTTATTTTTAATTTTAAATGGTTACATTAATTATTTTTAAAAACAGAAAATGGTTTTGAATTAGTTATTCAAATCCAAACACTTTTTATGTTTAAAGTTTTTCTAAATTCCAAATTAATATTCAAAAAATATAAGTTAATTCATTTTTTTAATTTTAAATGGTTACATTAATTATTTTTAAAAACAAAAAATGGTTTTGAATTAGTTATTCAAATCCAAACACTTTTTATGTTTAAATTTTTTCTAAATTCCAAATTAATATTCAAAAAATATAAGTTAATTCATTTTTAATTTTAAATGGTTACATTAATTATTTTTAAAAACAGAAAATGGTTTTGAATTAGTTATTCAAATCCAAACACTTTTTATGTTTAAAGTTTTTCTAAATTCCAAATTAATATTCAAAAAATATAAGTTAATTCATTTTTAATTTTAAATGGTTACATTAACTATTTTTCTAAATTCAAAAAATGGTTTTGAACTAGTTATTCAAATCCAAACACTTTTTATGTTTAAAGTTTTTCTAAATTCCAAATTAATATATAAAAAATATAAGTTAATTAATTTTTAATTTTAAATGATTCATAGTTTAAAATGTTACATTAATTATTTTTAAAAATAGAAAATGGTTTTGAATTAGTTATTCAAATTCAAACACTTTTTATGTTTAAAGTTTTTCTAAATTCCAAATTAATTATCATTTAAAAAACATTACAAATTTAAACCCCAAAATAAAAAAGAAGGTGGGAACAGAGAGATAATTCGTGAAAAAATTTGAAAACAGGGTCATACGTCCCGGTTGGAGCCACCAACCGGGAGTAAAGGCCCCCTGCGCGTCGCTTCAACTCAGCCCAAAATATGGAAAAAAAACTGGAGTATACATCCCAGTTGGTGGCTCCAACCGGGACGTATGACCCTTTAGTCCCGGTTGTAGCCACCAACCGGGACGTATTCTCCCTCCCCTTTATACACGACGCGCCTCTTCCTCTTCTTCCCTTCTTCAATCTCTGTGACTCCGACGCGCGCACACAGAGCACAGGGACGCCTCCGCCCCGCCGCCGCCCCACCGTCAGGCTGCCCGTGGTCGTCAGAGACGCCGCCCCGCAGTTAGGCTGCCAGTGTGTTGTCGTCCCTCTCTTCGGCCAGCAGCGCCACCACCTCCAACGACCGCAACCGCACATCGTCACCGGCCGCCAGAAGGTACGGCATGCATCCGTCCTCCCCCTCTCCATCCTGCCTCCGTCCTCCCCATCCTCCCCCTCCCCTGCCGCCGCGGGCAGGCACCGACGGGCAAAGCCCGTGTGGGTGCAGCGACGGTGCGGGATGTGCGGCGGCGGCGCGGGATGACTTTCTGCCGCTCCCGCCGGCGAGTCCGACGTGGAGGCAGACGTGGGATGCCGCGTGGGCGTCGATGTGGCATGCCTTGCGACGATGGCAAGCCGACGTGGCCCAGGTCCTACCCATCAACGTTTGTGGGTAGATTAGGGTGCGGTAATAAAAGTACTTAACCAGGACGATGACGTCATGATGAGTTATAAAATGGCAGAAATTGTTATAAACTTAGAAAATTCATAACTAATTCATATTTAATTATAAAAATATGAATAATATATCATTTTTTTAGAAAAATGAGATCTACCTATTTAAGATGTCATCATACATTTTCAAGTAATTAAAAACCCTAGTTTATCTAAAGAAACATCAAACCCTCTTAAGTACATATGGGTTCGACGGTGTACCTTTATCAGGGCATCACGAACATTCTTAAATCGATGTTGCACCTAGGGTTAGTGTAGAATCTCTAATTTGACATGTCGTACATATTGATTGCTCATTACATTATGCCATGTCTTGATTGTTGCCTTCCTATCCAGTATTGGTTCTTCACGATAGGATCCGAGCCCGAGGCCGAAGTCAACGACAACGAAGATCCATACCTGTCTACTAAAGGACAAGGCAAGCGTAGCCTCTCATTCTGAACCTATTACAAAGTATCTATTTTCTCGCTATGATGCATATGATTCCAATGTGGTCTTTTGTCAGTATCTAGAGTTACCTGTCTACTACATAGTTTCCCTTTTGTAGCTAGGGTTAGGGTTTAGGGTTTAGGGTTTCTCTTCATTTTTATTATTGTGTATGCATATATTAGGGTTTATATCTCTCAACACCCTACCTAACATTCTCCCTTAGCCGCTTTGACTTATCCGTTTTTCCACCTATGCAGAAAATATGGACCCACACGACAGAGACGAAGAAAAGGAAGAGTTGATCCAAGGTGTGATCCGCGGGGAAGAAAATTTAGATGTATTGACGTTTCTGAACAACTCCGGTGAGGGTGATCCTCTTTTTGCCGGAAGAGACGACTTGTTTGAGGTTGAAGGTGATGCCTTCCGCGAGGGAGAAGGCGATGCCTTGTATGATCGAGAAGACGATCGCTCCGGCGAGGTGCATGTAATATAATTAATTCATTAATTAATCATCTGCTGTCTATATAGAAATAGTAACGATGATCTTTCTTCTTTTAGACCTCCGGATCGAACAAATCTACTGAAAAGAGCGGACGAGGCCCAACCAAAAAGTTGTAAGACCATGAGAAGTTCAGGATCGAAGATATCAGTGAAGACGGCAAACCGACGGCTCCCGTTGTTGTCGCAAACAAATTTGTGGCACAATGCGGAGTAATCGTTAGGGACTTCATCCCGATCACCATTCGAAATTGGAATAGGCCTGCTGATGCGGAAAAAGAGGGAACATGTTTATATCTCCCTAACATGGCCAAAGATTTACTGTGGAAGAGGCTCATGCTTAATTTCAAACTACTGAAGATAGAGCTGGATCCAAATGCGGAGGATCCAGTTGAGGACGCCTTAGAACATGCGAAAGCCATGGAGATGAAGGTCAGGAAGTGGGCTATGAAGAAGATGGCCCGGTGTTTCACCAACTGGAAGAAAATATTGTACCTTGACTATGTCGTGAAAGAGAGACTCCAGATTTCGGGAAGATTCAGTTTCAGAAGATAAAACCATTCTGGGCTGAGTTTGTGAATTACAAGACATCATAAAAATCTAAGAAAATGTCTGCAACGAATAAGCTGAATGCTGCTAACAAGAAGTATCACCATACTATGGGGCAAGGTGGCTACAGGGCTGGCATTCCTAAGTGGAAGAAACTTGAGGATGAACTGCGTGCTAAAAATATCATCCCAGAGACAGACGATTGGATCGAACTTGCAAAAAATTGGTTTTACGGGCATGGGGGCACGTTGGACTCGGAAGGGAAGTGTATATATAACATATGACATAAAGAAGACCCCTTGCCAATCGATAAGATGAGAAACGCAGTAAAGGATGTTAAAGATGTGGACTTCATTCCCGATAGAGAGAATGATGAGCTCACACTCGCCCTTGGAAATAAGGAACATGATGGACGAACACGAGGCACAATAGGCTCCCAACCATGGAGGACTGGGTTTCCCGAAGAGAGGAAGAAATATCCTGATAGAAGCCGTAAGAGGAGAAAGGACAATGCGGAAGTTAAAGCAGATATTCAGAAAGAGCGAATGCGTATAATTGAAGAACGAATAAAGCAACAACAAGATCAAATTAACGCACTTAGCCAGCAAGGTACTACCGGCCCATCTCAGCAGTACATGGTGGTAGAACCTACATTCGATGCTACCGACCTATTGAATAATCGAAAAAGCGGTGTGGCTTCCACCGAGGTCCCGGGTGATGACGATGACGATGGTGCACCGACGATGGCTCATGTTGGCTACCTAGTGGATGATATCACACAGATGACACACTGCGAGCTACATGTCAAAGTTGTGAACATATCAATGAAGGTGGCGGTCGGCTATGCCTTACCAATTGGACCCACACCAACTTACCATTGTCGTCCGGTTCCACAGGCTACGCTGTTGTCGGGGTGGATGAAATCATGCCCACCTTTCAAGGTTTGAAGCTTGACTACCCTGCAGGTGAAGGGGATGTGACTGAACTGGGAGAAGCAACAAACGTCACTATTCTATGGCCAAAGAAATGTATCGTGCTTCAAAATCACACGCCAAGGCCATCTTCGCCGCCGCCTCACCCGTCTCCAGGGCGGTCGTCGCCGCCACGGCAGCCGTCTTCGTTGCCTCACCCGGCTCCGTCGCCTCACCCGGCTCCGTCGCCTCACCAATCTCCGACGCGGTAGGGGGTGGCTTGGGAGGTGGTGCTGCTGGACCTTCCGTGGTTCGGTAGCGGCAATGAGGCAAGGAGGTGGTGCGCTCTTGGCTGATGTGGCCACCGGTGGGTCTTTCATCGGGCGGCAATGGAGGTTTGGTGGCAGCTACAGTTGGCCGCTTCGGATCGCAGGTGTTGGAGATTCCCGAGGAGAAATCCTTGTTCCGCCGTTGGTCGGAACCGGCGGCGGCGACACCCGTGGGTGCCGTGACTTTCCTGGAAGCGTTGCTGTGGGCTCCCTCCCTCGTCTGTGGTCTTCCGGAGGGAAACCTCAGATCCTCGGGATCGGACGATGAAGGCGCTGCACATCTTTCTCCTCCTTGGGGGCATCATTTTCGGGGTCGACTGGAGCTTGGAGACTAGTGGATGGCGGCTGGGCCGTCATGTGGGTGCTGAGGCAGCTCCTCAAGGGTGTTGATGTGCAGTTTGGCAAAGATGATGCGTCGAGCTGAGCTTGGGTCGCGGTTCGGGCTTCGATAGTCGGTCTGTCCGGCGTGTTCGATGGGTTCTCTGTGCTCGTTGTGTTGCTGTGGAGTTGGAGCTGCGGTGGAGCGTCCATGCGGTGACGACGACCGGCAGCCAGTGGTCTTTGCAGAGGGTTCGGTCGGCGCAAGCCCAACATATTTCTCTCGGGAGGCTCGTCGTCAAAGTCGGAGCTATCTGCCGTTGGTGTGTGTGGCCGACTGTTGGCATGTGCCGACATGAGTTCTGGCGCCGCTTGTTGCGAGGCTTTGTTTGGGTCGTCAAAGGTGAAGCCGAAGTCGCTACCTCGCGGAGAAGTGATGACGATGACGCTAGGTGGCAACCTCGACGGTGGCCTTTCTTCTTTGTGGTGTGTGCTCCGTGTGGGTGGCCAGGTCGGCCGATGATGGTTGTGTCCAATGTGGTCGTGTTCCATGACGACATTGATGTATTTGTATCGGTTTTCGGCCGGTTCCTCGTAATGAACCGATCAATTCTCTTCTACTTTTTTAAATAAAATGAGACAAATTGCCCGTTTTGTTCAAAAACTAATGCCACCGTTTTGGGCGCTTTGGTGGAGGCGTCCTGTGAGCATCGGAGTCGGCCGGTGGAGGAGCCAGGCGAGTGGAGTTGAACATCCAGGAGCTGGTGGAGTGCTGCTACTCGATGGTGCTTGGTCATGGCGCCGCGAGCCAAGAAGCTGACCACGCCGGTCCCAAGACGTGGAGAAAAGATGAAGAAGGTGCGGTGCTGCCCGGATCAGACATGGAATTTTCTTTCGATCGACATGGAATTTTCTTTTGATCTTTGGTTGAAACGGTCGGAAGCGCACGCCAGTTTTTTTAGTGGCGGCAGAAAGTCTGGTGAGAGCAGAGAAGGGTAAAACTAGAATAATGAGAAAAAAATGCTCTGTTTTTCATTTCTCCTGAAAAATTGCACTGTTTTGTGGGTTCCTCGACTGTTTTTGGATCCCTTCCCTATTGGGGCTGAGATAACAATTAAGTTCTGACGGCGTGCGATCTTGTGCTCTTATTTACATGATGATGATATTAACTCACTAAATACAAGTTTGAACTTGAACATATTTGTATCTCTGATTATATTACTCATTTATAGGTTGAGCCGTTGAGGTATTTAAATACAGGTTTATCATCTAAGCGTGTATACGTGTCACTCTCCTTGTCTTTTATCTGAAGGAGCTGAAACTGAAATTTAAATTTACTTGGTTCTTTGGCAGCAACCTGCAGTGCAGTCTGGAAATAGATGCTTCTTTTTTTGTCAACTTACACGGCGAGTCTTCAAGACCTGGCCCCACACAAAATGACAGCACATGTTACTGATCACTTGGTCAATTAAACCGTTCTGCTCATTCTTCAGATTACAGCTCTTATTTGTAGCGTCTTAGTGTTGGAGGTGGAAAATGCGTTGGAAGGGTACATCATAAGCTGCAATGTTACTCACAGGCTTATAACAGTTCATCGAGACTTCCTATCCTATCACATGCGGATTGCAGCTACTGGAATCTGCAAAACCAACCACAACACCACCTAGTTCGTCACAAAGAAGGAGAAGTGAAAGAAAGAAAAAATCCTGGTTCCCAGTCCACATCGTATCGATGTATTACTCGGATGAAGGTGATGGCTGGTGCTCCAAACTGAGGATCATATTTCTGGAACCCAAAGACCATGTTCTGAATTTGCTGCGGGTGCTGGCTACCACCCATGTTCTGAAGATGGGCAAGCGTCTGAAGGTGTTATTACTTTGCGACATTTCGTCGATAGACGTCGAATGGCATTGCTTTCCTGAAGAATGGTGGCAAGGTTTCATTCTCGCAATGAAAATAGAAATGATGAGTTTTATCCTCTCTGGAATTCTACGAAACAAAAGAGGAAATATCTGCAACTTGGCATCCTTTCACACCTGTCACAAACCAGTTAAATAATCTAATCAAGAGCACAAGCACATTTCTGACTGTTATACTCGCAAGAACAGAACCGAATCCTCGTGACATACTGAAGGATACAACACACTGAATTATTTATTCGGACAGATAGGCGTTTGTGAGAGTGCTTAGTTTAGCAGAGATTACAGGAGTGGCATGACAACATCCATGGATCACATAACAAGAAAGAAGATCAAAACAATCGATCTAAGATCGTGAGTGACTTTTCTGCACCAAGTGATCTGGACCACTTGTCCTCTTCAATCGTCCATCATCAAGTTTGGGAAATCGAAGGCTTTGAGTACCGCCATGCGCTTCTTCGACACTGGCTCGATCCTCGGCCCTCCTAGCGAGGAGTTCGTCGTCGACCTCGACGTAGGCCTTGTTGGTGTACTCGCTGCGGACCCAGGCCTGGAATTCTCTGAATTTCTCTCCCACCGCGTACAACTCGCGTACAAGGTCGTAGAAGCTCACGACTTCCTCGTCCATCTCCTCTTCCGGCGACGGAATCAGGTCGGGGCTGTGGCGCTTCAGGGCCCTGAACTCGGGAGGGAGACGATCGTCATCCATCACCTTGGCAAGGATGGAGTCGATCTCCTCCTGCGGCAGACGCGTCATCTTCCTCTTCCTTGTCGGGGCAGGGGCTGCTGCTGATGCTACTTCCGCCGCCTTCCTTTTGCGCTCGCCGCCGGCCACCGCTGCCTCCTTCCCCGCCATGCTTGTGGTGGTAGACCGATGGAACAAACCCTCCTCAGCGGCCACGGGGTGATCCGGTCTCCTGCGCTTCTTGTTCACCGAGAGCTGAACTGATTTGGAGGAGATTGGCGGAAACCTAGCTCTCGAATTGTAGGTGGAGAATTCTGTGTACTCTGGAGATTATAAAGACGACGGAGGAAGCTTTTCTGTTCTCCGGAGTGTCACCGAGCGCGACTTGAACTCGGATTATGAGCGCAGCACCATTAATTTTGTTTTATGGGCGAGGGGAACTTTTTTTTTCTCTTTGACCCCAGTTTTGGATTACGACCGGGCTTCGCTATTAGTTTTTGATTTTTTTTTTTTCGAAACTGATTTGTATTATCTCAGAAAAGTTAGTAATTACAGTCATCACGACATATGCTTAGTAGACCATCAGAGCCAGACCCAATCCATACTGCCGTGCGAGCATTAGTTTTAGCAAAATTTGTCATAAAATGACTACTAGTATTCTGACTTCTCCTAACATGAGTAATACAACACTGGCGAACCATCATCATGGACTTGATCTCTTCTATCACTGTAAAATGAACAGACCGATCCATACCTCTATTTTTGAAACATTAACAATCTCCAAACAATCAACTACCTTCATGTAGTGCTTTTAGTTCAGCCCTAAGTACGTCTCTGCATGAGAACAGTTGACGACACGAAGATAAAATTAACTCCCCGTTGTGATCTCGGAGGACTATACCTGCACCCGTGGCCCCATCATTATCAAAAGAGTCATCGGTATTCAGTTTGAGCCAATCAACTGGCGGTAGAGTCCATCTCGCCGTTACAACAGAAGTTTTGAAACTATGCATATGCTGCTCATCAGGGTTCAAGATAAATTTCCCTTTCACAATATTCTCAAACGAATGGTCTTGTAGTCGCCTCCGCCATCTCACCATGACACACGAAGTAAGGCCGGTATGATAGAAATGAAGGACTTCGGCGGGGATTGCCGAAACAACAGAGTGCGGGAGGGAACAGCCTCCACCACCGGAAGGCGGCAGCCGACCGGATATGGCCACAGAGGGAAACCAGGCCCTCCTGGCCCGGCCGAACCCGCAAGGGTCCGTGAAGCCCCGCCGCCGTACTACAGCAGGGGAACCATCGTCCCAAGCAGCCCCCACACTAGCCCCTACTTCTCCGTCCACCAGGGGATCAACCGCCACTGTCGATCCCCGCTGCCAAGTAGCACTGAATTATACTCGCAAGAACAGAACCGAACCGAATCCTCGTGACAAACTGAAGGATACAACACACTGAATTATTTATTCGACAGATAGGCGTTTGTGAGAGTGCTTAGTTTAGCACAGATTACAGGAGTGGCATGACAGCATCCATGGATCAAATAACAAGAAATAAGATCAACACAATCGATCTAAGATCGTGGGAGACTTTTCTGCACCAAGTGATCTGATCCACTTGGCCTCTTCAGTCGTCCATCATCAAGTTTGGGAAATCGAAGGCTTTGAGTACCGCCATGCGTGCTTCTTCGACACTGGCTCGATCCTCGGCCCTCCTAGCGAGGAGTTCGTCGTCGACCTCGACATAGGCCTTGTTGGTGTACTCGCTGCGGACCCAGGCCTGGAATTCTCTGAATTTCTCTCCCACCGCGTACAACTCGCGTACAAGGTCGTAGAAGCTCACGACTTCCTCGTCCATCTCCTCTTTCGGCGACGGAATCAGGTCGGGGCTGTGGCGCTTCAGGGCCCTGAACTTGGGAGGGAGGCGATCGCCATCCATCACCTTGGCAAGGATGGAGTCGATCTCCTCCTGCGGCAGACGCGTCATCTTCCTCTTCCTCGTCGGGGCAGGGCCTGCTGCTGCTGCTGCTACTTCTGCCGCCTTCCTTTTGCGCTCGCCGCCGGCCACCGCTGCCTCCTTCCCAACGGCGGAGGCAGGGGAGGACCAGCAGGGGCCCGGGCCCCCCCAACATGCAAAGAATTTTTTTATACCCCTTAATATATGTTGACTAAGCAATGCTTGTTGGACGTACTCTCTTTTGTCTATTCCTCTAAAAAAAGAAAACGGGAGCCCAGCTGCCCAGGCCCATACGAGGAAGTGAGGTACGGAGGAAGTTTCTCGTCGCTTTCCCTGCTCGGTGCCTCGATGCTCGCCCCTGCTCGCGTTCCTTGCTCGCTCTGCCGTCGGCGACCTTCCCCAATTCTGCTCTACGCCTGACGCCTCCGCCTCCATGGTCGCCTGCAACTTTCGGAAAGTTTCCGAAAGTGGAAGAAGGTTAACAATGGAAAGGATTGTGCGTTCTTAACTCATATGGGAAAGGATAGTAAATCGGCTCATAATTATGCTGTCAAATGTTATGATAATCTGAAAAATAAGCCATGTCATATGGAACAATTGGTGGAGAAGCAAACAGAGGAGGACATCAAAAGAAATAGATTGCGGCTGAAAGTAACAATTGATGTATTACGGTGGTTAGCATTCCAAGCTTGTTCCTTCAGAGGTCATGATGAAAGTGTTGGCTCAACAAATCAAGGTAATTTCCTTGAAATGGTGAAATTGATAGCTTCTTATGATGATGAAATTGGTGCTATTGTATTGGGAAATGCTCCACATAATGCTAAGTATACCTCCCCTACCATTCAAAAAGAAATTATGCATATCATTGCTTCCAATGTCCAAAGTGAAATTCGTAAAGAAATTGGTGATGCTAAGTTTTGCTTGCTTGTTGATGAGTCAAGGGATGAATCAAAAAGAGAACAAATGGCAGTGGTGATTTGTTTTGTTGATAAAAATGGATTCACTAGAGAGCGTTTTCTTGATATTGTTCATGTTTTGGATACATCTTCAGCTACTTTGAAACATGCACTATCTTCTGTTTTGGTTCAACATCAATTAGATGTTAACAAGATCCGTGGACAAGGATATGATGGTGCTAGTAACATGCGTGGGGAGTGGAATGGACTACAAGCCAAGTTCATGGAAGAGTGTCCGTATGCCTATTATATTCATTGCTTTGCTCATCAATTGCAGCTAGCTCTTGTTGCCGCATCTAAAGAAGTAGCCGATGTTCACAATTTTTTTGATCATCTTGCTCTTGTTGTCACTACGGTTGTGTCTTCTAGTAAGAGAAGTGATGAGCTGCATGCTAATCAAGTTGCTGAAATGGAGAATCTCATTGAGCTTGGTGAGCTTGACACTGGAAGTGGGGCGAATCAAGTTGGTACTTTACAGCGGCCCTGTGACACTAGATGGAGTTCTCACTATGCATCTGTTTGCAGCCTTTTGAACAAATACAAACCTACATCGTTGGTACTTAAAAGTATTGCTTCTTCTAAAGGTTCAGGTACTTCACCTTCAGCACGAGCAAAGGCTAATGGTGCTGTTAAGCTGATGATGTCTTTTGACTTTATATTTATTCTACATGTCATGAAAGAACTTATGGGGATTACTGATTTGTTATGCAAAAAGTTGCAATTAAAGTCCCAAGATATTGTGAATGCAATGGATGACGTGAAGACTACAAAAGTGTTGATTCAGAAGCTAAGAGATGATGGTTGGAGCAAGCTTAAAGCTGATGTGCTTTCTTTTTGTGGGAAACAGGGATTTAAATCACCAAATTTTGGTGAGTTTTATGTGGATTTCATTAATTCTCGTGCTGAGGATGAGAGTACGGTTGAGCACCATTATCGGTGTGATATTTTCATGGTTGTTGTGGATCAGCAGTTACAAGAGTTGAATTGTAGATTCAACAAACAAGTAACAGAACTTCTCATTATGTGCACTTCGTTGGACCCCAAAAACTCATTTAGTTCATTTGACATTGATATTGTGTGTTCTCTAGCTTCAAAATTCTATCCCGCTGATTTTGAAGAACAAGAAATAGAGAATCTGAGATGTCAGTTGAGGCATTATGCGCATGATATACCTACAAATCCGAAGTTTCAGAATTTGACAACTGTATCAGAACTTTGTCAACAACTTGCGGCAACCGGAAAAAATGATGATTATCACTTGATTGACAGGTATATAATATTCTTTATTCCTATGCTAGTTGATTTAATGAATGCTAGAAGTACTAAATCATTGTCTCATTTTAATGACAGATTAATCCGGCTTGTTCTTATTTTACCAGTCTCAACCGCAACCACTGAGCGTGCATTTTCTGCAATGAAACTTGTGAAAACAAGGCTTCGGAATAGAATGGAAGATGGATTCCTAAGGGATTGCTTGGTGATATACATTGAAAAGGAGATCACCATTGGAATATCGACGGATGCAATTATTGATGAGTTTGACGAAGCACCACGTCGAGTGGACTTTAATTGAAAAGTGTTAGTTGCTCTATCTCATGTTGTCTGATTTTTGCTTTTTAGTAGTATGCAATTGTACATCCTTTTGTCCACGACAATATTCAGCGAATAGTAGTATAATCAATGGAAGAATATATTTTGTTATCACTTTGTCCCACTTTTTAATATTTTTGGCATTTGTGAGCTTTCTTCTGTGTCCGGCCCCCCTCAAACATTTTTCCTGCCTCCGCCGCTGCTCCTTCCCCGCCATCACCGGCCACGTACACGGGTTGATCGCCTCAAACTCACCACACAAGGCTGCTGGATTCGGGGAGATTGGAATCTGGAAGAGCCCTAATTGTGGGTTTCGAATTGGGTGTCGTCCGGGGATTATCAAGGCTGAGATCGATCGGTGCTGCTAGGCGGTAACTGCGACTGAGCACGAGTCGGACTCGGTCTGTTGTGGATGTGTGGGTGTCGTCCGGAGATTACAAGGAGTAGCTGCGACTGATCGAGTAGGAGTCGGACTCGATCGGTATCTATAGGTTCGGGAGCCCATCGTGTTCCCTTTACCGCGTTACTACAATTTTCCTTTTTTTTCTTTGAAAAAAATGAAGTTTCCGTTACTGTGCCAAAAAAAATGCCTAAAGAAAAATTGGACCTGCATATTTTGTTCAAAAACAAGTTGAAGCAACATACCAAGAAATAATACGGAGCACATCTCAAACTATATCCAAAATGAGATGTGCACATTACAGATTAGTAGTACTCCAAAAAACTATACTTCTGTCGAAAATTATTTAAGCTTTGTTAGGGAAAACATTTAAGATACTTTCTTTGATCCATATTAGTTGATTCAAATTTGTCTAGATTCAAATATATCTAGCATTAAAATTGACTAGATACATTCGTTTCTAGATAAATTTAAGTCAATTAATATCGATCGGAGGGGGTATATATTTTATATTCCCACGTGTATAGATATATGGGTATCTAGATAAATCCGAGTAGAGTATTAGAATTGAAGGTCTCCTTAACAAAATAAATGGTTCGTGGAATATTTGATTTTTAAAACCCATGAATTAATACATCTAAATATCCCTCTTCAAGGAGCTCTTTGCTCCTTGGAATTAAGAGCATCTGGTTGCTTGCTATGCTGCTCTCTCGTCGGGGCCTACCTGTCAACCTGCTTTTTTCTCTGCACCGTGTTTGTGGCTCCGTGTGTGCGTGCATGTGTACCAGTTTGTTGCTAGTGTGGAGAGGTCGGTTTTCTTTCTCTTCTAACCTCTGGGAAGTGGCGGACCTAGAACAATATTGTAGGAGGGCCAAAAGACAATAAATAGCAGTTGGGGGAGGGGCAGATTTATCTTTTATATGGTAAAACATGATAAATACTAAGTAGTATGGTGCAAATTTTAGTTGAGTTGGGGGGGGGGCATGGCCCCTTTTGGCCTTCATTAAGGTCCGCCTCTACCTCTGAGGCCGGTCTTCCATGGGCATAACTCATTCTTCTCCTACAACGGCAGTCGCCACCATCCTCCACCATTGAGCCATTGACGCACCCTCCCAACACACTCACTTTCAATATGGAACGCTAGCGACTGAAGATAGGCCACCCCGCCATGCCCATTCCTCTCTCCATAAAATAAATCAGGTCGCGGCCATGGAGGCAAATCGGGTGATGGTCCCAAATTAATAGGCACGTTTACTATATACATACATGTTTAGATAAAGCCGAGTCAATTAATTTGAGACGAACAGAAATGAGTAGTCACATCGAGACGCTCCCCAAAAATCTTATCACCCATCTTCAATGTGCAGGAGATCTTAACGGATGGATCTTTAGAGGCCAGCTCTCTCTCGGATGGTTGTGCATGCAGTCGACAAGATGAGGAAGCCTTGAGAGCAGCATATGAAAAAAGAATAAGGACGAGAGAGACCGAGAAAGAACAGGTAACATTGCTAGTGCTTCAGCAGAAGCTAAAGACACATGTGGTATAAACATCGATGAGGCTATCGCAAAAGCACAACGGCTATTACACATCGTAGCATGAGTTGCACATGCTCCTTCCTCTGCCATATATGCTTCCTCCGCCCCCCTAAGTCTTAGGTTTTCGGAAGGATTATATACGCGAATGGGCGATGCCAGAGGTGGACCAGGGTGGCCACACCACCTGGTGGCGTGGCCTAGGGGGACCCGCGCCTAGGGGTGGTGTGGCCCCCTTTGGCCCATATCCACTTATCCTTCTGGCTATCTTCATCTTCTGGAAAGATAGGAATTTTCGTATATTTTCTGGGATTTTTTGATCTTCGAAAATATTGCATCTGGACGACGCTTTTTCCATCAGAATCCTCACTCCGGAGGTTCATCCTTCAAAAGTCATCAAACATGCAAAATAGTGAAATAACATAAGTATCATTTCTTAATATGAAATATATCAATAAATAACAGTAAATTATGATATAAAATAGTGATGCAAAATAGACGTATCATGCTCCTTGATGAGGAGCCGGTGGTAGCCCATCAGCATATCGCGAGGGGCGTCGATTGGCAGGGGATTGGTGCCTCGCACAACTTCACGCACCCTCTCCCACTCCTCGTTGCCGAGGTTGATCTTGTTGCGAACATGGTTTATACCCTTAGTGTTTTCGGGTGCCCTGTTCTCGTTGGGATTGGGCGGGGGTGGTCCGTTTCCTTTGTTCCCAGCCTGAGGGTTGGGAGGGGGATTTGGTGCATTTGTGCTGTCGTCGACGTTGCCATTGTGGATGGCCGCGCACATGTAGCGCCGAAGGAGATCGTTACTCCCACAACTTTCCGATCCGGAACCGTAGGTTCCTTCCTCCGTAGGAGGGTCATAGAGGTCAGAGTTGCAGCTGCCGATGTCATCTGAATCGCTTGTCAGCGATGGTGTACGCAAGACACCAATCGGTGGCACCCACAAGGCGGCCCTGATCGACGGAGGTGGCAACCGCTCTAGGAGGTGTAGGGTACCGATTTTTCACACCTGGAAGCAGAAGCTCCCGAACAGCATCTCGACTCCGTCTCCTACGGAATCGAAATCCTTGCGAGTGGCTGGGGAGTGGGCGATGAAATCGAGGGCACCGAAGAGGAGGTGATTCTCCGTTGCCGAGCAATCGATTATCACAGCGGATGGAACCGTCACGATCGCACGATCAGCGTCCCAGTTCCCACAGACGGTGCCAATTGACGAGGGTTTAGACTCGTTAATACCCATTGTTATAGACTTGGGTTTGGAGAAGATGAGGATGCCGGAGATCGTGAGACAGTTAACAGACACGTAGCAAGGGGATATGAGGTTTACCCAGGTTCAAACTCCCGGTGGGAAAATCCTACTCTTGCTTGTCTGTTCTTGATTGATGACGGAACTGAAGATTACATGGGGTGCGCAGATGCAATCTGGCGTGAGGTGTGTGTATGAGTTGGGGAGGATCCTCCTCGCCGTGCCCTCCTGGCCTTTATATGGGGATGCCAGGTCTCGGGTAGGTCGAGTCAGTTACAAGTTAGAGTTTCACCATTAAATATTCTATCTATAGTTTGGTCGTGTTCTCCAAGAAGTCGAACTTCTACCGGTCTTGGGCCATTCAGAGTCTCCCTAGGCTTCGCGTTAGTAGCAAGTCTTTGTGTGGGACTTCACCAGGCTGGACCGGGTATACCAATGTGAGGTACCCGTAGGGCAATATCAATGTCACTTGGTCTCCCTCTGTTAGACTGTATATTTGTAACACAATTGTAACTGTATCTGTATTGTACCCTTTGGTACCCATATATATGTGATAGGCCACGCACCAGATGCGTTGAGCCAGTTTCCACCAAACCACTGTTTAACATGGTATCAGACTATGTTTCAAAATCCTAGCCGCCGCCCCCTGCCCTTAGCCGCCGCCGCCTCTCTCGGTCGCGCCGCCGTCGCCAAGATCGCCACCATGAGCTCCTTCGGCTCTTCCTCGGCCTCTTCCGCTGCCCTGCCCGGCTCCTCGCCGTCCCCTGCCATGATTCCCCCGCAGCTCGCGGCGATCCTCGCCGCCAGCACCACAAGCCAGATGGCTTCATCCTCAACCTCGCGCCCCTGTACCTCGGCGCCTCGCAGTTCGCCCCCGGGTCCTTCCCGCCGCCGCCGTCCTATGTGTCGGCGCTGTTGGTGCCGTTTAGTGCGGTACCGCACCTTCCCCCATCGGTGCCATCGGTGCCCTCGGCCTCGCCGTCGATCGGGCTCTCCTCGGCTGCGGTCGAGGTTGCAGCGCCGCCCCTCGTCTTCACCGTGTCCGATGTCGCCGCCCCCGCTGGATCCCCGGTCGTCGACGGCCCGGGCACTGGTCCCTACCAGCTCACGCACCTCATCACGGTGCGCCTCTCGCAGGATAACTTCCTGTATTGGCGGGCGCAGATCTTCCCCCTCCTCCGCAGTCGTCACCTCGAGGGCTTCGTCGATGGGAGTCACCCGTGCCCGCCCCGCTACGTCTCCGCCGTCACGGCCACCGGCGCCCGGGTCTCGGCTGAGAACCCGGCGTACCGCACCTGGGTTGCGCAGGATCAGGCCATCCTTTCTGCGCTCCAGTCGTCGCTGACCGAAGGTGTTGCTGGCTTAGTCGTCTTTGCTGCCACGTCTCACGACGTCTGGGCGGCGATGGCGGACAGCTTCTCCGCCAACTCCTCGGCTCGTGCGTCGGCCCTTCGCCAAGAACTCCTCGAGTGCAAAAAGCTCGACTCCTCAGCACACGTCTACTTCAACAAGATCAAGACAATTGCCGACACTCTGTCCGCCATCGGGCAGCCGCTTCGCAATGAGGAGTTCATGGACTTTGTTCTCCGCGGCCTCGACCACGACTACGACAACCTGGTTGAGGCGGTCCGGGGCCGTGACATGCCCATGTCCCCACGAGACCTGTACTCGCGCCTCCTCTTCACCGAGCAGCGCGTCGCCGCCCATCACGCTGAGCTGCAGGGCAACCCCCACGCCAACGCGGCCTACCGTGGGGCCGCTCCTGGTGGCTCCAAACAGCCGCGCCCCCTGCTGGCCCGCCCACGGGAGGTGGTGGTCGCCAGCCTCCTCCTCCGCCGTAGCCCCGTGGTCCTCCTGTGTTCACCGATCGCCGCGGCCGCCCCAATGTCGACTGCCAGCTCTGTGGCATCCACGGGCACTACGCCTCTTGTTGTCACCGTCGCTTCAAGAAGGACTTCCTCGGCATCGGCAACGACGGGCGCGTCAACGAGAAACAGGCCGCCATCGCCGAGCAGAGTGGCTACTCCGGCGGTGGCTACTCCGGCGGAGGAGGGTACACCCCGTCGTACCCGATCGACCCCGCCTGGTACTTCGACACGGGTGCCACGGAGCACATGACCAACGCGGCTGGTCGTCTCCAGGCGCAGGAGCCCTACCGCGGCCACGACAACGTCCGCACCGCTGACAGCTCAGGTATGTCCATCACTCATGTTGGTCAGGTCTCCCTTCTGTCTAGTTCATCTCGTCGGCTTCGCCTTCGTAATGTTCTTCGCGTCCCACTTGTCACTCGTCCTTTACTATCTGTTCGTAAGTTTACTCGTGATAATGACGTGTTTTGTGAATTTCACCCGTCTTGTCTCCTTGTTAAGGATCAGGTCACACGGGAGGTTCTACTTAGAGGTCGCATACATCAAGGCCTGTATGCGTTGGAGGCGCCATCTCCGCCGGAGGTCTTCAGCGTTGTTCGCACGTCGGCGTCCCATTGGCATGCTCGGCTTGGTCATCCTGCGTCTCCCATAGTCAGCCATGTTTTGCATCGACATGAGCTCCCTACTTCGTCTAGTAATAAAAGTTTAGCCGTTTGTGATGCATGTCAACAAGAAAAGAGTCATCAGTTATCGTTTGTGTCTTCCTCTCGAGTTATTACTACACCTTTAGATCTTGTGTTTTCAGATGTATGGGACCCTGCCCAAACCTCTGTCAGTGGTCATAAATTTTATGTCAGTTTCATTGATGCCTACAGTAGCTTTACATGGCTTTATCTCCTTAAAAGCAAAGCTGATGTGTTTAATGTGTTCTTACAATTTCAATTACATGTTGAGAGACTCCTAAAGCATAAAATCATTCATGTTCAGTCGGATTGGGGATTGAATACCGCAACCTTCCTTCTTTCTATAGGTTCGGGAGCTGTAGGTGTCGTCCGGAGATTACAAGGAGTTGCTGCGACTGATCTTGGGGGCCCATCGTGTTCCCTTTGCCGCGTTACTACTACAATTTTCTTTTTTCTATAAAAAAATGAAGATTCCGTACCGTGTCATAAAAATGGCTAAAGAAAAATTGGACCTGCATATTTTGTTCAAAAACAAGTTGAAGCAACATACCAAGAAATAATACGGAGGACATCTCAAAACTATATCCAAAATGAGATGTGCATATTACATATTAGTAGTGTAAAAAACTATACTTCTGTCAAAAATTATTTAAGATTTGTTAGGTAAAACATTAAGATACTTTCTCTGATCCATATTAGTTGACTCAAATTTGTCTAGATTCAGATGTATATAGTATTAAAACTCAGTGGCGGAGCCAGCCGTCTCGTGTTGCCCGGGCAAAGCAGGTAGAGGCGAATATGGGCAGCTCGTTTGCCCCCATGGATTAGTACTAATCACAGTGATTAGCAAAGGGCAGGCCCCGGACGAACCCGGGCAGCCGACCGGGGTCGCCGGGAGCTGTCTCCGCCCCTGTTAAAACTTGACTAGATACATTCGTTTTTAGATAAATTTAAGTCGATTAATATGGATCGGATAGAGTATATATTTTATATTCCCACGGTCTCAAATTAATAGACATGTTTAGTATATAGATACATTCGTATCTCGATAAATCCGAGTAGAGTAGTAGAATTGAAGGTCTCCTTAATAAAATAAATGGTTCGTGGAATATTTTATTTTCAAAACCGATGAATTAATACATCTAAATATCCCTCTTCAAGGAGCTCTTTGCTCCTTCAAGGAGCTCTTTGCTCCTTGAAATTAAGAGCATCTGGTTGCTTGCTATGCTGCTCTCTCCTCGGGGCCTACCTATCAACCTGCTTTTTTCTCTCCACCGTGTTTGTGGCTCCGTGTGCGTGCATGGGTACCAGTTTGTTGCTCGTGTGGAGAGGTCGGTTTTCTTTCTCTTCTGACCTCTGAGACCGGTCTTCCGTGGGCATAACTCAGCCATTGCCGCACCTCCCAACACACTCACTTTCAATATGGAACGCTGGCGACTGGAGAGAGGCCACCGCGCCATGCCCATACCTCTCTCCGTAAAATAAATCAGGTCGCGGCCATGGAGGCAAATCGGGTGATGGTCCCAATTAATAGGCACGTTTACTATATACATACTTGTATAGACAAAGCCGAGTCAATTAATTTGAGACGAACAGAAACGAGTAGTCGCGTCGAGACGCTCCCTAAAAATCTTATCACTCATGTCCGATGTGCAGGAGATCTTCGGATGGAGCTTTAGAGACCAGCTCTCTCGGATGGCTGTGCATGCGGTCGACAAGATGAGGAAGGCTTCAGAGCAGCATAGCAAAAAAGAACAAGGGCGAGAGAGACCGAGAAAGAACAGGTAACATTGCTAGCCGAAGCAGCCGAAGACACATGTGGTATAAACATCGATGAGGCTGCCGCAAAAGCTCCACGGCTATTACACATCGTAGCACGAGTTGCACATGCTCCTTCCTCCGCCATATGTGCTTCATCAACATTCGACTTGATCTGGCTATATCGTGGTTTGATCTACGTATCCTTTGTTGGAAGGAAAACTTGGACACTGTTTCTAGCAGAGTTCATTGTAATAGTACGGACATATATTATACAATTTTGGATAGGTAGAACTTGTTTTCCATGAGTTTGTCGACATTGAAGCCACCGGATATACCATATTGCAACTTTAATCATGTTATGCACTTGAAATTGAATTATCCATGAGATGTAAAACTTTTAAATGCTTTGAACTAAGTAATAAAATAGTTGTGTGCATCTCTTTGATGCAGAGGCCGGGGTTTATCCCTATTTCAAAAAAAAACTTCAGCACCTGGCAGTTGGAGAGTGATTCAAAAACTTCAGCTCCTGATCTATCATGACTCAGGAGTGATGGCATCAACAATGTTACAATTGCGACAAGAAGATAACAAAGAACGAAAACGAAAAACACAGCAAGGGGACACATATTTAACGTGGAAAAACCTCTCCAACAAAGAGAGGAAAAAACCACGGCGCCAGCCAGCAAAACTTCACTATATAGAGGAGTGTTTACAAACGCCGGGAATTTCACAGATGCAACTCATCCCAACCGGCGGCTTACAAGGGGTTTATATATCGGTGGAAACCTAAGTCTTCGACGATCCGTACCGTACCGCGACAAACTCGGCCCAAGCCTCCGGCGACGGGCCTCGCTCCACTCGTCAGAAGTTGGCCTATACTTTGTAGAATTTGGATCAACATATAACAAACTCCACCTTGAGACAAATTCCTCCTTGTAGCATCAACAGCAACCATCTCCCTGAACAAACAAAGCAAATACTTTCGGCGCCAATAGCCACTTGGGCTAATCAGTTAAACCAACTAAGTTCGAGCAAAGCTCAAACTTAGCAACAGGAACAGGTTTAGTCATCATATCAGCAGGATTATCATGAGTGCTGATCTTGCATACCTTTAATTTACCTTGAGCAACAATGTCTCTAACAAAATGGTACTTGACATCAATGTGCTTAGTTCTCTCATGGAACATCTGATCTTTTGTATGGTATATGGCACTTTGACTGTCACAAAACAAAGTAATGCAAGAATCATCTCCACAAAGCTCAGCAAACAAACCTTTCAACCAAACAGATTCTTTGCAAGCTTCAGCAATAGCCATGTATTCAGCTTCAGTAGTAGATTGTGCAACAACAGCCTGCAATGTAGCCTTCCAGCTAACAGCACAACCACCAACATTAAACGCATAACCTGTGAGGGATCTTCTCTTATCCAAATCAGCAGCAAAATCTGAATCCACATAGCCAACGAGTCCCTCACCGGTCCTGCCAAACTTCAAACAAGCATTGGAAGTGCCAATAAGGTACCTGAAAACCCACTGAACAGCCTTCCAATGTTCTTTACCAGGATTAGCCATGCATCTACTTATCAAACTCATAGCATATGATAAATCAGGACGAGAACAAACCATGGCATACATCAAAGAACCAACAGCACTAGAATATGGCACCTTTGACATGTACTCAAACTCTTCATCAGTAGTAGGACATTGAGAAACTGACAATTTAAAATGAGGAGCAATAGGAGTACTAACTGAGTTGGCACCATCCATATTAAAACGATGAAGAACTTTCTTAATGTAACTTTGCTGACTAAGAAATAACAAACCAGATTTTCTATCCCGGGTAATCTCCATACCTAAGATCTTCTTAGCAGCACCAAGATCCTTCATCTCAAACTCACTACTTAGGTGTGCCTTCAAAGTAGTGATTTCTTTCATGCCCTTGGCAGCAATTAACATATCATCAACATATAGCAGCAAGTATATAGGTGACCCATCAACAAACTTGATATAAACACAACTATCATATTTAGACCTCTCAAAACCATGTGAGATCATAAATGAATCAAACCTTTTATACCACTGTCTTGGAGATTGCTTTAAGCCATATGGAGACTTCTTTAATTTGCACACAAAATCCTCTTTACCAGGCACTATGAACCCTTCTGGTTGGTCCATGTATATTTCCTCATCAAGCTCTCCATGTAGAAAAGCAATCTTGACATCTAACTGCTCAAGATCACGCATAGCCACAATACTAAAGAAAGTACGAATGGAACTATGCTTCACAACTGGAGAGAACACATCATTATAATCAATACCTGGAATTTGGCTGAACCCTTTTGCTACTAACCTTGCCTTGTACCTTGAAGGCTCTTTGGGAGACAGACCTTCCTTTTTCTTGAAGATCCATTTGCAGCGGACCGCCTTCTTTTGTTTAGGAAAGCGCACAACATCCCATGTGCCATTTTTCTCAAGCGATTGCATCTCTTCTTGCATAGCAGAAACCCACTTCTCACGGTCAACGGATGCAATGGCTTCATTATATGTAGCAGGTTCAGAATCGTTCTCCACCTGTTCAGCACAACTCAAAGCATAATGTACAAGATTACACTCTTCAATTAAACGAGGATGAGGACCACAGTTACGCCTCGGTCTATCAGTAGCAATGGACTCATGTGGCTGCTGCAAAATAGTAGGTGAGTGCTGAACAACAATATCATCAATGTTTTCCTCATGTGTATCTTCAACGATAGCATCATTATCAACAGTTTTCTGCAGGTTCTCCACCTGCACATTAACTCTCTCCTCTCCAACAGCAACAGGAGAGGTATCTGATGGCAAGCTATCATGATACATAACGGACTCATTGAAAACAACGTTTCTACTTAGCAAAATCTTTTTAGTTTCAGGATTCTATAGTTTATATGCTTTAACTCCTGAACCATAACCAAGGAATATGCACTTAACAGCCCTAGGCTCTAACTTTCCATTATCAACATGAGCATATGCAGTGCAGCCAAAAACTCTCAACTGTGAATAATCAGCAAGCGAACCTGACCATACCTTAATGGGAGTTTTCTTCTCAAGTGGAATAGAAGGTGACCTGTTGATGAGGTAACATGCTGTGTTGGCTGCTTCAGCCCATAAACACCTATGCATACCTGCATTAGACAACATACAACGAGCCCTCGAGATGATGGTTCTGTTCATGCGCTCTGCCACACCATTCTGCTGAGGAGTATATGGGATGGTGTGATGCCTGATCATGCCATCGTTACTGCAAAACTCCTAAAACTCATTAGAATAGAATTCCATACCATTGTCAGTACGTAGTACCTTTACATTCTTCTCAGTCTGTTTTTCAACCATAACTTTCCACTTCTTAAAAGCATCAAAAACATCAGATTTATGCTTCAGAAAATAAGGCCACACTTTTCTTGAGTAATCATCAATAATAGTAAGCATATAATTAGCACCACCAATAGAAGTCTTACGGGACGGACCCCATACATCAGCATGCACATAATCTAATATGCCTTTGGTGGTATGAACGGAAGCATTGAATTTAACTCTTTTATGCTTACCAAAGATGTAGTGCTCACAGAACTCAAACTTACTCAAGTTGCAACCATCAATCAGCTCTCTCTTGGCCAACTCTGCCATGCCTTGTTCGCTCATATGCCCAAGACGCATATGCCAGAGATGTGTTTTACCACAATCATCAGAATCATTAGAAGTAACAGCAGCAGCAATACCAGGCAAAGTGCTACCTCTAAGAACATATAATTTAGCAGAATTCATATCACCTATCATGTGAATAAGAGAACCTTTTGATACCTTCAGAACTCGATGCCCACCGGCATACTTGTATCCATCAACGTCCATGGTACTCAGGGAGATCAAATTTCTGGCCATGCTTGGTATGTTCTTCAACTCACTCAACGTGCGTGTCACGCCATCATGTGTCCTGATCTTAACAGATCCAACACCAACAATATGGCATGGGTTGTCATTCCCCACACGCACAAAATCTCCAGTCTGCACAGACTCATATGAACTGAACCAATCTTTGTCACAGCAAATATGAAACGAACATGCAGTATCAAGTATCCATTCATCATCACGAGAAGCACAAGCAGCAAAAACAGCTAAGCATTCACCATCAGAACTATCAGAAACAACAGCAGCCTTACCAGAACCTTCAGACCTATCTTTCGGTTGGTAAGTTCCGTTTCTTTTCTCCTTATTCTGCAACTTCCAACAATCATCAATAACATGATTAGATTTCTTACAATACCTGCAGAATTTATCCTTTCCCTTGGACTTTGAACGACTTCAATCGTCCTTGCTCTTATCTTTGTTGCCATAGTTGTTGTATATCTGCTCGGTCCTGCCATGAACCTGCAGAGCCTCAGCCTTGGATGACGTCCCATCTGACCCTACCATAGTTTTCATCTTTTCTCTCTGTTTGAGGGCGTCATGTACTTCAGCAAGGGTTAGTTCATCACGGCTCAACAATATTGTATCACGAAAATGTGTATAGGAACTAGGCAACGAGCATAAGAGTAGAAGAGCTAAATCCTCATCATCATATTTTACCTCCATAGACTGCAAGTCTGAAACAATCTCTTTAAAAACAGATATGTGATTCATTACCGATCCACCTTCTTGCAGCCTGTGCGAGAACAACTTCATATTCACGTTCATCTTACTGGTTAGATCCTTTGACACACAGATTGTTTCCAGTTTTTTCCATAGGGCAGCAGCAGATTTCATCTCCAGTACTTCCTGCAAAATATTATTGGACAGATGAAGTTGAATCAAAGACAAAGCCTTACGGTCCTTCCGCTTCTCTTCGGCGGACCAGGTCTTAGCATCCTTTTCACCGAATCCATCCAGCGCTTCATCCAGATCAGAAGTTTGGGCGAGAATCGCCCGCATCTTCACCTGCCACAAGGAGAATCTTGTGGTGTAGTCCAGCTGTGGTAGATCGAACTTCAATGGCGACATGTCGCAAATCCTAGATTAGAACCTGGGGCTCTGATACCACTTGTTACAATTGCGACAAGAAGATAACGAAGAACGAAAACGAAAAACACAGCAAGGGGACACAGATTTAACGTGGAAAAACCTCTCCAACAAAGAGAGGAAAAAACACGGGCGCCAGCCAGCGAAACTTCACTATATCGAGGAGTGTTTACAAACGCCGGGGATTTCACAGATGCAACTCATCCCAACCGGTGGCTTACAAGGGGTTTATATATCGGTGGAAACCTAGGTCTTCGATGATCCGTACCGTACCGCGACAAACTCGTCAGAAGTTGGCCTATACTTTGTAGAATTTGGATCAACATATAACAAACAATAGTATCCAAGCTGAGAGCTTTCCAAATATTTTACGCCCTGCATCTTAATACCATGTGTAATATGTCTCCCTTTGCACCTTGCATAATGGACAGATCCATCAGTACCAACTGACGTTTCATCGGGATATCCATTAAAGGCAATATACCATGCAGAATCCTCGCACAAAATATCTTGACTTTTGTGGATACCTTTAGACTCCAAAGAATCTTTCAGTTTGGATTGTTTAAGGATGTACCTCTGATCACTGACCTAAAGGTAACTCCATTTAATCGGTGCTTCCACTCCACATGATAGCCCGATCGAAGAGAGAACATACTAGATCGAATCTCATTCCAAGCTAGGAAATCATTAAAACCATTGGTGCTTAGGGTAATTTGGTGGATCGTCTTAGCATCGATGGGGTCAAAAATATTCCAAACAAGTCCCTGATCCCAATATTCCGAACAATACTAAATATTCCGAAAAATACTAGATCTTGTTTGTTGTCTGTTCCTCAACTTATTATCAATTTAGCAAGACCATTATTATCACGAGTAAGTTGAGGAACAGACAACAAACTACGTGTAGCAGAAGAAACTCGAAAGACACTGAGAAGATGCAGTGTTCTAGAGTGATGTGCAACAAGAGAGGCCTGACCAACATGTGAGATGCGCATACCTGCTCCATTGGCGGTGCGAACCTGATCATGACCATGATATGGCTCGTGGGTGGAGAGCTTGACCATCGCACTCGTTAGGTGATTGGTAGCCCTCTTGTCCATATACCACGTCCCCGCCACGACAGCACCAGCCTGCTTGTCATTGCCCTTGCCATTGTTGCCAATGCCAAGGAAGTCCTGCTTGAAGCATCGATGAGAGCGGGAGACGATATGGCCCTCAAGGCCACACAGCTGGCATGCTTGTTGGGCGCCCAACAGGGGCAGCAGGCGCACGATGACCACCGCCCGTGATGGGGGGCGCGGCGGGCCGCAGGGCCTGCTGAGGTGCGGGCGCCGGCTTGCCACCAGCCGGTGACGGCTTCTGGGGTTTACCGCGAGCTGCGGCGTTGGCTGAGGAGAAGCTCGGGGAGGCATGGCGCGCCTTGATGCGCTGTTCGCGACCGAGGAGGCGCGAGTAGAGCTCACGAGGCTGAAGCAGTGTGTCGTGACCATTGACGTTTTCCACAAGATTATCATAGCCATCGTCCAGGCCATGCAGGATGTAGGTGGTGAAGTCCTCGGGGCGAAGAGGCTGGCCAATGGAGGCTAGTGTGTCGGAGAGGCCGGTTATCTTGTTGAGGTAGTCCATGATGCTAAGGTCGTGGAGCTTAGTCTCGCCCAGCTCGATGTGAATAGCATGAGCATGTGCCTAAGACTGAGAGGCGAAGCTGGTGTGAAGCGCCGTCCATGCATCCCGAGACGTAGCGGCGAGGAGGACTAGCGATGAGACGCTCAACGTGAGTGAATACTGGATAGCAGAGAGGATGGCCTGATCCTAGGCCACCCATATGTGATACGCCGGATGATACATCAGTGGGCACGGTAGTGAGACGTCGACTTACCCCTCAAAGTAGTGGCTCCGGAGGAGAAGCAACTGTGCACACTAAGACAAGTAATTGTACGGCGTGAGCTTCACCGGGATGAGGTGCGAGAAGTAGAAGGGAAACGACACCACAACATGATCAGCGTGAGCCAACGGCTATGACGCGTAGAAGCCCATCGGCGGGGCCGCATCCAGAGATGAGGCAGGGGCAGCGATCGCCGTGGAGGCCCCATATGTAGGCACGACACCGTTGTACGCCGACAACGGGTAGGTACCATATGGAGCAACGGCCGAGGAACCGTAGATCGTTGCAGTCGGGCCCCAATAGCGCGACGCGGACGTGGCCCCGTAGTGCAGCGCTGGAGGCACCACGTAGGGCTGCGGAGACGGCGCACCGTAGTGTGGCGCCAGCCAGGCAGACGGTGGCGTCGGCAGGGCGCCATAGGTCGGTGCAGGGGCGCTGTTGATGACCCACAAGTATAGTGGGTGTATCGTAGTACTTTCGATAAATATAAGTGTCGATTCCAACGAGGAGCATAAGGTGTTGACTAGTGGTTTGGAGCAGGAAATCTCTATAGATACTTAACAAACGGATTCTTAGGGGTTTTTGATAAAGCAAGTAAATAAAGATAGCAAATAATTGCAGCAAGTGGCCCAATCCTTTCTTAGCAAAGGACAAGCCGGTGGTGATACTTATGAGGACCAAAGTTCTCGAGGATACATTGAAATACTATCAAGTTCTTTCGTTTCATATAGTTAATTAATCTTCTTTGGTTTGATAAGTGTTGTGTGGGTGTGATGACCCACAAGTATAGGGGATCGCAACAGTCTTCGAGGGTAGTATTACCCAATTTATTGATTCGACACAAGGGGAGCCAAAGAATACTTGCAATCCTTAACAACTGAGTTGTCAATTCAGCTGCACCTGGAAATAGTTCTTGCTCACAATAGTTTATCAGTAGTAACAGTTTTGTTGTAGCAATAGCAAAGCAACAGCAACAGTAAAACAAGAGCAATAATAACCGTAGTAGCAAACAGTAGGATATGAGCGCGGTAGGCGTAGGGATGGATGGACGGACGTTGCATGGACGATTCTAAACATGTAACTTCAAGATATAGGGAAATTGTAGATAAATAAGATAAAGCATCCAAGTACTAAACAATCATAGGTATGTGCTCCATATATAGTCATGCGTGCTCGCAATGAGAACTTGCACAACATCTTTTGTCCTGCCAGCCCGTTGCAGCGGGGCCTCAAGGGAACTATTGGTAATTAAGGTGCTCCTTTTAATAGAGCATCGAAGCAAAGCATTAACACTCCATGAACAAACGTGATCCTCACATCACAACCATCCCCTCTGGTTGTCCCAATTTCTGTCACTTCGGAGCCTTTGGATCTGGACAATGATATGTGTACACAACTTGCAGATAAGATCACAAACAATACTATCATCATGAATCAATAATAAGTTCAGATCTGATATCATGGCACTCGGGCCCTAGTGACAAGCATTAAGCACAACAAGTTGCAACAAAGTCAAATAGCACTAATAGAGATACTAGGCACCATGACCTAACAATCTTATTCGATTACATGATAGAACTAATCCAATTCCTACCATTCCCATAGCCTACAGCGGGGGATTACTCACTCATGGATGGTTGATGGAGAGACGTTGTTGATGATGATGGCAATGATCCTCTCCAAATTCCCCGTCCCGTCAGGGTGCCAGAACGGAGTTTCTGGTTCCGAATCGCGGTTTCTGGTGGTGGCGACGCAACGGAACTCCTTCTAGAAAAACGTCAAACCCCCTGAGTTTTTAGGTCAAGAGGCAACTTATAGGCGAAGAGGGAGGCCGAGGGGTGCCTGGGGCGGCCACACCCCCTCCAAGCACGGCTAGGCCTGGCCCGCGCGGCTGGGGTGTGTGGGCACCCTAGGGCCCCACTCCGTCTCGTATTTTGGCTCCGTGAGTCTTCTGTGAAATAGGATTTTTGGCATATTTTCCGGGATTTTTCCTAATAGTTGATTTTCTGCACAAAAACTAGACACCAAGGTAATTCTGCTAAAAACAGCGTCAGTCCGTGTTAGTTGTATTTAAATCACACAAGTGTAGAGGAGAAACAATAGCAAAAGTGTTCGGGAAAGTAGATACGTTTTGGACGTATCAGGATGAACCTGTGCTAATGTACCGACCTTACTAGGACTAATACATACTTGTGATTTAACCCCTTGCAAGCATCTGCAACTATAAGAAAGTAATTAAGATAAAAACCTAACCACAACCTTACTCTGAGATCCTACACTCCCTTGTGCAAAGGTTTCCTAACGGGGGTTCAGGTTTCTGTCACTTCGGCAACCCCACAATTAGTAGCCAAATACACAATGCATTCCCCTAGGCCCATAAATGGTGAAGTATCATATCATCGACGTTCACATGACACCACTAGAAGAATAGTACCACAAATTAAATATCAACCATTGAATAATACCTCAACACAATTCCACTACTAACAACATGACTTCTCCCATGTCCTCAAAAACTAAACGAACTACTCACGAGACATCATGTGGATCAAGATCAGAGATGATATAATGATGGATAAAAATCTGAACATAGACAATAATTCAATAATTCCACTCACAAGCATCAACTACTAAAGTAATCAACATCGGGAAAGTTTCCCTAAGAACTATGCAAGATTCAACACAATTGTTACAGCGGGATGGAGTGGTGATGATGGTGCTGGTGGAGATGGTGGTGTGGATTATGATGATGATCCCGATGAAGTTTAGCTTGATGATGGTGTTGATGACGACGATCTCCCCTCTCCAGGAAGGAATTTCCTCGGTAGAAATCTGTCTGCCGGAGAACTCTTTCTCTCTCTGTGGTTTCCGCCCCGTAGAGGCGGCGGAATATTTCTGTCGTTGCTCCCCGAACTTTAGGGTTTCGGAATGAAGATATAGGCGAAGTGGCGGAGCCAGAGGTGGTCCAGGATGACCACACCCCCTGGTGGCGCGGCCCAGGGTGGCTCGCACCTGGGGGGTGTGGGCCCCCTGTGGCCCAACTCCGCCTCCCCTTCTCGCATTCATCGTCTTCTGGAAAAATATGATTTTCCATATATTTTCTGGTATTTTTCCGATCTTCGCGAAAATTGCATCTAGAACCGCTTTTTCTATCGGAATCCTGACTCCGGTAGTTCATCCTCCAAGAATCATCCAACATGCAAAAATAGATGAAATGCCATAAGTATCACCTCTTAATATGAAATATATCAATGAATAGAAGCAAATTATGATATAGAATAGTGATGCAAAATGGACGTATCAACTCCCCCCAAGCTTAGACCTCGCTTGTCCCCAAGCGAAAACTGAGCTCAATAAACATGTCCACATGTTTATGAAGTGAAGTGTCGATAAAAAGAATACGGACAAGAAGCATCATACTTACCAATACACAACTCATAAAAGAAAGCAACTCACCATTATATAACTTAACTTGCAACGAGTATGGGAGTCACAATAAAAATGCATAGAGATAAATCATAATTGGGAATGGCAAACTTTGTTCTTGGTCAGAGAACAGTTAACAAATAGTTTTCAAGCAAAGCTTTTTGTAAAGAAGTTTATAACAGGAGTCCTTTTTTCTCAAACATAAAAGGCTTTTCACAGTGATGGCTTTCAAAGTAATACTCATTTAGATAAAAGTCTTGTGCAAAACAAGGAATATAAGGAACATGATTGAATAAATCATCATATGAATGATTTAAACACAACAACTCAAATGCTTGCTGGAGGTAGATAGGAAATGGTTTACTGACTCAACTAAGAAGTAAAAGAAAGGCCCTTCGCAGAGGGAAGCAGGGATTTCAAGTTCATAAAGAGCTTCCAAAATATTGTGGTACTTACTAGCTTTGAGCTCTCATTGCCCCTATCATAAGAATCTTGAGGTGATTAAGGTTAAAGTGAACAAAATGGAGTATATGCTTGACGAAATATAAGTTGGCAATCTCATGTCCCTTGAGTACGACGGCCGCTCCTCATGCTACTCAACTTTAGTTACCGGTAAGTTCTTGTCATAGTAAGTACATGTGTATCATAGAGAACCGTCAATGGGGTACCCCTTGCACATGATACAGGAGCTATCCCATATCAAAATGACAAGGCAAGCAGACAATGAGCATCTCAGCAATCTTGTTATTTACCATGGGAAATGGTGATTTTTTCTCTCTTTCTTCTTTTCTCAACTCTATCTTTTTTTTATATAGGAAGAATGCTTCATAGATTGCTCACTATGGTGATGCTGCAAGTTTCCACCATGATTAGGCATGGCTTAGGCTAGAGGCCCATGCGTTTCTCTAACACACATACATAACTCCATGGACTTACAAGCTCCCCTTTTATTTCACACCAACGACATCCGCAAACAAAAGAGCATGATATCAACTGGGTAGATATTTACAGGAGTTGAAAGTGTTCCCCATGACAGCACGGTTCTGCTAATCCCAACGTATAGGTGCAAGCATATACAACTTCGATGACACAATGGTTCAAGTTTATCAGGGGCAAGAAAACAAGGTGTGCCATCAAGTTCGTGAGAGCTTTACTAACTAGTTTTCACATAACAAAAGAATTTTTAATTTGAAAGGTAGATGAAGCTTGAAAATTTACTTGGAATAGCAATAATGCTAATAGGTAGATAAGGTGGACACAGATGGCATATGTTTTGGTTTAAAGGATTGGATGCACGAGAAATAATCCTTCTCATTACAGGTTTTTGGCTAGCAAGGCTGGATAGCAAGCAAAAGAGTTGAAGGAAACAAGCAAACATACAAGTGATAAAGTCAAACATGCAATCTTCCTTGAAAGCACAAAAGATCTTAACTAAAGAATACTAAGCTTATGAGGCAATCAAGGAAGAAAGAAAATAATATAAATACTTGTAAGTGCTTTTCTATTTTCCTTTCAAACCTCAAAGTGTTGCTACTAACCATATCTTGGTTTGCCAAAACCAATTTAGATTTACTTGATGCTCCCAAAGTGGTACCAGTACTAATCAACAAGATCAATCATATAATGGAGATTGCAAACTAAAATAAGAAGTACAAAAAGTAAAGGATGAAACTACTCATTAATATTCCATAAAGGCACTCACATCAAGGGATACATAGATAACCAACTAAAGGAGAGATACTTCCACAATGTAAAACATCCTATATGATAACTTATCATTTGAGATATGGATCTACTAAAAAGGTAAAAAGATGAAAGGTAATGATGTGATACCGCGACACTCCCCCAATCTTGGAACAAACCAAGGGGATGCCGAAACCTGATAACGAATTATTCCTTCGGTGGTAGTGGTGTTCCTTTGTCATCGTCATACTTCCAAGGTAAAGGCTCCCCATCCAAAAAGGATGTCTTGGTTTCAAATATCTTGAAACTAGCAGCAAAACTTATGTGTTTAAACCTAGCCTCATACTCATAGTTTTGATTTTGTATGTCGTAGAGCTGTGCTTGTAATTGGTTGGTGGTCTGATGTAGTGAGAGAATTTCATCTCGAAGCTCGGCAGTCTCCCTCTTGTGCTCGGCGATGAGCTCTGAACTTATCTTATGGATGAAGTCCACTTCGTGTTCCGCCAGCTTCTTGTACCTAAAGACTTCCTGCTCCAATGCTTCCATCCTATCTTCCAGATTGCCTTCCCCTTTAGGGCCCTGAACTTCTTTCATTTGTACCTTCCCATCCTTGAGTAACAACTCCTTGGGGTGAATCTTCAACTCATACATGTACGGGTTGATGACGTTCGTGGAGGAATCCTACATGGGTGATCCAGAGGAAGACATTGTGGCTCCAAAACTGAGAATCTGCCTGATAGAAACAGATCGAAACAAAAACACAACGAGAATATGATATACGAACCTCGGGGGATCCGTGGGGTTATATAATATGAAGTTTGACAACATAAGGAAGGTACTATGTGAAAACGGGGCAGAGACGGACTCTAGGGGGCTCACACCCCCTGGTGGCACGGCCAGGTGGGGCCCGCGCCACTGGTGGGTGTGGCCCACCCGGCCTCCGTTTCCTCCTATTTTTCGTCTCGTAACCTTCTGGATGGGATAAAAATAGCAAAAATATAAAGAGATAAGTTTTCATGGACCTTCTGTTTTCAGCACTTTTACCTATTCGAAGACGGGCTCTGCAGGTTCTAGGGTTTGGTCTCTGATAAATTCTTTCGAAGTCACCATTTGAATAATATCAACATCTTCATTATAAGAATCTCTAGAAATATAATGTTATAGCCTTTGACCATTCACCACCTGTGTAGTGTTGTCCCTCAAAGAAGATATTTTTATAGATCCTGAACGATACACCTCCTTAATAACAAAAGGTCCTTCCCATTTTGAGAGTAGTTTTCCTGCAAAAAATCTGAGACGGGACCTATACAACAGAACTTTCTCACCAACATGGAACTCTCTCTTAAGGATCCTCCTATCATGCCATCTTTTAACTTTTCTTTAAAGAGTCTAGCATTTTCATAAGCTTCACTTCTCCACTCATCTAAGGTACTTAAGTCAAGCAATTTTTTCTCACCAGCAAGTTTAAAATCTCTATTCAGTTCTTTCACTTCCTAGTAAGCTTTGTGTTCTAATTGTAAAGGCAAGTGACGAGATTTACCATAAACCATTTTGTAAGGAGACATTCCCGTAGGATTTTTATAAGTAGTTATATAATCCCATAAAGCGTCATTCAACTTTTTAGCCCAATTTTTCCTAGATCTATTAACAGTCTTTTGCAAGATAGATTTAATGTCTCTATTTGAAAGTTCTACTTGCCCACTGGTTTGAGGGTGATAGGCTGAAGCAATTCTATGGTTAACATCATACTTAGCAAGAGTCTTCCTAAAACCACCATGAATAAAATGAGAACCTCCATCAGTCATGAGATATCTAGGCACACCAAACCTAGGAAAAATAAAATCTTTAAGCATTTTTAAAGAGGTCTTACCATCAACACTATTTGTAGGTATGGCTTCCACCCACTTTGTAACATAATCAACAGCAACAATAATATGAGTATACCCTTTTGAAGGAGGAAAGGGACCCATAAAGTCAAATCCCCAACAATCAAAAGGATCAATAACTAGAAACTAATTCATTGGCATTTCATTGCGTCTAGAAATGTTACCCACTCTTTGACATTTATCACATGATAAAATAAACTTCCTTGCGTCCTTGAGAGTAGGCCAATAAAAACCTGATTGTAATTTTTTTTGTGCGGTTCTATCTCTAGCATGATGTCCTCCATAGGCACTGCCATGACATTTTCTCAATATCTCTTGTTGTTCATATTCTGGAACACACCTCTGCATAATACCATCTACTCCTTTATATAAATGTGGGTCATCCCAAAAGTAATGCCTTAGATCATAAAAGAATTTTCTTCTTTGCTGGATTATAAAGTTTGGAGGCAAATACTTGGAAACAATAAAGTTAGCATAATCAGCATACCAAGGACTCTCCCGCGGGCTTACCTTTATTGCAGCCAACTATTCATTTGGAAAAGTATCATTAACAGGCATAGGATCAAAAGAAATGTTTTCCAAATGAGATAAATTATCAGCAACAGGATTTTCAGCACCTTTTCTATCTACAATATGTAGATCAAACTCTTGTAAAAGCAATACCCATCTAATAAGCCTAGGCTTAGCATCGTTTTTTGTCATAAGGTACTTAATAGAAGCATGATCAGTATGAATGGTAACTTTTGAATCAACAATATAGGGTCTAAACTTATTACAAGCAAAGATTACAGCTAAGAACTCTTTTTCAGTAGTAGCATAATTCTTTTGAGCAGCATCAAAAGTCTTACTAGCATAATGAATAACATTCAACTTTTTATCTATTTGTTGCCCAAGAACAACACCCACAACAAAATCACTAGCATCACACATAATTTCAAAGGGTAAATTCCAATCAGGTGGTTGGACAATAGGAGCAGTAGTTAAAGCTTTCTTCAAAGTTTCAAAATCTTCCTTATAATCATAATAAAAAACAAAAGGTACATATTTTTGGAGAAGATTAGTAAGGGGCTTTGAAATTTTGGAGAAATCTTTAATAAACCTTCTATAGAAACCAGCATGACCAAGGATACTACAAATACCTTTTACATCCCTAGGACAAGGCATTTTCTCAATTGCTTCAACTTTGGCTCTGTCTACTTCAATACCTCTTTCAGAAATTTTGTGTCCAAGAACAATCCCTTCATTAACCATGAAGTGGAATTTCTCCCAATTAAGAACATGATTAGTTTCTTCACATCTCTGCAAAACTTTATCAAGGTTGTGCAAACAATTTTCAAAAGAAGTTCCATAGACGGAGAAATCGTCCATGAAAACTTCCACAATTTCTTCACAAAAACCATGAAAGATAGCAGACATACATCTCTGAAAAGTCGAAGGAGCATTACATAAACCAAAAGGCATACGCCTATAAGCATAAGTTCCATAGGGACACGTGAAAGTGGTTTTCTCTTGGTCTTGTGCTTTCACAATAATTTGAGAAAACCCAGAATAACCATCAAGAAAACAAAGCGAGTCTTCTTAGACAACCTTTCTAGCATTTTATCAATAAAAGGCCGAGGATAATGATCTTTCTTAATGACTTTATTCACCTTTCTAAAATCAATGGACATCCTATAACCAACAACTACTCTTTGAGGTATAAGCTTATTATTTTCATTAGGCACCACAGTTATTCCTCCTTTTTTGGGGCCACAATGAACAGGATCTAACCCATCTATTATCAGAAATAGGAAAATTATACCAGCATCAAGAAGTTTTAATACCTCATTTCTTACCACTTCCTTCATCTTAGGATTTAAAGGACATTGATGTTAGACAACTAGCTTTGCATTCGGTTCTATGTTAATAGCATGTTGGCATATAGTACGAGAAATCCCTTTTAAATCATCAAGAGTATACCCCATAGCTCCTCGGTGTTTCTTCAATACTTCCAACAATCTTTCCTCTTCCTTTCCTGAAAGTTTAGAACTAATAATAACAGGATATATTTTCTTATCGTCTAGATAAGCATATTTAAGATCATTTGGTAGAGGTTTTAAATCGAAAACAGGATCACCTTTTGGTGGTAGTGTGGTACCCAAGTCTTCCACAGGTAGGTTATTCTTAAGCATCTCAGGTTGACGAAGGAAGATCTCGTCAATCTCATTTATTTCCTTCATGAAGACCTCACTTTCATGATCTTCTATATATTGCGGCAAGGCATTGTTAGATAAATAGCAGCAAGTTGTTCAACCTTGAAATCCTAATTAGGCAATTCATTTTTATAAGGAGTTTTAGAAAAAATGGAAAAATTAAACTCATAAGATTCTCCATCAAACTTAGTTAAGACTTTCTCCTTCCTGCAATCTATAATAGCTCCACAAGTGTTCAAGAAAGGTTTACCAAAAATGATAGGACAAGTTTTACTAGCTTCTAAACCAAGCACTATAAAATAAGCAGGATATTCAATCTTACCACAAAGAACTTCCACATCTCTTACAATGCCAATTGGACAGACTGTATCTCTATTAGCAAGGTGAATAACCACATCAATGTCCTCCAGTTCACAAGGACCAAATTAATGCATAATTTTCTTGTAAAGCTCATAAGGAATAGCACTAGAACTAGCACCAATATCACATAAACCATAATAGAAATGATCACCAATTCTAACAGAAAGCACATGGACACTAGCTTTCCTTGCTTTACTAGGATGAGAGACAATATTAAAAGCATCTTCACAGAAGATAATGTGCCATCTTTTACATTTTTAATGACAAGATCTTTCACAATGGCTACTACAGGCTCGATATTTATTTGTTCATCAGGTTTCCACAACTTTCTTTGTACTTTTGCTAACCATATTAGCCATAATAGAATGTTCCTTTACCTTGGCAGGGAAAGGTATTTTCTCAATATAGGGTTTAGGCAAAATAGGGTCAACAGTACAAACTTTAGTATTTCTAATAGGAACATGATTAACAACATCTTTATAAGGTGCATGGTACTTGTCCCACTTCTTTTTAGGAATTTCTATATAAGAGGAAAAGGCCTTAAAACAGTTGGCAATACTTTGAGAATCAAGACTATACTCAGTATTAATATCACAAAAGTCATCAGTTGCCATAAAATATTTAATGCATTCATAATCATAATTTATACCTGACTTTCTTTCTTTTTCATTCTCCCATGCTTCAGTATTCTCTTGAATACGGTCTAGAAGAAGCATCTAATAAATCTTTATTATGAAGAGAAATCCTTGCATAAAAGTTATTAATAATAATATTATTAGGGAGTTCATGAATAGGACATTTAAACATTAGTAACTTCAATCTCCCCCAAGCTTGGGTTGTCCTCTCTCCATCACGAGGCCAAAAGTTATATATCTGATTCCTATCCTTATGAATCTCACTGAGAGGATAGAATTTAGAATTAAACAGAGGCACAATTTCCTCCCATTTCATAGATTGTCCATTCTTCAGCAGCTTATACCATTCTTCAGCTCTTCCTTTCAATGATATAGAGAGTAACTTCTTCTTAACTTATTCAGTTATGATACCTGCACACTTAAACAACCCGCATAATTCATGAATAAAAAGGAAGTGATCACCAGGATGGACAGTTCCATCCCTAAAATAATAATTATCCATAACACGATCAACAATTCTTGTAGGTAACTTAAAAGGATCTAACTCAACAAGTGGTGGTTCATCCACTACCCTGGCAGTTCTAAGGAAAAAAGAATATGGAGAGTTATAAGCAGCTTTCCCAAATAGGAAACCAAGTGGGTTATCCATGTTGGAAACATTGTAACAAACAGAAATAAAAAGCAATACTCACAGTAGAAGTTTTCTTTACCAGTCCCACTCTTCAATATCACTTCACTCCCCGACAACAGCGCTAGAAAATAGTATTGATGACCCACAAGTATAGGGGGTGTATCGTAGTACTTTCGATAAATAGGAGTTTCAATCCCAACGAGGAGCAGAAGGTGGTGAGTAGTGGTTTGGAGCAGGAAATCTCTGTAAATACTTAACAAATGAATTTTTAGGGGTTTTTGATAAAGCAAGAAAATAAAGTGCAAGTAAATAAAGACATCAAATAATTGCGGCAAGTGGCCCAAACCTTTTTTTTAGCAAAGTACAAGCCGGTGGTGATAACTTATGAGGACCAAACGTTCTCGAGGACACATGGAAATACTGTCAAGTGCTTTCATTTTATATAGTTGATTAATCTTCTTTGGTTTGATAAGTGTTGTGTGGGTGAATCTATGCTAATGTACCAACCTTACTAGGACTAATACATACTTGTGATTAAACCCCTTGCAAGCATCCTCAACTACAAGAAAGTAATTAATATAAAAACCTAACCACAACCTTAAATTCTGAGATCCTATACTCCCTTGTGCAAAGGTTTCCTTACGGGGGTTCAGGTTTTTGTAACTTCGGCAACCCCACAATTACAGCCAAATACATAATGCATTTCCCAAATACACAATGGTGAAGTATCATGTAGTCGACATTCACATGACACCACTAGAAGAATAGCACCACAACTTAAATATCAACCATTGAATAATACCTCAACACAATTCCACTACTAACAACATGACTTCTCCTATGTTCTCAAGAACTAAAAGAACTACTCACGAGACATCATGTGGATCAAGATCAGAGAAGATATAATGATGGATAACAATCTAAATATAGACAATAATTCGACGGTTCCACTCACAAGCATCAACTACTAAAGTAATCAACACCGTGAAAGTTTCCCTAAGAACTATGCAAGATTGAACACAATTGTTACAGTGGGATGGAGTGGTGATGATGGTGTTGGTGGAGATGGTGGTGTGGATGATGATGATGATGATCCCGATGAAGTCTAGCTTGATGACGGTGTTGATGCGACGATCTCCCCACTTCGGGAAGGAATTTCCCCGGCAGAAATCTGTCTGCCGGAGAGCTCTTTCTCTCTGTGGTTTCCGTCCCGCAGAGACGGCGGAATCTTTCTGTCGTCGCTCCCCGAACTTTGGGGTTTCGGGATGAAGATATAGGCGAAGGGGCGGAGCCAAAGGTGGGACAGGGTGGCCACACCCCCTGGTGGCGCGGCCCAGGGTGGCTCGCGCCTGGGGGTGTGGGCCCCCTGTGGCCCAACTCCGCCTCCCCTTCTGGCATTCGTCGTCTTCTGAAAAAATATGATTTTCCATATATTTTCTGGTACTTTTCTGATCTTCATGAAAATTGCATCTAGACACCGCTTTTCCATAAGAATCCTGAATCCGGTAGTTCATCCTCCAAGAATCATCCAAAATGCAAAAATAGATGAAATGACATAAGTATAACCTCTTAATATGAAATATATCAATGAATAGAAGCAAATCATGATATAGAATAGTGATGCAAAATGGACGTATCACCGTACGTGGGAGCGGGCACGGGACCACCATAGGGTGGCGCGCAGCCACACAGTCGAGGAAGAAGGGACGTCATAGGAGACCGGTGGCGGCAGATCGCCCTCTACGCCAAGGCCGGTTGCGGATGATGGAGGATCCGATCCGATCGGGGGTGACTGCGGGGGAGGACCCGGAGGTGAGACCCAGGGGACCGGGCTTGCCACCACGCTAAGGGCTTTGAGGCGAGGAAGGGAGAGGCAAGGGCAGGGGTCGGGACAGCGGCGGAAGCCATCGTAACCTAATCTGATACTATGTAAAAATAATGAGATTGGGACAATCAACCTTGACCCAGGCTGCTGGCCTGGGTCAGTTTATATAATAGGATTAATAGAGTTTCGTTACAATACGTTTACACATAGAACTCATACTCCTTATCGTATACAGAGTCTAACAATCTCCATTGAAGCGGATGCCAAGAAAAGATGACTAAAACCCAAACCTAATATATGGAAAACACTCCTTCCTCTGATCCAAATGAATGGACTCGGCATTGTCTATATTCAGATACATCTATACACATTTTATATTAGATACATCTGAATCTCGACAAAGTTATGTCCATTCATTTGAATTGGAGGGAGTAGTTTTATTAAAAACAACTCATATATATATCAGGCTTCCCACCACTCCGGTACCGGCGAGGCTGGCCAGAGGGACAAATCTATGGAGGAGGAGGAGGAGGAGGTGGCGGCGGCGGCTAGGTTTTGTTCGCCGAGGCGGTGGCTCTGTTCCACCAAGTCCTAGAGCTCTGTCTCCTGGGGGAAAAGAGAGTACAAGATTCAATGTCTTGTTTAGGTTGCCAAAAACGTCGAAAGTAAAAAACGAAATCGTTGTTGGGAATAAAACTAGACATGCGCAATGGAAAAGCAATAGTACTACGGTTTAGTTGAGATATATATACTGGCCGATGCCGCAACGGAAAAAGAAGTAAAAATCTGGTGCGGCACGAAATTAAACAGCGCCCCCGGCCGAGTATTGCGGCACCTGGACATTGAACTCGCCGTACGTCTCTCCCATCTTAATAAGAGTCCTTATTCGCCGTACGTACGTTTGTTCGATCTATAGTATATCTCTACTACCTTATTTGCCGGCCGGCCGGCCGGCAGAGGCAATGGCTACCAGCAGCCCCGCCTCCAGCTCACGGCCGCAGATCACGTCGTCGAGATGCATGACGGAGCACATCACCGCGACGCTCAATTTCGAGATGACCAATTACCTGCAGCTCAAGGGCCTGGGCGCCGGGCAGTTCGTTAGGTCTCCGGTCTTCAGAGTTGGCGGCTACGATTGGGAGATGAGGTTCTACCCGGACGGGCTGAACCACGACGAGTGTGAAGGCAGTGCCTCATGCTTCCTCTACTGTCACAAGCACGACAAGGATGTGAGCGCCACGTTCACGCTCAGCCTCCTGGAGACGACGACAAAGCAGGGCCAGCAGAAACAGGCGGCGGTAGCCTGCTTCGGCATGACGGATCGCGTCTTCTCCTCCGGCAATGACGACTGGGGCTATAAGAGGTTCGTGGACAGGTCGAAGCTGAAATCCTTGGCCCGGCAGGGCGACGGCTGCTTCACGATACGGTGCGTGCTCACCGTCAGGAACGACGACGACGAGGCGGCTCGCCCGCTGGAGCTGGCCCTGGCCGGAGACCTCGAGCGCATGCTCAAGGACGGGAGAGGAGCAGATGTCACGTTCAGCGTCCGGGGCCAGGAGGTCCGGGCGCGCAGGTCAATCCTGGCCGCGCGATCGCCAATCTTCAAAGCGCAGTTATTCGGTCGTCAGATGGAGGAGGAGAAGGACATGCTGCTGCGGCGCGTGGAGGTCATCGACATGGAGCCTACCATCTTCGAGATGATGCTCCACTACATCTACACGGACTCGCTGCCACCACCATGCAGCGACGATGGAGGAGGAGGAGGAGGGTACAAACCCGCGGTGATGCAGCACTTGTTGGTCGCGGCACACAATTACGGCCTGGGTAGGCTGAAGCAAATGTGCGAGGTAGAGCTGTGCAAGAGGTTGGATGCCCAAACTGTCACCGCCACGCTGGCCTTGGCAGACCAGCACCAATGCGAACGTCTCAAGAAGACATGCGTGGGGTTTATGTCCTCGCCGGGAGTCATGGCCGCCGTGGTGGAGACCCACGGGTTCAAGGACCACCTCAAGACATGTTCCCAGCAGCCATTATTGACCTTGGAAGTGCTGCCAGCTGGGCGAGAAACCACAACGACAACTATCAGTGGAGGAGATGAAATAATTATTCATGATGGTGAAGATCTAAAAGGTTATGTGCGGACATAATTAAAATGCTCAATTTCTCGGTATGAACAATATTTATATATTGAAAAATAGTGCCGTCTTTTTAGACTAGTTGTATAGTAGTATAGCTTTATTTTGTGTTAACTTCGACTACATACTACACTTGTTTATTTCTTTTCACAATTCCGGCCGTGCGCTTATACCTTCATTTATAATTTATTTATATTCCTCTAAATTGTGTTATACTTTTTGAAAACTTGAGTATAATACAGATGCACAAAAACACACACACACACACACACACACAAAACACTAGTATTCAGCATCCAACGGAAACTGAAGTGGCGAAGCATCAAGGTTTGATAGAGACGCCTCACTTTCAAAGTCTCCTCCCACCAAATAATAAGTAATCCACGTTAATGAACACTTTCGGGCCTTGTTTACTTCTATGATATTTGAGGGGATGGGAGGGGATTGTTTCGTATCCCAGAATTTCTCCGATAGGTCGTTTACTAAACCGAGTTTGGAGGGGATAATCCCGGAATATCCCCACAAATTCTTTTCACACTAGTGTATTTTTAACTAGATTAAAAATTCTCCATCATGGTAGAATATTTTTGGGAAAGGTATTTAAGGGGATTGAAAAGTATTGGGGGACACCAAATCCCCGCATATCCCCATATCTTTTGGGGATAAAAATACCGAAGAAGTAAACAAGCCCTCGCCGGTGCCTTAGGATTGCGAACACTCTCTTTGTTTTTTGAAAAGTAGGAGCTCTGACTTTGCATTATAAGAGAGCGAATAATATCCCCTTCATCCTAAAATAAGTGACTTGGGTACGAATCTAGACAAACCCAAGTCACTTATTTTAGAAGGGAGAGAGTACAAAACTTCAGGCTTCTGCTTGCTGCGCAAAGTTGAGAATTGTGGCTTGTTCGTAATTGTATAACTATTGAAGCTAAATTCCCGCGTTGAGTACTAGCTGACTTGTATATCTTCAAAAGTTTGATCCTCTTGCAGATACGGCGTCCTCTTCGAAAAGCCAAGGTTGCGCCAGTCTTGGACGAGTTTATCCTGATGCTTAAGAAACTCTCCGACAACTACTCGCCACCGCAACATGCGTCTCTTCTCTTTACTTGTGATGGGTGGAGTGCGTGCCTAGGTTGTCTTTGTACGGTGTTAATACTATTGCTCAATGAGCACAGTCTGTAAACTAAGCCAGTAAACCTAGCAGAACCTTGTTGTACCGTCCATCTATGGGCCTTTATTATGTTATAATATAAAGCCGTGTACCTTTTTAAAAAAAATAGGAGCAAAAGCCCCGGCCTTTGCATCAAAATGATGCACACAGCCTTAATTTTATTGCAGAGTTTAAAATATAAAAGTTTACAATTCATGGATTACAAAAGGTGGCGATATGAATCAGCCACTTGAAATGGGAGCAATCAAAAAATAGTAATCATCTTAAACTTCGAGAACTCGTTTATCATGCAACCAGCCTCACTGGTTGTAGATAGTCCACACGATCGCCATGATACGGCTGCACCCAGTATCCATGGATTCCCGTTGCTCCACGGGAAAAGGAAAAGGCGAGGACTTTGTGTCTATAATTTAAAATAACAAAAACCAAGGGAAAGACCAAAAGAAAAGGCTGAAACAAAGTAATAGGGAAATGTCATCTCTAATCAACTCCATCACACCACCAACCTGTAGAGCCTTGCCTTGGAAAAATCCTTTTTCGTTCCTTCCATAGGTTCCATGCAATATATGGAGAAACACACATGCTTCCTCCGGCCAAACCCTAAGTCCTCCGCCCCATTCTCTCTTTCTCCGACCGACCTCCGCGTCCTCCGTCTCCTACGTCACCGGCTCCCCTCCCTCGCCCGCCCGCCAACCTCGCCCACGCCATGCCTGCAACGAACCGTAACTAGGGAGTAAAAATTGATTCTTGCGGATGTGTTCGGACACAGTGAGACAACTGGATGCGGTGGTGCTGACATCGACTTCAACAAGCCGTGGGGATAGTGGAGGTTGGTCCCAGCCGTGACCTCACCATCTATAGGGACAATGGAGGCCAGTCCCAGCCGTGACCCCACCCGCACCACGACCTCGTGCACGTCCTCGCCAGCTGCGACGAGCTTGCATCCGCTTGCCAGGTGAGCAATTTTACTATCTCCATGTCTTCTCCTCTACTTATCCTCTCTTTTCCTGCAATTCCTGTGAACCAGGTCGGGGCTGTAGTGATTTGTTAGGGCATATATAATGCTAGGGAAGGCATGCCTTCTCTTATCTCTCGACATCATTTAGAGAAGACATAATATATAACTTGTACAATGCATTATCTCTTATTACTATCTCTAGTAATTAATGAGAATTAACTATTTTTAGTAAGAAATTGGTTGGCTAAGGGAGGACATATGGTACAATGGAGAAAATAGTCTTCTCTTATTTCTAAGAGATTATCCCTTAGCTAAGGGATGACAACCTTCTCCTTCTTGTTTGTCTTTTCTCCAACTAAGCAAAAATCCAACGTGAAAAGCATAAGTGAAGTGTGACGTCACTGAATTGTATATGCCCTTAAGAACAAATATGTCTACTTGTCCGTGAACAAATATTCCTGCTTCTACCCCGGTCTTTAGTGTATGCTAGTTATCTTGCTTGTTTAAATTTGAGTTATTATGTCCAGTGTTAAGTTCTAAAATGAAAATCATAAAAATGTAATTTACTTTCAGTTCGTAAAACTCTATCCCATTTACAATTGATCAAACATTATAAGCCAATTGTTCCGGTGAATATAATATTCAGTAGTTTCTTGCGGCCTTACTTCAAATTTATTCAAACATTATAAGCCAATTGTTTAATTTTTCTTTGAATATTCAGTAATTTCTTGTGGTCTTACTTAAATTTATTCACTATGCCACCTCTTATGGTTCCTATATCAAAGCAATTCCAGCCAATCAATGGAATATTTGATAGGGATTTCTATTTTCATGTCCTTGATTTTTTTTTGTACTTAGTTTTTCCTAGCCGCTAAACTTTTTTTTATTTTTGCCCAACCTCTTGTCTGGAACTCCCACAGAGTCTGTCCGTCAGCCTTACCGTTATGTGCTAACGAGTGGGGCTGTGTTGGGTCAGGTCCGGTCGTGTACACCTCTCTTCACTTATCCAAATTAGCGTGGGACCCACAACTTATGCACGTGAGCGCCAGACCCATAACTTACCCAGGTTAGCATTGTAAAATGGGATCCTGAGCCAGCCCCATGCCTGTTCCCGTGTTGTTGGCTCCCCTTTCTTTTCATGCACCCCATTCTTCTTCTTCTTCTCCGGTGATGGCAGCCCTTCTACGGTCGGCGAGTGATATCTAGCTTCACTTCAGCCTCCCGTTCATACCAAACTATTTTGATTTCTGTCTATTTTCTTATTATTCCCTCAGAATTTGGTATTTAGGGTTCATGTTGTCATTTTCATATCCTGAAGAAAAGCGGGAATTTCGAGCATTTCGAGTGGATCGATGTGTACATTGATAGGCTGATTGGAGGAATCAATTGGCATACCTCGGGAGCTCTAGGGGCTTTCTATGGATAATGCGGCCGACAGAGTGGTCATTCCAATGATTCCAAATGCTAATTTGGGTGCCTATGAACAATTCAATTTGTTTATCGAGTTAGTGTCTCGGTTGCAATAAAGTGAATCTATGAGGTGAAAGTCAAACTTTAAGATTTAGGGAGATGGAAGTATAAGAAATAAGAAAGAAAATGACACAGCTCTTGAACACTTTCAAATTAAAAACATTATACAACTCTTGATGTAAAAAGGAGAGTTTATCATTTTTAGAGGGTGAAAAGTAATAAATTCACTAAAATTCTTGTTGGAATTATGCCCTAGAGGCAATAATAAAGATGTTATTATTATAATTCTTGTTCATGATAAAGTTTACATTCCATGCTAGAATTGTATTAAGCGGAAACTTTAATACTTGTGTGGTTTGTGAACAACACCGTGTCCCTAGTATGCCTCTATGGACTAGCTCATTGATTAATGATGGTTAAGGTTTCCTAACCATAGACATGAGTTGTCGATTAATAATGAGATCATATCATTGGGAGAATGATATGATGGACAGACCCAAACTAAGCGGAGCAATTAGATCGTGTCATCATGTTCATCTTTGCGAAGCTTTTCTTATGTCAAATATTGTATTCCTTAGACCATGAGATAATACAACTCCCTGGTATCGGAAGAAAGCTTTAAGGTCATCAAACGTCATCCTATGAGAGGGTGATCATAAAGGTGTCTCTCAGGTGATCGGAAAGTACCTGTTGGGTGGTATGTATCGAGATGAGATTTGTCCCTCCCAAGTCGGATAGATATACTTCGGGCCCACTCGGTAATCGATATCAACACCGCTTCCAAGCATGTGGTTAAGGAGTTAATCACAAAGTGATATCGGATTACGGAACGAGTAAAATACTTGCTGTGAACGAGATTGAACTAGGTATGCCGGTACCGACGATCGAATCTCGGGCAAGTAAAATATCGCGAGACGAAGGGAATATATATATATATGGGATTGATTGAATCCTGGCATCGTGGTTCATCCGATATGATCATCGATGAATGTGTGGGAGTCAATATGGGTTTCTAGACCCCGCTGTTGATTATTGATAGAAGATCATGTCTGCATATTCTCGAACCCGAAGGGTCACACACTTAACATGTCTCGACGCTAGGATAGATTGGATAATTGGTTTATGAGTTTTTGTTCGGAGTCTCGGATGAGATCTAGGATGTCACGAGAGGTTCCGGAATGGTCTGGAGAATAAGATTCATATAAGGCAATGCAGTTTTTGGAGTTCAGAATTGTTTCGGGTTAATCGGTATTGTACCGGAAGCTTCTAGAACCTTCCGGAGTGGGACCAACGTGGCCCCACTTGTCGGGAGGGGGCATGGGCCTATGAGGGAGTGCCCTGTCCGCATTGGGCCAGGGGCACAAGGCCCCATAGGGCCCAGCCGGCCAAACCCTAGGGAAACCCTAGGGAAGCTTCTAGAAGGGGGGGAACTTGCCCCCCACTCCTCCCTCCTTTGGCCGCCGGCCTAGGGCTTGGGGGAGGGGCAAGGGCCAGCCGCCCACCCCTCTATATAAAAAGGGCTGGGGGCGCACCCTCCCCACACCTCCTCCTCAATCCTAGCCGCCCTGCTGCCCCTCCTCTTTCTCTTCCTCCCGATTGCGCGTAGGCGAAGCCCTGCCGCAGAAACTCTCCACCGCTTGCACCGCGTCGTCGCGTTGTAGATCCAATCTATCTCTCCACCCTACTTTCTGGACCGAGGAAGGAGGACACATCGAGGTGCCGCACGTGTGCATCTCTCAGAGGCATCGCCACTTGCGGTGTTAGATCGGATCGAATCGCGAGGAGGAGAAGCGAGTACGACTACATCACCCATGTTCTGTCGAACGTTCCGCTGTGCGAATCTTCAAGGGTATGAAGATCTCATCTATTCCCCCTCGTTGTTTGCATCTCCTAGATTAGATCTTGGCTTTCCCGTTCGCATCCGTAGAAATTTTTGATTTACTATGCTGCGAAACCCTTCAATTCTTATGTCTCATGCATATACCAAAATTATACAACTCTTGAACACTTTCAAATTACACTTTGGACATGATAATGTTGTCCTAAGAAAATCTTGGGAGTTTAGCATTTTCAGAGAGTAAAAAGTACTGCATAAACTAAAGGGTCTACTAAAATAAAATCTTTATGTCTAATGCATATACCAAAATTATACAACTCTTGAACCTTTCCATATTACACTTTGGACATGATAATGTTGTCCTAAGAAAATCTTGAGAGTTTACCATTTTTAGAGTGTGAAAAGAAATGGATAAACTAAAGGTATCACTAAACTAAGATCTTTATGTCTAATGCATATACAAAAATTATACAACTCTTGAACACTTTCAAATTACACTTTGGACATGATAATGTTGTTCTAAGAAAATCTTGGGAGTTTACCATTTTCAGAGAGTGAAAAGTAATGCATAAACTAAAAGGTCGACTAAAATAAAATCTTTATGTCTAATGCATATACCAAAATTATACAACTCTTAAACACTTTCAAATTACACTTTGGATATGATAATGTTGTCCTAAGAAAATCTTTGGAGTTTACCATTTCTAGAGAGTGAAAAGAAATGCATAAACTAAAGGGATCACTAAACTAAAATATTTATGTCTCATGCATATACCAAAATTATACAACTCTTGAACACTTTCAAATTACACTGTGGACATGATAATGTTGTACTTTGAACATGTTCCCTTCATTTTCATTAGTTTATGGAGGTAAAGTATCGGTGGCACAGATAGATAGGTGGCACGGATAGAGAGGGTTATCCTGCCCATTGGATCACAAAGGATCAATGGTTGGTGGACACGGTCTGCGTGATAATTGTATGGACCAATCAGGGTGTAGCAGCCAGAGTGAGCACATGTTTGGGCTTTTGTGAGAGAGGGAAAAACTAAGTAGTATAAAAAACCAAGGGCAAAACAGACTAAGGGATTCAAATATAAAATAGAAACAGATTTAAAAAATAAAAAATGTGTGTTCCATACAATGAAATACATCTTGGCCTACATCAAATTATTTTCTATTTGAATATACATTAGTGTGCCAGTTACTGCCTTATTCAGACAAACTATGTTATTTGGAAGGATGTTTTCGGAAAGGGTTTGAGTAGAAATTCATGCACCTTCATAGTTAGTAGATGATTTGAGAAGTGATGGTTTAGGTTAAAACTTGATTTCTCTATGTTTCTTATTGTTTCCTATGTGGCGGATCACACAAGAAGACTCCATTAGTAGGTGGCACTATGTTTTGATATTTTTTTGAATTAGTTGTGTATAAAATGACCCAATTAGCAACTAAACCCCATTTGTTGACTATGTGTTGACCATCCACTCGAGGGTAAAACTAAGTATATTGCATGCGCTAGGGTTAGTACCCGAGGGTAAAAGTGAGTACAACTAATGTGTCATCATTACTCTCGAGGGGTAAATGAGTATGCCTAACGTGCCAGGGTTGGACTCGAGGGGAAATGTGATTTACCGTATGCGTGTCGCGGTGCACAATGTAGTAGCATACATGGTTAGTACGCGGTGCACGGTGGTGAAACAAAAAGTCCCTTCACATTTATTATATAAGTCCTCTTCCTCTCCGCCTACCCATTCTTACTCACTCGCTCGCTCACTCATGTAATCGTCTCCACTGTCCCATCAACTTCTGCAAACCCCGAAGAAAACCCCAATTTTGTCGGCGATGGAGAATAAGGATGCGGTGGCCATCGTCGCCTCCAAGGACACCGGCGAGGAGTCCCCCATCTCTGTCCAGGCCCCTGTCAAGGCATCGAAGGCAGCCGTCGTCCCTATCCAGGCCCTGTCCCCGTTTCTGACGTAGCCGCCAGTGAGGAAGCCCTTGCCAGTCGCAGGAAGATCCTGCTCGACTGGGACCCTACGAGGAGGAAGGGTACATCTGTCCAGAGAACCCCTACGATACTAGCATCATTGACCCATGGTTGGAGGTAACTAGGGTTTTCTCCCCTTTCCTTGTTCTTCTTCTATTCCCATCGTTGGATGCTAGATCTTGTGTTATTAGGGTTCGACTATTTGCATTTCAATCGTTGGATGCTAGATCGATTTGCATTTCAATCCTATTTTATTTGTGCTTAGAGTTGTAGTTAAGGAATTCCCTAGTTAATACTAGTGTTGATCTTTAGTTGGAATTATTAGTATTTGATTTTGTTTCAGGGTATTGAGGAATTTAACCCACTCAGTTAATTTATGCAAATAATCATGGGATCTCAATCGGTTAATTTATGCAAATAATTAATTCCAGTAATCAAGGTATCTCAATCACGTCCTTATTATAATGCACGCTACTATTTGTTCCAACAGGTGCACAGTAGCGACGTCTACAGCGACGACGAGTCCAGACACACCAAGACTCGTCAGGTGCTAAGGAGGCTGCAGTCCGGCCAATACGACGCGTACTTTGCTGGCGACCTCTATAGGTGCCCTTTCTGCAAAAGGAGACTCGACGCCACCAACTTCAATTGTCTCGTGAGGCATGCCGAGGACTTGAGCTCCTCCAACCCCCAATGTCGGCCAGACCGTGAATGTCCATGCCTTCTTCGCTCAGCACAAGGCGCTCAACATTCACCTCTGCAACCTCCAGCAGGTGTCCATTGCAGAGGGTCGCATGCCTCCGATCAAGCCCAAGGTTCCCAAGATCAAGGGAATGTGAAGCAAGAAGTGGAGGAAGCGCCAAAGGAAGGAGGTGGAGGCTAGGAGGGTCTGAAGGTGTGTGTTGCTGCTATAAATCATCTTATTTTGTTTTTATATGTTGTGTGTTAGCTGCTAAGTAGCGAATGTATCGAACCTCGTTAAGTATCCTACTATCTATCATTAATACATCTACATTTTTTATTTTCTGAACGTATGTATGTTGCTGGTGTGATTTGCTGCTCTAGATTTGCTATCAGATTGGGAAAAAACGAGGGCCAAAAGGAATGAATGGTTGAAGAGAGAATCTGCTCTAGATTTGATACCTAATTAGGAAAAAATAAACATAACTATTAGCGAGAGAGAAAAATGCGCTCTGTAAACTGCTAATTAACAATAAAAAAACTACCAATTTGGGTGAGAGATAGAGAGAGACAGAACCCACTCGTGCGCACTACCAAACAAGTTCCTGACCTACTAGCCCCACATGGTCCCACACATCAATATAACATGGTCCCGACCTATCGGTCCCACACGGCACAGCCCCATGCGTCAGCATAACGCGGTCCCGACCTACCGGCCCCACATGGTACCATACGGCGTGGCCCTACACGTCATCATAACGGTCAACCTGATGACAGCTGCCGTTTGAGCTCTTTGTGGGAATTTCAGAGAAGCACATGGGCAAAAATGGGGAAAAGTTTAGCGAGTGGGGAAAACTAAGTACAACTAATGAATCAAGGGCATGAAAATATAAATCCCTATTTAATAGTGGCGTGGATGATCTCCAAAATCCAAAGCACTATATCATATGGGATGCTAATGTGCATCAACACATCTATGCTGAATATGTTGTTATTATCGGAGCACCTTCCATGACCAATGGTACTACTATAGCCACTCTTATGGTTCTTGATTTTATCTCTCTTTCCATTTTTACTTCTGGTTACATTCCTATCTCATATATGGTGTGAAGTATGTATTGATGTCCCCTTGTTAAATTTAGTCTTAGTGTCTTGTTTACATGTTTGCTGAGGATTTTCATAATTTTCTTCCAAGATTGGACTCCATATGGGGTGTTTATGTAATCCATATGTAAGGAAAGACCTGCTTCATTTTGTCTTTTGTTTTCACTATGCTCTATTTTAGGAAATAATGATATGGACTGTCATACCTTCATTTTGATGTGACACTTTCCTTGAGTTGTTATTATGAATTCACTAGAAGAGTAGACCTTTATATTCTTGCTCTCTTGAATTTCTTTCACTACCCATTGTTGGGGTTTAGCTGTTGGAATTATTCCCTAGAGGCAATATTAAAGATGTTATTGTTATAATTCTTGTTCATGATAAAGTTTATATTCCATGCTAGAATTGTATTAAGCGGAAACTTTGATACCTGTGTGGTTTATGAACAACACCGTGTCCCTAGTACGCCTCTATGGACTAGCTCATTGATTAATGATGGTTAAGGTTTCCTAACCATAGACATGAGTTGTCAATTAATAATGAGATCATGTCATTAGGAGAATGATATGATGGACAGACCCAAATCAAGCAGAGCAATTAGATCGTGTTCATCTTTGCGAAGCTTTTTCCTATGTCAAATATTGTATTCCTTAGACCATGAGATAATGCAACTCCCTGGTATCGAAAGAAAGTTTTGAGATCATCAAACGTCATCCTATGTGAGGGTGATCATAAAGGTGTCTCTCAGGTGATCGGAAAGTACTTGTTGGGTTGTATGTATCTAGATGGAATTTGTCCCTCCCGAGTCAGAGAGATATACTTCGGGCCCACTCGGTAATTGATATCAACACCGCTTGCAATCACGTGTTAAGGAGTTAATCACAAAGTGATATCGGATTACAGAACGAGTAAAGTACTTGCTGTGAACGAGATTGAACTAGGTATGCCGATACCAGCGATCGAATCTCGAGCAAGTAAAATATCGCGTGACGAAGGGAATACATATATGGGATTAATTGAATCCTGGCATCGTGGTTCATCTGATATGATCATCGATGAATATGTGGGAGTAAATATGGGTTTCTAGATCCCGCTGTTGATTATTGATAGAAGATCATGTCTGCATATTCTTGAACCCGTAGGGTCACACACTTAACGTGCATCGATGCTAGGATAGAATGGATAATTGGTTTATGAGTTTTTGTTCGGAGTCTCGGATGAGATCAAGGACGTCACGAGAGGTTCCGGAATGGTCCGGAGAATAAGATTCATATAAAGGAAATCAGTTTTTGGATTTCGGAATCGTTTCGGAGTTTATCGGTATTGTACCGGAAGGTTCTAGAAGCTTCCGGAGTGGGACCAACGTGGGCCCACTTGTCGGAGGCCTACGTGGGACTAAGGGGGAGTGCCCTGGCCACTTTGGGCCAGGGGCACAAGGCCCCATAGGCCCAGCCGGCCAAACCCTAGGGGAAACCCTAGGGAACCCTTCTAGAAGGAGGGGGAAACTTGCCCCCCACTCCACCCTTGGGGCCGCCGCCCTAGGGCTTGGAGGAGCGGCCAAAGGGGCCGGACAGCCCCCTATATAAGGAGGGCAGGGCGCAACCTCCCCCTATACCTCCTCCACCCTAGCCGCCAACTGCTGCCCTCCTCCTCTCTCTCTCTCCCGACTGCGCGTAGGCGAAGCCCTGCTGCAGAAATTCTCCACCATTAGCACCACGCCGTCGTGCTGCAGATCCAACCTATCTCTCCACCGCACTTGCTGGACCAAGGAAGGAGGAGACATCGCGGCACCGTACGTGTGCATCTCTCAGAGGCGCTGCCACTTGCGGCATAGAATCAGATCGGATCGCGAGGAGGAGACGGCGAGTATGACTACACCAACCATGTTCTGTTGAACATTTCCGCTGTGCGATTTAATCAAGGGTATGAATATCTCATCTATCTATCTTGTTGATTGCATCTCCTAGATTAGATCTTGGCTTTCTTGTTCGCATCCGTAGAAATTTTTTGATTTACTATGATGCGAAACCCTACAGTGGTATCAGAGCTAGATCTATGCGTAGATGTGTTTCACGAGTAGAACGCAACATGCTTGTTGCGGGCGTTGATGTTTTCTGTTGCAAGCCTCTTGTTGTGTACTTCTTATGGCGCAACATAGTGAGATCGAAGCGGTCCAGGCCAACTTTACGCGACCTCGTTCGCGAGACCGGCTCCGCACTTGACGTGTGGCTTGTTCCACACATGCGGCTGGTGGATGCCAGTTTCTCTCACTATAGTAGTCATGGGATTTACACCGGATGTTAGCAACCATAATATCACCGTTATGGCTTTCCGTAGGTAATAATCGTTCTTAGCTTGTTACTCCCATAAGCCACGTAAAACATGCAACAATAAAGTAGAGGCGTCTAACTTGTTTTTGCAGGGAGTGTTTTGTGATATGGTATGGCCCAAGATATGATGTGTATGTTGTATGCAATGATCATGTTTTGTAATATTTCACGACTTGCATGTCGATGAGTACACAACCGGCAGGAGCCATATGGTTGTCTTTATAATTGTGTATGACATGTGTGTCAACTTCTTATACGCCATGTAATAGCTTTACTTTATCGCTAAGTAGTTAGCAATAGTTGTATTTGATATTCGTGGGGGAGGCAATCATGGTGGAGTGATGGAGATCATGCTGGCGCGCACAAGATGGAGATCATTGCGCGGAGATTGGCTATACCATGTCACATAAAATTATATGCATGTGATGTTTATCCTTTTATGTATCTTATTATGCTTAGATCGCGACGATAGCATTATAAGATGATTCCTCACTTAAAGATCAAGATAAAATTGTGTTCTCCCCATGTATGCACCGTTGCGAAAGTTTGTCGTGTTCAAGCACCTCGTGATGATCGGGTGCTATAAACTCTACGTTCACATACAACGGGTGCAAGCCAGTTTTGCACACGCGGAAATACTTGGGTTTGACTTGACGAGCCTAGCATGTATAGACATGGCCTCAAAACACACGAACCGAAAGGTTAAACATGAGTCATATGAATGATATGATCGACACTTTGTTGTCCACCATTGAAACCACATCTCTTCTCGTGAAGATCGGATTAGGTGTGGTGAATTTGGATCGTGTTCACTAAACAACTTGAGGGATGTTGAATTTAGTGGGAGTTCATCTAGTAATTTGATTAAGTTGAACTAGTTATCATGAACATAGTCTAAATTGTACTTGCAAATTTTGTAGATCAAATGGCTAAGTCCAACTTCAACTTCAACGTTTTTGCCGAGAAAGAAAAGCTTAAGAACAATGGGTCTAACTTCACCAGCTGGTTCCGCAATCTGAGAATCATTCTTGCTGGCGGACAAAAGGACTATGTCCTTGAGAAAGCGCTAGGTGACGCCCCTGCTATTGATGCGCCGGCTAATGAAAAGGTTGTTTATTAGTCGCGCAAAGATGATTATGGAGTGATTAAGAGTACCATGTTGTTTGCTATGGAATCGGACCTTCAAAATCGTTTTGAGGAGTTCGTCGGGCCCTTTGAGATACTTGAGGAACTGAAAACCATGTTTCAGACTCAGGCCCGTTCTGAGAGATATGAGATCTCTGAGAAGTTCTTTAACTTCAAAATGGAGGAAGGGAGTTTCGTTAGTGAGCATGCCATTAAGATGTCGGGCTACACTCAACGTCTTGAGCAACTGGACTGCAAGATTCCATAAGAGCTCAAGATTGACAGAGTTCTGCAATCACTCCCTCCTAGATACAAAGGTTTTGTAGTTACTCACAATCAAATTGGTTCCACTGATACGATCACTGAGCTCTTCGTTAAGCTGAAAGCTGCGGAGGTGGACATCAAGAAAGATAATCATGTGTTGATGGTCAACAAGACCCCTAGCTTTAAGAAAGGTAAGGGTGCAAAGAAATCCTTCAAGAAAGGCAGCAACAAGCGCGTTGCCCCTGCTGAGAAGAAGCTCAAGTCTGGACCTAAGCCGGACACTGAGTGCTTCTATTGCAAGGACAAGGGTCACTGGAAGCGCAACTGTCTGAAGTACTTAGCGAAAAAGAAGTCTGGCACCATTAAAGGTATATTTAATATACATGTTATTGATGTTTACCTTACTAGCGCTCGTTGTAGTGTCTAGGTATTTGATACTGGTTCAGTTGCTAATATTTGTAACTCGAAACAGGAGCTACGGAATAGACGGCGGCTAGCAAGGGATGTGGTGACGATGCGCGTTGGCAATGGATCAAGAGTTGATGTGATGGCCTTCGGCACGCTCTCCTTAGTTTTATCTTCGGGATTAGTTTTAAACCTTAATAAGTGTTATTATGTGCCTGCGTTGAGCATGAACATCATATTTGGATCGTGTTTATTGCAATACGGTTATTCATTTAAATCGGAGGATAATGGTTGTTCTATTTACATGAATAACATCTTTTATGGTCATGCACCTGCTGTGAATGGTTTATTTCTTCTGAATCTCGAAAGCAATGAAACACACATCCATAACATTGAGGCTAAGAGATACAAAGTAGATAGTGATAATTCAACTTATTTGTGGCACTGCCATCTAGGTCATATTGGTGTAAAACGCATGAAGAAACTCCATTCTGATGGACTTTTGGAGTCTCTTGATTTTCAATCATTTGACACGTGCGAGCCGTGCCTCATGGGCAAGATGACCAAAACCCCGTTCTCCGGAATAATGTAGCGAGCAACGGACTTGTTGGAAATCATACATACCGATGTATGCGGACCAATGAGTGTTTCGACGCGCGGTGGATATCGCTATTTTCTCACTTTTACTGATGACTTAAGTAGATATGGGTATATCTATTTAATGAAACATAAATCTGAAACGTTTGAAAAGTTCAAAGAATTTCAGAACAAAGTGGAAAACCATCATAACAGGAAAATTAAATTTCTACGATCCGATCGTGGAGGTGAATATTTGAGTTATGATTTTCTCACGCATCTTAAAGCAAGCAGAATCGTTTCGCAACTCACGCCACCCGGAACACCACAGCTCAATGGTGTGTCTGAACGCCGGAATCGAACTCTATTAGATATGGTGCGATCATGATGTCTCTTACAGATTTGCCGTTATCATTTTGGGGTTATGCATTAGAAACCGCTGCATTCACTTTAAATAGGGCACCATCTAAATCCGTTGAGATGACACCGTATGAACTATGGTTTGGTGCCAAACCTAAGTTGTCGTTTCTTAAAGTTTGGGGATGCGAAGCTTACGTCAAAAAGTTGATGCCGGACAAGCTCGAATCCAAAGCGGAGAAATGTGTCTTCATAGGATACCCTAAGGAAATGATTGGGTATACCTTCTACCACAGATCCGAAGGCAAAGTGTTTGTTGCAAAGAAAGGATCCTTTCTTGAGAAGGAGTTTCTCTCGAAAGAAGTGAGTGGGAGGAAGGTAGAGCTAGACGAGGTTATTGAACCTTCTCTCGAGTTGGAGAGTAGCGCAGCACCTGAAATTGTTCCAGTGCCGTCTGCACCAACAAGAGAGGAAGCTAATGACGAGGATCATGAAACTTCGAACGATGCTACTCTTGAACTTCGCAGGTTGACAAGGTCGTGTGCCACTCCTGAATGGTACGGCAACCCTGTCTTAACCGTCTTGTTGGTAGACAACAGTGAACCTGCGAACTATGAGGAAGCAATGATGAGCCCAGACTCTGAGAAATGGCTAGAGGCCATGAAATCCGAATTGGGATCCATGAGCGAAAACCAAGTATGGACTTTGGTGGACCCTCCTAGCGACCGTAAGGCCGTTGAGTGCAAATGGATTTTCAAGAAGAAAACAGACGCGGATGGTAATGTTATTGTCTATAAAGCACGGCTTGTCGCAAAAGGGTTTCGGCAAGTTCAAGGTGTTGACTATGATGAGACTTTCTCTCCCGTAGCGATGTTTAAGTCCATTCAGATTTTATTAGCAATTGCTGCGTTTCATGATTATGAAATATGGCAGATGGATGTCAAGACTGCGTTCCTCAATGGCAACATTGATGAAGAGTTGTATATGATACAGCCCGAAGGTTTTGTCGATCCTAAGGATGCTGATAAGGTGTGCAAACTTCAGCGTTCCATTTATGGACTGAAGCAAGCATCTCGGAGTTGGAACCTTCGTTTTGATCAAGTGATCAAGAGCTTTGGATTTGTTCCAAATTGCTATGAAGCTTGTATATACAAGAAAGTGAGTGGGAGCTCGGTGACATTTTTAGTACTATATGTGGATGACATATTGATTATTGGAAATGACATTGGTTTGCTTAACGATGTGAAGAGTTATTTGAATAAATGTTTTTCAATGAAATACCTAGGAGAAGATGCTTATATATTTGGCATCAAAATCTATAGAGATAGACAAAGACGCCTAATAGCTTTAAGCCAAAGTACATACCTAGACAAAGTTCTGAAAAGGTTCAGAATGGATAAAGCAAAGAAAGGTCCATTGCCCATGTTGTTAGGTAAGATATTGAGCAAGGCTCAGTGTCCAGCTATGGTAAACGATAGAGAAACTATGAGAAAAGTGCCATATGCCTCGGCAAAAGGTTCTATCATGTATGCCATGCTGTGTACTAGACCGGATGTGTCCCATGCTCTTAGTTTGATGAGCAGATACCAAAGTGATCCAGGAGTGGAACACTGGACAACCGTAAAGAACATCCTAAAGTATTTGAATAGGACTAAAGAAATGTTCTTGGTATATGGAGGTGATGAGCAGCTCGTCGTAAAAGGTTACGTCGACGCGAGTTTTGACACCGACCCGGATGATTCTAAATCTCAGACAGGATACATTTTTATTTTGAATGGAGGAGCTGTGAGCTGGAGAAGATGCAATAAAAGCGTGATCGCGGGATCTACAACAGAAGCGGAATGCATGGCTGCTTCAGAAGTGTCAAGTGAAGGAGTTTGGATCAGGAACTTCATCACTGAGCTTGGTGTGGTTCCAAGTGCCTTGGACCCACTAGAGATATTGTGCGACAACACTGGCACCATAGCACTGGCTAAGGAACCAAGATATCATCCAAAGACCAAGCACATCAACCTCCGTTTTCATATAATTCGAGATTATATAACAGATGGAGATCTGAAGATTAGCAAAGTACATACGGATCTGAATGTCGCAGATCCGTTGACTAAACCTCTTCCACGAGCAAAACATGATCAGCACCTTAATGCCATGGGTGTTAGATTGTTGCCAGATGTAAACTAGACTATTGACTATAGTGCAAATGGGAGACTGTTAGAATTATGTCCTAGATGCAATAATAAAGATGTTATTGTTATAATTCTTGTTCATGATAAAGTTTATATTCCATGCTAGAATTGTATTAAGCGGAAACTTTGATACTTGTGTGGTTTATGAACAACACCGTGTCCCTAGTACGCCTCTATGGACTAGCTCATTGATTAATGATGGTTAAGGTTTCCTAACCATAGACATGAGTTGTCGATTAATAATGAGATCATGTCATTAGGAGAATGATATGATGGATAGACCCAAATCAAGCAGAGCAATTAGATCGTGTCATCGTGTTCATCTTTGCAAAGCTTTTTCCTATGTCAAATATTGTATTCCTTAGACCATGAGATAATGCAACTCCTGGTATCAGAAGAAAGCTTTGACGTCATCAAACTTCATCCTATGTGAAGGTGATCATAAAGGTGTCTCTCAGGTGATCGGAAAGTACTTGTTGGGTTGTATGTATCTAGATGGAATTTGTCCCTCCAGAGTCGGAGAGATATACTTCGGGCCCACTCGGTAATTGATATCAACACCGCTTGCAAGCACGTGTTAAGGAGTTAATCAAAAAATGATATCGGATTACGGAACGAGTAAAGTACTTGCTATGAACGAGATTGAACTAGGTATGCCGATACCAACGATCGAATCTCGGGCAAGTAAAATATCGTGTGACGAAGGGAATACATATATGGGATTAATTGAATCCTGGCATCGTGGTTCATCCGATATGGTCATCGATGAATATGTGTTAGTCAATTTGGGTTTCCAGATCCCGCTGTTGATTATGGATAGAAGATCATGTCTGCATATTCTCGAACCCTTAGGGTCACACACTTAACGTGCATCGATGCTAGGATAGAATGGATAATTGTTTTATGAGTTTTTGTTCGGAGTCTCGGATGAGATCCAGGACGTCACGAGAGGTTCCGGAATGGTCCGGAGAATAAGATTCATATAAAGGAAAGAAGTTTTTGGATTTCGGAATAGTTTTGGAGTTTATCGGTATTGTACCGGAAGGTTCTAGAAGCTTCCGGAGTGGGACCAACGTGGGCCCACATGTTGGAGGCCTGTGTGGGACTAAGGGGGAGTGCCCTGGCCACTTTGGGCCAGGGGCACAAGTCCCCATAGGCCCAACCGGCCAAACCCTAGGGAACCCTTCTAGAAGGAGGGGGAAACTTGCCCCCCACTCCACCCTTGGGGCCGCCGCCCTAGGGCTTGGAGGAGGGGCCAAAGGGGGCCGGCCAGCCCCCTATATAAGGAGGGCAGGGCGCAGCCTCCCCCTACACCTCCTCAACCCTAGCCGCCAACTGCTGCCCTCCTCCTCCTCTCTCTCTCCCGACTGCGCGTAGGCGAAGCCCTGCTGCAGAAATTATCCACCATGAGCACCATGCCGTCGTGCTGCAGATCCAACCTATCTCTCCATCCCACTTGCTGGACCAAGGAAGGAGGAGACGTCGTGACACCGTACGTGTGCATCTCTCGGAGGCACCGCCACTTGCAGCGTAGGATCAGATCGGATCGGATCGCGAGGAGGAGACGGCGAGTACGACTACACCAACCATGTTCTGTTGAACGTTTCCGCTGTGCGATTTCTTCAAGGGTATGAAGATCTCATCTATCTCTCTCGTTGATTGCATCTCCTAGATTAGATCTTGGCTTTCTTGTTCGCATCCGTAGAAATTTTTTGATTTACTATGCTGCGAAACCCTACATTAGCAACAGAAAAAATATTTTTTCCTACGCAAACAACCCTAATACCAGGATCTATCTATTAATAATGCGGTAACGGGAGGGGATTCGGTGTTCATACCTTTGAAGACCGAACACGTCTAACGTTCCACGGGGAACGTGGATGATGTAGTCGTACCGACGCCGACCTCAAGGTCGTGGACGGCTCCACCAGCTCTAGCGACTCCGATGGCTTGAACGACTCTAGCGCCACAAGTGCAAAGCCTCGAAGGGGGTCACACACATATGGTGCTTCACGACGACTCCTGGACTCTGATCCAGCAGAGGTTGCGGAAGTGATCTACTGGATCTGAAATCATGGCAGCGCGACGGTGCTCCGTAGTGAAGAACACTCTCGTTTGCACAACCCTTATAGTGGGGCTGCGCTCATAAGAGAGAGAGGGAGAGAGGAGGGCACTTGGAGGGGGAAGCCTCAAAGCTTAGGATTAAATCTAATTGTTGTGTTTAAATCCCTCCCTATGCCCTCCTTTATATAGGGGAAGGGGATCCCCAAGTATCTTGGCCTAGCCATGTGGGTCTAAAGAAGAGGAGGGGTTGGGGAGGCCACCTTGGCCGCTGGCCGGCCAAGGCCCTCTTGGGCCCCATGTGGGGCACCAAGGGCCCATGCGGCCAAGCCCTCCCTCTCTCCTTTGGGTTGACCTCTCTCTTGGGCCTTTTCCCCTAGGAAATTGGCCCATTAGGCATAGGCTTCCCATTATACCACATTTAATTTATTAAATACATTTAAATAAATGTATAATTCAATATTTAACATATATTTACATATTATTTAATTCTCGTTACACCGAAACTTCTTTCGGACAACTCCGGACATCCTCCGGAATTTCTCGGAACCCTTACGATTTCTCCTTCTCTTTTCTTTGGTGATTTCTATGATAGCAAAACAACCTCCGAGCATTGTCAAACCCTTAAGCGTGCTACCCTGCGGTTCGAAAACACACAGACATGGTTGACACTCCTCTCGGACCAATGATCATCAGCGGGACCTGGATTCCCATAATGACCACCTGTGCATTCCACGAGAATCTTGGTCGTTGGACCATTAAACATAGAGTCATATTCCCTTTGTTACTATGATACTTGACTTGTCCGAGACTTGATCAATGACATCGCCATGTCGGGTTCAATCTTGTTACCGACAAGTACAACTTTACTCATTCTGATCTTTGCCATCCCCGTTACCTAGTCACATGTTGTAGCTTTATAGATGTCATGTCTTCGAGTGGGCCCAGAGTATCTTTCCATCACACGGAAAAAAAATCCCTCTCTTAACACATATGCCTCAATATGCCCCTCTGAATACCTAAAGACACCTTTATGATCACCGTTTTACCGAGTGACGTTTGATGCTATGAAGGCACTCTCGGGTGATAGTAATTAAATATGATCTCATGGTCTAAGGAACTGGTTACAATGTTTCCCAGTCATTGTAACGATGAACATCGTGACTCGGTCGTGTTACAATTCCTCTGTTGGGTATGTCCATCATTTTCATTCAACTAATGAAAATGACCCCATTGTTAATTGATATAAATGTTCATGATCAAGAAACATTGATCATCGATTGACCAGTGAACTAGTGTCTAGAGGATCACTAGGGACTCTGATGGTTTACATATCACACGTGTATCGACGTTCCTATCAATACAATTATAGCATGATATAAAACCTATCATGAACTTGATGAAATATGTCAATAATCTATATTATTATTTGTCTCTAGGGCATATTTCCAACACCCATAGGGTTCCTCTGCCATAGAGGTTGTGAAATAGGCAAAGGATGCTCATTGGAGTGTGATGGTGTCACGTAGGTTTAGGGACACTGATGATTCTTTTATCGCCCACCAGGGTGTTGGCGCAGGAGCTGGACAGATCAAAGCTAGTGCTCCCTGCCATGGAGAGTGCCTCACTAAATAAAATCAGGTTTTCTGCTGAATCTTTTATGCATTGTATGTGCACACATAGACCACAACATTGGTCTAATATCTTCTTGCTTTGTCTTGACTGATCTCAGTGACTTAAACTAGTAAGTAGTGACTTGAATTGATTTAGTGAATACATATAATTCTGTTGATACTTATTGTAATTTAGCAATTTCCTTTAATACTTATCAGTCTACCCAGATTGATTGTCTTTAGTGTATTTAAGTGTAAGAATATGTTGTACTTCCTAGTTCTCTGCAGTTTGTCTATATGTTAGAAATTTTAGAGTTAGAAGGCAACATAAGGTAGCTGCTAGTAGATATACATCTTATGATGTGTTCATCTTGCTTTTAATGAGTCGCTAAATGTACAATATACCATGCTAAATGTTCCGGTACCTCAGTGAGTTGCTAAATCTTCCATTACCTCAGTTATAGCTTTTCACTACTACTATTTATTTGCTCTGTTGAAACTAGAATGTTTAGTCTTATTTATTCCTCTCTTGTTATTCACTGTAATTGTTTATTAGCTGCTAAATGCTTAATATAGAGTAGATGAAGTTTGTTTACTCTAATTGTATGAATCTTTTCTTTTGTGATTTCTAAATGAATTTGCTAGTTCCCTAATTTTCTTAATACAGGGTACTGATCATGGAGTACTAATATTTGAAAGAGGGGAACAGTGGACTGCTTTTAGCACAAGGAAGAACCGCATACCAGTGTATTACATGTTGCAAGACACACTACAATCTTATATAGAGCTAGTGCTAGTACAGTATTAGGTTACGTATATAGATATTTTAGTGCTAGTGCTAATACAGTATTATAGTGCAATATTACAGTGTTAGTGCTAGTACAGTATTACATTTTAGATATTTTAGGAGGATTATCTTAGCTTCTCCTTTTCTAAGCTTCACCTTAGTCGAGCTTCTCCTTCTTTGATCTCCTCCTTCTCTAAGCCTCTCCTTCTATGAGCTTCTCCTTAGTAGAGCTTATCCTTCTCCGAGATTCTACTCAGATGATCTTCTCCTTGTCCTAGCTTGTCCTTCTCCGAGCTTCTACTTGATGATCTTCTCCTTCTCTGAGATTTTCCTTCTCCGAGCTTCTACTTGTATGATCTTCTCCTTATCCGATTTTTTCTCGTCTGAGCTTCTACTTGGATGAGCTTCTACTTGGATGAGATTAATTCACCTATCTTGACATACACCGCTGACTCGACGCCTTCTACGGACAAGGCTTGATGGTTCATTCAACCATGTAAGATATATATTTCTTGGGATCATTGTATGATGATCCACAATTACTTGGGGCCCATCCTGCGTGCTTTTCGATCTATTGTTTGAGCTAGTGTTATGACTTGTTGCTCATAGTCAGCTATCAGCTCCAAGGTTTTTTGGTAAACTTCGCCATCAACATTTAGAGTGTTAGGCAACATTCCCTCCCTTTGGAGTTTGTCCTTGCCCATGTGAAGTGTGTAGTTTTTGTTTCCTCCTCCGTATTTCATCACCTCCACCAAGATAGACTGCAATGTTATATATACTTTTGCAAGTATGTCCACCTCAAAGGCATCATAAGCTTTTTCGACAGATTCAATCGGTTCTTTGATATTGTTAGGTGCACTCTCAAATGCCAACGATCAAACTGAACTGAAGAAGCAAAGATCTAATACATTCATGTCAAGTGAATTTGGTGGTTGGTAAGTCAGCTTGATATCCATTCTTGTAGCTTTAATAGCCGCTATAAAAGCGGGATCATTTGGCAGAACATGCGTCCTAGCATTGTCCTGATGTATGAGTATTGGTCCCTCATGCTCATTGTCAAGCCACAGTTCTGCAATAGCTAGGACAACTTTTTCATAAAGATATTCCCTCATCATATCTCTAGTAACAATTATTGTCTTTAGTTCCATGGTGCCTTTGTCCCTATACTTGGAGTTGTATTTACCATGACTCTCTATGATAAACGTCCATATTCCTACCTTTCCATCGAAGGTTACATTCCTTTGCTCATCATATCTGGGTATCGCACCCGTAGTTAAGAACATGACCTTGCTGATATTGTTCTTGTTCTAAATAGTGTGCAAGGGATCTTCTTCTTGAAGTAGGTAATACATTTTGTTCCCACTACTAGGAAAAATGTCATCAGTGGCGCATGTTTTTGGGATTGTGTGGTGCATATGCACCACATAAACCACGCCACTAAATTTTATTTATGTGGTCCTCAAATTTCTGTGGCACATTCTTTAATATGCGGCACTAAACATCAACAAATTCAAAATATTCAAAAAATAAAAATAAATAAAAATTGAAATAATTTGGAGAAACCCCAATATTTAATTTTTTTGAACATCTAATCACACTATGAACATCACTCAAATGATCGTAATGATGATGTCCCACTAGGTCACACATCCTCAAATTACCTATGCTAGTAAAGTCCTTATTAATATTAGTATCATATCAATCCTCTTAAGCCTTATGTATGTATATGTGTGTAGTTTGTGTGTGGTGTGTATATATGTGTGACTTTAAATTTCAAAAAAAAATCAAATACTTCAAAATTTTCAAAGGAAATCCGATAAAACAAAAAAATCGAAAAAAATAAGAATTTCCAAAAAATCTAAACTTCTTGAAATTTCAAAAAAAAAAAACTAAAAATTAAAAAATTGGAAAAGATCCTAAAAAATCTAGAATTTCAAAAAAAGTTCAAAAAAATATAATTTGAGGATATGGTTTACATGCGCTACTGGCTATCTTCTATGGCGCATGCACCCTAGTATTCTCCACTGAAAAATTGTCTATCTATAGCTAGTTTCTTATTAGTGTCATCTTGGTCATATCAAACCATTTTTCATCGATATGAATTATGTTCTACGTTCTTGCATTACTTTTTGTTGTTGTTTGATCCATCATTGAAATGCAAAATTTGAGCCTTTTGATCTTATTTTCTGCTGAATGAAATGGCTTGAGACTGCTTGTGTGGCACCTCAAGTTGCCCCATGTTAACCTTCTATGTAGTCTACTATAAGGAACATCTAGAGATCTTGCCAGCACCCTTAGTGTACCCCTTTTGCCGAGTTCAACCCGAGGCACCCTTTTAGAGAGATGAAGATCTCTTCTTCCTATTTCTTCATTTCTTGTGCTTGTTTCCAGATCTTTTCAATGGTTCTAAGACATACTTTCAAAGTTGAGCAACAAGTTCTTTATTGGCCTTCTCAACTGGTCTATGTTTGCCAAGTGCTTTCAATGCAAAATATGTCGTGAATTTGTGATTCTTCGGCATATCTACATGTTGCCGCTGCGCAACAGTTTCTTCTTCTTCTAGACTGACGTTGACACCTAGGTCTTCTTCCTCTTGAAGTCCGACGTTGTTGAGATTCAGGTCCATCCTTCCAACCTCCTCCTCTACTAGTCTGACATTGACATCCTCCTCTTCCTCTTCTAGACCGACGTTAAGATCCAGGTCCATCCTTCTATGCTTCTCCTCTACGAGTCTAAGGTTGGCATCCTCCTCTTCCTCTTCTAGTCTAACTGACATGGTTATACCCCGTGGGTACACGATCTCAGCATACCTGGTCCAGCCCAAGGAAGGCCCACGGCAAATATACGCCGGCCCATGAAGATTTTCGGGTGGACAAGGCCCATGACGCCTTCGGATCCTTGGAGAGCAAGACTAGAGTAGATAGGAAATTCAAAGGGGTAAACCCTAGAACATGTAACCTACTAGATCTGTGCCTGGGACCTGCCTAAAGTCTATATAAAGGCCAGGAGGGCACGACCTAGATCTCTCTCTCATACTTCCGCATACGCACCTTCACGCCAGATCGCATCTACGCACCCCTGTAATCACCGGTTCCACCGTAATCAAAGAGCAGACAAGCAGGAGTAGGGTTTTCCCTCCGGGGGCCTGAACCTGGGTAAACCTCGTGTCCTGTATTGCTGGTTTGCTAACCGTTCTGCGATCTCCAGCATCCCCATCTTCTCCAAAACCCAAGTCCATAACAATGGGCATTGACGAGATCAAACCTCGTCAATTGGCGCCGTTTGTGGGAACTGGGGACGCTGATTGTGCGATCGTGACGGTCCCAACCCGAGCGATCTACAACTCTGCGGCGACGGAGAGTCACCTCCTCTTCGGCGCTTTCGACTTCACCACCCACTCACCAGCCACCATGAAGGACTTCGAGCCCGTAGGCGATGGACTCGAGATCCTGTTCGGGAGCTTCTGCTTCCATGTGGGGCAAACTGGCACCCTCCGCCTCCCTGAGCGGGTGCCCTACCATCAATCAGGCCCGCTTCGTGGGTCCCACACCCTGTGCTACGCATGTCATCATCAACAGATGAGTCCTATGACAGCAGCAGCTGCAACTCCGATCTGTGCGATCCGCCATCAGATGAAGGGACCTACGGTTCCGGATCCGAAAGCTGCGGCAGCAGCGAACCAATCTACGAGCGCTACCAGTGCGCCGTAGTCATCCAGAGCGATGTGGATCAGCAAGCGCCCAACCCGCCGCCTAACCCGCCACGCAACCCGCCACCTAACCCGCAGGATAGAAGCGGCGGGAACAGAAGAAGCCAGTCCCCCTCACCCGAAGGGGATAACACCGGCCATGTCATCCGCCTTAGCAAAGAAGGATGGGCCCAAGCATGCGTCGCCATGGTGGGCAGCACGGTCCTGCCTGCAGACGCCTCACGGGACCTGTTGATGGCATACCATTTGCTCCTGATCGAGGAGCACAAGAAGTAGGTCAAGATGCAAGAGGTGCTTGACAAACGTAAGCAGGCAGCCTCAGAGTCCAGCGCGCGACGAGCAGCGCTCTCCGCCGTGGGCATCGGATCCAGCTCGAACGGCAACCACGGCAACAAGCACCGCTCCCGGACGGAGAACATGGACCCCAAGGAGCGTCGAAGGTGACTCGAACCCTCCACGCATCCTTCATGGAGATGGATGCCGACGACAACATCATCCCGAAGACACCGCAAGCTGCGATCATAGCAGCCACTGCGTACCTCGCGGCCCACCCACCTCTGGAGGGGGACCCGAAAAGAGCCATGCATAAGTCCGCACTCACCAGACTCGGACTCGTCGGAGCTGCGCTCCATCAAGAAACTCCTACGGAGCCGAAAAAGAAAGCTACGGCCAGGTTCGACCGCAACCCCATTCCTTCATCCGAAGAAGAGGACCATGACCTTCCTCGAAGGCATAAGAGCTCGCGTCATCGCAGTCGCGATTACGACGCCAGAGACGCACTAACATAGCGCAAAATCGATAAAGTGCGAGCCAAGCGCGCATGCTCGTCTGAATCTGAGATGGACGAAGACGAGGGAGAACTCTGCGGAGCCCGGTGCTTCAGCAGATCTGTCCGACGGACACGGATGCCGCGAAATTTCAAGCTTCCTTCGGATACTCCGAAGTTCGACGGCACACAGGACCCCAAGGCGTGGCTCAGCGACCACCTGTCATCCGTCAAGCTGCACGGGGGAAACAAGGAAACCGCCATGCAATGCCTTCAGCTGCAGCTGACAGGCACAACCCGGATCTGGCTTAGCAGCCTATCTTAGGTATCCATCCGAAGCTGGGAGGAGCTGGCTTACAGTTTCATCCGAAACTTCAAAGGCACCAGCAAGAGGCCCGCCTCGATCGACAAGTTGCGAGCCTGTACTCAACGAACGAGCGAATCCATTCGCTCGTACATACTGCACTGGTCCAACACCAAGAACTCCGCGGTGCACATCTCCGAAGAAAGGGCCATCGACGCCTTCAAGGACGGCGTCAAGCGCCAGGACTTCAAGGAGGAACTTGGGCGCGTCAAGCCCAAGACACTTGACCACCTCATGGACATCGCAAACAGGTGGGCCGACGGCGAAGATTCCGTCCACCGGGCACAATCGGAGGAAGAGGACGATTACGACCGACGATGGGAACGCCGTAACAAGAGAAGACCACGCGTCTACGACGATCGCGATGGACCCGACATGGTCGCGGCCGGCTACGCCTATCGCCGCAACGATGCCAACCGCAACAGCGGCGGATACCGCGGAGGCAACTTCCGCGATGCAGGACGCCCAGCACAGTCGTGGCAGCGCCGCGATCGCGATAACAGACCCTCAGCATACGAAAAACTTCCGGGTCCATGTACCATCCACTTCTACATCGACAAGCAGGATGGCAAGAAGAAAGCAAGCCATATGCTCAAGGACTGCCGTGAGTTCCAGAAGCTCAGCGAAAGCATGGCTCAGATGAGGCAGCAAGCTCCACCCCCCGGACTCAGGAACGCACCCGCACCAGGTGAAATAACGCATGGAGCTCCTCCACCGCCACCTGTCGGAGGCCCAAACCAACCAGTCGCACCAGCACAGAACAACACTGGGCACGGGTATCCCCCACCAAAGGGAGCACTGATGATCCAGAAGGGGCTCCCCATGAATAGGGTGCAGAAGAAAATCACCCGTCAGATCAACCTGGCCGTGACAACTCCACCCGCCATCCCTGAGTACCTCAGCGGATTGGAGTCCTGCATCACGTTCAGTCGTTCGGATCACCCTTGCCAGATCCCTCGCCCAGGTCATGCTGCCCTGGTGCTAGAAGCGCAGATCGGAGGTTTTGAGATGAGCCGCATCTTCATGGACGGCGGCAGCGGCATCAACCTGATGTTTGCAAGAACTCTAGCAGCAATGCGGATCCCGCTGTGCAGCCTGGAACAATCAGACACAATGTTCCACGGCATCGTCCCAGGAAAGGGCATATTCCCCCTGGGAAAAATATGGCTCGACGTCATCTTCGGCAAGCCGGACAACTTCCGATGCGAGCGGCTTGAATTCAAAGTGGTGGACTGGCCATCACAATACCACGCCATCCTCGAGCGTGTAGCATTCGCAAGGTTCTTGGCTATCCCACACTACGTATACCTGCTACTCAAGATGCCAGGACCCAGGGGCGTCATCACGGTCCACGGGAGCTTCACCCGATCGGACCACTGCGACAGGGACTTTAACAGAATTTCCCAGTCATTCGGCATGCAGGATGAGCTCGTAAGGCTCCGCGAGGTGACGGACAATGAGGCACCCCCAGTCGCACGACAAAACGCACCTGATATGTCTTTTGACTCCACCGTCAACACAAAGAAGGTGCAGGTCCACCCGACGGATGCCTCCAAGACGGCGCTGATCGCCAACGACCTCAGCCCCACATAGGAAAGCGCGCTCGTCGAATTCCTCCATGAGCGCTGGGAAATCTTCGCCTGGTGTCCAGCGGACATGCCAGGAGTTCCCAGGGAATTCTTCGAGCACACACTCAACGTCTTTCCAGACACCAAGCCAATCAAGCAATCCATCCGGAGACTGTCCGAGCCACGGGCCGAAGCCATCGGAATGAAAATCAACAGATTACTCGCTGCAGACTTCATCAGGGAGATCAAAGAAAGCGAGTGGCTCGCAAATACAGTGATGGACCCCAAGAAGGACACGGACATCCTGCGGATGTGCGTAGACTTCACGTCGTTGAACAAACACTGCCCAAAGGACCACTTCCCTCTCCCTCGGATCGATCAGATCATCGATTCGACTGCAGGATGCTAGAAACTCTCCTTCCTCTACGCCTACTCAGGCTACAACCAGATTCGACTCAAGGTCGAAGATCAAGAGAAAACGGCGTTTATCACACCGTTCGGAGTGTTCTACTAAAACACAATGCCCTTCAGGATAAAGAACGCAGGTGCCACGTACCAGCGATGCATGCAGGCATGTCTGAAGGACCAAATCGGTCGCAACGTCCAAGTCTATGTTGATGACATAGTCATCAAAACCAGGGAGTCAAGAACACTCATCGACGATCTCCGCGAGACGTTCGATAATCTCGACCGCTACAGGATCAAGCTCAATCCCGAAAAGTGCGCCTTCGGTGTCCCATCGGGTCAGCTGCTTGGATACTTCATCTCCCAGCGAGGGATCGAGGCAAACCCGAAGAAAATCTGGGCCATCATGGCCATGGAGAAGCCGAAGAACCTCAAGGGTGTCCAGCAGCTCACAGGACGAATATCGGCATTGAGCAAGTTCATCAGCCGCATGGGCGAGAAAGCCCTGCCATTCTACCAACTGCTACGCAAGGCAGATAAATTCGAGTGGACGCCTGAAGCGGACGACGCATTCAAAGATCTAAAGCGACTGCTCTCCACCTCGCCCGTCTTGGTTACGCCAAAGGAGCACGAGCCCCTACTGATGTACATAGCAGCCACACACCAGGTGGTAAGCACCGTGCTGGTGGTCGAACAGCCCGAAGAAGGCAAGACCCACGGGGTCCAACGCCCAATCTACTACCTCAGCGAGGTATTGACGCCAACAAAGCAAAGGTACCCTCACTACCAGAAACTCGCCTACGACGTGTTCATGACAATTCGTCGGTTGAGCCATTACTTCCAGGAGCACCAGGTGATGGTCATCAACGAAGCACCCCTGAATAGCATCCTAAACAACCCAGAGGCCACAGGACGCGTGGCCCTGTGGGGCTTCGAGCTGTCACTCCTAGACATCGTGTATGAGAAGCGACTCGCAATCAAGTCTCAGGTCCTCCCGGACCTCCTTGTACACTGGATGGAGCTGCAGCTGCCAGACACCCCAGACATGTCGCAGTCATGGACGATGCATTTCGACGGCTCCAAGCGCGAAGCTGGAGCAGGAGCCGGGGTCATACTGACCTCCCCGTAGGGAGACAAGATGAAGTACGTCCTTCGGATGAAATTCCGAGCTTCCAACAACGAGGCCAAATACGAAGCCCTCATCCACGGCATGAGGATGGCAAAGATCTGCGGTGCAACACGCCTGGTCATCTACGGTGACTCCGACCTCGTCGTCCAACAGACGATGAATGAGTGCGACGCACACGCCGAAAGCATGATCTCGCACCGCGCACTCTACAACTCACTCGAGGGAGAATTTGACGGCTGCGAGCTTCGGCACGTTGGAAGAGAAAGCAACGAGGAGGCCGATAGACTCGCCAACATCGGCTCCACCTGCGTAAGGGTGCCACCAGGTGTGTTCCCTGAACAGATCTATGTGCCATCGATCAAACGGAAATTTCCCAAGGGATCACCCGAAGAAGCAGAACCCTCGGGGGCTACGCTACCCGAAGGTCATGAAGGACCCGAAAAACTGGACACAGAAGTCGCTACGGTCAACCTGATGCAGGTCATGGTAGTCAAAGAAACCTGGACACGACCGTACCTCCAGTACTTAATAGACGAGAACTACCTGATAGCCCGACAGATGCCCGGCGCATATCTCGCCGGTCAAAAGCCTTCACCATCATCAATGGCGAGCTGTACAAGCGTAGCATTTCGGGTGTACTACAAAGGTGTGTCACCATCGGTGACGGGAAAACCATACTTCAAGACATCCACGAGGGCATCTGCGGCCATCACGCACGCAGTCGCTCCCTTGTCACCAAAGCTCTACGAGCTAGATTCTACTGGCCAACGTCCATGAACAACGTAAAAGACATCGTTCGAAGATGCAAAGGGTGCCAAAGGTTCGCTGACAAACCACACGCACCCGGGTCAGAGCTCAGGCCCATACCTTTGGCCTGGCCCTTCGCCCAATGGGGCCTCGACATGATCGGCAAACTGCCAAGGTCCTCGAAAGGGGGGCACGTTTACCTCCTGGTCGCAATCGACAAATTCACCAAGTGGATCGAAGCAATGCCGGTCACTAACCAAAAGGGCAAGACTGCCGTCAAGTTCTTTGAATCCATTGTCTACAGGTTCGGCGTACCGCACAGCATCATCATCGACAATGGATCGAACTTCATCTCCAAAGAATTCCAAGACTTCTGCGAAGGCCTCGGAATCAACATCACATACGCCTCCGTGGCGCACCCGCAAACGAACGGGCAGGTGGAAAAGGCCAACGGCCTAATCGGCGCTGGCATCAAGAAGCGCCTCATGAGCCCACTCGAGCGACTCGCCGGATCCTGGACGAAAGAGCTACCCTCCGTCCTATGGAGCTTGCATACCACGCCAAACATCTCCACCGGCTACACGCCATTCTTCATGGTGCACGGAGCCGAAGCTGTGCTACCAGCCGAAGTACGCCACCAGCCCCCCCGGGTCGTCGCTTATAGCGAAGCCGAATCCACGGCTGCACTCGAAGACGCCGTCGACACACTCGACGAAGCACGAGACATTGCAGCAGCTCGATCAGCGGTGTACCAGCAGAGTCTCCACAACTACCACAGCCGACGGCTGCGCCCAAGGTCCTTCGTCGAAGGAGACCTCGTCTTGCGACTCAAGCAAGAGCGACCGAAGAAATTCGAGTCACCTTGGGAAGGACCCTACATCGTCACCGAAGTCATCCCAGGTGGCGCCTATCGCCTCAAGCACGTGGAGTCTGGAGTCGCATACTCCAACCCATGGAATGTCGCACAGCTGCGAAGATTCTACCCCTAGCTACCTACCCCTTTACTTTCAATAAGGCTATTCAGCCAAGGCTACTCAGCCGAACAATGTACCTCCTCCATTACGATATAAATAAAGCTAAGTGTCTCGCCCCAAAAATTTCATTTTTCTATTCGCACTTTTACTTCATGCTACAAACGCACTCGGGGGCTCCCCCACCTCACGATTTCGTTGACTGAGGATAACACGTGTATGCCTAAGTAGCTGACCACGTCAGGCTAACGAAAAGGACACGTATGCGAACAAAGCACTACGTGCTCAAACAACAACCAAACCTTTATAACAAAGGGCAAAACACGCCCAGTCAAATATATACAAATTTTACATTTATCTCTTTTACAGGCACTACCTATTCCGAAGAATAACCTGAGCACGCTGCTCAAATAGATCTACGACCTCTTCGGCATACTGCCTTACAGCTGCGTAATGCGGACGCATATACCACACACCACCATCTGGTTGAGGGGGTGGCACAGCCGCTACAGCGGACAGATCTACATCAGGGCGATGCAGCCTCACAAGGGACAACGCCGCCTTCACTCCTGCGACGAGCTGATACCGCACCAACTACTTGACACGATTCACGTTCTGAAACTTCGACAGAAGACCAGAAAGGGTTGTTGGTGCAGCATCCAGCAGAAACATCACATGCAGAACCGACGCGAGCGAAGTCTGCACCTGATGAAGCACCCGCGATACTTGGTGAACGCGATCTTGCACCATCGCAAGGACCATAGCATGGTCACGATCCATCCAGAAGAACCCGCTGGCTTCCATGTCCTGTTGAGTCAAACAATTGACCCGAACAGCAACACGCTCCTTCTCCTCCCTTGGAGCAAGGTTAGCACCTGCAATACTTGCACAAAAGTAAGAGGCAAGGCAAGCAGGCGCATCCAAAGAAATGGGCAACAGCTCAAAAAACTTACACTGAAGCTGCTCGGATAATCGAAGCAATTCCGCCATCAAGTACTCCTCTCTGGCAGCACGGCGATCCGCCTTGGACTTCCAAACGTCGGCATGGCCACGCACCCCAAGCAACTCTTTCTCGAGACTACGAACACGGTCTCGAAGAAAAGCAAGCTGGGAAGAATCATCCAAGGATGGCCGCAGCCGCGCTGCAGGCGAGGTGTCAACGGGATCAGCACCCGAAGGACCCTAGATCAGCAGAAAGGCAAAGACATGAACACGCAGACGAAAGAGCACATAACTCAACAAATTCATTAAGTGCATCAAAAGCCACTACGTGGCACAAGGATTTTTTTCATCAAAATAATTACAACAAAAGAGACTACAACTATCCTACAGCTATAGCGCCTAAGAGTAGCCTCGGAGCCAGATTGCCTCGCCTTGGCTTCCCCCTGCTGCCGTAGCGCGTACTCGGCCAGCAGATCAATCAGCTTCGGCCCATAATGCTTACAGCGAGAAGAATAGGTAGCGAAGGCTACCTCGGATCCATCAGCAGTCGTCGGCATCCGGGAAGTGACCTGGGGAAGGTCCATCTCCACTCCAGCCGCCAAGGCCATTGCCAGCCTGACGGATACACCGATGCCCTTCTGCTTGCGCTTGTACGCCGCAGGTGCTTCGGCTGACAGCGCCTCCGCTAGAGCATCAACATCATCAAGGGCCGCGCCCTCGGGGACAAGCTCCTTGTAGAAGCGCCCAAGAACCTCCTTGGCCTTGGCAAGCAAGTTGACGACGGTGCCGCAGCGATCTTCAACCGCCGCAGCAGCATCATACAGAGCACTCCCATGCTCCAGAGCACCATGATCAAACTCGATGCCTGCGGCATCTAAAACAGCAAGGAAGAAGAATGAACGACAGCACCTCGAAAGAAAAACAAGGAAACCAAAAGAAGACGGCGAAGATACTCACCCGAAACAGCCTTGGCAGCCGCCATAAGCTTGCCGGCCACCTCTCTCTCGCGCGCAGCCGTAGCGGTGGCAAGCTGCTCCTCACGGTCCGTGGCCTCCTGCTGTAGGCGCTCCTTATCCTCGGACGCAGTGGCTAGCTCTAGCTCGAGGCGCTCCTTCGCACCAACGGCGACCTCGGCCTTCTTATCCACTTGACCGAGGCTCTTTTTGAGAGCATCAATCTCACGAAGGGAGGTGTTGTGCTCCTCTGCATTCAAATAATACAAACATCGGATAACAAGACAAGAATACAAGAAGACGCAAATATCCAGGCATAAAAGTACCTTGAAGCTGTTTGAGGCCGGCCTCCAGCGCCAGGTGCTGCTGCACCAAATGTTTGGCATCCTGCACAAAAGGCTGCGGGAAAAAGACCTACTAGTCAAGAGAAGGACTCGGGGGCTACGCCCAAAAGAAAGAGTAGAAGCAAAATACACACACGAAAACGCTCGGGGGCTCCCCCCCCCCCCCCGAGACCCGAAGGAAGAACAAGCAACAAAACTCTTTTACAGATGCTCGGGGGCTTCCCCCATGGCAGGAGGCAGAACTACTCACATGATCTGATGGCGACTCTGAAGGTCCGCTTGCAGCCTTCTAAGGCGCAACCACCCGAACCTCCTGCGGAGAAGGGCCTGGAGCAGCACCTTCAGAGGTAGCCACCGTCTGAGGAGGAGGAGACGCGACTTTCGACTCCCCCATCATGTCCCGAGCACCATCGCTGGAGGAGTCGTTGGAAGAGTGCCCGCATAAGGACAAATTAGCACAAGTACAAAGTAAACAGGCAAGAAAAAGCAGTGCAGGACAAAGGAAACTTACGAGTCAAGCTCGCTCAGGTTGAAGACAGGAGGGGCCCTCCGGACTTTCTTCTCCTCTTTCTTCTCTTCCTTCTTCTCTTCCTTCTTTTCTTCCTTCTTCCGCTTCGCCGGCGGGTGCGGCGCCATAACCCGCACGGGAACGGCAGGAATCGTAGAGGAAGAGCCTCCATGCCCATCACTCTGACGTTCAAGACACAGCGGGTTCCCAGGAGTCAGAGGAGTCAAGGCATCCGAAGACTCGCTGGAGCTCCGTGACCGTTTGCGAGTGTGGTCTTCGCTCGACTCGTTAGCCTCTTCAGCCGGAGACCGCACCGACAACAGCTCGGACATGGAATCCACTACATCATTATCTGGAGCATCCGGAAATACTTCGGGTAATGGAGGCGACATGCCCGGCACCTTGAAGCTCTACACAAGAGAAGAAAATTTGTTAGCAAACAAATGCAAATACAATGCGGTCTAAAATAGCGCTACGCGCACGGATCTACACCTGTGGAACGGGAAGCGAAGAAGAAAACGGAGAAGTCAGCGACTTCCCCGGGATATCCTCTCCAGCCTTGAACTTCAGCAGCGAACGAAGGGCCCTGTCGAGATCTCCCTGGGAGAATTTCTCAGCCGAAACCCTCGTCAGATCACGGCGGCCGGCATAAAGGAACATCGGGTGCACCCTAGCCTGGAGTGGCTGCACCCGACGCTCAAGAAACGTGCGGATGATAGCCACACCGTTCACTTCCTTCTCCGGAATCAACTGGAGATCCTCCACTCGACGATAGAGAGCCTCTATCTCCGCTACCTCGCCATCCAAGATCTGGTTTTTCCAGGACCTCTTCGGCTCGATCTTTTGGGAGGGGTCGAAAGGAGCAAGACCAAAATGCTGCCCAGCCACTGTGGAGTCGCGAATATAAAACCATCGCCTCCACCAGTACTGGACAGATTCGGACATGGAAAAATAAAAGAAAAGCAGATTGGGTTTGAGGGAGATGATTCAACCCCCAATGGGATAAACACCATCCAAACCAGATTGCCTCTTCACGGAATAGAGTTTCCGGAAGAGGCCAAAGTGCGGCTCGATACCGAGCCAGCACTCGCAGAAAGTGATAAAACAAGCAATGTGAAGAAGAGAATTGGGGGAAAGATGATGCAATTGGACACCGTAAAGAAAAAGCAGTCCACGAAGGAAGTCGTGGACTGGGAAGGAAAATCCGCGAATAACGAAGGCAAGGAACATAACCCGAAACCCAGCGGGGGGACAGGGGATTACCTCGTTGCCTGGGAGTTTGATGGCCTCCCTATCCTGGGGGATCAAGCCCCGCTCGCGAAGCTTGCGGAGATCACTCTCCCGCGTCTCCGATCGCCGCCAGCCACCGTCGGTGACACGGGTAGCGGCGGCACTTTTCTTCCCTCCAGCAGCGCTGGTACCAACCGCAGAAGAAGACTTCTTCGACTTCCCCATCGCGGTACGGCGGCGCCGGCGGAGGGAGCGCGGGATGGAAGAAGGAAATGTGAAAGGATATTCCAACACGCAGCAAGAACTCTCAGAGAACAAGGAAGCAGTGAAACAAGAATAGTTGCGGTGAAAACAAACTAAAGTTTTCCCCAATGATTATAAAGACAAAGACGATGCACGACAATCGTCCATCCAGAAGACCTAACGCCAACGGCAGGATCTGGCCATACACGTGTCAGCATCGCAACGAACCGTCGTTAACACGTCATCCACTATGCGCGGAAATCAAGGCAACGCCGTAATTATCTCCATGTCACGCGTGACCGGTCAATTCAAGGTCAGAAAGTGGGACCCATGTTCGTCCAGTCAAGTCATCTCTGGCGCAGCAGACGCTTGAGGTCATCGATCGTCAGCACTGATGTCATCAAAAGCCACACTAGCAACAGCTACAATTTCTTCGGCTTCAAAGCTAAGAGTACTCACTCGAATCTACGATTCGACCAATTACTCGGGGGCTACTCCTATCAGGAGTGCTGGCCGCGCACCCGAAAAAAGAACAACACGTTACAACACTGAACTGTTTTCTTCGAGTCCTACGTCGAGTCTACGACTCCACTACGAACTCGGGGGCTACTCCCATAGGGAGGATGGATTTAAGCATCCGAAATTTTTTGTGTCCTACGGACCTGACACTGAACAACGGCTGAATTAAAGTCTTCGCTCGAGTCTATGACTCGAACAGACACTCGGGGGCTACTCCCATAGGGAGCGCTGGTCGCGCACCCTATAAAATTTTGACTGCGATCCTTCGGATCAGTACGCAAAATTTTTCGGCAACTCTGCCCCAACTAAACGCTAAGTGAGTTAGCATTCTCCTTGGCTACCCGAAGCATCTTCGCGGTGATAAAATTCGGATGCTATGTCTGCGACACAAAGATAAGACCTACAGATATCATCTGATGGCCTGGTAACGCAGATAACTGCGCTCTGCTAGTATAAACCCGTGCCAACAGGCGCGATGAAAAATCCCGACGGACGCGTTGGGTACATCAATTAAATTCACTGGAATAAAACTCATGTAAGTCCTCCGCGGCCTGAGTCGAATTACGCCAGCATATGTTCCGGGTTCGAGTCGAGGGACTCGAACCTGAAGAAGGTCGTGTTGTTTTGTCCTAAGACAGTTAACTGACCCTGATCCGTCGGGAGAGTCAGGCACACGCATCAACAATCCCTACACATTTCTCTTAAAAGACAGAGTTGCACCCGAAGGATTGAAGAGTCCTCAGCCGAATCTACGATTCGACTGAACAATCGGGGGCTACTAACATGGTTATACCCCGTGGGTACATGATCTTAGCATACCGGGTCCAGCCCAAGGAAGGCCCACGACAAATATACGCCGGCCCATGAAGATTTTCGGGTGGCCAAGGCCCATGACGTCTTCGGATCCTTGGAGAGCAAGACTAGAGTAGATAGGAAATTCAAAGAGGTAAACCCTAGAATCTGTAACCGACTAGATCTGTGCCTGGGACCTGCCTAAAGTCTATATAAAGGCCAGGAGGGCACGACCTAGATCTCTCTCTCATACTTCCGCATACGCACCTTCACGCCAGATCGCATCTGCGCACCCCTGTAATCACCGGTTCCGCCGTAATCAAAGAGTAGACAAGCAAGAGTAGGGTTTTCCCTCCGGGGGCCTGAACCTGGGTAAACCCCGTGTCCTGTATTGCTTGTTTGCTAACCGTTTCGTGATCTCCAGCATCCCCATCTTCTCCAAAACCCAAGTCCATAACAATGGGCATTGACGAGATCAAACCTCGTCACTAACATTGAGATCAAGATCCATCCCTATATCCTTCTCTAGAACGATGTGCGACTTGTGATGGGCAGCAGCTTCGAAGGCTTAAGGATATTCCTGCCTCATGTAGCTGCATGAATGAGCAACATATCTATGATTTCATGAAACATATTCTCTTTTAGAATATATATCTAGAGCAACATGCATGCATATGAAGAGAAAGTTTTCGAAGCTAAGCTACATACATGCATGGCTGAGATCTATGAACATGTACTCTCTTACATATACTTCACCACTGTCAGTCTTAGGTTGTACGGTACTAGAACATTTCTTAGAAGATATACCCCTCCAGATTGTTTTTTTCACCACTGTCAGTCTTAGGTGTACAGTACAAATCATCATGTAAATAACATTTGTTGACCAGTTTAATCAACATTTGTTGGCTAGTTTAATCAACATTTGTTGGGAAGTTTAATCTAGGTACCTCTACGTATTTTTCAGTATAACAGTGACACAATCATATAAGTCCCTGGATATATGAGTAGCACCTCTCAAAGTACAGCATCATATCAGTGTACTACATACTCCAGGTACTCCAATATGTACATAAACAGAGACGTACTCCATGTACTATGTGCATGAACACACGCAAGGTTTATGTGCATAAACAGAGAAGCAAGGTTGATCGGTACTGTGTGCATGGACGGAGGAAGCATGAAGCAATATTGAAGTTTGGTGACCCTGCGGAGCAAGCTCCTCTTGAAATGCATTTTGTTCCTTTTGAAAATAGAAAAGCTAATCTTGAATTACTTCTTTCAAATTCATTTTGTTCCTTTCAGTTTCTAAAATTCATTTTGTTCCTTATTGGTTTGGAGAGGAACCTGAAGCAGAGACCTGCCTCTGTACCTGCTATATGTTTCTGGTCATTGGAGGGAGCTCGGAGCAGGCCGTGGAGGGATCTTGATGTCGGCCGGCGGGAGCCTGGCGCAGGGTCATGGAACTGGCATGGGACAACGGTGACCTGGCACGCACGGGAGGACGGTGACCTGGCGCATGTGGTACCTGCCGCGGGAGGACGGACGCGGGTCGACAGAGACGACGGCAGCGACGGACCTCATGGCGGCGGCTACCGAGGACGACGACGGGGATGGAAACTGGAGCTCACGATTAGTCTCCTCCCGGCCTCCGCCTCCCTCGAAGATGTGTGGGGACGGGAACTGGAGCACGTGTGATGGAGGATCTCAGGGGGACGCCTGGGATCGCGGGGCGACGCCGGGATCGCGGGCGGGTGATCGCGGGGACGTCGGGGATCGCGTGTCGGGGTTTGCCAAATTTGAATTTTGAATTTAGCCTAAATTCAAACTAAGTTTTTTTTGTAAGATTTGAATTGCACTGTAGTCGCAAATAGTAATTTGTGTCGGAGAGAGTTTTTTATTACAATAAGGTCTTGTTAGATAGATCTCAACGTGACTCGGCCCAACAGCCCAGCACGCCCCTATCCGCGCCCTGATCGGGGGCGTCCCAACCCTATCTGGTTGGTGGGCCCCTGTCGCCAGCGCTATATAAAGAGGTGGGGGGCCGACAGCACGCCTCACGAGGTTAGCAGTGCCCTAGCCGCCCCACCTACAAGCCCTACCCGATCTAGGCTAGCGCTGCGCCGACGGGAAGCTCCACCGCCGACACACTCACCCCCCCCCCTTTACCACCCATGGCCAATGACGGAGGCTCCAGCTCCGGCACCAGTTCGGGCATCCCCTCTGACTCATGTCTGTCGAGCCAGGGAGCAGGTAGTTCTCATCTCGGTTCCCTCTCTCTCTCTCTGTTTCGATCTAGAAAGGTAAAGTGCAGTGCTACTGATAGATCTAGACTAGATCCATTACAAAGTTGTATTTAACATTGGTATCAGAGCAAGTTTTAGTTGCTAGATTTTTCGGTGCAAAGGTAGAAAGCAGAAGTCCAAAAGAACTAGATCTAATGTGCGCCTGCCCTATGGCCGCGCCGTTCCTCTCGATCTAGATGGGCATCCATAGTGGAGACATCTAGAAGAAGAACATACCCTTCGGGGCAAAGCAAAACCCTAGATCTAAGCCCCAAAAAGAATCCCAACCCCCCCATAGATCCCCATAGATCCCCAAAGAAAAGTCAATCAAAAAAAGGGGGGGATCGCTCCGGCCATCGCCGGGAAAGTTTCTGCCCCCCACACCTCGGCCACTTGACGACGGTGCACCCACCCTCGGGTGGATGCACACATCGACAAGGAGCAGGGGGGGGCGCCGCCGTTTCCCTACGGACAAAGTAACAAAAAAAGAAGGGGGAACCCACCGGCCACCCCGCGGCGCAAAGGTCTCCGCCTCCACCCCTCTTGACGGTGGTGCACCCACCCTCGGGTGGACGCACCGCCGGCAAGGAGGGCGGGGGGGGGCCATGGCTCGCGAGCAAAGGGGTGGGGGAGGGGCGCGCCGAGGGCGGACACCTCGCCTCGGCCCCTCGCACCGTGCGCCGCCAGAGGCAAAGCAGAGGGAGGGGCGCGCCGTCGCGGCCACCTCGCCTCACCTGACTCGCGACCGTGCGCCGCCGGAGCCAAGGCAGAGGGAGGGGCGCGCTGTCGCGGCCACCTCTCCTCGCCTCGGCCTCGCGCGGGACAGCCGCCGGAGCCAACGAAGAGGGAGGGGCGCGCCGAAGGGGCCGCCTCGCCTCGGACTTGCACCGGGTGCACGCAGCGCCGCCGCGGTGAGCACGCGGAGAGGACGCGGGGAGACCGGGGGAGGGGAAATGAAATTTAGGGTTTCGGGGGGTGCGGCGCGGGGCGTTTTATGCGGCCGAAGGGCGTGCCCCGCCGTACGATCTAGGACGACCACAGACGGACGGCTCAGATTGAGCGGCGCCGGCTGGCGGGTTGCACAGCTAGGCCACGGGCCTCGTGCGGGCTGCTGCTGGGCTGCGGACAGGCAGGGGCCACAGCGCGCGGGCGGCGCCTAGAGCGCGCGGGTGGCCGCGGGCTTAGCAGGCCAAGTGGCCAGGCCGCGAGCGGGCGCTGGCCTGCTTAGGCGCTGCGCGCAGCGGCAGGTAGCCCCAGGCGTGCTGGGCCATTGTGGGCCGCGCAGAGCAGTCCGGCTTTTTCTGTTTTTTCTTTTTACAAAGTATGTTCTAGCTGTTTTAAATTGTTTTGCTTAGTTTTTTAAGCAATTTTCAAATAGTTTTCTCTAGTCATTTTATTTCAAGCATATTTTGACTAGAGAATGATATTAAAGCAGAATTTTTTCTGTAAAGATTAAAGTTTATGAAAGTCATTTTTTAATGTTTCCGCTGCAAATAGATTATTTAAATTGCAATGATGCAATAAAAGTTGTTTGAATTTTGTTATAAAGATGTGACAAAGTAATTAAAGATGATTATGTCTCATGTTATTAATTGACCAACGTTATTAATAAACATGACCATGATCGTTTTCATTGAGTATTAAAGGTGCATTTAACTTTATTTCTACCCAACGGTGATGTAATTTTAAATAGCACAAACAATTGCATGCATAATTTATACCAACGTTGAATTATGCATACAGTTGTTTTCCTTGGTGATCTCACATCTTTTGTGGTTTTCAGGAGGTCTCAACCTCATGAGCTGTTTGAAGGACATCCCGCTGCTGCGGGGGGACAACTACTCCGAATGGAGGAAAAAGGTCGATTTGGCGTTTGTATGCGCCGAAGTGGATTGGGTGGTTGACACCAAGCAACCAGTCAAGCCTGCTGACCCTGTCAAGGGAGATGCTGAGGAAAGTGCTGCGTTTGAGAAAAGGAAGAGGGACCATGCTCCATTGGAGCTGGCCTACTCGATTGATAATCAAAAATGGGTGAACGCCAACAAGAAATGTTTGGCCTTCGTAAAGAACACAATTGAGAACGCCATAGTGGGCTCAATTGGAGAGTGTGCCTCCGTGGGCGAATACCTTGCCAAGATAAAGAGCCAGTTTACTGGCTCTTCAAAGATGTATGCGACCCAGCTATTAAAACAGCTGGTGACTGAAAAGTACACGGGAGGACCCCACGGAATAAGAGAGCATATCTTGAGGATGTCAAACATGGCAGCGAAGCTGAAGCCAATGGATGAGGACCTTGAGCTAAAGCCTGCACTCTTGGTGCACCTGGTGATGGCCTCTCTTCCACATCCATTCGAGAATTTTGTAATAAACTATAATATGTCCCCTGAAAAGTGGGACATAGAAAAGACCATTGGGATGTGCTCCCAAGAGGAGGAAAGGCTAAAGGCCCTTCACGGAGGTTCTTTGAACTTCGTGAAGGACAATAGGAAGAGAAGCTTCACAAACGGTAACCATGGTGGATCTCCCTCCAAGCCACATGGCAAGGGCCCAATGCAGCACCAGTACCAGCACCAGCAGTCCATCCCTAGGGAGAAAGACCAGTGCCATCACTGTAAAAAGACTGGCCACTACAAGAAGGACTGTCCAGTTTGGCTAAAGTACATCATGGCCAAAAATGGTAAAGACATAGTTTCTTTTGTTAATGAATCTCTGTATGAAAATCTTTCTAGATCTACTTGGTGGATTGATTCTGGTGCAATTGTTCATGTTGCCAACTCTTTACAGGGGTTCCATTCGACAAGGATCATGCCGAAAAGAGAAAGACTCATTGAAGTGGCGAATGGGATTGAAGCAGAAGTGGAGGCCATTGGTGGCGTCCCTCTGGAGCTGGCTGATGGCTCTTCTCTTTTGCTCAAGGATGTTCTTTTTGTTCCTTCAATTCATAGAAATTTAATAAGTGTGTCGTGCTTGGACAAAGATTCTTATGAGTGTTATTTTGGAAATGGCAAATGTGCCATTTGGTTAAAAGATATTTGTGTGGGTGTTGCTACCTTACATGACAAATTATATTTATTATCTTTGCATGAGAAAGTATTTTCTGTGTGTGATGTGAATGAAAAAGTTCCCTTGTCGAACAAAGAACAAAAGAAAAGAAAGCGAACTCTTGACTCATCGAAGTTATGGCATTGCAGACTAGGCCATATTTCGAGGGGAAGAATAGAAAGCCTCGTTAAAAATGACATTCTTCCTCCGTTAGAGTTCTCAGACATAGAACAATGCATAGATTGCATCAAAGAAAGTATGTCAAACAAATTAAAAAGGGTGCAAACCGAAGCATAGCTACACTAGAGATAATCCACACGGATATTTGTGGACCGTTTCCGGTGAAAAGTGTGGATGGCTATGATTCATTCATACATTCACGGATGATCACTCCCGGTATGGTTATATTTATCCAATTAAAGAAAGATCTGAAGCATTGGATAAATTTAAAATTTTCAAAGCTGAAGTAGAAAATTAGCATGATAAAAGAATTAAGATAGTTCGGTCCGATCGTGGGGGGAGTACTACGGTCGGCATACTCCATATGGTCAAGCACCAGGACCCTTTGCAAGGTTCCTGCAAGAAAATGGAATAGTCGCCCAGTATTCTATGCCGGGCGAACCTCAGCAAAACGGAGTAGCTGAAAGGCGCAACCGTATCCTTATGAATATGGTGCACAGCATGATGAGCTACTCCACCCTCCCATTGGGATTGTGGATGGAGGCGCTTAAAACCGCCATTCACATTCTCAACAGAGTACCAAGTAAGTCGGTGCCAAAAACACCGTATGAATTGTGGACAGGCAGAGTCCCCTCTCTGCACCACTTGAGGGTCTGGGGGAGCCCAGCCGAGGCAAAAGTTTTCAATCCAAACATTGCAAAGTTAGACCCCAAAACAGTATCTTGCCATTTTATTGGCTATCCAGATAAGTCCAAAGGCTATCGTTTCTACTGTCCCGACAGATACACAAAGTTTGTAGAAACGAGACATGCAGTCTTCTTGGAGGACGAATTGATGAGGGGGAGCACGGTAGCTAGGAAAAATGATCTTGAGGAGAAGAGGGTGCATGCACCTAATCCGATGACTCATGAGACATTTTTCTCGCTACCTGTTGTGCCACCATCTACAACCCCTGAGGTTGTGGTGCCGACACCTGTTGTGACTCCACACGTGACAACAATGGGCGAAAGTTCGGAACCTGTCCATCAGGAGCCACCTGAACCCACTGTTGAGCACGAAAGGGAGCCAGAACATCCACCTACTGTAAATGTGCCTGAACCCAAGGCAAGAAATGAGCAAGAGTCTGATGAACTCAGAAGGTCTAAAAGAGAACGCATACCAGCCATTTCAAAGAAATCTACAAAGTCTACAATGTAGTTCATATGGAGGGCGATCCTACCTCATATGAAGAAACCATGAGTAGCCCTCACTCAGCCAAGTGGGTGGAGGCAATGGAAGATGAAATGAAATCAATGAGTTCCAACAATGTTTGGGACTTAGAGGAAATTCCTAAAGGAGCCAAAACAGTAGGATGCAAATTGGTCTAGAAACAAAGTATGACTCCAATGGGAATGTAGAAAAGTACAAAGCTAGACTTGTGGCAAAAGGCTTTACGCAAAGAGAAGGCGTAGATTACAATGAGACTTTTTCTCCGGTCTCATGTAAGGACTCCTTCAGAATCATCATGGCGCTAGTTGCACATTTTGATTTAGAGTTGCATCAAATGGATGTTAAGACGGCATTTCTAAATGGAGATTTAGAAGAAAATGTTTACATGAAACAACCCAAGGGTTTTTTCATGGAGGGGAAGGAACATATGTGATGCCGCCTAAAGAAATCCATTTATGGGTTAAAGCAAGCCTCTAGGCAGTGGTATTTAAAGTTTAATGATACCATTAAAAGATTTGGATTCAAAGAAAATGTTGAGGACAACTACATTTATGCAAAGTTCAAAAGTCGGAAATATATTTTCCTAATTTTGTATGTGGATGACATTCTGCTTGCCAGCAGTGATGTTAGTCTACTACTAGAGACAAAGAAGTTCTTGTTATCAAACTTTGACATGAAAGACCTTGGTGAAGCCTCTTATATTTTGGGCATAGAAATTCACCGAGACAGAAATAATGGAGTGTTAGGACTGTCGCAGAAAGCGTATTGTGAAAAGATTTTTAAAGAAATACAATATGCATGCGAGTAATTCAACACCTACTCCCATAGTCAAGGGCGATAGTTTTGGGAAATCCCAGTGTCCAAAGAATCAATATGAGATCGATCAAATGAAGTCAGTACCATATGCTTCGGCTGTTGGAAGCTTACAGTATGCACAAGTGTGCACTCGCCTTGACTTAGCATTTATCACCGGGGTACTCGGTAGATATCAAGAGAATCCAGGCATAGAGCACTGGAAGATGGTAAAGAAAGCTTTGTGTTATGTGCAAGGCACAAAAGGCCTCATGCTTACATATAGAAGATCTGATTCCCTAGAGATAAAAGGGTATTCAGATGCGGATTTTGCGGGAGATAAAGACGACCGAAAGTCCACGACAGGGTATGTCTTTACTCTCGCAGGAGGTGCTATTTCGTGGAGAAGCGCCAAACAATCGATAGTTGCATCATCTACGATGTATGCAGAATTTATAGCATGTTATGAGGCCATGGGACAGGCGTTATGGTTAAAGAAATTCTTACCCGACTTAAAAGTGGTTGACTGCATCAGCAGGCCACTAAAGATGTACTGTGACAACGAGCCCGCAGTATTCTATGCTCACAACAACAAGTCGAGTAATGCTACAAAGTCTATAGATATAAAGTATTATGTTGTGAAGGACAAAGTCCAATATCAAACTATAAGACTCGAGCATATAAGGACAAAGGATATGCTTGCGGATCCGCTAACGAAAGGCTTACCACCCAATGTGTTCAAGGAACACATAGCCGGCATGGGTTTAATGGGAAGCCTATGATTCCTGGACTACAGAGGCCCAAAAGTAACAGGATTTGTTTCAAAACATGAAGGTATATAGTGGCTGTCTGATTCCATCGATAATTGAGCTGAGACAATGAAACATGCTCTATGTATCATTCTGTGATGGAATAAGTAAAGAACAAAGTTAAAAGTAAAGTCGAGATCTAGGGGGAGAATGTTAGATAGATCTCAACGTGACTGGGCCCAACGGCCCAGCACGCCCCTATCTGCGCCCTGATCGGGGGCGTCCCAACCCTATCTGGTTGGTGGACCCCTCTCGCCAACGCTATATAAAGAGGTGGGGGCCGGCAGCACGTCTCACGAGGTTAGCCGTGCCCTAGCCACCCCACCTACAAGCCCTACCCGATCTAGGCTAGCGCTGCGCCGACGGGAAGCTCCACCGCCGACACACTCACCCCCCTTTACCACCCATGGCCAATGACGGAGGCTCCAGCTCTGGCACCAGTTCGGGCATCCCCTCTGGCTCATGTCTGTCGAGCCAGGGAGCAGGTAGTTCTCATCTCGGTTCTCTCTCTCTCTCTCTGTTTCGATCTAGAAAGGTAAAGTGCAGTGCTACTGATAGATCTAGACTAGATCCATTACAAAGTTGTATTTAACAGGTCTACCACGACAAGTTCCCGCTCAGGTGATGGAGGGGTGACGACGACGGCATGACTTTGGCTCGTGCTAGCTAGTGTCTGTAGTCATCCCTAGAGGGTCAAATAATCTATTTGTTTTTTATTTCTTAGAACTCTTACTGCTTTTGATAATTATTAATAGATATTTCTAGAAAAAAATAGCCTGATGTGGTAAGCAATACTAGAAGAATAGACAAAGAGTAGTCTAAAACTAGGGAACAGAACGACAGGCCTTTATTAATTATGTGTCGGTGTATGGAACGTTTCGTGTGATGTTGCCCGTCGATCAGATGTTGTGAAAACCTTAACCAAGCACAGGAGCCCCGTCGTAGCCGATAATATCTCTTTACCTCTTTATATCCTCATATACTACGTCTTCGGAAGTTAGAATTCCTTGATTTACTCTATCTCTCTTCAAATTCTTCCCTAAAATAAGACCCTATATATCTCTTTACCTTTTTATATCCTCATATACACTACGTCTTGGGAAGTTAGAATTTCTTGATTTACTCTATCTTTTTTTTTTGAAGTAGATTTACTCTATCTCTCTTCAACTTCTTCCCTAAAGTAAGACCCTACGCGTGCAAATTCTGCACCCCCCTCCCCCACCACATCCCTGCCGGCCGGCGCGGCCATGGCTGCCAGCCCGATCACACCGGAGATCACGTCGTCCAGATACATGACGGAGAACGTCACGGCGACTTTCAATTTCGAGATGACCAATTACCTGCAGCTCAAGGGCATGGGCTTGGGCGAGTTCGTTAGCTCGCCCGTCTTCCGAGTCGGCGGCTACGATTGGGAGATCAGGTTCTACCCGGACGGGCTGAACCACGACGAGTGTGAAGGCAATGCCTCATGCTTCCTGCGCTATCACAGCCAGGCCAACGATGCGCGCGCCAGGTTCGCCTTCAGCATGATGGAGACCAAGAGCCAGAGAGAGATAGACAGCTTTGGCATGACGGATCATATCTTTGCGAGGAGCGAGGAATGGGGCCATAAGAAATTTGTTCGCAGGTCAATGCTGAAATCCATGTCGCGCGCCAGCAGCGACGGCGGCTGCTTCACCATACGGTGCATCCTCACCGTCAGGAACGAGTCTCCGCCGCTGGAGCTGGCCGGCCACCTGGAGTGCATGCTCCGGGATGGGACAGGCGCGGATGTCACCTTCTGGGTGGATGGCCATAAGTTCGATGCGGACAGGGCCCTCCTGGCAGCGCGATCGCCAATCTTTGCGGCGCAATTATTTGGTCCCATGGCAGAGAAGGATATGCGGCACGTGGAGGTCGTGGACATGGATCCTACCATCTTCGATATGATGCTTCGCTACATCTACACAGGCTTGTTGATGCTGCTGCCGTGCAGCGACGACGACGCCCCCCCGGCCCCGGTGATGCAACATTTGCTGGTGGCGGCTGATAGGTACGCCCTTGATAGGCTCAAGGAGATGTGCGAGGAACAACTGTGCAAGATGATTGATGTCGAGACTGTCACCACCATGTTGGCATTGGCAAACCAGCACCACTGCGAACGGCTCAAGAATGCATCCGTGGCGTTTATGGCGACCCATAGGTTCAAGAAGCACCTCAAGAGTTTGGAGAGGAGCACCAAGGAGAAAAGGCACTTCCTCCGTTCTAGGGCGGAACCATCAATCCAGAACAAGTACTTCCTCCGTTCTTCAAAAAAAGGCATATAAAATTGTCAAAATCAAACACATTTGCATATCCTATCTACACAGTAGTAAGTTGCTACAGATTGATATCGAATAATATTGTTTTTAAGCACGACCAATATATATCTTACTCCAGCCTTTCTCGGACTTTTTGATTCTTTCCTCCCCACCAAGTATTTTCTTCTCAATATGTATCGTATAAGATTCTGTTGTACTTGTACCCCTTCATGAGATCTAGGGATGATATTAGAAGTACATAAATTCTTGGCGGTGCGCGGGCACCAGACGAACGTGCCGAGCGCACACTCCGTGGCCACACGATCGCGAAGGTCCCGTATGACCTCCTTTCACGTGCACCAGTCCCGCACGCCTCCTTCCCTTTGAAGGATCCATCCTGTTTCCCATCCTACAGTCAACTTCATGGACGAACGCCGCCGACCTCACCTGCTGCTCCCAGGCCCCAGCTGGCTTGAGATTCCTCCCACCGCGCCGCTTCTTGCCGGCGCGTCCCCCGGTAGGCAACGTCCACAGCGCCTCCTTCGCCCTCGAGCAGCTATAGAACAGCTATGGGATCGGAGGCGAGCATGGCTCCACCCGCCTACCTTCCAGCGGCTCCACACCGGCCGGGTAAAGGGGGCTGGTCCACAGCACACCCGCCCCCACCCTGCCCTACTCCCATCCTCCTAGATCAATCTGATGTCTTGTTTCGTGTCTGTAGGTTCTGAAGTCCAAACAAAATCGACTGATTCTTTATTTTGGAAGAGACTTATGAAGGTGAAGAATGAGTTCTTCGCTAGAGGCCATTTCAAATTAGGGGATGGTTCATGTATTAGGTTTTGGGAGGACATATGGTTGGGAGATACTCCCTTAGCACAACAATATCCATTATTGTATAATATTGTGCAACGGAAGAACACGTGACGGTTGCACAAGTACTATCTCAAATACCCCTAAACATTAGTTTTAGAAGGGTACTTGTTGGTAATAAGTGGAATGATTGGATACACTTATGCCAAAGGCTCATGATGGTTCAGTTGTCGGATGACCATGATAAGTTTGTATGGAACTTGACATCATCCGGGGTGTTCTCAGTTAAATCCATGTATGAAGACCTTATGAATGATCATACTGTCTTTCTTCGAAAATACCTTTGAAAACTAAAAATTTCTCTCAAAATCAAAAAAATTATGTGGTTTCTTAATAATAAGGTTTCACTCACAAAGGATAATCTGGTTAAAAGAAATTGGGTAGGATGTATGAAGTGTTGTTTTTGTGGCTCACAGGAAATCATAGAACACTTATTTATATCTTGTCCTTTTGCTCGCCTTCTGTGGCGAATTATCCATTTTGCTTATTATTTACCCCATCCGACTGATATTGCAAACATGTTTGGTAATTGGTTACATAGTTTTGATCAGTCATCTAAGGCTAGGATTCGCATCGGTGCTTCAGCCTTACGTTGGTCTATTTAGAGATGCAGGAATGATATTATCTTTAACAAATTCAAAAAAATTAATTTTATGCAGGTTATCCACATGGTGGCACATTGGGTGCAGCTTTGGACATTCCTATCTACACCAGACCAGCGGGATATTATGGCTACTGGGTGCAGCGTCTCCTGATGGTCGCTGGGCACATCTTCAACCAGTCTGCTTGGATGTATTCTGATAGATTGGTTTATGATGTTTAGTCGTTCTTTTATTATTTTTTCTGGTTGATTTTGGTGTCGACCTTAAGCGATCGGTGATTTGTAATATATTTGAAGTTCGAATTTTTAATAAAAGGCTGTGTGCATCGACCGATGCAGAGGCCGGGTACATCCCCTTTTCGAAAAAAAGAAAAAAAAGGTTTTCAATGCATCTCATGGTCTAGTTTGATGGATTTTATTAGTTCAATACTAGTTTGATGGATTTTATTAGTTCAATATATAAATTTGTCCAATACTAGTTCAAACTTGCAAAAAATCTATGCCTGACGAGCAACTTCGGAGCGCGGCGAGGTAACTTTTGCCCAGAGAGACAACTTTTGTGCCTGACGAGGCAACTTCTGTGCCTAACGAGACAACTTTTGACCGGCGATGCAACTTTGGTGTCCGATAAGAAAACTTCCGTGCCTAACGAGATAACTTTGGAGCCCGGCGCGGCGAGGAAACTTCAGAGTCTGACGAGACAACTTGTACCCGGCGAGGCAACTTGTGTCCAACTTCGGAAACCGACGAGGCAACTTGTTTCTGACGAGGCAACTTTGGTGCCCGGCGAGGCAACTTCGGAGCCCGACGGGGCAACTTTTGTGCCTGACCAGACAACTCAGAGCCCGACGAGACAACTTTTGTGCCCGTCGGGGCAACTTTGGTTTCCAGTGAGGCAACTTTGGAGCCCAATGAGGAAACTTCTGTGCCTAACGAGGCAACATCGGTGCCCGACGAGGCAACTTTAATGCCCCGCGAGGGAACTTCAGAGCTCGACAAGGCAACTTCTTCGATTCCCGGCGAGGCAACTTTGGAGCCCGACGAGGCCATTTTTGTGCCTAACGAAGCAACTTTGGAGCCCGATGAAGCAACTTTTGCCCGACGAGGCAACTTCGGTGCCCGGCGGGGCAACTTCAAAGCCCGACAAGGCAACTTCTGTGCCTAATGAGACAACTTTGGAGCTTGGAAAGGCAACTTTTTCCCGGCGAGACAACTTTGGTGTCCGGCGAGGCAACTTCAGAGCACGACGAGGCAACTTTAGAGCATGACGAGGCAACTTTGAAGCCCAACGAGGCAACTTCTGTGCCTAATGAGCCAACTTTGGAGCCCGACGAGGCAACTTTTGCCCGGCGAGGCAACTTCAGAGCCCGACAAGGCAACTTATGTGCCTAACGAGGCAGCTTTAGAGCCCGGCGAGACAACTTTTGTCCGGCGAGGCAAATTTGAAGTCTGACGAGGCAACTTCAGAGCCCGGCGAGGCAACTTCAGAGCCCGATGAGGCAACTTCGGTTCCCCGCGAGGCAACTTGTTCCTGATGAGGCCGACGAGGCAACTTGTGCCCAACTTCGGAGGCCGACGAGGTAACTTGTGACCAACTTCGGAGGCCTGCGAGGCAACTTATGTCCGACGACGCAACTTATGTGCCTGACGAGGCAACTTTGGTGCCCGATGACACAACTTCGAAGCTCGACGGGGCAACTTCTATGCCTGACCAAGCAACTTTGGAGCCCGATGAGGCAACTTCAGAGCCCAACGAAGCAACTTTGGTGCCCGGCGAGGCAACTTCGGAGCCCGACGAGGCAACTTCTGTGCCCCACGAGGAAACATTAGAGACCAATGAGACAACTTTTGCCCGACGAGGCAACTTTAAAACCCCATGAGGCAACTTTAGAGCCTGATGAGGCAACTTCAGAGCTCGACGAGGAAACTTTGGCTCCCGGCGAGGCAATTTTGAAGCCCAACGAGGCAACTTCTGTGTCTAACGAGGCAACATTGAAGTGTGGCGAGGCAGCTTTTTTCCGGCGAGTCAACTTATGTGCCTGAATAGGCAACTTTGAAGCCCGATGAGACAATTTCGGTGCCTAGCGAGGCAACTTTAGAGCTCGACAAGGCAACTTTTATGCCTAACGAGGCAACTTTAGAGCCTGACGGGGCAATTTCTATGCCCGACGGGGCAACTTCTGTGCCCAACGAGGTAACTTCGGAGCCCGACGGGCAATTTTTGCTCGGCGAGGCAACTTTAGAGCCTGACGAGACAACTTCAGAGCCTAACCGAACTTCGGGTTTCGATATTGCCTCGTCGGCAGTGCTTGCCTAAAGAAGGGCCATTCTCACCTATCCCGGCAGAGCCGTCCTAATGGCCTATCAAACTTGCCTCTTCGGAGTCCGAAGTTGCCTCATCGGACTCCGATCTTACGTCATCGGGTAGCGGCTTGCCTGAAGAAGGTATGTCCTCACACACCATGGCAGCGCCGTCCTAATGGTCTACCAAAGTTGTCTCATCGGGTACAAAAGTTGTCTCATCGAGCACCAAAGTTGCATAGCCGGACATAAATTGCCTTGTCGAGCTCTGAAGTTGTTCGCCGTCACTACGAAGTAGCTTTTTTACCCGCGAGAAAAAAAGTAGCGTATTTTTTGAGCAAGTGTTGTGCATTTTTAGACAACAAATAATCGTTATTGGACAAGTACCAATTTTCTTCCGCACCATAGTTTCACGGATCTTAAACTTCTCGTGAGCTAAATAATATTTCATAATGACGGAATTTGTTAGCTGTTGATTTTGACAACCACAAAACAATTTTTTTAGTATTAAAATAGATTAGCTAAGTGCTTGCGCGTAGAAAAATATTAACTTATAAAATATATAACGATACAACCACAGTGTGCTACCATGATAACCGTATCTTATAGTTTACACTACTATAGTTGATACTACTATGGTTTAAATTGGACAAGTTGATGGAAAATGCAATCCCCCTTGTAAGTTGGGCCCTCGGCATCATCTTTGTCCTTTATGTTTTGGAGATTCGTGCTACTATTTTTATAGAACAACCCTTCCACCTCATTTTTCAATACCATTGTTGTTTTGCTTATTAGCCCCTAGTTTTTTATGTTTTATATATTTTTGTCGCTGTCTTTAAGGGACAAACATGATTCAAAAATACATATATGCTTTATTTAATTAGTCAGTTTTAATTAGTCAATCTAATTAATAGTTAAAACATATAGGATTCATCAAATAATCATACACAAATATTGAGAGAAATAATCATATATACAAAATCCAACAAAACCTCAAAGATTCATACAGTTTACAGTAGATCTAGTCAAGAAACATGGAAGCAAGATTATACAAATGAAACACATAGAGGTGTCAATATATACGTAGCAATAAACAGAATCATAACTTTTGATCGGCTTGGCCAAAAATTGCAAATCTTATATCAATGGATTCACAAAAATGTGAATTTTACAACCATGCCCTTAGTTTAGTATTTTGCTTCTTGAAAATTAGGTGTTTTTGCAGAAACATTTGTAGGACTATTTTGTGTATAAAAAATATTCTAAAAATGCTTTTTGAGTAAAACCTTTTGCAAATGGTTTGATTTGAACTCTCTGACCCTAAACACTAACTTTTGGATTTAAAAATATATTTTATTAACCCTAGAAAATTATTACTTTGATTAAAAGCATTTTTAGTAAAACAAAAATGTTGCTATTATTATAAAAATGATTTTTTAGTGAAACCTTTTGCAAATGGATTTGTTTTAAACACTTTGATCCTAAACACTAACATTGTGTTTAAAAACATATTTGGCTAACACTACAAAATATTACTTTGATTAAAATCATTTCTAGCATAACAAAAAAATGATTTAAATGGCCCATTTTCACTAACTTGGTTTTAAATGGTTTTTCCACTTTTATAAATGACCAATAGGTGTTTTAAAAATGTTTATAGCCTATTAGAAATCACTTTTCCAAATAAAACAACCTTTTGCATGCTTGCATGCATTTCCTTGTTTTTAATATTTTATGTGGTGAATTGTTTGAATGCTAGATTGAATTTGTGCCTTGCTTGATTGAATTGTAGTGAACTTTTAAGAGTGTGACATTTACAAGATCAAGTAGTGAACCTAGTTTCTCTACTAAAAATGCAAGTGGTGCTTCATACATTTTGTCCAATTATTTTCACTATGCATTAGTGATATTTTGAGTAGGACTTGCATGGAATTTTTACTAAGTATGCTATGCCTTGGGAAATCCTAATAGATGATGCCTTAGTAGAATTTTCCCTAAGTTAAGATTATTGCTACTAGTATGCTTAGCCTAGCTAGTAGAAAACAAGGGTGGATTATATTCATGCTATGAAATATTTATAAGTCTATGACATGTGTTTTGTTTAATAAAACAACTATGTGAATGAATCACCTGGGTGGAATGGTGTGAATGGATTATGTTGAGTGGTTACACAGGGACCATATTAATGGCCTCCCTAGTGTATCTCACTTGTGGAAAGCCATCCAGGAACAAAGAGATTTGAGATGTTAAGTGTTGAGAAGCTTCTAGTGCAGCCACTTGGCATATGGGCTCTGCCTGGATCATATAGGTTACAATAACTTAGCCAGATGGACAGAAGGTGGTAGGGGTGATAGGATGGAACGCGTCCATTTGGTCTAAGGGAAGGCTTCTGAAAGATCTTGTCTCGATGCATGTCGAGTCTTGTGGAAAAAGTGCATCACCTCTCGAGAGAGTAGAATCTAAGTACTTAGGCGTGTCCCCGGCAATGGACAATTTGAGCATCAATACATGAAAGCTATCAAGGATCTCCTCATCTCAATTTCTAAGTTAAAAACTTGTGGTTGAACAAGGGTTAAAGGATCACCAATTTTTTTGGTAGATGCCTTGGGTGATTTTCATCAAACAAAAACTTAGTGTTTTCAACTAATAAGGAAAACCTTATTTTGAGCAAAGCAAGCCTAAGCTCCACTTAGCCAAATGCATAGAGATGATAGATACCACTATTCTACCATAGTATCACTTGCCAATACAATTCAAATATATTGACTCTTGTGGCTGTAACTTATTATGTTGCAGGTTTATTTGATGTTAGTGAAGTGTGTTGATTAGGATTACAAGTCTACAACCAACATGATTGCTTGTGGCACTTTGAAGATGAAGGACTCCATGCTATATAGATATTTCTGCTGCATTGTAATAAGATAGTCAAATGAGCTATGTAAGAAGTAATATATTATTTTATTCCTGGTTATAAGTTGTAATATGACCTTTGTTTCTTGATATTACATCTTAAACTATGGATGCTAGCTATTGATCCAGAGACTAGCATTGTAAACATAGGGATCTCTACCTTATCAGGTTGGGACTCTACAAGATGGCTCCCAGGGCACTTCACCGTACCGGCAGGGTGCCAGAACAGAGACTTCTGTCCCTTGAATCTCCCCTTCGATGGCGGCGGCGCTGCGGAACTTTTCGTCGATGTATGATTGACGATCTAGGGTTTTCTCCCCGGGGGCTTCTTATAGGCGAAGGGGAAAGGCGAGGAGGCAGCTAGGGGAGCCACACCCCCTGGTGGCACGGCCTAGGTGGGCCCGCGCCACCCTAGGGTGTGCCCACCCTGGTGCCCTACTCCATCTCTACTTTGATTTTCTGTATCGTTCCGGGAAAATAGTAACTTTGGCTTTTGTCCCGTCCAATTCTGAGAATATTCATTTTTTTAGCTTTTATGAAACCAAAAATAGTAGAAAACAGGCAACTGGCACTGTGACATCTTGTCAATAGGTTAGTTCCATAAAGTGTATAAAAAGACCTCAAAGTGTAGATAAAACATAAGACAAATGATATAAAACAAGTATGGAGCATAAAAAATCATAGATACGTTTACTACGTATCAATAGGTACTAGAAATGGAGAGCATGCAAGATCTCAAAAAACACAGACATGATAGAATCAATAATCATAAGACATGATAGATCAATAATCAATCTTGCATAGTAATCTCAATATCCATCGGATCCCCGCAAACACAACATGCATGATTACAAAAGAGATTGTCTTGATCATGAACAGAGCTCACAAGATCTAAACATGATAGCACAAAGGAGGAGAAACAACCATCTAGCTACTGTATGGACCCATAGTTCAAGGGTGAACTACTCACACATCATACCGGAGGCTGGCATGGTGATGAAGAAGGCCTCCAGGATGATCTCCCCCCTCCGACAGGGTGCCGGGAAGAGCTTTAGATCCCTCCTGATCTAGGACGATGTTGGCGGCGACTACGAACTGTTTCGTGGAGATCTGATCGGGTACTTAGGGTTTTGGTATCAGGGGGCTTATATAGGCGAAGAGGCGAGGCAAGAGGGTGTCCAGGGGGCCACACCCTGCCCAGGCATGGCTCAGGGTGGGCCCGCGCGTGGGGGGGGGGTGGCCACCCTATGGCTCCCCTCCGGTCGCCCTTTGGTGTCTGTGTTCTTCTCGGTGAAATATTGACTTTGACTTTTGTCCCGTCCAATTCCGAGAATATTTTCTTACTAGATTTTCTGAAACCAAAAACAACAGAAAACAAGCAACTGGCACTGCGGCATCTTGTTAATAGGTTAGTCCCAGAAAATGTATAAAAAATACCTCAAAGTGTAGACAAAGCAAAGCAAAGTTGATACTAAACAAGCATGGAACATCAAAAATTATAGATACGTTTACGACGTATCAATATCTGCGTGTAGTGTTGTGTCACAAACTTTAATACTGTGATCGTATGTCATAAACTTCACTATTGTGGTCGTTGTCGTCAAACTTCTATGATTGTGATCGATATGCTATCTTTTATGTTTACGAATTTTTTGCTTTAGTTTATGTGAACATATATGCATGTGAACCTATTTATTTTTTTTCCGTTGCATGATTTAATAATATGCCTTGTCTATAGAGATGACGAAGTGGTACGTGGTGTATAAGGGTTGGGTAAACAGGTGAACAAGTTCAGCGACAACAACTACAAAGGATACGCGACTCGAGAGGAGGCAATAGCAAAGTGGAGGAACCTCCTGTGAAAGGAGAACCGGATAAAGATATTGCTAGTACTCTTACTCTATCTTACCGTCTTCACAGTTGTATTCTATTTAATTCTAGTGTAGGCGGTGACCAACTCATTTGTAATGTGAGATGGTGAACTTTATACCAACACTTGTGTAATAATTCGCCACTTGTCACTTGTATTGTAATATGATGAACGCTTGTGTATCTTGATCGGGCTCTAAGTAGTGTGATGACACTATATTCATGTTTGTATTATGTTTATTTTTATATACTAAGTGAAATGTACTATTTCTATTGTTATGTGAATAAATCCTATATAATACATGTATAAAACCTTTATAATCCATGATTCTGGACCAGTACTGTTTTTTTAATTCCTGAGTAATACACCTGTGGCGCATTCATATATACTTCTGTGACGCATACGCTAAAATGCGCCACTGAAACATGCCCTGTGGCGCATAGCCTGAAATGCGCCATAGAAGTATCATGACTTCTGTGGCGCATTTCAAACCGTGCCACATAAGTAGTGTGGATCTATTTGGATTACTCGATTTATTTTTAAAGATTTTGTAAATTATAGAGGTAGCCTGATGGATCTATGTCTAAAAAAATGATTGGATTTGCACATGTATTTGATGTTCGATCTGTTTGGATTTGTGTCACACGGCACATCTGTAATCCAATCAACCTTCTATTCTATCTCTAATTGTATAGACTCTGGTTTCTATACGGAGCCATGCATAATGCAGATAAAAAACGTGGTGTAGGAAATTGAGATGGCGGCGTACCAGGACACGAGTGCCATAAGCCAAAAACGACTTTTCCTGTTAAGACGAAATGACAAACGGACTTAAAACGGGAGCAAACTGAAGCACCAATTGCAGAACCACATGCAACGGCCCTAAGCGCATACATAGCTATACCACTTCGGATAGAAAATCCGCGTCCTATGCATAATATGGATATATTATCGTAAGCTATGTCTTGATTCTAACAATATCATTGGTTATTTGACCCGAAAGTTAGGAAACCTCGAATGAGATATATTATTTTGTGAATGTTTTTTATGACATAATTAATATACCAAGTTTGATATTTTTTTCCAACTATGTCACATAATATAACACCGCGCGAAGGTTTTGCATTGTTTAGATCGTTTTTAAATTTCTTATGTCTGTTTTAAACTATAGTCAAACTTTGTCGAACAACGGGTATAAAGATTCTTAGCTCGGGGTTGAGACTCGCTAAACTTGAAGTGAATATCTGATGAAATAGCATATTGTGAACCTAAAAAATATTTTTATAAAAAATGATAATAATTAGATCATGTACCTGTAGTTCATATCTGACCCGCTTTCTACCGATTCAGCAGGAATTTATCTTTTTTATCAGGGATGGATGGAAAGGTTTGATATCTCCCTGTTGGTACATTATCCATATAAGGTGGTAGCATTTTTAATTAGACATTTGATAGTTGCTTCACAAAACCCTTGTTTTTTGTGCTCAGAAAATGGAAAATAACTTTTTGGTGCGATCAAAAGGAAACTTTCCCCTGCAATATTGTTCGCCATCCCATGATGCACATATATGCATAATATGGATATATTATCACAAATTATGCCTTGATTCTAGTAATATCATTGGTCATTTGACCCGAAAGTTAGGAAAGCTCGAATAAGATAGGTCATTTTGTGAAGGTTTTCTTAAGACATAATCAATATACCAAGTTTGATATTTTTCCTTCCAACTATGTCACATAATATGCCCCTACATGAAGGTTTCACATTGTTTGGATCGTTTTTAAATTTCGTATGCCCGTTTTAAACTATCGTCAAACTTTGTCGAACAACGGGCATGGCGATTCTTAGCTCGGGCTGAGCCTCACTAAACTTCAAGTGGATTTCTAATGAAATAGCATATTGTGAACCTAAAAATTATTTTATAAAAAATCATGAGCATCAGATCATATACCTCTAGTTCATATCTGACACACTTCCCACCGATTCGACATGAATTTATCCTTTTCACCAGGGATGGAAGAAAAGGTTTGAAATTTCCCTGTTGGGACATTGTTCATGTAAGATGGTCTAGTATTTTTAAAAAATAGGGTGGTAGCATTTTCAATTAGTCATTTGGTGGTTGCTTCATAAAACCCCCGTTTTTTGCGCTCCGAAAATGGGAAATAACTTTTTGGTGCGATAAAAAGGAAAACTTTCTCTTGCAATATTGTTCGCCAGCCCATGATGCACATGTATGCATAATATAGACACATTATCAAAAACTATGCATTGATTCTAGCCATAACATTGGTCATTTGACCCGAAAGGCACGGAATCTCGAATGAGATAGGTCATTTTGTGAAGATTTTTTGAGACATAATCAATATACCAAGTTTGATATTTTTCTCTCCAACTATGTCATATAATATGACACCACGCAAAGGTTTTATATTGTTTGGATACTTTTTAAATTTCTTATGCCCATTTTAAACTATCATTAAACTTTGTCGAACGACTGGCATGAAGATTCTTAGCTCAGGGCTGAGCCTCGCTGAACTTGAAGTGGATCACTGATGAAATAGCATATTGTGAACCTAAAATTTTTATTGTAAAAAATCACAAGTATCAGATCATATACCTATAGTTCATATCTAACCCACTTCCTACCGATTCAGCAGGAATTTGTTTTTACCAGAAATGGACGGAAAGGTTTGAGATCCCCATATTGGGTCATTGTCCATGTAAGGTTGTGCAATATTTTTGAAAAACAGGGTAGTATCATTTTGAATTAGTCATTTGGTGGTTGCTTCACAGAACCCCTTTTTTGTGCTTGAAAAATAAAAATGGCTTTTTGGTGCGACGAAAAGGAAAACTTCCCGCTGCAACATTGTTCGTCATTCCATAATGCACATGTATGCATAATATAGACACATTATCATAAACTATTTCTTGATTCTAGCCATAACATTGGCCATTTGACCTGAAAGTCGTGAAACCTCGAATTAGATAGGTCATTCTGTGAAGGTTTTTTGAGACATAATCAATATACCAAGTTTGATATTTTTCCTTCCAACTATGTCACATATGACACCACACGAAGGTTTCGTAGTGTTTGGATCGTTTTTGAATTTCTTATGCCCGTTTTAAATATATGTAATTTGTATGTTTCACTTAATTTTTATTTACAAATATGTAATATTTGAGTGTAGAAAGATATATCTTATTTTTCCGCAATTTTTGATATATTATTTATATTTTTCTGAATTAAAATAATTTAGTTATGATTTTCAAAGATTAATAATGTAAAAGGAAAAATAGCTATGCCGAGGGCAGCCGTCGGCGTAGGCTATCCTACGCCGAGAGCAATTTTACGCCGACGACTGTTTGGGAGGACTGACCTGATCGCGGTCTACGCCGAGGGTCCAGGCGTTTGGCCATCGACGTAGCGTCCGGCCATCGGCACCTCATCCTATTCATGTAGTGAAGTTCCTCCGGCACCAGGAGCACGGTACCCCGGATCGCCCGGGGAAATATATGTGCTAGGAGAGTAGGAGTAGCACCAACCATGAGGCAAAACCTCCATTCCTCTCCTAATATTGAAAAGAAGGGACACGCAAAGCAAAGGTTGTGCTCAGTCAGCTACCTTGCTCATCATAGATAGACTAATGACAGTGGTTACTCTCTACTGGAGTACAAGGAGTGAGTGAGCGGGGATGAATAGAATTCGGTTTGGCAGTACAAAATCCTCACGTGCTACAGCTTCTTTGTCCCACTGCCATCCAAGAGCAAACGGTTTCCCACTAGGAACAGAAGTCCCGACACCTTAGATCCACCGATCTGTTCGACCGTGTGATGAGCGAATGAATAATCCAAGCTAAGTGACCATTAACCGCTAACCATCCCCAGTTAGTACTCCGTTGATTTTTACCGATCCCGAGGCAGGTAACTTTACCACGAGACGAAGCTTCGTCAAACAAGAGCCATTGACACTTCGACAGTACGGCATGCACACAGTAGCTCCTTTGTGCAGTTGCTTCAGAATTACCTCAGCTCTTTGTTTCTTTTGAAAAAAAGTCAGAATTACCTTGCTTTATTTTGAAGATTTTACCAGTAACTTTCGTTTGGATCTTGGAGCGTAGCAGCAACATGGGGCTAGCTAGCTTTTGTGGGACAGCCTCGAGCTAGTAGTACTAGTCTGAATTCAATATGGGAAGAGTGGCTTGGATGTGAAAAAGGGTACGGCTAGATCACCAAATGATGAAACTGGGGTGTCTCTCTGTCCCCTGTCGGTTTTTTCATTACGGCCATAAAAATAACGGCTGGTTAAAGCAGGAAACCAAAGGAAAAAATAATCCTGTGCCCACTATCAGTTTTTGAACAAGTTCAATTTCCGAAAGAGAAACATGCTAGTACAAATTTAAAATTATTACACAAAGTTATCATAGCAGAAATTTACTTTCTTCCGGATGTACTGAGTACACCAAGTTCAACACTTCTGCATTTGTTTTTTTTTTTGTTTTTCTTCCGGATGTACTGAGTACACCAAGTTCAACACTTCTGACAAATTTGGTTGTAAACTATCTTTTGTCAGCAGGCATACATGCATTTGATACCAAAAGCAGCAAAGAGGATGCCTTTGTTATACCAACCTTAACTAGCACCCAAAATGGAACCCAAGCAAGGAATCACACCAGTGCCTTTCTCAAGGTGTCAATAAAGTTTTGCATAGTGATAAAGTGAAAATAAGATTCAGAGAAAATTAGTCCTTTTGAAATTAAAAAAAAGCCTAAAGACAAATGCAGGTGTTCCAGTGGCAAGCTCACACACAAAAATAAATAAAATAAAAACAAAACCAGAGGCTTAAACCAAGAGGAACTCTCACTCTCATGCCTAAAAGGGCCCACCACTTCTCTTTACCTCTTTCCTTCCACCCCCTCCACCTCCCTCCCCTACTCTCTTCTGTCCCCATCCCGCCGGAATCTCGCCTCCGATCCGGCGGCACGCCGCTACCGACACCGCCACCGGAGAAGCGCCCCCTCCGCAGGTATCCGCCACAGAAGCTCCCCGGGAGCGCTCCAGAGGGCGGGGGGCGTCCATGGAGTCGATCATAGCGCGGGCGCTGGAGTACACGCTCAAGTACTGGCTCAAGTCCTTCTCCCGCGACCAGTTCAAGCTGAACGGCCGCACCGCCGAGCTCTCCAACCTAGGTGGGATCCCTAAAACCTCCTCGCCGATGCCAATTTCGCGGTCTCCGTGTCGGTGCTAACTTTTCTTGTTTCTTTTCGGCGTGATTTGGGGCGCTGCAGATATCAATGGCGACGCGCTGCACGCCAGCCTGGGCCTGCCTCCGGCGCTCACCGTCGAACGCGCGCGAGTCGGGAAGCTCCAGATCACGGTAAAGGCGCCACGTCTGTTTCTGTCACTTGTTTCGTATCTTCTCTTTACTCCCGAGGGCTTAACTGACAAGGATCATAGTTTGGTGAATTACTCTTAATATTGATGTCAGTCTGCCCCTGTTGTGCTTGTCGGTAGATACATTGTAGTGAACCTGCGGATTTGACTGTCATTGTCCTTAATTCTAGTCGCGGCTTGGAAATTTAGACTGAGATTTCATAGGTAGTATGGTAAAATGATGGTTTGACAGTAAAACCTTGCACTCATTATTTGACATTGCAGTGAAGTCTGTGACTCGTAATTAACATCGAGCCTATAGTTGTAGGCAGTTATGTTTGTCAATTGGCCGTGTATTTTTCAGGTCTCACAGTTAGATTCTTTTGTTTATCAATACAGCTTCCATCAGTATCCAATGTGCAAGTGGAGCCAATCGTGGTGAACATTGATAAACTTGATCTCGTGCTTGTAGAGAAGGATGATTCAGAAAATCTTTCTAGCCCCACCAGGTTATAATTTTTACGGCCTGCGATTTGGTACCATCATGCGGCCATTCAAATAACTGATGTTCTTTTCTCGACTTATTTATTAGCAGTGTGTCATCAACATCATCAGCTAAAAGCACTGGTTATGGATATGCTGACAAGGTTGGTTTCATTGCACTTCATTTTCAAGAATATTTATCCGTAAGGCCATAGGCCACTCGCATCTGGTTTTGCTAAAATCATTATACTGTAAAATCAGCAAGATAGTTCATGCTATTCATCTTAGCTAAGTCCAATCTTTCTAGGCTTGACGTTTCTGCCGTATGTTCTGTTCTTTCCTCTCTGCTCATTGTCTACACCTTTTGTATTAGTAATGGCAATTTTTGTAATTGTGCAACTGCTTCCTTATTATGGATCACAGTAAAATTTATTGAAGCAATGTATTCTTACAAAATCTGAAGTACATGTGGGTTTAATATGTTATACTGGCCTTAGATTGCAGATGGAATGACTGTACAAGTAGGTATTGTTAACCTGCTATTGGAAACACATGGAGGAGCTCGTCGTCAAGGAGATGCAACATGGTATATTTTGGTGACTTATTTGCACATTCAATTCTTTTTTCTTATGACCAACAGGGCTAAAGCTTTTTATGAATATGGCTTTTGGAGTTTTTTCTTCCAAATGGTCTTCGGGGCTTGAATGATGATTTATCGCATGTTCAGTTTTTTCATAATATTTGTTCAGCGAGTAAAACTGGATACATTGTTCATTTGTGTGGACAGGGATTTTTATTTGTATTTTCTAATTTCTTTTCAGGTCACCTCCACTAGCGACTATCACATTTCGTGATCTTGTACTGTACACAACAAATGAAAAATGGCAGGTATTCTTGTGAGATTAAAGTTGTAGTTGAACTTGTAAAATCTTTGTTTTGGGCCACCTGATTGAAATATCATTTATATAGGTTGTAAATTTGAAAGAAGCAAGGGATTTCTCCAACAGCACAGGATTCATTTATGTGTTCAAGGTTTCATATTCTCCTAGTTTCTGCCAGCAAATTAATGTTTACTTGTGCTGTTACATAATGTGCTGGGACATAATGAATGAAGACATAGTAAACACAAGTTCTGATCTCCCATATTTTTCTCAAAATCACAGAAATTGGAATGGCAGTCACTTTCAGTTGATCTGTTACCCCATCCTGACATGTTCGCCGATGCACAATTTAACTCTTCAAGCAGTCAAGATAACAAGAGAGATGATGATGGTGCAAAGCGAATGTTCTTTGGCGGTGAACGGTTTTTGGAAGGGATATCAGGGGAGGCTAATGTGAGTGCTTGAGTTCTGGAATATGATTTGTGGATTTTCAGAATTTGTTAGTTGATCTTGGAAGTTCTACTTGTCTTGGCTTCCTGGCTTATACATTTCGTTGAACATCAGATCACTCTCCAACGAACAGAGCAGAACAATCCACTGGGCCTCGAGGTTCAGTTACATATTACTGAAGCTATCATTCCTGCGTTAAGTGAACCTGGTAAATTATTATTGACTGTGAAGCTTAAGCTTTTCCTCGAGTTACTGTTTGTACCAGTCAAACCTAAAATGCATTTTGTCAGGTTTACGGGCTTTTCTTCGATTCATGACTGGGGTATCCGCGTGCTTAAATAGAGGAGATTTAGATCCAAAGTCTAAACAGGTTTTTTTTCTCGTGTATTTTCTATGATTGATTTTGTAGGACTATCAGATATACAGATATTCTTTGCGTTCTTACTCTTCGTTTTCTTATTTTGACCAGCATGCAGAAGCAGCAGGATCTTCCTTGGTATCTTTTATTGTAGATCACATATTCCTCTGCATTAAAGATGCTGGTAAGACCTAGCACCAATCATCTTTGAATATACTATTTATAGTCGTCTGTAGTGACTTTGTCAGTTGATTTTTTTTTTGTTGACAGAGTTTCAGCTTGAACTTCTAGTGCAATCTCTGTTTTTTTCACGGGTAACTCTTTTGCTTGTCAATCTATTGATTATTGCACGTTTTTCTGACTACATCATGATGACAACTATTTTTCTCATTATTTTTAAAGGCTAGCATCTCAGACAGGGAGAGTTCAAAAAACTTGTCTTGCATAAAAATTTCTGGGCTATTTCTAAGGTAAGATATGTAACTTTTTTATAATGAAGTTTGTAGTCATTTACTGACTCTTAAGTTAGACGGGAATCCAGTACACTTCATAGTTATGTATTGCTCATGCTACTTTGGTGGATTCAGTGCCGAATATAGGGCACTCACAAAAGGTTGCTTGTAACTAAATTAATATGTGAACTTCTAATATAACAGTGATATAAAATTTATTTGAGCTATGGATATAATTCTCACCTTTGCTGGGTCCCATGTACGGTTATTGTTTCTACAGGGACACATTTTCTCGACCTCCATGCACATTGATACAACCCTCTATGCAAGCCGGTCTACAAGAACCCTTGCCTATCCCTGATTTTGGTGAATACTGATTATGCCTTCGCTTTTGTGCTACTTGTATTATATCAATGGTTTGTGGGTCTAATCTATTGTGTTACTTTATCAGGTCAAAACTTTTGTCCTCCAATTTATCCATTTGGGAATCAATTTTTGGAATTCGCGGCAGGAATTCCTTTATTTTCCCTTTATTGTCTTCAGATCACTCCTTCTCCATCACCTCCAAAGTTTGCTTCGAAAACAGTCATCACATGCCAGCCTCTTATGGTGTGTCTTCTTAACACTAACAGTGAAATGTAATGTTAAATTATTTTCTGTTTGATTAAATATTACCTGTGATTTTGCATTTTAGGTGACACTTCAGGAACAATCTTGCTTAAGAATCGTCTCATTCTTAGCTGATGGAGTAGTGCCCAATCACAGTGCTATAGTTGCTGATTCCTCCATTAATAGCCTGTCGTTTTCTCTTAAAGAGTTTGATCTATCTGTTCCATTAGATGCTGAAGAAATAGCAAGGTGCAGTGGGACTAAGACCGCTTGCTCCCAGTCATCATTTTCAGGAGCAAGACTTCATGTAGAGGACCTATACTTCTGTGAGTCACCATCGGCAAATTGTACACTGCTAAACCTTGACAGAGATCCAGCTTGCTTCCTTCTTTGGGAATATCAACCTGTTGATGCCAGTCAGAGGAAGTGGATTAGTAGAGCTTCTCATCTAAGTCTCTCGCTTGAAACCTCTAGTACTTCAAAGGAACAGAGAGTACTTAGGGACCCCTCTCCAACTTCGTTGCAATGTACCGAGTTAGATGACATTCGATTTGAGGCAGCTATGGTTACTGCAGACGGTAGCCCTCTGTTGGATTTGCCACCCCCAGAGGGTGTTGTGAGAATTGGTGTTGCTTTCCAAAAGTTCACGTCCAACACTTCAGTTGAGCAATTGTTTTTTGTCTTGGGCCTCTACAGTTACTTTGGACAGGTTGGAGAACGAATTTCAAAGGTTAGCAAAGGTAACAGGTCTGGCAAAGATAGTGAGCCGTCAGTTGACAATCTTGAGAAAAAACTGCCCAGTGATACAGCGGTGAGCTTAACTATGAATAATACCCAGCTCAATTTCTTGGAATATTTATCAGCAGGAGACCTACATATGCCCTTGGTTCAGTTTGGTGGAGAGGATCTGTACCTGAAAGTTTCTCATCGCACTCTAGGTGGTGCCTTTGCAGTCACAACTAACTTGATGTGGAGAACTGTCTCGGTGAACTGTTTGGAAGGAGAAAGTGCTGCAATCCATGAGAATGGCACTGCTGTGACGGGTGAACAAAACATTGTGGTGTGCGAAAATGGGCATCCCAAGATGAGAGCTGTTTTTTGGGTTGACCATCGGAGCAAGCACCAGGCTAAAGGTGCTCAATTCATTGACATAAACATCACTCATGTAATACCTTATGACATGCGGGATATGGAGTGCCATAGCTTGAATGTATCAGCTAAGGTATCTGGTGTCCGTCTCGGAGGTGGACTGAGTTATACCGAGTCATTGCTGCATCGTTTCGGTATTCTAGGGCCTGATGGTGGTCCAGGGGAAGGCCTCTTGAGAGGACTGAATGATTTATCTTCTGGCCCACTTGGGAAACTGTTTACATCATCTCATGTCACTGACAAGGAAGGTAAAAATTTGCAACTTTCTAAATTATAACAAGCCCTACTTAGTTACTATTACTATTGAAACAATACACGGGAAATGATCAAGTCCTTATTTCAGATGGTGGAGAATTTTTTTTTGTTTATACCTTTTGTTGCATTGTTTGTGAAGCGTTTCTTATTTCCCCCTTATCCCCTAATATTACAGAAGGAAGATCTGAAGACAGTGACCGCAATTTGAAGTTTGATTTGGGGGTGCCAGATGATCTTGATGTATCAGTTGAGTTAAGAAATTGGTTGTTCGCACTTGAAGGGACAGAAGAAGTAGGAGACTCGTCCTCCCCTCAGAGTGGTGATCATATTAGTAGGGAAGATAAATGTTGGCATACAACCTTCAGGAATCTGCATGTGTCAGGGAAAAGCAGTGACCGACTCAACTTGGGAGGTGCAGAAAAGTTGTTGGACAAAAGGGCATTTCCGGTGGAGCGTTTTACGGTAATATCCGTGACTGCTGTAAATTTTGTTTTTCAATTTGGTGCTCTCCTTCTCTGTGGTCTAATTGAAAAAATATTTGATGGTACCTTCAGGCTGGAATTGAAGGTTTAGAGGCAATAAAACCTCGCTTGAGTAATAAACTCATTGGAAATGGAAAATTGAATAATAATCAATCAGGCGACGGATTTAATAATACAAATGCTATTGGTGACCATGGCGTTGATGTTGAAGCTACCATGGTCTTTGGTGAAGACGAAATTGAGGGCTCCAAGTGGATGATGGATAATGTCAAGTTTTCCGTTAAAAAACCGGTATGAACACTTGTTTCAGTATTTGTCCAGACCTGTTGGGAATTTACAGCTGTTACCTCAACTATTTATATCCATTTGAGCGTGCAGATTGAGGCCGTGGCAAAAAAAGAAGAGCTAGAGCACCTTGCCATGATCTGCAGATCTGAAGCTGATGCAATGGGCAGGATCACTGCTGGAATTCTCCGTGTCCTTAAGCTTGACAAGTCTCTTGGTCATGGAACTATAGAGCAGCTGAGGAACCTAGGTATGGAATGAATTACTTCACATGTTGAATTTTTTTCTTTTGCACATTTTCCTGTTATGATTATTTAATAGTGACAAGATGCAGAATTGAAAGATATATGCTGTTACAGTTTCTTGGATAATAACTTATTAATAAAATTCCTTGGTGGGGTCAGTACAGGCTGTAAAACATTATCTAGTTATGGTTCTTGATGCAGTGGTGCAAACATTTCAAAACTTGTCACAGCAGGACATGATTTCCCCCTTATTTAAAGCAGTAATCTAGTTGTAAATGTGTTATGCTTCTGACTACCAACTGGTTACCTGGGGTGAAGAGGGAGGGGAGGGGAGGGCCGGAGGGGTCTTCATGGTACTCTTTTAAAGAAAATGAGGTTTCAAGTGTCTTATGAAGTTGTGCTATTGCAGGAAGTGGAGGAATGGACAATATTTTCTCACCTACCAGGCTCAGCAGGCAGAACAGTTTTGGCAGCATTGGCACCCCTAGGACTCCAAAGTTCCACGCACCCACAACCTCGGGGTCGAAAGAGGCCCTAGAAGCAGCAATCGCTTCGCTACAGATCGACATTTCGGAATCCAAGGCCAGATGCTTGTCCCTTGTCTCCTCCCACTCAACCGCTGTGGAAGACGAGAGTCGCGCCGCCGAGGACATCAGGCAGCTGACTGACAAGCTGGAGAGCATGCAGTCCCTGGTGATAAGGATGAGAACTCTGATCTAATGTGTACATGGGTTCCTTTTTTTGTGTACAGTCCAAAACTGGGATGCGGCTAATGCTGTAGTCCTCGGATTAATTCTTTTATGTACATTTTTTTACACGTTCCTTGGGGGTATAAAGGTGGTGGGTGGAATAAGCAGCAGGAAATTTTGTAGCTGGAGGGGGATGCAATGTAGCGTTGTGAGTGACCAGAGTAGTCATTAGGATGAGTGATATGTTCTCTGTATGTAATTCCACATCAGATCTTTTTCACTTCCTACTGGAGGCCTTGATTATGTTTTGCAATCTGAATAGTCAAAGTTAATGATGATAAATTGTTTATTACTCCCTCCAGTTCAAATTAATGTTTTCAGATTTATTTAGGTTCCGATGTATCTAGTACTTAAACATGACTAGATACAGCTGAATTTAGACAAAATCTGAGAAGAGATATAGTACTTCCTCCGTCCCAAAATAGATATCTTAGATTTATCAAAATTTGGATGAACCTATATACTAAATAGTGTCTAGATTCATTTAAATTTTGACAAATCTGAGACATCTATTTTTGGAATGGAGGGAGTAATAAAAAAGAAGCATTAAAAAATAATTTCGGCAAGGAAAAAACAAATAAAAATCATAAGAGTTATGTTTTAGTGGAAGCCCAAAATAAGGAGTGAAATGTGAAGCCTGAAAGAGATTGGCAAAGTATGAGCCCACCACACACCTTTACCCGGCCCAAATCCACGATCTGGGTTTTGATGGGCCGACCCACCAAGAAGCCCGACCCACTGCACGCATACAGTCTAGGGTACTTGTTCCACCTCCAGGAGCGGAAGCCCATTCCTGCCAAGGGAGGGAAAGATTGAGCGGCAGCGCGGGGGAGAGCGCCCGGCGAGCTCGCCGAGGAGCGGCGACCGTCCGGCGAGGCCGTGCACCTTGAGTTGCCGGTCGCTTCCCGGAGGTTCAGGTTAGCACGCCGAGGCTCTGCTCTGCTTGCCCTCGCTCTCGTCCCCCCCTCACGCTTACTGATCAAGAAACCCCCGTGTGCTGTGCTGTCCTGCATACAAAAGGTGCCATTTTTGGCAGAGTTTTGTGATGTTTCGTGCTCGGAAAAGGTTTCTGGTTCGAGGAATGTTTCGGATTGCGGTAGTGCTGGGTACATGCGCTCGATAATCTAGGGTTTTAAGCCGGGGCCGGGATTGAATCCGCAAGTATGTGTTTTTGTTCTGGCCAACGAGCAAGAACTATGTGTTTATTTTGGTTGGATATAATTCCACAAGTTCCTACGGTCTTGACAGTTTGGGGGATGCCATGTTCTAACATGCGTTTTATTATTGTACGGACATATCTTGGACTGAAATTAATGTGGTTTCCTCTTGGACTGATATGGGCCTTTTTTTCTTCATACTTGCTGAGTTGCTGTGAAGCCATGGAGCGTCCTGGTGAGCATGAGGAGGATGGCAGCATGAACCCGGTGGCAGAGTTTGACAGCTCTCGGGAAAACGGGCGCAAGAATCTGTCCATGGTCTGGGAGGAGTTTCAGCCAATCTGTCTGAATGGGAAGGTTGAGTTTGCAGTGTGCCTGAGCTGCCACAATCGCTTCTGCTACAATGGAGACAGCTATCTGCGCCGGCATCTGAAGACCTGCCCGGCCAGATCGGAAGCGGCGCAGAGGCCACAGGAGGATTCCTATTACCGAAATGGTAATGTCCAGTTTTTCCTGTTGTGGTTCTGATGCATTAATACCCGGACAACCTCACTAGTATTGCTCTGTTTTTACTTAGAATGGTGTAGTTAAAAAAAAAAAGAATGGTGTAGTTTGGGGTCTGGAATTCTGGAAATGTATATATTCCTTTGTTAGCACAGTTTAACTAAAGCTTAAAGTAGCTGTTCGTATTTCGGTTGGATAGTTTTGGTGAATGAAAATAATCAGCTTTGGATACATTTGAAAATTTTCAGCGACGCTTGAGGATATAAGCTCAGTTATTCCCAGCAGAAACCTCCTGTCGAAGAAGTGGAAGGGGCTTACACCCATTTATGTTGATGGGAAACTCGAGGCTGCAGATTGCAATTACTGCCACAAGCGTCTCAGTAAAAATGGAGGCCATATGAGTCGACATGTTCTAGCCTGTCCGAAACGACCTGGGCGTCGCCGCAGTCATCAGAAGGGTAACCGTTCGGTTCAACCTAAATTGAAGTCTAGGGTGCCTAATTTGAAGTCCAGGGTGCAAAATAAGTCGACGCCTGCCACGACAGTTCCAATCACAAAATGCAAGATCCTCAAGACCAAAAGGTCAAGTGGCATCACCTTTCGGCCCGTTCAAGTGGTGGCAGATCATCAATCCACACCAGCATCAGATGGTACAAGCCTGAAGAAACAGAAGACATCAAGCATGACTACTGCAGATGACATAAGGGCCAGGAAGTTTGGTCAAGATTCATCTTATCAAGCTATGACCAAACTGATAACTTTGTATGGCTATCCTTTGTCAATGGTGGAGAATGAAGAGATGAGAAGGATTTTAAAGAACATCAAACCTATGCCTAACACAGTCTCTCTCAGTGACATGGAAGAACATTCACTTGCTCTATTTCAGAAGGAAAAGATAAAAGCCCAGGACAAACTTGCACTTACCTCCAATCGTGTCTGCCTGTCAGCAAGCATCTGGACTCATGATGGACCTGAGCCAACAGTAAATTACCTCTGTTTGACAGCACATTTTATTACTGAAGACTGGAAAGTTCAGAGAATGGTAATCAAATTTGGCATGTATTGGTGCTCACCAACTAATTTGGAAAGGAGAATACACTGTAAGGAGGCTTGTGTTCCAGAGTCTGAAAGCGGATCCTACAATGTCATATGGGATGCAATCAGAGATTGGAATCTTGACAAGAAGATTTTGAGCTTGACCTCAGTTGGTGAAATTAAGAATGATGCAAATACCTCGAAGCTAAAGGAGATGCTCATGGATAAGTGGTGCCTTCCCATCAGAGGCAAGCTATACAATGTTTCTTGTGTGGACGACATGCTAAATGGTGTTGTTTCAGAAGTACAGTCATACATACTTTTCCTTGTTGGTGACATAGTAAAGGATTTTTTTGGGGCATGTGCATCTTCATCATCGACACAACAGAAGCTTCTGGAAGTTATTTCACAGATGAGTTTGAAATGTCCTCGAGAAGATGCCAAGTGGTGGCACAAGTTATATTTTAGGCTTGAAGTTCTGTTGCAATTCAAGGAGCTATTTCCTGCTGAAGGAGTGCTGTCTCTGTCTCCAGAAGATATGATAGTTGTTCGGTCTATTTGCAAGATTTTGAGGACATTTTATCACGTCATTGAAGTAATTTCTAGCCCTTGCTCTCAGACAGCAAACATATACTTTAGCGAGGTATGGAAAATAAGGACAGTTTTGCAAGAAGAAGCATCAAATGATCATGGAGAGGTTGCTAGTGTGGCCATGGAGATGCAGGAAGTATTTGATGAGTATTGGCAAAACTCATACTTGTGGTTGTCACTACCTGTTCTGTTTGATCCAAGATTCAAGATGATCTTCATGAGATTTCGTCTGGAACAAGCTTACGGCACAGATTCTCGGGGTTACTTATCTGAAATACAAGATACACTCCAGGAACTCTTCAATGAATACTACAAGCGTATGAATCAGCCGAGGGGTGGCGGTGTTTCAAGAAGTGCAGCCTTGGATGCAAATGATAATGATTGGTTAGACGATTGGGATGATCATCTCAGCAGCCAGATGTCTTCAGAGCTTGATGACTACCTTGGTGAGGTTCTGGCTCCAAGAAAGGATGATTTTGACATTCTGGACTGGTGGATGAAACATAGCACACAGTACCCCACACTCTCAGCCATTGCGCGGGACATCTTAGCTATGCCGGCATCTGCTGTTCAGTCTGAAGCAGCATTCACCAGCAGTGGACCAGTAATCCCAAAGCAGCACAGCACACTGAGCATCAAGACAATAGAGGCACTCGTCTGCACTCGAGATTGGATGAGATGAAATTTCAAGATCTTCCTATACATCTTTCCATTCTACTACTGTCGACCCAGAAGCGTGATGATGATGCATTTAAGCGCACGAGGCTGCTTTCTTTTCTTATTGCCTGAGCTAATCTTATCATCTTTTTTGTTGTAGAACCATGCATTTGGTTGCTCTTATATGATGGTATTTTGAACCTTAGATTAGATGGGCCTCCTTGGTTTTGGAAACTACTCTGCTAGCTGTTTAATGGCCTATGATGATCTCATACTGGAGGTGCATTTTTTTTGCATAATTGCATGCCCATGTGGAGCTAATTGGTAACTGCAACAGTTAGGCTGTCCATTTCATGTCTGCATTAGATCTTTACCATTTTGAATTTATGAACGAACCTTCCTGTTCCATGAATGAATATCTTGCTCTTGGTCTCTTTATGTGCTCTCTTTATCCATTTATTTCTCATGTAGGGTAAACTGTATGACATACAAAGTGAAGTTCACTGAAACAGTACCTAGTAAATCACTGCACTTGTGCTAGCTGGTAAGGGTTAACGATGAGTTGATGACTTGAATTCCTGCCAAAAAATAAATAGAGTTGATGACTTGATTTTTTTTCCGACCTGACATCGATGCCATTTGCTGTAGCGAGCGATAAAGATGATCTCTCGACCTAGTATGTACTCCCTCTGTTTGAATATAAGATGTTTTAAGTTTATAAAACAAATATATCTATACACTTTTTTGTGTGTAGGTTCAAATGAATCTACACACTAAAAGATGTCTACATACATTAGTTTCACAAACCTAAAACATACTCCCTCCATCTAGCAATAACTGGCTTGAGTTTGTCTAGATTCGAATGTATCTAGATGTATTTTAGTGTATAGATACATTCGAATAATCAAATCTAGACAAATCCAAATCAGTTATTTCTGAACGGCGGGAGTATTTGACAACTTGACATGGTGTGTCTGCTTTATTACTTTTTTCGACAAGTTTTTCGGTTTTATTTTTATTTTTCCTACAAGCTAGTTCATGTACAGGCTGTATGTCTCTAGTTTTTCAGCTTTTTACCTTATCATCCTGTTGTGCTAGCAAAAAGAAAATAAAATAAAATAAACGATGAGAAAAAACTTTATTATTTACAGCAATTGAGTTCGTTAGTTTCTACTTATAGTACAAAAATGAAAGATGGGAAGGAATGTGAGACGCAACACACCAGGCTCTCTACAAGCCCAGAGACCGAAACGGACGACCCACTTAAGCCCATCTAGGTCGAACGAACCCTTTACCCGGCCCAAATGGACGAACTGGGTCTACCCACCCGCCGCCCGCCCGCAGATCCAACTCGATGCCCTAATCGTGCCCAGAATCTCCTCCCCCGGCCCCGGCGAGGTTCCCCCAGGCCAGGGTTCTTCCCCATCTCAGGTAACCTCCTCCGCCTCGATTTGCCCGGATTTCCACCATGAAATTTCTTGATCTGGGTTGCGTACATGTGTACTTTGACGATTTGGGCTCCCCGGAAGCTGCAGTCGAATGCGATCCATTCGTATTTCCCCACCCCAAATGCGCAGGATTTAGGGGAAATTTTCCGCATACTTCTGAAATCCGAGTTCTATTTGCATGCAGATCTTGTAGTTTCCTGGCTGCTCGTTCGGCTCTGTTCGATGTGTATGCTCTACCCATGCTTCATGTACTCGAACGCTACTGCAGTAAAAAAATATAACTAAATCCATTTTGTCTCATTTTTACTGTGCAGTGAGCCATGGAGCATGCTATGATCCAGCAAGTCGTGGAGTATCCTGAGGAGCATGAGGTGGGTGGCGCCATGAAGGTGGAGGTTGCGTATGACGGAGTTCATCATAGCGCATTCCGGTACAAGCACAAGAAGAGGTCCAAAGTCTGGGAGGAGTACAAGCCCATCTTCCTCAACGGGAAGGTCCAGTTCGCCGAGTGCCTCTACTGTCACAATCGCCTCAGCTGCAAGGACTCCAACGGGACGAGCCATCTGTGGCGGCACCAGAAGATCTGCCCTGGCAAGCCAGAATCAGCCGAGAGGCGGCAGAAGGATTCCTACTTCCCATATGGTATGTCTCACTCCGTGCCGGGTCTAGTTTACCAGTAGCGCTCTGTTAGTTTGCATGGTGTAGCTTAGGATTTGGATACACTGATATGACATTGTCAAAGCAATTGAACTCTGGCATGTAAGTATAGATTCGTGTTTTATTCGCAGTTTCGGTGAATGAACATAGTCCGGTTTCACCAATTGATCCGGTCAATGTGATTATCTCGGAGACGCTTGACGACATCGGCTCAGTAATTCCCAGCAGATTCAAGTCGAAGGTGTGGAAGGAGTTTACGCCTGTCTATGTTGAAGGGAAGCTCCAGGCTGCAGATTGCATTCACTGCCAAAAACGTCTCAGTGCAAATAAGTTTGGAGGGAGGAGCCATCTGAGTCGGCATCTTCTAACCTGTCCAGGACGGCGTGGAATGGTCCACAATCAGCAGAATATTCCGTTTCACCCTTCGAGTGCACCTACTTTAAAGTCCAGGGTGCATGATGAGCTCTCGCCTGCCTTGACAAACGGGAAGGTTCAGATTGCAGAATACTCTAGCAAGCTCCTCAAGACTAGTAGCTCTGGTGAAACAACTCCTATAATCCGGCCCATTCAAATGGTGCCAACACATCAATTCCCACCAGCATCAGATGGTACATGCCTGAAGAAACAGAAGACATCATTCGTGAACGTTTCAGCTGACATGAGCGCCAGGAAGTTTGGTCAAGAAACATCTTACCAGGAGCTAGCCAAAATGATAATTTTACATGCTCATCCCTTTTCAATTGTGGAGCATGAAGAAATGAGAAGATTTATAAAGAATCTCAACCCTATGGTTGATGAAATCTCTCATAATGATATGGAAGAACATTGCACTGCTTTATTTCAGAAGGAAAAGGCAAACCTTAAGGATATAGTTACACTTTCCTCCCGGCGCGTGTCTCTGTCAGCAAGCATCTGGACTTCTGATGGACCCGAGCCAACAGTAAATTACCTCTGTTTGACAGCACATTTTATTGGTGATGACTGGAAAGTCCACAGAATAATAATCAAATTTGGCATGTTTTGGTCCTCACCTACAAATCTGGAAAGAATAATACATTGCAAGGAGGCTTCTGTCCCAGACTCAGAGTCTGGGTCATACAACGTCATGTTGGATGCAATTAGAGACTGGAATCTTGATCATAAGATTTTGAGCTTTACTTCTGTTGGTGATGTAAGGAACAATGCAAACACTGTGAAGCTAAAGGAAATGCTCATAGAGAAGAAGTGCCTTCCTATCAGAGGAAGCCTATACAACATTGCTTGTCTGGATGATGTCTTAAATAGTGTTGTTTCTCAAGGGCAAGCAGATATACTTCGCCTTGTTGGTGATGCAGCAATGGAGTTTTTTGTGGCACGTGCATCCTCACCATCATCCCAACAACAGCTTCTGGAAGTCATTTCGCAGATGAGTTTGAAGTGTCCCCTAGAAGATGCTAAGTGGTGGCACAAATTTTATTTTAGGCTTGAAATACTTTTGCAGTTCAAAAAGTCATTTCCTTCTGAAAATTTGCTGAATCCAGAAGATATGAATGTTGCTGAGTCTATTTGCAAGATTCTCAGGACATTTTATCGTGTCATTGAAGTTATTTCTTGCCCTAGCTCTGTCACAGCAAATATATACTTCAATGAGGTTTGGAAAGTGAGGACAGTCTTGCAAGAAGAAGCATCGAATGGTCTAGGAGAGATCTCTAGATTGGTTATGGAGATGCAGGAAGCGTTCCATGGGTATTGGCAAGATTCATACTTGTGGTTGTCAATACCTGTTGTTCTGGATCCTAGATTCAAAATCAGCTTTATTGAGTTCCGTCTGAAGCGAGCTTTTGGCACGAATTCAGAGAGCTACTTAACTGAAATACGTGCAACAGTCCGGGAACTGTTCAATGAATACTGCAATCCTACGGATCGACCGAGTGCTGCTTCAAATAGTGCAGCTTTGGATGCTGACGACAATGATTCATTAGATGACTGGGATCAGCATCTCAATGAACAAGCAAGTTGCCAGATATCTACAGAACTTGATGACTACCTTGAAGACGGTCTAGTTCCACGGAAGGATGATTTTGACATTTTAAACTGGTGGATGAACCACACCACAAAGTACCCGACGCTAGCAGCTATTGCACAGGACATATTAGCTATGCCAGCATCTGCTGTTCAATCCGAAGCGGCATTCAGTAGCAGTGGACCGGTGATTCCAAGGCACTATAGCACACTGAGCATCAAGACGATTGAGGCACTTGTTTGTGCTCGAGATTGGATGAAATGAAATGGTAAGATCCTGTTCCTTGCTCCATTATACTGCCATATTTCGGGCTGATATATTGTCTGGATCACATCTCTATTTTCTGTATTGGTAATGTTTTTACGCTTTGTGTTTTGTTGCCTATACCAAACATGTACTCTACACTAGCAGTGACTTTATTCATCATATCTTTGCTTATTGCCAGGGTGATTGTATGGCACGGACAGCTCGGCTTGCTGAAATACCACCCAGTAAATCAGTGCTCTGGTGCTAACTCATAAGAGTGAAGAGTTAGTGACGAAGGCTTGGACAATTCTCAACTAAAAGTAACCCGCCATATGCTGCAGTACTGAACCCGGCATACGCTTTCAGACATCTATGTATGGCGATTGATTTCGACTGAGGAAGATGATGACCAGTTTGTTTCATCCACCTGGAGGTCGAAGTGTCAAAAACTGTCAGGCGGTTGTTGTCGACATGGCTGGTTGCGGAGACGTGTTCATCAGGGTGTAGTTTTTGTATATATTGACTCTGTTGCCACCATCTGCTCGCTCGCTGTAAACGACTCGGTGCAAGTGTAGTCTCGAGTTTCTGAATGCACTGGATTATTGACTTATTGTTGTATGTATGTATGTATGTATGTATGGATGGATGCCAATTTCTGACCGGAAATAATTCTCTTGCACAATACAGTTGGGCCTCCGATGGAAAATGGTTCCAGGAATGACAGTCCAATCTTGTGAAATCAAACGAGTAAAACATTCTGTGTTTTTTTACATCTAAGATAAGACTAGAGGAAGTCGATGCTGCAGCGCTTCTGCTGGCCCTCTGGCAGCAGCTGCCCGTCGGGGCCCAGGGCCACGTCGCAGGCCACGTGGAGCGGGTGCCAGTGGGAGCCCCAGAAGGCCACCTTGGACCGGATCCTGGACCGGACCTTCACCGTCAGCGCCACCACGCCTCCTCCGGCCGTGGCCGCTCCTGCCGCCATGTCGGCCGCCGCTGGGCCTGCCGGCACGGCCACGCCCTCGAAGGCGAGGTCCGACGTGGTCTTGGGCGGCTGGTACAGGGGCATCCCGCCGTTGAGGTCGTGGTCCTTAACGACGTCGCCGTACTGGCGGTACACTAGGGACATGAAGAGCCGGTCGTAGAAGAAGGCCACGTCCATGTTGGGGTTGCGGACGGAGAGACGGCCGGACAGGACGACCGCGCCGCCGCCGGCGGGTTGCTGGAGGCCGGCCGCGGAGAGGGAGGCGACGTGGAAGCGCGGCCGGTGCGGGCGCACGGCGAGGTAGGCGACGAAGAGGATCACGCCGGCGAGGAGGAGGACGGTGAGGAAGGCGGAGCAGAGGAGTTTGGTGCAGCGCGTCAGGTGCGGCCGCTCTGCCGGGAGCGGGCGGAGGAAGCGGCCGGCGCCGGTCGTCGGGTGTGGCAGTGGCATGGCGGTGGAGCAGTAGGGGCGTGTGCACGCTTGCTTGGTCTGCCGCGATCGCCGTCTGCGCTCATGGCACGCATGGTGTATGTACGTGCGTTTGGGCTTGTACGTTGCAGAGGTTTTAGTCGCGTTACCTGGCGCGCGTACGGAGGAGGTGATTCGTTGATGAACGAGGAAGGAATAGAAAGCGATCGAAGATGCCAAGCTTAACCAGCTAGTTTCCTTCGTGTTTTGGTGTAGGGTACAATATTCCTCTTCTTTCGGTTGGTTATCATTGGACTAGCAGAGAAAGGTGGTGTATACAAAAATGTATGCTAGACTTCATCGAGTAAATTTGAACTCTCGCTAATTCTCAGTTTGACAATAGATAAAACTCAGTTTTAACTAGTAGTTTTTTTTATTTTCCTTTCACCAAGAATTAAGCAATTAACCGTTTGCTTTTCGACACAACTGTAAAATTACAGGATATGACCAACAACTGGAAAGGGGTTCACAAGGAGTGCAAGACAAGCTTGAATGAATAGTTAACGAGTGGATGCTGCAGTCCGTGCATGTGGAGCTAGCTTAATGAGATCGTTATGCCTCACCAATGGGCTATGGCCTAGAGCATATCCAATGCCAAAGTAAACGCTGCCTGCCAAGCTAGTGCTAGAGAGCACATCCCAGCCTCAAGTTTCCTCAACGTGTGTTGCAGCCGACAGAGAAGCAGAGAACAACCGGAAACGAGAATATAGTTCTGCATGCTGTGTTTTCTTGAAGAAAAAATAGTTCAGTGCGAGGCAAAATGGCACCATTTGATTGAACCAAGCAAACAATTTATTTGATACATTACAAACGAAGAAATACAGTAATGCACACGATGTACGCGCGTAAGGCACACAGTATACTAATCCTACGCAACAAGCGTTCGATGGTAATTTACGAGTTGACAGTCATACATACGGAGCCAGCTACATGTACATCGGGTTCACGGCCGCGCAGCGCCTCCTGACCTGCCCCCGCGCGCCGGTGAGAACCTGCACGCTCCCCATCTTCACCATGGACGCTGCGAAGTCCGCAAAGAACTCCGCGGGGTATCCGCCGTCCGCGGCGACGGCCGCCTGGCGCAGCACGTAGTCTCTGGTAAAAGGGTCGAGCATGAGCGTCTCGTCGGAGGTGAAGAGCGCCCTCCCCTTGGCGATGACCCGGTAGTAGCTCGTGTCGAAAGTCCTGAAGCTCCCGGGGTCCATCTCCACCAGCGTCCTCATGTCGTCCTGCGCGCACTTGGTCTTCAGGCGCGGGACGTACTGCCTGTCCAGCGACGGGTCTGGCATCAACGTGCCGCTGAAGTTGTACAGCCGGTCCGAGAAGGACGAGCAGTGGGAGGTCCCAAGCGTGTGGCCCCCTGTTAATGCGTGGACAAGATATAGCATGTGTCAGTTTCCATGGTTTCTTCCAGATTTGAGTTTAACATCACGAAATTTTCTCATGTTATCGTAGTTGCGAGATAATCGGAAATGATGTTTTCAGTCCTAGTAATATGAAAAGTGAAAACCACATAGTTCTTAATTTCCCCATCTCTGTTGACTTGGCACGTGCATACCTTGCTCCATTAGCGTTGCTTAGTTCTTATGCATACAGTCACCTTTATTGGGGAATGCTACTAGAGATTTGTTGGGATCAGCAAAGTTTGAGTAAACTACAGTGAGAAGGGAGCATAGGCTACAAAATCTAGGTGAGATGCAGCAGTTTACTAGATAATGCATTGAATCTAGTTCCTGAAGAATAGTATATACCTAGCAGAACCACCTGATCCTTGGCATCAAGGCCCTTCGGGATGAAGAACTGGTACAGGTTACGAGTGGCATCCATAAAGGGTGGAGGTAGGTTGTTCAAAGCGTCGTCCTTCACCGATCTCATCCCGTCTCTCCGCCCAGTTGGAACATCCCAAAAAGGCCCATGGGTCTGTTGCATAGTGAAAAAATGAAAGTTGGTTTAGCAAGAGAGCAGGTACCATGAAGTAAATACATACAAATGCTGAAAATCAAACTCATGGAAGGCAGTCAAAACTGTGTGTTTTTTGCCACCATTATTGGCCTGAATCGTTCTATTCCTACCAATTTCTTGAACTATGAAATCTTCTCTTACTTGTAAGAATGAACTAACATTAAGGAACGGAGCTGCTAGCACTTACCAGTAGTACAACATCCCTTGCCACAAGAGCTAGGATATCAGCACAGGAGACCACTCCAGGGCAGGCTTGCTCCAGCTTAGCCTTGACAAGGTCAATTGTGCCGAAGCCTCGCAGGCTAAGGTTGGGTATCGATTCCTTTTCAGATGGTAATCCTGGTAGGCTATCGAGCAGAATAGAAGCGTCGCAACCCTGCAGAGTACAAACAGTTCAGTACATTTCCTCTGGACTCAACTGAAACAGTTCAGAACAGACTAAGATGTGTGCACACATTCACGAAACAGTCGTGGAAGTGCATGCGAAGCAGAGGGCCGGCGAGGCTTGGTACGTGGGAGATGATCTTGGTCATCTCATCACGAATAATGACCTCCGCATATGGGCATGTGTATTGGTAAAATCCAACCTTCAACTCTGGTGGATTGCATAGCACCAAGGAGGATTGTAGGACAAGAGGAAGGACATATCCAAAGAGGAGTATGTAAGCCATGTTGTGCATGACTGATGTAAAACCCTTAGCTACAAAGATGGAGTTGCACAGGCCTTGGTGATGTTTGAGATGAACTAGAACTCACAGCCTGCTTTATAGTTCAGTTGCTTAGGTTGCACACAAGTGACATTTTGCACAATATTAGTAAGGCGGCTCTACAAGCCATGCCCTTGCAGCTGCACTATTTTCTTATGTAACGCAGCCAGTGGATGGCCATAGACTTTGGCATGTGCTTGAAGATCAGTATTCGGGAGTTCTGTGGTTTGCGTGCATGTACAAGAATTTAAGAATACACAGAAGTCTTGGATCAGGCATCTATGGAGCATATTATGATAGGCTAGGATGTATTTCAGAAGTTAAGGACCTCTAATCTACCAGTTACAAACAATGATAGCCATCAGGCACTGGATGAGGATTAATGGTGACCGTCCCTCGTGACCTGTGCACTTGTGTAATCCACTCATAAGATGATGCAGAGACTACGGCATGTTACTAAAAAGTGCCACATCAAAAACTTGAACTGTAAGTTGCTAGCTGTTAACAGCCCTAACTTCAATATTGTTTAGAGATCAACTGATAATGTTAAAAAATATCAACATGTGCAATATGAAAGAAAATCATGTGAAAAAGGAATAACCATACTATGATAGTTCATATAACAGAAATCACTAATCAAATGTATGCAAACTAAAAACAGAAATAAGTTTCAGTACTATGATTCTATCATGGTAGAGCAAGCTTGGTGTATCAGTCAGGACTAAACAAGTAAAATATTTTTAAAAATATGTTTGCTGTTTAGATCAAAGGTAGTGATCAAAATATTTTAGAAAATAAAGCAAGTAAACAAACAAAAATTAAGTCAACTGCACATGGTTTGGATAACATACTCAATTATTCATCGAGTAACTGAAACGTGATAGATTTAATTTCTTGAGGCTTAACAGTTGAAGTCATGCAGAGATGATAAGACAATTCACCATAAATCAAGGCCATGATATTGGCACTGTCAGCCCAACATACAAAAGAAGGGTCACAGATCAGTCATAAATCACATATTCACCTATTTAAAAAAAATACCGTTCTAAATCTCAAAGTCATGTACAAAAGAGAATAACAAACTGGTTTATCCACTACATGTTTTTATCAGTATTCTTATAGGTATCAATTGATGCAGACAGCATGAAGTAAAAGAAAGGATTTAAGACCCCATAAACCTGTAACTGTCCAATCAATACAATGAAGATACCTTGGAGTACTGACAAAATCTGATGAGTCAAACATGAATTTGCAAACAAGAACTCTTTACTGTTAGCAGAAGTTGCAAGATATGAATTAATAGGGAATGTAAACCAATAGATATAATCAAAATAAACTAACTGTACACAAGTTTTATCATTAAGCATAATGTGTGCTTACCCTGCTCTGCTGAACAAAAAGGGCAAAGATTCCAAAGTCAATTAGAGTTTACAAAGTTTTGGAGGCTCAACATGTTGCATCTGTCAGGTTCACTGTGGACCAAGGTCTGAAGGCAATCCAGATTATCTGGTGCATCTACCAAAGGAAAACAAGCATCATCTCAAAATCTTGGAGCGAAAAAGTAATTCATAACTTTAGATGACACTGCAACCAGCTTCCTTTCCACTAGATGTTTCTGCCATCAAATTCCTTGTACTTCGAGCATCCTCCCATAAGTTAGATTCTGCATACATGTTCGCAAGCACAGCATAGTGTACAGAACTCTCAGGAGCTATACTGAAAAGATTCTTGGCTGCAGTTTCTCCAAGAGTCATATTTCCATACGCTTTACAAGCTCCAAGAATAGCGCCCAAGATTGATGAGTTGGGTTCAGTATCCATATTCTGAACTAGCTTCCATGCATCTTCTAACTGACCTCCACGACCAAGAAGGTCGATAGCAGAACTGTAATGCTCCGCTCTTGGATCAATACCATACTTGCTCATCATGGAAGTGAAATATTCCATTCCTTTGCTCATCAGACCTGAATGAGCACATGCAGACAGAAGAGAAAGGAATGTCACATCATTTGGCTTCACACCATCCTCCAGCATCCTATCGAAAAGGCTCACAGCATCCCCTCCAAAACCATTTTTCCCATATGCAGTGATGAGCGAAGTCCATGAAACCACATTTCGATGGGGCATTTCATCAAAAGCACGCCTGGCATCTGAAAATTCTCCTGCCTTTGCATACATATCAACTAACGCATTGTCCAATGCCAGATCACCCATAGGCTGCTTCTTGCACATATAAGCATGAATCTGTGTCCCCAATCTGAGAGATGCCACATTAGCACAAAGGCCAAGCAAGGAGCTTAACAGAACACCATCAATCCTCAAACCCCTACGATGAATATTGCAGAAGAGCTCCATTGCATGTTCAGAGTGTTTTTTATCCATGGAGTACCCACTGATCAGCGCGGTAGATGACACAAGGTCTGGTTCACGTATAGAGTCATATATCACTCGTGCGCTGCTCATGCTCCGACATTTTGCATAAGCATCAATAATTGATCCAATAACAACCTTTTCTCCCCAGTAGCCCAACTTTATTATGCAAGTGTGAATCAGCTCCACATTAACAAGCACACTGACTGCTCCACAGGCTTTTAGAGCACTTCCAAATGTGAAATGGTCAGGCAGCATTTCTGTCAAGTTTTTTTTTATGTAAGTGATTAATAACCAAGGGAAATGCATTTTGAATATACAAACAACAGCACAAGAGCAGCCACAATGCTATGCTAATTTGCAGGCGCTAGGAACAGAATCCTACTAGTTGTTTTGGCAGTTTAAGCCTCAATCCCGGCTGTTATTTTGGCATCGACGCATCAAGAAGAGTCAGTTACTTGGAAAACACGTACAAAATTATGGCCTCTAATGACATGACGCTTGTGCATGTTCGGGATTCAATTTTTTAAGCGCCCCACATTGTGGATGCTCTAACAGAAATGTAAACTGACAAACCTAAGAGACACAAACAGAAGTTGGACAGTGGAGAACAGTAATTGGAAGTGCGAATTTTACGTCAACATTACCACAGAGAGGAGTAACAATTTTAGTGACTCTATCTGGTAAATTTTGATGATGATATAGAGAGAGTTATAAGTTTATTACTTTTAAAAAAAATAAATCAGATATGGCATAGATTAGCATGAAACACTAGAATTACAATATAGAGCTATATAAGCCAAGGGGCGACACATTTCATGGCACTTACACAGCAAGATGAAACCATACCTTCTCTCAGCATTGAGGACAACAGCCCAAGCGCGTCACTGCAATGCCCACGCTCCACAAAACCTCTGAGCAAGGCATTCCAGGACACCACGTCCTTCCTCTCCATTTCCGCAAACAGCTGCCTGGCATCAGCCACCGATCCGCACCTCAGGTGCATGTCCATGAGGGCGCTCTGCACAAACATGTCCCCTGTGAAACTTCCCTTGGCCACGCACGCGTGCACCTGCTCGCCGCTCCTCACGCACCCAGCCGTGGCGCACGCGCTGGCCACGCTCCCGTACGTGAACTGGTTCGGTCTAGCGCCAGACGAGCACATGAGCGCGAACAGCTCCAGCGCCTCTCGCGGGCGGCCGTTCCTGGAGTAGCCGGAGACCATGGCCGTCCAGGACACGACGCTCCGGTGCGGCATTCTGTCGAACACCCTGCGTGCTGCAGCGATGTCGTTGTGTTTGCTGTAGAAGATGATGAGCTTGGTGCTGAGGTGCAGGTCCGGGGCAGAGGCGGACGCGATGAGGCTGCCGTGGATGGACCTGCCTTGCCGGAAGCAGTTCATGCAGCTCTGGAGGAGGGAGTGGTAGAACGTGGCGGCGGTGGCTGGTACCGCCGCGCCTGTGACAAGGGCCATTGTTGCGCACGGCTCTGCCTTGGAACTGTGAAGGGCTCAATCTACTGGAGCATGCAAATTTCCCGGCCTTGTGGTGCTCGGCCTGACTACCTGGGTCGTTGGTCAGTGGAGGCGCTGGTGGCATGGGAGGGAGGGCGGGAGCGCCTGCTAGTGAACTCTATTGCCGAGGCTCCTCCATGGGATCGGGACCGACTTGCCGAGTCGACGGCGTCGTTAATCGGGATTCCAGCAAGCGCCGCCAGTCGCCAGAAGGCTCGGAACGGCGAGACGGCGACCAGCGGTGCGGCGGCGTCGCCAAGAGGAAAGTTTGAGTTAGAAACGTGGGCCGTTTCCTCTCAGTTTGGACATTGTACAGAGGAAATGCACCAACGGGCTGTGCCAGAAATAGTACGTTAGGTAGCCCAGGGTAGTCGTTTGGGCCACCTCGTCCTGAAAAGGCTTCTCAGCCGGGGGTGACAAGGGAAGCTCAGATCAAGCTTCCCAACTCATTCCTATTGGTTTGGTTCCAAAAAAAATTTCCCGCGTTTAACCTTTCCTCGTCTCCGGAGCCCCTCTCATCTTAAGGCGCCTAACCGCTAAGGATTGTTTTTCGTCTCCGGGTGATACCTCCCCGACACTCCCTCCTCACCTCCATCGAAGGACCCGTTCTCCTTTTCATCGCCGACCTGCACCGACAGCTCCTTAGCCGTCCTCCTATACCATAAGCACGACCGGCAACCCTTTATCCTTCCCTATATTCCCCCTCAGCTCCTTCGCCATCCTAGTTAGTCACCAGCACAACCGACGACCGAGATTCTCACGACCGGTAACCCCAGCACGACAAGCGTCTATGGGCTCGTCTCGCCGGCGCCAACACCGATTCATGGGGATTGATATCTATTTGGGTAGGGTTTTATCTTTGTGATGAAGTTGGTATACTTTTCATGGTATTCTTTTTGGTTGGGGGAAGGACGGCCTTGCCGGGTTGGAATCGGTCGCATAGGAAACGGCTTGGTCGCGCGTGACACAGGAAATCATGGATGCGAGGTCGTGTCGTTTGAGACGTGGGAATCGAGGTTGTCCGATTCGCCAGATTCTGAAATCTATAGAACGGTCGTGGAGTAGCACCGTCCAATTATTAACATTTTCTGTTCTTGTTACGAATATATAGAAAATATAATAACTAATTAAACTATAATTCCTACTCGTGAGTCGGGCCTTTACCAGATCTTGATGCCTCAGCATCGCCAGCGGGGCTTCTCTTGGCCCAGCGTATTTTTCTCTTCGGCTTGGGGTTTTCAATGCTGCAATTCTTAAACTCTACTTTCACTCCGTATATCATGTATGCCCACCTATGGTCGCCGGACATAGTCTCGAAGCCGTCCATGCGACAGGGCTCCTTGAATGCATGACAACGTCATGCCTCGATGGAAAACTCCAGTGAATCCGGCACCTCCATCGATGACTCCACAATGAGAACAGAAGAATAAGGCGCATCTTCACTAGGCAACAGGAATACCGGGACCGACGAGCCCGTACTCTGCTAAGCGGCGCTGCAGATGGTGGAGCTCTTAGCCCCGCCTCTATCCACGCTCTTTCCGCGACTAGTGCTTCCTGAGTCATCTCATATTTATGACAGCGAGGCATCATTTCTTGAGTTATTTTTAAGCTTTCTTTGTAGGCAGCACTCACTTTATTTATTGACAAGCGGGGGATGGCGAGAGGCGATAAAGCGGTCAAAAATGAAAAAGAAGTGGGAGCACTGAAAAGAACTAAGGAACATAGGTGAGCAACACTAATTATTTGTATTGTAATGCACACGATTACCTTCTCCGGGAAGGTGTGCGATAAGGGATAACTGGTCAGAGGGTTTATTAAAAGTAGAATGTGTGTGATGTATTTGTCACGGTTTTAGAGAACTTTTCATGTGCGATGTCCCAACTAAGGAGCATGTTTGTGCCGCGAGTAGGCAATCAACATTTTACGAGCGTTAGCGATATTTCGCACCACACACAGAAAGAGTCTTCCATATGCAACAAAGGCCTTGATAGACCCGATTTGTACTAGTGCGGCCACGAGGCCCGTGAGATTTTATTTTACTAGGGAGGCCTAAAAGGGCCCCTGCTTTTTTATGAAAGCAACCAAGTTCATACAAATGAGATTAAATCGCTTCAAATGGAAGTGCTAAAAGCCAAAAAAAAAACACCTCCCATTCAAAGTAGATCAAAACCTGATATTACAAATGCAGTAACCCACGCAGGGGGCTCGATCGTAATACAAAAACAACAATGAGAGCATTAGCCAATCCTTCGCCTAGAACACACAATGGAGTGCATCTTCCTGGCCATCATTTGCAGAGATCCACCAGCTCCTGGCACCTGCCTTCATGCTCACGTCCACTGCAAACAAACACTACTAGGAAAATCTTTATATGTGGCGCATGGAATTTTACATTTTGTGGCGCATATCAATATGCGCCACAGAATTACAATTTAGTGGCGTGGTATTGGTGGCCACTAAATTATAATTTTATGGCTCATATTGATATGCGCCATAGAAATCTCAAAATTATGTGGCCCATAATATGCGCCACAGAATTCTCTTTTCAAATTTCAAAAAAAAAAGCGGGCTAGAATATTTTTTTCAAAATAAAAAAAGCAGGCTCGATCTGGCCGGAGATGGTGGTGGCCGGAGGAGGGGGCGTTGGGGATGGTGGTGTCCGGAGGAGGAGGAGGACGGCAAAGGAGGGAGGCCGCCAAAGGTGGTGGAGGACGCCGGAGAAGGTGGAGGAGGAGAAGAAGGTCGCCGGAGGAGGAGTAGGAGTAGGAGAAGGAGGTCACCGGAGGAGGAGTAGGAGGTCGCCGGAGAAGGAGAAGGAGGAGGTCGCCGAAGGAAAAGGAGGAGAGGAGAAGGAGAGAAGAGAATAAGAAAAGAAGGGGAGAAGGAGAGGAGAAGGGGAGGAGAAGGGGAGAAGAGGAAGAGAAGTGGAGAAGAAGAAGGGGAGAAGAAGAAGGGGAGAAGAGGAAGAAAAGTGGAAAAGGAGCAAGGGAGAAGAGGAAAAGGGGAGGAGAAAGAGAGGAGAAATGGAGGGAGGAGAAGTGTGGAGGAGAAAAGAGAGGGAGAAGGGGCATCAGCGGGATTCAAATTTCGAATCCCGCCCAACAATTCCGTGGTGCCTTTTTTTATTTTTTACAGGAAAAAAATTATTTTGCCATAACTTTTTAATCTTCTCGAATTTGGGGAATCTATAAAATTCAGAACGGCCTATGAACGTTGAATCCGAGTAGGAAATTTCAAGACGATCATTTTGATAGGTAAAAACTTTTTTCCAACATCGTATGCAAAAGTTATGAACGTTTTACCGTGCTATGACTTTTTTTTGCAAAATACATCGAAATTCATGTTTTTTAATTTTTTCTACAACTATATCGCAAAATATAACTACATCTCAAAGAAATTATTATTTTTAAGTTTTTATTATTTTCGTTTATTTTTTTTATAAAAGTTAAAAGGCGATCCACAGTGAGGGGGAGGGGTGGGATATGTTTTTCCACATTCTGAGGCGCGTATCTCTATATGCGTCACAGAAACATTACTTTCTGTGGCGCATATAGATACAGAAAGTTGGTCAACTAAATTCCATGGTGGGGCCTCTTCACTTTCTAATGGCGCATATGTCTATATGCGTCACGAAAAGTTGCTCGCCCAGGCTTAATGGCGGGTCCCAACAAATTTCTGTGATGCATTGTTTCTCTATATGTGCCACATAATAGTGAAGTTTTCTGTGGCGCATTACCTAAAATGCGCTACTGTAAGTGTCTGTGGCGATTGGTCACACATATGTGCCACGAAAGATTCGTCCATCTATAGTCGGTTTCCTAATGGTGAAAGCTAACACTAGTAGAAAAAGAGTCATTCGTCCACCCCAGGTCGGAGCATTACTTCCGGTTATGGTTGGACCCGGGACTAATGTGAGCATTAGTCCCGGTTCTAACGGCTAGAACGCCAGAATCTTTAGTCCCGGGTCAAACATGACCTTTAGTCCCGGTTCGTATCACCAACCGGGACTAAAGGTCACACCTTTAGTCCCGGTTCGTATTACCAACACGGACTAAAAAAAGTGGACAAAAAAAATTCTCAAGTTCTGCCGTGGCAGTAAAAAGGGCACAAATCCTTCTGGAGATTGTCTTTTCTAGATTCAAAATCATGCCAAAAAGTTATAAAAAATTCTAAAAATAAAATCCTCCGAACTGTAGTTATATTAAGTGATTTAGTTGTTACAAAAATTAACAAATATAAATTTCGACACAATTTACAAAAAAATGTTATGAAAAATTCAAATGGCCATAACTTTTGCATACCATGTAAAAAAAGTACTACCTATCAAAACGTGCAGAAAAAAAACTAGTTCTTTGATTTCAACATACTTAGACCGTTTGGATTCTTAAAATTCGAAAAAAAAACTATTTCAGAAATTAATTTTTATTTTTATTTTTATGTCATATTTGAATTCCTCGCATTTTTCTAATAATAATGGATATATTATTTGTTGAATTTTGATTTACAGATTTGAAGATATTGTTTATGTCATATTAAATGAATAAATGGCAAAAATGAATAAATATTAATTTAATTAGTTTTTATTTTCATTAGAATAAAATGTTATTATTACTTATTTATTATTGTTCACTAAAGTAGTTGTTCTTAATTTCAAAAAATAAAAACGTGTCGCATATCGATATGAGTTAATAGGATTCATATACTAGACTTGACAACAAGATATAAGGGTCCTTCGCGCGAGGTGGAAGAGATGGAATGGAGAAGTTAAGCGTGTTGGGGAAGGAGTAGTGTTAGGATGGGTGACCGGCAGGGAAGTTTGACCGTAAGTATGATTTAAACTAAGATTAAGTATAATAGTGTTAAAAATGAGAGATGTGGGAGATTAACGAGTCAAACAATTCAAAGGTTTAAGAAAAAATTGAAAAATAAATAAAAAAATTTGGAAAATAAAACCTTTAGTCCCGGTTCGTATTACAAACCGGGACTAAAGGTCCCGCACACCCGACGCGGCACCGTGAGTGTCTTTAGTTTCTTGTGGCCGAACCAGGACTAATGGGGTAGCTTTAGTCCCGATTTCTTTATCCCGGTTGGGAAACCGGGACTAAAGGCCTTTACAAACCGGGACCGATGGCACATTTTCCACTAGTGAGCATCTTGTAGAACATTCTGTCAGATTATTGGCTTATCCAGCTCGGTGGGCTGTGTGTGCTTGTGCAGGCAGTCATGCGAGACCTGACTCACGTGAGAGTAAAGAAGACCCCTCCTCCAAGTAAGAACCGGAAGGGAAAACCAACCTGTAGAAAACCTGGCCACCATGCTTTACGCGTCGGTCCGGACCCTCTAGTCAAAATAAGCATAAAACTTTATTTAAATGTTAGAAAGAGCTCTCCTAAATTCATTAATTTATTAGAAAAAAGTAATGTTACATAGTTGTTAAGTTCCTGAGGACGAAGGCGCTGCCCGTTGTGGCGTTGATCGTCTGCACGTCTTTGAGGACGGTCGTATACATCTACATCAACCACGTTTGTTTGTGGAAATGTTATCCCGCTTACGGTCTTCAAGAGTGAGTCCTAAAACCGTTATAACGTATCGCCTAGAATCGATCTTAGCAGTTGTAAACCGTAAGAATTTTTTTGTTTTCTATGCAACGAACCAAATCACCCTCGTGAGATGGAGGCGTCGATGTTGCTTGGACTGGGACGGCGGTGACCGCAGCCATTCCCGTTGCAGCAGGGCGGCAGCGGCTTTATGAGTCCTGATTTGGGCCCGGGCAGGCCCTTCCGGGCCTAGTGTGCCCTGCTGCTCTTTCCAGTTGACTACCTCTTCTAGGTGGTGGAGGTCGTTCCCTTCTGTGTGGCGACGATGCTATTGTTCCGTGTCTAGCGATGTTTGGTGGCCACAGTATTGCAAGCCACATAACAAGGGTCACGAAGAGACGACGACGGTAACTGCGGGATCGTGGTGGCGCAGATTGGTGGGCGGTGAGATCGGTGGTGGTGCTCCGTTGTGCCCGGGATTTTTCTGTGGGAAGGGATTGGGAGAAATTATTGTCGGTCCGTCCGGCACCCGTCGCGGTGCCGCCTCCTGTGGCGTCGTTCCTTCCTAGAGGGCAACATGGGTATCCTTTGTCTAGTGTACCTCGAGTGCCAGGAGAAACCTTAGGTCCAGTGTGCTGGTCCGGGCAGCAACGCTGTATTGACGGTCCCTATGCTGCTTGTTACTGGTGGCTTCGGAATTCCTAGATTGTGATGGGACAAAGTTGGAGTGCGCAGCGATTTCGAGTCCCCGTCGCTTAGTCGTTTCACCGTTATCTTCATTCTTATTTTTTTTCCTTTTGGACATATTTTTTGATGGCTTTAACATCTTCTATCATGTGTGTTTGATATATTAATATAACAGGACCAAAGCCTATTTCAAAAGTACATCTATCGAAATAGGCTCTCGCACCGTTTTATAAATAAAGCACACAGGTGAAATCGCTGCTGGGCCAGACAGCACATCGCCCAAAGACAGAGACAACACGATACACGATGCTGGGGCAATAGCACACACACGCCCGAACGAAAAACAAAGAAAAACACAAAGGAGATAAGATGGAGACGAATCGACTAGACGAGGAAGACCACACCGCTACGCCCTCCGAAGAATGCCCACCACGCGCCTAGCCCCGACTCGTCAAGTGCCAAGCAGCACCCTCAAGAGGGAAAGTGACCGCTGCTGCCCGGACCAGAGACTCGCCCTAGGGTTTCCCCGGCACGCAGAGGGGAATGGAAGAAGGGAAGCCACGACGCCCTTCAGGAAGGAAGATGCCACCCGTAGGCGGCATCGCGTCGGTGTCAGTCAAGCTGACAAGGATTTCTCCCAAGGGTCCTATCCCCAACCCGTGGACGAGCCGTTGCACAGGAGACCCGCGAGAGCGAAGCCTCGCCACCACCCAAACTCGCCGCCCACGAACATGCGCCACTCCGGTTCCGACTTCATCATCATCGCCTCACCGAGCAAGCCGTCGCGAGGGCTGCAGCATCGTGACCCAGGTAGAAATGAAATGGGGCCCACGGTACCGATGGGAACTTCCTCCACCGCCGACGGCGGTAGTCGACCGGACGCGGCCGTAGACAAAACAGTCCACCATGGGTCCCGCCGGGCCCAGCTGGCCCGTAAAGCCTTCGTGGAGGCAAACCAATCCCATGGCGGTCCAGCTCGGCCCTGACGGGCCCATAAAGTCCGCCGCCGCGCTGCAACAGGCTGGCCGCGGATGCCGCGGGTCCCATCCACCCTAACCCGCCATGATCTGCCGCCCAGCCGAATCAGAGCCAGCCAGCCCGCCAAACCTAGATCCGGGCCCAAATGGGCCCAATCTGGGCCGCCAAGGCCCTACCCGCCCCGAGCTCAGCTGCCGCGGGTGCGCCGCGCTGCCCCGTCGCCCACGTCCGCGCCGCCTCGCTCCCTGCCAGCGCAGGCCCTCCGCCGCCCCAGCAGCCCCGCTGCCCGAGCCACCCTGCGGCCGCCCGCAGACGCGCTGACCACCACGCCCCACAGCGGCGCAGCTGTCACCGCCGTCGAGAGCGCGTCGCACGCACAGGAGCCACCACACCGCCGTCGAGCAGCCGCGCCCTCCAGCCAACGCCGCGCCCCCATCCGTCGAGGCCACTCGCGTCGCCGCCGCCGAACGAGGGAGAGAGGGGAGGCCTCGCCGCCGCCTATGCCCCCGGGGCTTCGCCCGGCGACGCCCACCGGCGGCAGCGAGGGAAGGGGAAGAAGGGTGGAGGGGCGCTCCCCCTCCCCCCTCCAAGAGATCTTCAAGAGTACATGCTGACGACTAATTGAACTACAGTAAAAATTTATGACTTGGCTCCCACATGCGATGCTTTTCTACGCACATGTTGTGCACTAGTCAATACAAGGCATGCACTAGTCAACAAGGATACAAATTCTGAAACCTCCCATCGGATGCCATCGATCGAGCACCTAGCAGTACGTAAGACGTACTACTAACGAAGATGACCACCTTCCTCGCAAAAAATTGAACTGCACATGCACGGTCCGTAGTGGTGAGCCAATGCAAGATTCCCGGCCGGAAGCCGTATTCTGTCCCTAGTGGTATGGTAATATAGTAGTATTTTCTTCGTTTTAAAATATAAGATGTTTTAGGTTTATAAAAAACTAGTAGATATGCACGCGCACACGCGTCATCACTAATTAATTTTATGCTTTATACAGAAAATCAATATTATGTCTAAGAGTTTCCTTGGAATACCGCAACATGATATGCCATTGTACTTCAATAATTTTAAATGTTATCTATTATAAATGAGCAAACAATCTTCACCAGTTTGGCTATACCATTCTATAATAATATCTCTTTTCCCATCTTTGAAAAAACTCGGATTTCTCCCATTCCACTTCATGGAAACAAGCTCATGCAGACCCTGTGCTCTTGTCGGTGCTGCTGCAACTGCTGATTTGGCCCATTCAAATTTCTGAAAAACACAATGAAGAAGCCAAAATTTACTTTGTAAGTCACACAAAAATACGTAAAAAATGAAATAAAGATGAACATAGAAGCTTAGAAATCAAACATCACAAAATAATAAATAGACAAAAATTATATAGAAGTTCCAAGGACCTTAGTTGCTCCGTAATCCACTTTGCATCATTGTGTTTTGCCCAAGGATATGCCAAAACTTGCACCGACATGTAAGAAAACAAATTAAATAAACACCTCTATTTCTACAAAGTTCAAACACATATACGTAAGGTGGTGTTACCGTTTGATAAAATAAAAATAAACAGAAATTCACGTGAAATCTCGGTGGCATCATTTGAAGACAAGCATAAGAAGCACAAACAATATGGTGATGGTATTATACGGAGCAAGGACGAACATATGCGTAGGCTATAGCCTAGAAAACGACAATGATAAAAAATTGCATGCCCTGAACAAATACGTTGTGTTCATAAATTAAGCAATGTCCATGTCCTGAAAAAAATTCATGTGTAGGAAAAACGAAGGATATCAAACCAGCAATTCTATATAGAGGCTCTGAAAGCTTTGCGCAAAAATATATAACTCAAATAAGAAGTGTTTGCAATGTTGACCTCAGCCGAAGGATTGCCAAATGTGGCTCTCCGATGGTTTATTCTTTGTGGGGTAAACCAATTACTCAACTCAGTAGTCAGCACACATCAACATAAATTTCAAACTTGAATGGCAAAGACACGGTACCTCGGATTATAAGACAACTTGAATTGCAAACGTTTCAAAGTCAGTAGTTTGTCTCTTCTAAAAAGAGCCTCGCGAACGCGTGGAGATGCAAATATGAGGTGGTGTGTCAAGTGTGAATATACAAAGATGCAATGATGAAATGGGGCGCTAGCCAATATTAAGAATTAGCAAATTAGGTAGGACAAGCAAGAGTCAAGATTAGTTATGTCATATGTCAAAGGACAAAATGTTAGTATATCGATCCAAGATAACACACTTTAGGCATGACCAGAAAGAGTCCGCATCTAGACTGGCGTGAACGTTAGTGTCAACAATTTCTTTGTTCGTTTCTAGCGAGATCATATGTCAAAAAATTAAATGTGAGGCTAAGCATGAGTAGTAAGGAAGCAACTGTTTCTTCGCCTGGGCAATATCTCAAAATATATTTAACCTTTAAAAAAAATCTCAAAATATACGTTTAGCTGATCAGAGTAAATGATCAACTTTAACATCTGTATTGATACACAATCCCTTAGTTTTGTCCTTGCAAAAAAATCGTAAATGTGGTGGCATCACCTTGAGTTGCTTCTCTGCCATCAGAGTAGCAAACCTATCTAGAACAACAAAAACCACCATCAGGATATATTTTTTCTAATTAAGCCGAAAGACTCCCCTATGCATGTCCCACTCCTTACTTGCTAAGATGTTTTTGCATTGTGTCAGCTTCTCAATAAATCCAATTGTATTAATATATGTGAGGAAAATCAAGTCGAAATCACCAAAACATAGCAAAACACCAACTACTCAGACTAATAAATTGGGAGGTAGAGATACATACCTCGGTATGCTATATACTGATATGCTGCTTCGGAATCCACGGGAGAATCTCCTAAATTAACAAATCAATGAATGTGTGTGTGTGTGCTGGACATTGATTTGTTCACCAGAAATCCTAGAAAATCAACGCTCTGTCCAATTCGTCATAACTTCCTCACCCTGCCTCAAGGCCATTGCCTGAACGTGCCCGCTAGCCTTTCCGGCCTACCTCCGGGAGGATTGCTGCAAAATACAACAGTGGAGGAGATGGGCACACAACGCCTCAGATCTCATTTGTGGGCTAACTCGCGGAGGAATACCGGTCCAACTTGGATTCTCGAGGAGGAGCTCAACCATAGTAGGCTGCTGGGGATTTAGGAGCACCAGTACCACACGGTCCTCAGCCTGCCGCCTGAGTTGGAACCAGAGCGCCGATGCATGCGACGGTTTTTGCTGATTGCTGGTTCGCCGCAGGGCCTAAGGATGGAAGTGCATGGGAGGAGGGCGTTGGCGGCAGGGCAGGGAAGGCATGGACGCGTAGTGTGTTGCGCCCTTCTCTCCCGGCGCTGGCGCCGGCCGCGTCCACAGCAGCAGTGTCGGCCGCACTTGTCCTCTTCCGATCGAGACGTCGCGAGACAAGCGTTTCTGGACAAGGAGAGGATATCGATCTAGCAAGCATTTTTGGTATTTTCCCGTGATTCAGGGACGCGGGATGTCTCTTTTTCTGGGACTACTCGCGTGATTTCAGGGGTTGCGGGTGGTGGGACGGGTATTTTCCTCTGTCGGTGGAGGATGATCAGTCAATGCAAATTGCTAGACGTACACCAGACTACTCATGACTTAATGCTAGCTGTTAGATTGAGTTTGGAGGGTCTAATCATGCCGTGATAGTTGGTCTGTGTACATTTCGTTTGGTGCGTATAGGGAAACTAATGTTTGCTCTTTTATTAGTAGTAGAGATGTATCTAAACTTGTTTTAGTGTATATGTTTATTCCAAATGTAAGTGAATCTATACACTAAAACTAGTCTAGATATATATTTTTTTCAAATCTAAAACATCTTAAAACGGAGGGAGTACTATGTTAAATTGATGGCAATCTCCGCGTGCCAGTCCATCGCCGGCACGGTAGCATCTTCTTTAATCTTCTCGGGAGGCTTTGGTTGATTCTAGATTTTGTCGTATTTTCTTGGTTTCGCCGGCGGCACCGTGCTCCACGAGGAGAGACGGCGATTTGTACAAAGCGCAGCCGGACAACGGCCGGAAATAAGGAACGGCCGACCGGTGCCATTTGGGGCTATTCGGTAGCAGTGACCGATCGACCGCGTTCATCACCTGACTAGCCAACGTTATTCCTTCGGCGATTAAGGCTACTCACGGTAAGTGTAATTTCAGTGCATGTTAACTACTAGACAAAAACATGATATGGCATATAATTAAGAAGAAGAGAGTCAATAACATCATACTTATCAATAAAAAATAAGTCTATAAAATAATAAATAATGCTTTCTATGTTACTACACCTATAACACTACACACTACTGAAGATAGTAACTTAAATATATGTATGTTACTCCCTCTATCAATAATTACCCTGTATTCTAATTTAGTCAAAGTCAAACTTTGTAAACTTTGATAGAACATATAGAAAAAAACTATAAACATCCATAACACCGAATGTATATAATATGAAAATATATCTCATGATAATTCCAATGATACTTATATTATATTATAGATGTATATAAAATTTTCTATATGTTTGATCAAATTTTATAAAGTCTGACCTTGACTAAACCCAGAATGCAGAGTATTTTTAGACAAAAAAGTACTCCCTTCGACCCATATTAATTGACTTGGATTTGTCGAAATTTAGATGAACCTATATACTAAATAGTGTCTAGATTTATCTAAATTTACACAAATTCAAGTCATTTAATATGGATCGGAGGAAGTATTAGACTAAGTTACTATACGCTAAGACCAGCCTTGGGGGAGGACAGGCGAGAAAGTGGTGTTTTGGTCCAATGGAAACTCGACACACCATTTCAAGCGAGTAATAAACAACGCCACGATGACAGCACCTGTCTCTTTTTCTACGGTGGGTGGCCATACAAAACTGATTTTTTTCTTTGAGATCAAATACAAAACTGAATTGGTGACTGGATTCCAGCCATGCAAGACAGTGACATGCACCAACTTGCCTTTATTAGAGTATATATGTCGACTTCAGATTGTTTGAATTGTTCACCGCTAGCCCCGATGGCTAGCTATAGCGCTGCTGGTGTAACGTGCGAACGTGTCATGATCATGGCTGCTACTTAATTCCCAGATCCGGTTTATATTAGTGTTCTTAATTTTACTTAAATAAATATGTATCTGATTAAATATTTAGACTAAATATATTTATATTTAGACAAAGATAAGAACGTTAACATAGAACGGAGTACTAACAAATGTTGCAGCATTCAAGTGAATAATTAGAAAAGCTTCCAAAGTCTGCGTAGTGGGAAGGAGCCCCACACAACATCTATGGTGAGCGTGAGCGAGCAACCCCCATGGTACCTCATGCACAACAACATGGCTAATTTTTTTAAATAATACTTTTTTAATAATTTCTACAAATAATACACGAATTGAAAGATTTACAATTCTAACGCCGTGTCGGCCTTTGAATAGCTGACAGGACTAAACGGCTTTTCGGCAGTGTGAAGAATAGGCGGGACTGGTCGGCTTTTCAAAAGCCGACAGGACTATGTTGTTGGCTTTTTTTAAAATAATACATTTTTAATATTTTTTAGAATAATACACAAATTGAAAGTTCTAAAAAGCCGATTAGTCCTGTCGGCTATTCAAATACCGACACCGCGCTAGAATTACAAATCTTTCAATTCGTGTATTATTCATGGAAATTATTAAAAAATATATTATTTAAAAAAATTAGCCAACAACATAGATCCTAAGACGTAGATAATGGCTAATAGCAACTCCAAGAGCTTATCTATATATATGTAAGGGGCAATAATGTTCTTTTGAGGTAAGAGAGGGCAAAAACACAGATCCAACAGCTTTCCCAAAAATGGTCCACTACCAAACAAATTTGGGCGATCACCCAAATTTTGGCCCCTCCTACCCATTTACGGGTAAGCCAACGCATATTTTGGGTAAGAGGCGGGATCACCAACGATCGGGCACGGAAGTTTCACCGCCTGACCTTGTAGTCTTTGGTCGTCGTCCCCGTGAGGCCGTGCCCCTCCCGTCGCCGGCGAGCCGCCCAGACCAACAGCCACCCCGCCTGCACCTCCCCACCCCTCCCGCGTTCGCGTCTCCCCCGCATGTACCTTTCCCACCCATGTCATGCCGCATCTTCCCTGCATGGACCTCCCGCGCCCACCTCCCGCGCTCCTGACGGCCATCTGCCCCCGCCTGGACCTTCCCACGCAAGTGATTCGAGGTCGCCCCGCATCGGCACGCTCCACCTCCGCTACGAGTTCGGCCCATGTCGTGCGCTCTGTCACCGCTGCAAGGTTAGCCCATGTCGAGCGCCGTCTATTGCATCCCGCGGTGGGGAGAGGTCGATTCTGACCGGGGAGAGGTCATTCCACCGATTGGGAGGGCGGTTGACGGCACCGCTGGTCAGGGATGGAGGCTGGTCGGTGTGGGTGTGTGAATCAGGACGGGTAGGTATGGAAATCGGGGGAAGAAGAAGAGCGGGAGAAAAAAAGAGGGGAAAAAAGAAGACCCGCTGACGAGTGGGTCCTATGTATATTTTTTTATGAGTTCTAGTTTTGGGTAACAAGATATGGGTAAGTTGAAAAGTAGATCATTTTCTTCTTACCTATACCTTTTCTCTCCTCTTACCCAAACAAGACATGGGTAACAAGATATGAGTAAGCTGTTGGAGTTGCTCTAATGGCGTTTTTACAGAGAGCATCATAGAGAGTAGTGTGGTACTTCAAGCTATCACAGATTATGATCTATGGATCTGGCACGATTTCTTTGGCATGGCATAATGTCATAATTATGTCAACGTGTTGCAACAATCTCCGGTGTTTGTGAAACTTATTGAAGGGCATATGCTCTAGAGTGCAACCATGAGATCAATGGCATCCAATATACTCAAGGGAACTACAGCCGATGCCATCTATCTGGTCGACATTTGTGAAGACAATCACCAAACCTCTAGGTCAGAAGATGTTTCACTTTCATTCGCACTAGGAGAGTTGTAGGAAGGATATCAACCCGACATTTGGTGTGCTCCAATCTAGATTTGCTATTGTTGGATACCTATGCTTGCCTAGTCTCAAGACTAGACGTGGGACATGATGAATGCATCTGTGATCATTCATAATATGATGTTCAAGAGTGAGTGTGAAGATCCGGTAAATGATGATCGTTTGTATGGATGTCAGGGTCCTCTTGCCACTATTGATCAAAAGGTCGAGTCTAAGGTTGGTTTTGTTGCATAATGCTAAATGAGTCGAGGCTAAAGGTATGTACAATTATAACAAATACATGTTTGTGGGAGGTAACATTCTCTGGCTTAACTATAAAATGAGCCTCTGGCTTATAGAGTCGACTTAGTTGAGAGATCTGGAGTCTAAATTAATGAAATATTTATATGGTTTGATTAGCACTACTCCAGCTCGCTCCTTCCAGGACGACCCATATATTAGTCGGGAAGGTGGGAGACCTGTTTAGCTATATATATCTCTGGCAACAATAATGCTAGCTAATTAGGCATTTCACCAGCTTTATTTCATCGTCATGTACTCGATTCTACTATTTTTCTTAGACTCGCACACTCGATCTCTTAGTTACATTCACGTAAGAGAGAGAGAGACGAAGCGGAGAAGGGGGTGGTCCGCTAGCGCCGTGGCGGATGTACCGATATGTCGATCCATTACAATACTCGTATAATAATTCGTCGGACCAAAGAAACCTGCTTCCGTTAATAGCTATATATACTTGTCATGCTAGTCGATTAAGGACTCTTTGGGCTCTCTATTTCTCTCCCTCTCTCTAGCCACTCTATAGACCAAAACAGCAGCCTGGGGGTTTCTAGCCCTCAGAACTCGCATGAATTTCTTTTGCTCTTGACCCCCCTCTCGTTGGCAGATGCAGGTTCCATGGCGAGGTTACCTCTCTGAGGGCGAACGATTGTGCTTGAGCTCGTCCTAAGCTACTCCACGCATGGCGACGTACATATACAGCAGTGGCTCTGCTCTCTTGTGGTGATCGAGTTTGTCTGCAACTGTAAGGACGGCCTGCTGACAGCCTGACGGGGTGGATGGCGATGTTAGACATGGCCTCTGGAGCTGCTTCACCGCCGGCGGAGCCCCTGTTTGGTTGCGAACGGCGGCATGCAGCCCAGCCTGACGTACCGGACGTCTAGCTGCTGGGACTCTGGGAGGTGCCAGAGCGAGGTTTGTTTGCTATGCGCCATCAAAATCCTAGGCCTAGCTAGCTAGCTCAGACGGTCAGGCCAACAGAAACTCCATGCGACACCATGAACTCCGGCTGCATGCGCTCCAAGCCTTGGCAGTCTCTGTGGGGTCCTTCTGGTTCCCCTCCCCGCGGGCAGCCCGTCAAGTGGACTAGAGGCCACCTATTCCGATGCGGCGGGGCTGCATGCCTCCGTTCGCATCGGCATAATAGCTAGCATGGGATGAAGACACCACCTATCAAGTACTCTCTCCGTTTGGAAATATAAGTTGTTTTAGGTTTATGAAGGAGATGTATCTAGACATCTTTTAGTGTATAGGTTCATTTATAGATACATCTTATTCACAAACCTAAAACATCTTATATTTCTAAACGGAGGGAGTACCAACACAGCAAAGTTCCATGCTCAATCACAAACTGCTGGTGTTGCATATGCATGAGTTCTCAAATAGTAACCTTTATTAGATGATTGTTGCATGATTTTTGATACAAACGTTGTTGCTTCAGGTCCAGTTCAATGGATATCTGCTGACGAGATGAGGAAAGTTATACTCTTGTGGTCATAAAAGAGAAGTCATCGAGGAGAATGTGGTTGTGAATACTTGCAAGCAGAGTTCTTTGAATCTTGGGGAGGAGGCGATGTACAGGTATTTGTTTTCAAGTCTGTCATTTGCTTTGACTTTGACTTTCTCTGTTATAATGGGAGGTCGAGTATGTTTATTGTTTTTCCGAGGGAAATGAGAGGTGGAGTATGTGTTGGAGCGGGCCGTGCTGGTCTGTTTTAGAACAGGCCCACTCTTTGGCAGCCCAACTGTCTAAGCATGGCAGCCCATCTTTTTCTGACGTCATTTCTGCAAGTGACCAACCCCTCTGTTAACAGGGCCCGTTTTGCAAGGCCCAGACCAGTTTTTTTAAAGAGAAAAACAATATTTTGATAGGCGTACGAATTTCTGGGCTTCCTCGACCCCAGCCCAGGTCCAGTAAACCATCATCACTGGGCTTTTCTAACGGATTCGGCATTTCACGCCCCGGAAATTTTGGTATGCCTGGCTTGGTTCAGAGGTTTTTGCCTCGTCAGGGCGTGTCAGGCTAACCAAAATCCCACTCTGACTCTGGACAGGTAGGACAGAAGTGTTTGGTTCATCACCTGGTCACTGGCCTGGTGGAGTGTTAAACAGTTGCTCACTTTGCTATGTCTGTCCGGCCGGCTCCAGTTCCTGATAGCCGTTCGATCTCCCTCCCGTCCAAGCCTCGTGATCAGCAATTCTACATTCGAGGCGGCTGCTCCGGCATGCTCCAGGCCAGGCCGACACCTTCCTCAGCGGCGGGGCATCAACCAAACCAAACAGCGGCTAACCTCAAAACTGAGCCCGATTCAGCCGGCTAACAAACCGACCAAGCCAAGTTTCCTCGAAGAAATTTCCAGAAATTTCGAGATCGACCGGCTGCCTTAATAGATAAGCACCAATTCAAGGCATATTACCCCCATCCTACCCATTACGCCTCTCTCTCTCTCTCTCTCTCTCTCTCTCTCTCTCTCTAACCCCAATCCCCCAAGCAAAAAATCTACTAGCACACGGTGAGTTATGGTGTCTGAGGCGCACCCGGCGGCGATCGCCACGAAGACGGAGCGGTTGACGGTGCGCCGCCCTAAGCTGGGCGGGCGTGGGGCGAAGCGATCGTCTCGCGGGCGGCGTGGGCGTCGCTCCGCAAGAACCGGCCTTGACGCTCCAGCGAAGCAGGCTACGCGACCGAGTCATCTTCATCAGCATGGCCGCCGAGCGGGTGACTGGCCGAAGATCGAGCCAGCGCGGGTAAGGATTATTATGCTCTCAGCTACGTGCTCTGGTTGCTTCTATCATGCATGGACTTGTGTGATCTCGTGATCCAGCTCCGACTTGTTTGATCTTGTGATCTAGCTTAGTGGTCGATCAGATCTCGCATGCATGCGATTTATATATCTCTGCGGATCGGTTCAATTCGATGTGGGGGTCTAGGGTTTACAGAATCTAGATACCACTAATGTTTTTGTGGTTTTATCTGAACTGCCAGTAGGATTTATAACGAAGAATGCATATTTTAACGGTTGATCCCTACAAATCCTAGAAAATTTCATGCATGTAGGTTGCATATCTATGACGTGATGTAAATTTAGCTTGTCATGTGGGCAGTCCCAGCGTGCATGGAATGTCGAGGTCTTTGTTATTTGATGGCCTACCCACTCTTGTGCAAGTACTGGTGTTTCGTTGTCACGAGCACATGCCAAACGTATCCAAAAAGTACCGTAATTTCATGAGATCATCCTGTCTTTGTATATACTAGTATGTGTTGTACTTGATTCGAAACCTCTTAAGTTGCACCTGATGCTAGGTAGGTAGGTAGTAGCATTGAGGTAGGTAGTCAAGAGAACTTTTACAAGGCACACAATAGAGATATGGTTAATTATTAGTTACCAGAATTACTGCACATAGCATACACTGTGATGATTACCATTGAGCAATGCTGATAATTGCACATGGCTGCAGTTTAGGAAGCAGCAAATCACCAACCACGACTCCCTGTTAATTGGACCGCAGCCTGTATATCTAGAGGAAAGCTATAAATGATGCAGGTTGTTCAACTTCAAGGTTGACTAGCTCGCGCATCACTATCCTGATAACACATGAAGTAGTCACAGTATAAATCCTATACTACTGATATTATGCCCTCCTTACTAAAGCGCTATATATAAAGAAACGTAAAGCCTTTTGGTTAACAGTGTATGCATATGTTTGTGGCTTCATGATACTCTTGATGTGAATCTTTAAATCGGGATAATTCTCTCCATTACGGAGGAGGTTTGGTTGCGGAAATTCCCAATTGAAGTAGTATCAAGGCCAAAAAAAAACAGAAGAGAGGGTAAACCTTTTATTTTACCTTGTCCATGGGAACATATTTTAAAACTAAAGGATGATCAAGCAACGGATTTATTTTTAAATTGTTCATATACTTCACTAGCTAACTGATGATTTGACTTGTCAGTGCCTTTTGCATTGGATCATTCCTGTCTACTAATTCAGTTATAATATCTTGCCGAGAAGTAGTTTCTGTTGGTATCTTGTTCACTTGTATTTCCCTCACTACAAACTTTTGGTCTGTGAGGCAAAGCATCCCGGAATATTACTTGCGCTTCCTGATATATATTAGCACTTAGCAGAAGTCGGTGCAAGTACTGCCTTAGAACTGTGTCCTCCATTCGTTGTAAACATCCCACTCCGAGCTGACTAGTTTGTGTCTAGATTAAATACCATATATGCTATAGATTTCATTATGTGTCCCATCGAACTTTCATGAAAAGATTGTTATGTAAATTCCCCCCAAAACACTAACTGGTTTTGGGATAAAACAGTTGCGTCATAGTGGATAACTTTATCTCATAAGGTACCTGTGATGGACCTAGGATGAGCACTATCTGAAATATACCAATAATTTCAAAGGCATGCAAAGATCTTGGCAATTCAGAAAAAATTATTTTTCCTGAAAAATTACACTCTACAATGGGATGATAGTTGATGCAAAATGTCATTTGAATTAATTAATTTTTTTCAATATTTTCACTTATAAACTCAATGCTCATGTACATTTGATCATCTGTTATGCATATTGGAAGCACTGGGTCCAGATTGTAACTTTTATCATGCATATTGTTCAGTTGTTGCAAGCAAACTGGTTTGACTTTGTAGCACAAATTTTGATATTGTAGTTTTTTCATGCAGAAAGAGAATGATGAGGATGGCTACAAGTCTCCGCCTGGCAGTCCACCATCACAACCAATTCTCATAAATTGGCAATGATTTTGTTGATAGATGGTACTTATGTATATAATTTGTTATGGGATAAAAAGAACCTATGCGTGCTTATACATGTTAATTTGTTGTAAAGATACTTACCATGGATGCTTACACATGTTTCATTTATTTTAATCACCCATTGTCAAGGTGTGCTCATTCCATGAGATGTTTGTTATGGATGACTATAATTGTTGTTCATTCATTGTAATGCTTTTTGTGTATATATATATTTATGATTGTAATAGGTGAGAATAATCCTATCCCATTTCCCCTATGTGGAGTAATACCCACAATAAATGGTTTCATTATCTCTGTTTCCATTTTAAATACATACTTTGCCAACACCAAATAATTAACAGTATCCAAGTAATGTTATGAGCTATGTTCCGCTTCCCTTACCCCTACACAATTGTGTGAGACCCTGACGCATGGCTTAACAGGATTGATAGTATAACCAAACTAACAAGTTGTAACTTTTTTTTCGGAAGCTCATCTGAAAAGAACTCTGAGGTTAAGCACGCTTGGTCTAGAGGGATGGGTGACGGACCGGGAAGTGGGTACCGGGTATGCACCGAGTGAGGATAAAATACGCATAAAAGACTAGTGTTGGTCTGTGGAATTAGTCTAGAGATCCTATTAAGCTGACAGGAGTGACAACCACTGGTACAGAGAGGCCGGAGTTGTACAAGTGGTATCAGAGGCGACCCTCGTGGTTACACGGGCGTGTGCGAGTCAGTGGCGGACATGTGGAGCATGGCGTCTATGGTCCGGAGTGGACATGACATGGCACATATGTCGGCACTAGACGTACAAATGTATGCCAAGAGAGAACGTTCCTGGCTTGTGGTTGATCAACAAGGGCGTCGATCTTCTAAGGGTGGGTGTATGTGAGACCCTGACGCATGGCTTAATAGGATTGATAATATACCCATACCAACAAGTTGCAACTTATTTTTCGGAATCTCATCTGAAAAGAACTCTGAGGTTAAGCGTGCTTGGCCTAGAGAAATCTGAGGATGGGTGACCGATCAGGAAGTGGATACCCGATGCGCACGAGTGAGAACAAAGTGTGCAGAAAAGACTAGTGTTGATTTGTGGGGTTAGTCTAGAGATCCTATTGAGCTACCAGGAGTGACAACCGCTGGTCCGGAGAGGCCGAGGTGTTACAAGTTGCTTCTTCGGTAGCTTTGTTGGTGGATTATTGAGGCCGAGGTGTTACATAGATCTCAGCTCTAGAAAGGAGGAAGTTGGTAGAAAAACTTGGAGATGAAGTTTAGATATGCCACCCCCCAGGTGTCTTCGATTCATTTAGTTTGTCAATAATCGATAACTTAAGAGTCGGAGACAACAGTATATTTAGCAAGGCACCCGCACCCGCCTCGATAGCTCACACAAGACTCACCCCACCAATCACATGTGGGTTGGGCTTCATGTTCCACGTTAGTACAATGTTGTGCTTTAGAGGGTAAATGACGAAGACACATGATGCCTGCAAGTGCATAGATTATATGTAGCTAGTTGATACGCCCATATTGCATCACCTTTCTATATCATATCTACCTCTATTTATTGATATTTGTCTTATTATGAGGTATTACTTATGTCTTTTCCACTGTTTTTGCATGTTGGATGATTCTTGGAGGATGGACTGCCGGAGTCTGGATTCTGATGGAAAAGAGGGCACTTCGATGCAATTTCACGAAGATCATAAAAATACCAGAAAAAATTATTTTTCCAGAAGATTGAGGAAGCCAGGAGGGACGAAGAAGGACCGCAGGGGGCCCACACCCTCCTAGGCGCAGGCCCACCTGACCCCGCGCCTAGGGCAGGTGTGGCCCACCTGCCCGGCTCCTGACTCCGCCCCTTCACCTATATCTTCCCTATGGAACCCTAAGCCTGGGGGAGCGCCCACAAATAGATTTCCGCCGCCTCTGGGAGGGGCGGAAAACACCGAGAGAGAAAGATCTCTCCGGCAGACACATTTCTGCCGGGGGAATTCCTTCCCGGAGAGGGGAGATCGTCGCCATCAACACCGTCATCAAGCTAGGCTCCATCGGGATCATTATCATCATCCACACCATTATCTCCACCAACACCATCATCACCACTCCGTCCCACTGTAACAATTGTGTTGGATCTTGCTTTAGATCTTAGGGGAAACTTTCCCGGTGTTAATTACTATTGTAGTTGATGCTTGTGAGTGAAACCATTGGATTATTGTTTATGTTCAGATTGTTATCCATTATCATATCATCTTTTATCTTAATCCATATGATGTCTTGCGAGTAGCTCTTTTAGTTCTTGAGGACATGGGAGAAGTCATGTTGTTATTAGTGGATTTGTGTTGAGTTATTATTCAATGGTTAGTATTTAAGTTATGGTGCTATTCTTCTAGTGGTGTCATGTGAACGTCGACTACATGATACTTCACCATTTATGGGCCTAGGGGAATGCATTGTGTATTTGGATACTAATTGTGGGGTTGCCGGAGTGACAGAAACATGAACCCCCGTTAGGACACCTTTGCACAAGGGAGTGTAGGATCTCAGAGTTTAAGACTGTGGTTAGATTTATATCTTAATTACTTTCCTGTAGTTACAGATGTTTGCAGGGGGTTTAATTACAAGTATGTATTAGTCCAAATAAGGTCGGTACATTAGCATAGGTTCACCCACACGACACTTACAACACCAGAGAAGAGTACTCAGCTATATGAAGCGAAAGCACTTGACAGAATTCCCATATGTCCTCGAGAACGTTTGGTCTTTATAAGTATTTCCACCGGCTTGTCCTTTGCTAAGAAAGTATTGGGCCACTTGTTGCGTTTGTTCTTTATTACTTGCACTTTGTTTTGTCGCTTTATCAGAAAACCACTAAAAATCCATTTGCTAAGTATTCACAGGGATTTCCTGCTCCACACCACTGTTCAGCACCTTCTGCTCCTTGTTGGGATCGACACTCCTATTTATCGAAAGTACTATGATACACCCCTTATACTTGTGGGTCATCAAGACTATTTTCTGGCGCCATTGCCGGGGAGTGAAGCGCTATTGAAGAGTGGAGCTGGTAAAGGAAACTTCTACTGTGAGTATTTCTTTTGTTACTGCTTGTTACTTTTTTTCCAATATGGTTAACCCACTTGCACTACTAGAGAAAAGCTTATGCGAGGCGCACCTAAAAGCTTATGCGAGGCGCATATCATATGCGCCTCTAGCTTCAAGCCTCGGCTATTTTTTATGAGAGGCGCATATGATATGCGCCTCGCATATGTTTTACAATGCGTCTCGCATATTTATAGGATATGCGCCTCCTATAGTGTCCTATATGCGCCTCCGGTAATATTTTCGAAATTCAAGTTTTACAGACCACTATAAATAATAATATACAGATATTCAAATATACAATATAGTCCAGAATACAGTATAAAGAGCACAGAATTTTTCAGAAACTTGCAATTTGCCAAAGCATAATAGAACCAACATGAATACAATAAATTACACATCAATCATGACATACAAGTTCATACATCAAGTGTTTGTGCCACAAGTTCACACCTCCGAGTACAAGTTCACAATCACATTACACCTCCGATTACAAGTTCACAACCACATTACAACTCCGACGATGGAGCTCTAGCTAGATGAGTAGAGCACATAACCTACCATGAAGAGAAACAAGGTGGTGATCACGAGGAAGTTCCTCCACTTCTTCCTTCTGTGCCTCCTCCACTTCTCTTCCGCCACCTCTCTACTCTCGTAGCCTAGGTGCAACAAGATGTAAGAAATCAGGTTATAATCAATCGCATTTCGAAGAAAGACCAAAAAAAGCAAACCAAGAATGACTTGGATTAGTGCCTCATACTTAGATTGGGCACGGAAATAACAATGCTCGCTGTTCGATCTCATGCAGCAAGTAGAGTATATGCCCAAATTACTAGTCTACTTGGTACACCAGATCGAACAGCGGCATAGTCATACACATGACATCACAACACGTTCTAATCATCGGCATTTCGAAGAAAGACAAAGAAAGCAAAGCAACTCATGGATGGTTCCTTCTTAATATAAAACGCCGTGTTACATAACCACTATCTTCTATGCTATAAATCTGACAGCATACAAGATAGTGAAACAATGATGCATTTCAAAGCTTCAATTTGGGATGCTCATTCATAAAATCCTTCTAAACTGAGAACTATAACTTCGAAAGCCCAGGTTTGGAAGCTTCCTTGTGAAAGATAACTGTACAGGAAATCACTGAATACAATTTCAAGCTTTCACTAACTGATTGCTAAATAAATGCAGCATCCAGTATCAGCAAAATCGGTCTATGTTGAATTGAAAAAGCTAATAAATCAAAAAATTATAAAGCTAAGGCTGCAATCGTCATTCTAGCAACCTATGTCGCATGGTACAGCTGACATGAGTGCAAAACCAGAGCTTTTGTAGCATAAATATTGCATACTGGCATAATTCATGACACACTAGTACTAAAATTTATGAGTTGAATGTGTATATGTTTGAGAGAAGTGATGAAGTAACTTACTTCTTGGAGAACACGTCCGAATCAGCAACAAGAACCTGCAATGCAACAGAACCAACTGATGAAGGAAACATGTGCATCTGCTTTCTTTTTCACAAAGTTTTCTTCCCCTTATCTGAACTGAGATGCAGAACATGGTATTACAAAGGGGAACAGAAGGTAGCCACAGTAGTACCTCATTGACCAGCGGATGGCTGGACGCGGCGTGCTCAGCGGCCTTGTGCAGCATCGGCCCGGACCCTGCTAGAAGAAGAGAGACCTTGTTCTCTTTGGCGATGGCCTCGGCAGCGGCCAGCGCGCTCAGAGACGAGGGCTTCACGAGCCCGCCTTCGTGCTCCGCCACGACCAGCGTGCTCACCTAGCAAGCAGGATAATGCCAGAGTTAAGCAGGGAGCCGAGGAGAGAATCTAGAACCTTGTCTGGGTCACTCGATCCACTGCTAGAGCCGGCGCCGTGGACTTGACTCAAACGGGAAGCAAATGTTGCCTATGATCGGGGACTGTGGTTAAAATATGTCTAAGCTAATTATATGGAGGAGGCAGGCAGGATTCAGTTCAAGACTCAATCCGATGTTCAGAACATGCATAGGTAAATCCGTAAATGGCAGAAGGTGGGTTCATATTGTGGAGTTCCATGTGATAGGATGTGGCATTAAGAGGTTCGTTCATCCATCGCAGTTATCTACAGCACGAAATTCGCACTTGGAAAACTTGGAACCTAGCACAAAGTGAGACAACAGTCTGGAACTCAAGATCTCTGAAACAGATTAAACCACTGAACCCTCCTACTTTTTGAGTAGTAAAATAAATTTGGGTTAGCGGCTCGCGGCAAATATAGCCTGACTGGGTTGGGCTGCTGATTCGGTCGGCGCGCGCCTCCGGTGGCGCCTCCCGAGCTTGGAGCCAGCGGCCGGGAAGGGCGGTACGCTGGCTAGGCCAGCGAATCGGACCGAACGCGTGCGGAACGGAAGGAGAGGGAAGAGGGAAAGGGGGGACTCACGAGCCCTTGGCATCCACGTAGTAGAGGAAGCAGAATCCGGCGTTGCGCTCGGGGTCGTCGTGGGCGCGCACGAGCTCGGCCTTCTCGAGCGGGCCGAACTGGCGGAAGAACTCGGCCACCTCGGCCTTCCGCGCCCGCAGCGGCAGGTTCCCCACGAAGACCTTGCCCTTCTGCCTGAAGTCCTCCTCGTCCTCGTCCTCGTCCTCGAGTGGCAGCGCCTCTGGCTCCGGCTCGGGCTCCGGTTCCAGCGGCGGGGGCGGAGGAGGGTGATGTAGTGTTTTGGGGGGCGGGGGAGGTGGGGGCGGGGAGAGCTTGCTGGAGAGCCAGAGCTTGGAGGCGAGGGGGTTGGGGAGAGGAGGGGGAGGCGGTGGAGGCGGTGGGGAGGGTTTGGGGGGCGGTGGCGGGGGCTGGAAGGGGCGGCGGAAGGAAGAGGCGGAGGAGGAGGATAGGGCCGCGAGCAAAGTGCGGGGTCGGGGTGGGGTCATGGGTCCGGTTTGACCGCGTGGGCAAACGTCTGCGCGTGCACATGGGCGTGTCGGTGCGAAGGGACATACTCGAGGCGCACTCGGCTAAACGCGCCTCGCATATTTCAAGTATAGGAGGCGCATATGCTGATATGCGCCTCGCATATTCGATCACCTACCTCCGCCCGGGCCCGCAGGAGTTACTTGAGGCGCATATGACCATATGCGCCTCGCATATTATCAAATATAGGAGGCGCATATAACCATATGCGCCTCGCATATTCGTGCACCTACCAACACGCGGGCCCACACAGATTATGTGAGGCGCATTCTGCCCATATGCGCCTCGCCTATCTAATATATAGGAGGCGCATATGACTGGAATGCGCCTCGCATAATATGGGGCTGCTAGATTTAGTTCGTACAGGGATTATAGGCGGCGCATTCTTATCATATGCGCCTCGCCTATTTTTATACTAGAGGCGCATGGAGAAGGAGTGTGCCTCGCCTATTTTATAGGAGGCGCATATGGTCTAAATGTGCCTCGCATAAGCATGTCTTCTATAGCCTTTTCTCTAGTAGTGCTGGTTTTCTGTTTGGGAAAACTACTACCACTGCTAGGGTAGTAGATGAACCACCACCTGTTGAGATAGATTCTTTTAAGATACCTACAAGTATTGTTGATCGTGTTATGAATAATTATTATTTTGGAGATGGAACTGTCCATCCTGATGATCATTTGCTCTTTATCCATGAATTATGCGGGTTGTTTAAGTGTGCAGGTATCTCAACTGAACAGGTGAAGAAGAAGTTACTCTCTATATCCTTGAAAGGGAGAGGTGAAGAATGGTATAAGCTGCTGAAGAATGGACGATCCATGGAATGGGAGGAGATGGCATCTCTCTTTTATTCTAAATTTTATCCTCCCAGTGAGATTCATAAGGATAGAAATCTGATATATAACTTTTGGCCTCGTGATGGAGAGAGTACAACTCAAGCTTGGGGGAGATTGAAGTTGCTAATGCTTAAATGTCCTATTCATGAACTCCCTAACAATATTATTATCAATAAATTTTATGCTAGGCTTTCTCTTCATGATAAAGATTTACTAGATGCTTATTATGCTGGATCATTTACACGTATGAAGGAAGAAGCTAAATGGGATCTACTGGACCGTATTCAATAAAACACTGAAGCTTGGGATAATGACAAAGGAAGAAAGTCGGGTATAAACTATGATTATGAATGCATTAAATATTTTATGGGAACTGATGACTTTCGTGATATTAGCAATGAGTTTGGTCTTGATCCTGAAGTTCTTGCAAAATGTTTTAATGCCTTTGCCTCTTATATTGAAATTCCCAAGAAAGAGTGGGACAAGTACCATGCTCCTCATAAAGACATTGCCACCCATGTTCCTGCTAGCACAGAGGTTTGTACTGTTGATCCTATTTTGCCTGAACCTTATGTGGAGAAAATCCCTTTCCCTGCTAAGGTAATGGAACATTCTATTATAGCTAATGTGGTTAGCAAAAGCGCAAAGAAAACTGTGGGGTTCAATGAGCTTATTGATATTGAGCCTGTAGTAGCTATTGTGAAAGACCTTGTCACTAGAAATATAGAGGATGAGCATATTGTATTTTGTGAAGACGCCACTAATATTGTTTCTCATCCTAAGAAAGTTAGAAAAGCTAGTATCCCTATGCTTTCTGTTAGAATTGGTAGCCATAGCTATTATGGTTTATGTGATATTAGTGCTAGTTCTAGTGCTATTCCTTATGAGCTTTACAGGGAAATTATGCATGAAATTGGTCCTTGTGAGCTTGAAGACATTGATGTGGTTATTCACCTTGCCAATAGGGAGCAAGTTTGCCCCATTGGCATTGTAAGGGATGTGGAGGTCCTTTGTGGTAAGATTAAATATCCTGCTGATTTTCTGGTACTTGGTAAAGAAGCTAGTAAAACCTATCCTATTATCTTTGGTAGACCCTTCCTGAATACGTATGGGGCTATTATAGATTGTAGGAAGTAAAAAGTTTTGACTAAGTTTGATGGAGAGTCTTATGAGTTTAATTTTTCCAAATTTTCCAAAACTTCTTATGAAAATGAACTGCCTAATGATGATTTCAGGGTTGAACAACTTTCTGTCATTTCTCTTGCTCCTAACAATGCCTTGCAGCAGTTCATGGAAGATCATGAAAGTGATGTATTCATGAAGGAAATAAATGAGATTGACGAGGTTTTCCTTCGTCAGCCTGAGTTACTTAAGCATAATCTACATGTGGAAGATTTGGGTACCATACTACCACCTAAAGAGGACCTTGTTTTCGAATTAAAACCTTTACCTGATGATCTTGAATATGCTTATCTTGATAATAAGAAAGTGTATCCTGTTATTATTAGTTCTAAACTTTCAAGAAAGGAAGAAGACAGGTTATTGGAAGTATTGAAAAAACACCGAGGAGCTATGGGTTATACTCTTGATGATTTAAAAGGAATTTATCCTACTATATGTCAGCATGCTATTAATATTGAGCCTAATGCAAAACCAGTTGTTGAGCACCAACGCCGTCTAAATCCTAAGATGAAGGATGTGGTAAGAAATGAGGTATTAAAACTCCTTGATGTTATATCCTATTGGTTACAGTCAATGGGTTAGTCATGTTCATTGCGTTCCCAAGAAAGGGGAATAACTGTTGTGCCTAATGAGGATAATGAGCTTATACCTCAAAGAGTAGTGGTTGGGTATAGAATGTGCATTGATTTTAGAAAGATCAATAAAGTTACTAAGAATGATCATTATCCTTTTCCCTTTATTGATCAAATGCTCGAGAGGTTGTCCAAAAAGAGCCACTTTTGTTTTCTTGATGGCTATTCTGGGTTTTCTCAAATTGCTGTGAAAGGACAAGATCAAGAGAAAACTACTTTCGCTTGTCCTTATGGTACTTATGCTTATAGGCGTATGCCTTTTGGTTTATGTAATGCTCCTGCTACCTTTCAGAGATGTATGTCTGCTATCTTTCATGGTTTTTGTGAAGAAATTGTGGAGGTTTTCATGGACGATTTTTCCTTCTATGGAACTTCTTTTGATAACTGTTTGCACAACCTTGATAAAGTTTTGCAGAGATGTGAAGAAACCAACCTTGTTCTTAATTGGGAGAAATGCCATTTCATGGTTAATGAAGGGATTGTTCTTGGACACAAGATCTCTAAAAGAGGCATTGAAGTTGACAGAGCCAAAATTGAAGCAATTGAGAAGATGCCTTGTCCTAGAGATATCAAAGGTATTCATAGTATCCATGGTCATGCTGGTTTCTATAGGAGGTTTATTAAAGATTTCTCCAAAATTTCAAAGCCCATTACTAATCTTCTTCAAAAATATGTACCTTTTGTTTTTGATGATGATTGTAAGGAAGCTTTTGAAACTTTGAGGAAAGCTTTGACAACTGCTCCTATTGTTCAACCACCTGATTGGAGTTTACCTTTTGAAATTATGTGTGATGCTAGTGATTTCGCTGTGGGTGCTATCCTTGGACAACGTGTTGATAAGAAGTTGAATGTTATTCATTACGCTAGCAAGACTCTAGATGCTGCTCAAAAGAATTATGCTACTACTGAAAAAGAGTTCTTAGCTGTAATCTTTGCTTGTGATAAGTTTAGACCTTATATTGTTGATTCAAAGGTTACTATTCATACTAATCATGCTGCTATCAAGTACCTTATGACAAAGAAGGACGCCAAACCTAGATTTATCAAGTGGGTTTTGCTTTTACAAGAGTTTGATCTTCATATTGTAGATAGGAAAGGTGCTAAAAATCCTGTTGCTGACAATTTATCTCATTTGGAAGACATTTCTTTTGACCCATTGCATGTTAATGATATTTTTCAAATGAGCAGTTGGCTGCGATAAGGGTAAGTCTGCATGAGATTTCGTGGTATGTTGTTTATGCTAATTTTATTGTTTCCAAGTATTTGCCTCCAACCTTTATAACTTAACAGAGAAGGAAATTCTTTTATGATCTAAGGCATTACTTTTGGGATGACCCACACTTATATAAACAAGGAGTAGATGGCATCATGCAAAGATGTGTTCCAGAATTTGAACAACAAGAGATATTGAGAAAATGTCATGGCAGTGCTTATGGAGGGCATCATGCAGGGGACATGACTGCACAAAAGTTTTACAATCTGGATTTTATTGGCCTACCCTTTTCAAAGATGCAAGAAAGTTTGTCTTATCATGTGATGAATGTCAATGAGTAGGTAACACTTCTAGACGCAATGAAATGCCTATGAATTATTCTCTTGTTATTGAACCTTTTGATTGTTGGGGGTTTGACTTTATGGGTCCTTTTCCCCCTTCAAAAGGGTACACTCATATTCTTGCTGTTGTAGACTATGTTACAAAGTGGGTAGAAGCCATACCCACAAATAGTGCTGATGGTAAGACCTCTTTGAAAATTCTTAAGGATGTTATTTTTCCTAGGTTCGGTGTGCCTAGATATCTCATGACTGATGGAGGATCTCATTTTATTCATGTGGTTTTTAGAAAAACTCTCGCTAAGTACGATGTAAACCATAGAATCGCTTCAGCTTATCACCCCCAAACCAGTGGGCAAGTAGAACTTTCCAATAGGGAAATTAAATCTATCTTGCAGAAGACTGTCAATAGATCTAGAAAAATTTGGGCTAAAAAGTTGAATGACGCTTTGTGGACTTACAAAAATGTTTATAAAAATTCTATGGGGATGTATCCTTACAAAATGGTCTATGGGAAAGCTTGTCACTTGCCTTTAGAATTAGAACACAAAGCTTATTGGGTAGTGAAAGAGTTGAATAGAGATTTTAGGCTTGCAGGTGAGAAAAGACTGCTCGACTTAAGTAATCTAGATGAGTGGAGAGGTGAATCTTATGAAAATGCTAGGCTTTTTAAGGAAAAATTAAAAATATGGCATGATAGGAGAATTCTCAAAAGGGAGTTCCATGTTGGTGAGAAAGTTCTTTTGTATAGGTCTCGTCTCAGATTTTTTGCAGGGAAACTACTCTCAAAATGGGAAGGACCTTTTGTTATCAAGGAAGTATACCGTTCAGGTGTCATCAAAATTTCTTCTCTGAAGGATGACACAACACAGGTGGTTAATGGGAAAAGACTAAAACATTATATTTCTGGAGATTCTTATAATGAAGATGTGGATGTTATTCGAATGGTGACTCCAGAAGAATTTATCAGAAGCCAAACACCAGAGTCTGCAGAGTTTGTCATCGAATAGGTAAAAGTGCTAAAAATAGAAGGTTCGTGAAAACCCAATCTTTTTATATTTTTGATGTTTTTAATACATAAGGGAAGTTACGAGACGGAGTTGAAGAGGAAACAGAGGGTGGACAAACCCACCCTAGGCACCAGCCTGGCCGCGCCTGGAGGGGGTTTGACTCCCCTGAACTCCGACTCCTCCTTGTTTCCATGTCAAAACCTTCCTTATGCTCTGAAACTTCGTAATATATAACCCTCTGGATCCCCCGAGGTTCGTGCATCGTGTGCTCGTCGTGTTTTCGTTTCGATCTGTTTCTATCAGGAAATCTTCTCAAGTTTAGAGCACCATGGTCTCCGCCAACAAGAAAGGCAAGAAGCCTGAGGAAGACGATCCTCACAAACCCAAGGAGGAGGAGATTTTGGTAGGTTATGCAGAAGACATGGAGGAGGACAAGCAACCGGACACCCGTGCTACCATCGCAAGCATTGGATTGGTGGAAAAACCTACCAAGCTTAAGAGGACAGCGCGGATGTCTACAGGAGGGAAACCTCCACGTCTTGTCTACAATCCACGGTCATCTCCTCCACGCACCAAGAGACCTTTCCATACTCTTATACATGAGGGTCAATATCAATTCGTCATCAGGTTTGGCATCCCCTTGGCTTGTTCCAAGCTTGGGGGAGTGCCGCGGTATCATCACCATTATCTTTTATCTTTTACCTTTTTAGTGGATTCGTATCTTTGGTAGAGAGGTTATCTTATAGTTTGGTTTGCATGTGGAAGTATCTCTCCTTTAGTTGATCATCTATGTATCCCTTGGTGTGAGTGCCTTTATTGGAATATTAATGAGAAGTCTCATCTTTTACTTTTACACTTCTTATTTTAGTTTGCAATCTCTATTATATGATGGATCTTGTTGATCAGTATTGGCACCACTTTGGGATCATAAAGTGGATCTAAATTGGTTTTGGCAAACCGAGTTCTGGTTAGTAGCATTACTTTGAAAGAGGAAAAGAGAAAAGTTTACAGGTATTTTGTATCATTTGCTTTCTTTCTTGTTGGCTCATAAGCTTAGTATTCTTTATTTAAGATCTTTTGTGTCTTCAAGGAAGATTGCATGTTTAGCTTTATTACTTGTATGTTTGCTTGTTTCTTTCAACTCTCTTGCTTGCTACCCAGCCTTGCTAGCCAAAAACCTATTTTGAGAAGGCATACTTCTCATGTTTCCAATCCCTTTGAAACCAAAACCTTTGCCACTTGTGTCCACCATATCTACCTAGTAGCACTTTTGCTATTCCAAGCAAATCCTCAAGTTTCATCTACCTTTTGAATTAAAAAGTATTTCGTTATGTGAAAACTAGTTAGTAAAGCTCTCACGAACTTGATGGCACACTTTATTTTCTTGACCCTAATAGACTTGAACCATTGTGCCATCGAAGTTGTATATGCTTGCATCTATACGTTGGAATTAGCAGAACCGTGCTGTCATGGGGAATGTTTTCAACATTGCACCTGTACTTTGTACTCAGTTGATATCGTGCTCTTTTGTCTATGGCTGTCAACGATGTGAAATAAAGAGGGAACTTGTAAGTCCACGGAGTCTGTATTTTGTGTTAGAGAAACGCCTGGGCCGCTAGCCTAAGACATGCCTAATCATGGTGGAAACTTGCAGCATCACCATAGTGAGCTATCTATGAAGCATCCTCAATAAAAAGTTATGCACATAGTAAATAAAAAGATCGCCGAGATGCTCATTGTATGCTTGCCTTGTCATTTTGGTTATGGGAAAGTTCCTGTACCATGTGCAAGGGGTACCCCGTTGGCGGTTCTCTATGATACGCAAATACTTACAATGACAAGAACTTACCGGTGACCAAAGTTGAGTATCATGAGGTGTGGCCCTCATATTCAAGGGACATGAGATTTCCAACTTATATTTCGTCAAGCATATACTCCATCTTTGTGCACTTTAACCTTAATCATTTCAAGATGCCTATGATAGGGGCAATGAGGGCTCAAAGCTAGTAAGTACCATAATCTTTTGGAAGCTCTTTATGACCTGTAATCCCTGCTACCCTCTATAAAGGGACCTTTCTCCCACTTCCAGTTTGAGTCAGTAAACCTACTTCCTCTCTATCTCCAGCAAACATTTGAGTTGTTGTGTTTCAAGCATTCATATGGTGATTTATTCAATCATGTACTTTACCTTCCTTGTTTGCACAAAAGTCTTATCTATTGAGTATTACTTTGAAAGCCTTCATTGAAAAACCTTTTTGATCAAAGAGTGCTCCTATTGAAAAAACCTCTACAAAAAGCTTTTTGTGAAATTGTTTGCCAGGTGTTCTTTGACCAAGAAAAAGTTTGTTGATTCCAATTATGATTTATCTTTATGCGTCTCTATTGTGACTGCTATACTTGGTTGCGAGCTAAGTTATATAATGGTGAGTTGCTTTCTTCTATGAGTTGTGCCATGTTAAGTGTGATGTGTCTTGTTCATATTCTTTTATCGACACTTCACTCCATAAACCTGTGGACATGTTTACTGAGATCAGTTTTCGCTTGGGGACAAGCGAAGGTCTAAGCTTGGGGGAGCTGATACGCCCAATTTGCATCACCTTTCTATATCATAATCTACATCTATTCATTGATATTTGTCTTATTATGAGGTATTACTTATGTCTTTTCCACTATTTTTGCATGTTGGATGATTCTTGGAGGATGGACTGCCGGAGTCTGGATTCTGATGGAAAAGAGGGCGTTTCGATGCAATTTCATGAAGATAAAAAAATACCAGAAAAATATGGGAAAATATTATTTTTCCAGAAGATTGAGGAAGCCAGAAGGAGGGACGAAGATGGGCCGCAGGGGGCCCACACCCCCCTAAGCGCGGGCCCACCTGACCCTGCACCTAGGGCAGGTGTGGCCCACCTGCCCGGCTCCCGACTCCGCCCCTTCGCCTATATCTTACCTACGGAACCCTAATCCTGGGGGAGCGACCACATATAGATTTCCGCCGCCTTTGGGGGGCGGAAAACACCAAGAGAGAAAGATCTCTCCGGCAGACAGATTTCTGTCGGGGGAATTCCTTCCCGGAGAGGGGAGATCATCGCCATCAACACCGTCATCAAGCTAGGCTTCATCGGGATCATCATCATCATCCACACCATCATCTCCACCATCACCATCATCACCACTCCGTCCTGCTGTAACAATTGTGTTGGATCTTGCTTTAGATCTTAGGGGAAACTTTCCCGGTGTTAATTACTATTATAGTTGATGCTTGTGAGTGGAATCATTGGATTATTGTTTATGCTCAGATTGTTATCCATTATCATATTATCTTTAATCTTGATCCATATGATGTCATGCGAGTAGTTCGTTTAGTTCTTGAGGACATGGGAGAAGTCATGTTGTTATTAGTGGATTTGTGTTGAGTTATTATTCAATGGTTAGTATTTAAGTTGTGGTGCTATTCTTCTAGTGGTGTCATGTGAACGTCAACTACATGATACTTCACCATTTATGGGCCTAGGGGAATGCATTGTGTATTTGGATACTAATTGTGGGGTTGCCGGAGTGCCATAAACCTAAACCCCCGTTAGGACACCTTTGCACAAGGGAGTGTGGGATCTCAGAGTTTAAGGCTGTGGTTAGATTTATATCTTAATTACTTTCCTATAGTTACGGATTTTTGTAGGGGGTTTAATCACAAGTATGTATTAGTCCAAGTAAGTTCGGTACATTAGCACAGGTTCACCCACATGACACTTACAACACCAGAGAAGAGTACTCAGCTATATGAAGCGAAATCACTTGACAGAATTCCCTTGTGTCCTCGAGAATGTTTGGTCTTTATAAGTATTTCCACCGGCTTGTCCTCTGCTAAGAAAGGATTGGGCCACTTGTTGCGTTTGTTCTTTATTACTTTCACTTTGTTTTGTTGCTTTATCAGAAAGCCACTAAAAAATCCGTTGGCTAAGTATTCACAGGGATTTCCTGCTCCACACCACTGTTCAGCACCTTCTGCTCCTCGTTGGGATCGACAGTCCTATTTATCGAAAGTACTACGATACACCCCCTATACTTGTGGGTCATCACTAGTCTCTAAATAAGAGTACTGAACAACAGAGAGCTGTTTGTAATGGTCCTTATGACACTTTGTTATAGATTTACCGAAGTGTAACCGTCAGTTTTCTTTGATTCCAACCAAGAGTGTATCGAAAGTGTTTGTGAATGTGAGCAAAAAAGTTTTGAAAGAGTAGAGTGCAAATAGGTAGAATAGTTATGTAAGTAATATGAAACTGGTATAGGGCTAAAGCATTCTCAAATAGTGTTGGATCCAGCACTAGCATTTGAGTAAAACAAGATCACTACAAGGAATCTGGCTATATATGACCCTCCATTTTCGTCACAAAATCGTCATAGTTGTCCATTTATGACGATTCTATGACGATTTCGAGATCGTCGAAAGCTGGACGTCGCAAATGAACTATAACAACGATTTTTGCGAAATCGTCATAAACGTCTATGACGATCTCGCAACGTCATAACCTCTATGACGATCCAATATCGTCACGAGACATCTAGCCTACACACGTCAGATCCTACATGGCAGATCCTACGTGGCGCAGAATCAGCCTGATCCATTTCAATAGTTTACATGGGCCAAGCCCAAAATTCAGTCCATTAATTTCTTCTTGGCAATTCCCGTTTGCTGCTTGGCCAAGCCCAATATTATGGCCCTTTTATTTTCATGGGCAAGGCCTTTTTAGCTTTCAGTTATTTTTTTATTTCAACCATTTTTGTAGTATTGCTCGCTGCTCCAGTCCACTATTTTTTTTGGGTCGTGGCCTTTTTAGAGCCCAACTGACATTCAGATCATTTCTAAAGTACAGGCATTAAATAATCGATAGTTCGATAAGCATGGCCCATATCACATTCATTACATTACAACCAAACATAAACCAGGAATACAAAACAGCTACAAAAGTAAAATGTAGATACAACAATACAATCAGACATAATTAACAAAACCCAAGAATACAACTATTCCATAGTACAAAACACCCACAAACATACAACTAGCCATAAACTCCCAGGAAGTTACAACTAGCATCAACTCTTTGCTGACTATGAAGCTTCTGCTTCTTTTTCCTTCATCCCAGAGCTCCTGTAAAAGAAATGAAAGTGTGGTAATGGCTGTTAGTTGGAAAAGAAAGCAATATATTGTAAAAATAACATAGATCGGCTAGAAAAAATAAACATATGTAGTAGCAGTTACATATCGAATAGGACGGTACATTTATCAACACCAATCTCATTTTAAAGCATGCTCTAGGTGGATTCAAGGTTTTTTCTTGGAACATGTACGCCGGGTATACATTGAACATATATTAAAATTAAGATGAGTTTACCTAACTAGGAAGTACTACCTAGATATACATTAACTAGTGTATTTATAGATACCAAATCTAACAAATATATTGTGTCGATCAACCATAGTTACTATTGATGACATTAGCCAGAGAATATTTTTATACTATGAAACATATCATATCAGTAGACTGTAAAGTATTGACAGCTAGTAATAGAGAAGTACAGTACATTACTCTAAACATATATTTATGAAAGGATTGTAAAAAGCATTGACAGATTATACAACAACCTAAAGCATAGCATTTTGAAGAAAAAACTAGAGCATAGCATAGCAAATATTAGATGAAATTGCTACAGGCTATTCATGATAGAAAGTAGAAACTATATGAACCACCTAAAGTTACACAAATAGTTGAACAGGTTGGTACATGACAAGACAGAAATAGGATAAATAAGAACTACAGTGGCAGATTTAAATGCACAAATAAGAACTTCAATCATCACATTCAAGTAAATGCTAAACAAAAGCACAACAAGTGTCGGGGATGTACCCCCGGGTACCCCAGAGTTGATATATAAAAGGATATCTGTAGATGAAGGGAGGATTTACCGAGAGAAATATGCATACTTAAATAAAGAAATAGCGCGAAGGAAGGAAACTAAGAGGAAAAAGGATAAAAAACAGACTGGGCCGAATTATACCTAATTCGGCCTGCTCCCACTAATCGTTCTAGACCAAACAGCACAAACGGGCCGAACTATATGTCAATTCGGCCCACCAAGCCGAACAACCACTGAATTCCCTCCGTTCCCGCCACGGGCCTCCTACCTGACGCCCACTCCTCTACCCGCCGAACCAACCTGCAGGTCAACGCCCTCTCCTGCCAAGGCTGCTCCCAGACGATTCAACCTCGATGCCCGGGTGGGCCGAATGAGCAGTAGCTCGGCCCACCACGGGACTCAACACCGGCTCCCTCTCCCTGTCACCCGGGTGGGCCGAATGAGCAGTAGCTCGGCCCACCACGGGACTCAACACCGGCTCCCTCTACCTGTCACCCGGGTGGGCTGAATGAGCACTAGCTCGGCCCACCGCGGGACTCACCGCCAGCCTCCACAGGACCAATTCACTCCACCTGGGCCCTTCACTCTGCCTGGGCCGAATCAACCGTCTGCCAGGCCGAATCTGCTCTACCCAGGCCGAACTATACTTCCAACAATGTCATTTGGGCCGAGGTATATTACTCCAGGTACCAACTTATTTATCTCCAGAGGGGGCGCATCATCAGATCAAGCTAAGACAAGCTACACAAGTATTATGCCAGTTCTGGGACCCAACCAACTCAGACGGGCACATGGCAAAAGGAATATGCCCTAGGCATCCAAGAATATGCTAAGGAATATGCCGTGGCATCTCCGAAGATGCCAAGGCATATGCTGAGCATCTGAAAGGATGCCGGGAATATGCTACATAGATGCCAAACGTGTGGAACAAGCCTTGTCCCCTGGGCTCCCCTTTATAAGGAGCACCAGGGGGATCGTTCACGAGAGAGGCCCCGAAGGGCTCCTCCCCTCTCAGCTCAATAGGAGCTCTCCTTCTTCTTCCTCCTTCACTCTGATAGAGAGATCTAGATAGAGGCATAGTAGATACAGCTCAAGGAGCATGATTGTAGCCACAAGTATGGCCAGATTATAAGAGATTAGATGTAGAGAATGAGGTGTTATCTCCACTTGAGAGCTTCAATCCAATATACATTGTATTTCTCTTTGTTCATACGAGTGCGGTCTTCACTGCGTCATCCCTCCCCGGATTCCTCCACGTCCATCGGCCCCAACATTAGCCTACCCATGGCATATGCCGTGACACCACCACGACATTTGGCGCCCACCATGGGGCCTCTAGTGGCGTTGGTTGGGTTTCCATCCGGACGGGAGCATCTTCATCAACCTCTTCCTCATAAAGCTTTTTCAGTTCCTCCAAGCAAACAGAGACCAGAGAGGTAAGCACAGAGGCACTCCAAGTCTAACTCATCAAAGCTGGTAGGACTCAGCAAGAAGAACTCAAGTACTACTCCAAGCTTACTGTAAGTACCAAGTACCTCAGCAGGCCAGGAATGACCTAGCAAAACTCACCCAAACACTTCTCCAAGTATGCTGTAAGTGCCAAGTAACTCAGCCATCTACACTCAATCCTTCATCCCAGGGAGAAGATAACTCAACCCGGGGACTAGTCGACTTATCCGTAGAGTCACTTTAGATTAAAAAAGCATTATGTTGATTTAGATCTGTACTCCAGCCAGCTTATTTATAACTCGGCCATAAGTTGAATCATCTTATTTGTGATCCATATAGATTTAGAATCAGTTAGTTTATGCTTTGGGTTATCCTGTGATTCAGCTCCCCCAGCCAGCTTGTTTATAACCCGGACAGAAGTTGAGTCGGCTTATTTGTGATCCAAGTAGAATTCGAGTCAGCTTACTTATGAGTCGGATAAATTTTGAGTCAGTTTATGTATGTTTTGGATTGTCCTCTAACTCAGCTTGCAGGCCAGCTTATTGATGATTCAGATATAGTTTGAATCAATTTGTTTATGCTTCGAATTAACCTTTAACTCAACTCAGTAGATTGTCTCTGATTCGGACTAACATTTGATTCAGCTTGACAGGTATATTATAATTCGGATTGGTATTCAGACTCAGCGTACTAATCATATCTCTGATTCATGCCGAAGCTTTATTTAGTTCCCCAGATTGCCAGGTTATGTTATGACTTGGATTGATATTTCACCATCTTGCCAGGTTACCCCATATCTCGGACGACTATTGGCCATCTTATCATATCTCGAATCTATATCTCATATCTACATCTCGAATCAGATCTCTCAGCAATTAACCCTATTATCATATCCCAAAGCTTAATCTAGGATCTATGTCTCGGATCCATATCAAAGGCAAATTATCCTCATCACGCCAAATCAAGCTATATCATGGCAAACAAGTAACTCGGATTTGAGTTGAGTTAACTCGGATTTGAATCATATAACTCGGATTGGAGCTAGATGACTCATCCTTAAGACATAAAGTCAATTTTGAGTAAAGTAACTTGGATTTGAGTTGAATTAACTCGGATTTGAATCATATAACTCGGATTGGAGCCAGATGACTCATCCTTAAGACATAAAGTCAATTTTGAGTAAAGTAACTCGGATTTGAGTTGAATTAACTCGGATTTGAATCATATAACTCGGATTGGAGCCAGATGACTCATCCTTAAGACATAAAGTCAATTTTGAGTAAAGTAACTCGGATTTGAGTTGAGTTAACTCGGATTTGAATCATATAACTCGGATTGGAGCTAGATGACTCATCCTTAAGACATAAAGTCAATTTTGAGTAAAGTAACTTGGATTTGAGTTGAATTAACTCGGATTTGAATCATATAACTCGGATTGGAGCCAGATGACTCATCCTTAAGACATAAAGTCAATTTTGAGTAAAGTAACTCGGATTTGAGTTGAATTAACTCGGATTTGAATCATATAACTCGGATTGGAGCCAGATGACTCATCCTTAAGACATAAAGTCAATTTTGAGTAAAGTAACTCGGATTTGAGTTGAATTAACTCGGATTTGAATCATATAACTCGGATTGGAGCTAGATGACTCATCCCTAAGACATAAAGTCAATTTTGAGTAAAGTAACTCGGATTTGAGTTGAATTAACTCGGATTTGAATCATATAACTCGGATTGGAGCCAGATGACTCATCCTTAAGACATAAAGTCAATTTTGAGTAAAGTAACTCGGATTTGAGTTGAGTTAACTTGGATTTGAATCATATAACTCGGATTGGAGCCAGATGACTCATCCTTAAGACAAAAAGTCAATTTTGAGTAAAGTAACTCGGATTTGAGTTGAGTTAACTCGGATTTGAATCATATAACTCGGATTGGAGCCAGATGACATCCCTAAGACATAAAGTCAATTTTGAGTAAAGTAACTCGGATTTGAGTTGAGTTAACTCGGATTTGAATCATATAACTCGGATTGGAGCCAGATGACTCAGACTTACATAAGTCAATTTTGAGTAAAATAACTCGGATTTGGAAACAGATGACTCGGATCACAACTTACCCGAAGAGGTTAAAAGAGCAGTGCCAAAGAAGGCCAAGACTCATAAATTACCCAAAGAGGTTAAAAGAGCAGTGCCAAAGAAGGCCAAGACTCATAAACTTACCCGAAGAGGTTAAAAGAGCAGTGCCAAAGAAGGCCAAGACTCATAATATACCCAAAGAGGTTAAAAGAGCAGTGCCAAAGAAGGCCAAGACTCATAACATACCCAAAGAGGTTAACAGAGCAGGGCCAAAGAAAGCCAAGACTCATAATATACCCAAAGAGGTTAAAAGAGCAGTGCCAAAGAAGGCCAAGACTCATAACATACCCAAAGAGGTTAACAGAGCAGGGCCAAAGAAAGCCAAGACTCATAATATACCCAAAGAGGTTAAAAGAGCAGTGCCAAAGAAGGCCAAGACTCATAACATACCCAAAGAGGTTAACAGAGCAGGGCCAAAGAAAGCCAAGACTCATAACTTACCCAAAAAGGTTAAAAGAGCAGTGCAAAAGAAGGTCAAGACTCATAGCTTACCCAATGGGGTTAAAAGAGCAATGCCCAAGAAGGCAGGAACTCATGACTTATCCAATAGGGTTAATAGAGCAATGCCCATGAAGGTCAGAAGTCCAGAAACTTACCCAAAAAGGTTATGACCAGTGCCCATGAAGGCCAGAAGTCTAGAAACTTACCCAAAGGGGTTATGACCAGTGCCCATGAAGGCCAGAAGTCTAGAAACTTACCCAAAGGGGTTATGACCAGTGCCCATGAAGGCTAGAAGTCTAGAAACTTACCCAAAGGGGTTATGACCAATGCCCAATAAGGCCAGAAGCCAAGAATTCACCCAAAAAGGTTATAACACAAAGGGACAAGAGCGCCGGGGGCCGATAATATATGACAACGACTTAAGGCCGAATAAACAACTCTGGAGATATTTTATAAAGCCTATGCACGACTCTGCGAGTCCCACATAGCCTCGGGGACTAATGTCGGGGATGTACCCCCGGGTACCCCAGAGTTGATATATAAAAGGATATCTGTAGATGAAGGGAGGATTTACCGAGAGAAATATGCATACTTAAATAAAGAAATAGCGCGAAGGAAGGAAACTAAGAGGAAAAAGGATAAAAAACAGACTGGGCCGAATTATACCTAATTCGGCCTGCTCCCACTAATCGTTCTAGACCAAACAGCACAAACGGGCTGAACTATATGTCAATTCGGCCCACCAAGCCGAACAACCACTGAATTCCCTCCGTTCCCGCCACGGGCCTCCTACCTGACGCCCACTCCTCTACCCGCCGAACCAACCTGCAGGTCAACGCCCTCTCCTGCCAAGGCTGCTCCCAGACGATTCAACCTCGATGCCCGGGTGGGACGAATGAGCAGTAGCTCGGCCCACCACGGGACTCAACACCGGCTCCCTCTCCCTGTCACCCGGGTGGGCCGAATGAGCAGTAGCTCGGCCCACCACGGGACTCAACACCGGCTCCCTCTCCCTGTCACCCGGGTGGGCTGAATGAGCACTAGCTCGGCCCACCGCGGGACTCACCGCCAGCCTCCACAGGACCAATTCACTCCACCTGGGCCCTTCACTCTGCCTGGGCCGAATCAACCGTCTGCCAGGCCGAATCTGCTCTACCCAGGCCGAACTATACTTCCAGCAATGTCATTTGGGCCGAGGTATATTACTCCAGGTACCAACTTATTTATCTCCAGAGGGGGCGCATCATCAGATCAAGCTAAGACAAGCTACACAAGTATTATGCCAGTTCTGGGACCCAACCAACTCAGACGGGCACATGGCAAAAGGAATATGCCCTAGGCATCCAAGAATATGCTAAGGAATATGCCGTGGCATCTCCGAAGATGCCAAGGCATATGCTGAGCATCTGAAAGGATGCCGGGAATATGCTACATAGATGCCAAACGTGTGGAACAAGCCTTGTCCCCTGGGCTCCCCTTTATAAGGAGCACCAGGGGGATCGTTCACGAGAGAGGCCCCGAAGGGCTCCTCCCCTCTCAGCTCAATAGGAGCTCTCCTTCTTCTTCCTCCTTCACTCTGATAGAGAGATCTAGATAGAGGCATAGTAGATACAGCTCAAGGAGCATGATTGTAGCCACAAGTATGGCCAGATTATAAGAGATTAGATGTAGAGAATGAGGTGTTATCTCCACTTGAGAGCTTCAATCCAATATACATTGTATTTCTCTTTGTTCATACGAGTGCGGTCTTCACTGCGTCATCCCTCCCCGGATTCCTCCACGTCCATCGGCCCCAACATTAGCCTACCCATGGCATATGCCGTGACACCACCACGACAACAAGCTGCAGGTGTTGTTTGCAAAATAAAGACAGTCTGTACATACATTATAACCTGTAGTGATGCAATCCCAACTACTAAAAATATGGTACTCATCCAAAGCATCTGAAAAAGCAAGAGAAGGAGAAGGTTTAGAAGCTTAGATTGATGAACCATCCAAAGCATCTGAAAAAGCAAGAGAAGGAGAAGGGTTAGAATCTTAGATTGATGAACAGGTTGGTAATCAACTCACCTCTAGAAGTTAAGCGGACATGGACAAAGCGCGAGCTCTGGTAGACTCCATCAGAGGCTAGCCAGCGCGTCTCGAGCCCAGCGAATTCCTCTGCCTGCGACGTCACGCCGCAGTAGAACTAGGTCAACCTGTGAGAACAACCAAGCAAAGTAGTTGTCATTAAGCATCAAGGATGCTGCTGCTTCAGCATCAAATAGGAAATCAAGTAATGTAGATAGTTATATCAGGATAGTACTATCAATGATCACAACAGATTCATCTCAACTTATGCAAATGAGCACTGGTTCAAGTATGTATAACTCATTTCTAGGTCAGTAGGTGATACAATTTCCCCCCTTCAATTTTGTAAGAGAAACATTAAGCTTTGCGTCCATTCTGTTTTGTTTTGTTTTCTTAATGAAAAATATGACCAATCAAGCGTCTATACACAGGGACATATACAAAACAAGGAGTCTATGAAACTGTTCCTACAAAACAAGGACCATGTTTTCCTTTTCAAACAGAAACCAATTATGCGCATAGTCAATCACAGAGTAAAATGAGATCAGATCGAGCCAAAATATATAATCAGTTTATATATAGCCACACATGTCTATCTAGAAATATGATCGAGCCAAAATTTCCAAAACGACTATATCAACTTCCACTACATGGGTAATATATTAATCAGTTTATATGTTTTCCAAAGCACAAGCAACAAAGCAATGCTATCTATGATGTCAAAGTCATAAACAGAACTCTATCTTGCTCACCACCGAATGAACAGGAGTGACATAATGCCATTAACTCATGAATTTCTCTTATACAAATCATATCCAATGACTACTATCTAAATGCATCAACAACCATGCTATTTATGATGTCAAAGTCACACAATACATAGCCATGATCATCAGTTGTGAATAAAAGACTGCATGAGCAACTTGAATAGCTATTAGTAGCATCTCATTTGCATATACTAAATAGAACACACCAATAAGGGACTAAGGGACACCAAGCATCAATATGTCGGGACTAAGGGACACCAAGAGATCCAACATGGCACTCGAGGTGGGGAAATTGTTAGGGACTCGAGATTTCTCTAGCAATTTTAGTTTGGACAAGCAGACAGAGCATCCACTAGTCTAGAAGACCTTCACAATATCTAGCAGGGCTCTACAAATATCTACAAATCCTAAAACGGTATCCAGTCTGACGAGCCCCTACGCTGGTCTACCAGCAATCGCAGGAATTCCCAGGCAAGAATCACCGAGATTCGGAATTCTGGACGGGGGAGCGAAGAGGGCGGTCGGGTTACCAGGATTGGCGGTGGTGGGGGAGGAACCTGCGAGGCAGAGCTCGAGCTAGGAGTTGTCGGTGCACTAGTTGCGGAGGAATCTGGAGAGGACGCAACCGTCATTTGTGAGCCCCGCGTGGCCTGCGATGCGGAACATGGAGTGTCTGTGGCGAGGTCGGAGAAGAGCTGCCACCTCCGTGTAGCCCGCGCATCTGTTCCCGTGGTTGTGCCCCACGGAGGATATCATCGGCGACAGCGCCACCGCCGTCCTTCGCCGCTTCGGCGCCGGCGGCAGGTCGTGGTGTAGAGGAGCCCCGTCCTCCTCCTCCGTCGTGGGCATGGCGACGCGGCGGTGCAGGACGCCGAACAGAACCGAGGGGCGGCGCGGTGGTGTGGGACGCCGAACAGAACCGAGGGACGGCGCGACGGTCCGGGATGCTGAACGGAACCAAGGTGGAGGAAGGCCAGGAGAGGAGCGGCGATGGAGATCGCAATTTGAAAGACTAAGAAGTGGCGGCGGGGCACTGGGAGGGATGTCGCGGTAGGGTTAGGTCTTGGAACTGCACAAGTGATGTAGTGGTTTTTTTCTTTAACTTTTTTTTAAAATGGTTATTCACGCAGTGGGTTTGTGGATGGGGGTTGTTTCTGGTAGTTGGATGGAGGTGTCGTGGACGTCTCAGATGGGATTCCTGGCTTTGATCCGTGGGTAGACTAGTCCTTCCTTCTGATTGGCTGGATTGGGACGTTCATTTCCGAGCGAAAAAGGAGTGTTTTGTGAAGAAACCACTAAATAAAAGTTTCAAAATGCTACAATTCCATTTAAAAAAAATAATTGGCCACCTTACATGGACAAATGTCCTAACTAGGATATCTCAAACCTTTCCGTCCACCCCTGGTGAAAAAGACAAAATCCTGCTGAATCGGTAGGAAGTTGGTCCGATTTAAACTACATGTACATTATCTAATGCCCATTAATTTTTGAAAAATGATTTTTAGACACATAATATGCTATTTCTTCAGAGATCCAATGCAAGTTTAGCGAGGCTCAGCCCCTATCTAAGAACATTCATGCTCGCCTTTTCGACCATAGTTTGAAACGGGCATAAAAAATAACAAATGACCCGATCAATGACAATCCTTCGCGTGGTGTCTTATTATGTGACATAGTTTCAATTAAAAATACCAAACTTGGTATATCGCAAGTGTCTCGAAAAAACCTTCTCAAAAATGACCTATCATATTCGAGGTTTCATGGTTTTCGGGCCAAACGACCAATGTTATGGCTAGAATCGTGGAATAGTTTGTGATAATGTTCCCATATTTTGCACACATATGTATCATGGGACGATGAACAATATTCCAGGAGGAAGTTTTCCTTTACATCGCACAGAAAAATAATTTTTCATTTTCCGAGCGCAAAAAACGGGCGGTTTTGTGAAGCAACCACCAAATGAAAGTTTCAAAATGCTACCATCCCAATTTTTTAAAATAATAGGCCACCTTACATGGACAAATGTCCCAACTAGGGTATCTCAAATCTTTCTGCCCACCCCTGGCAAAAAAGACAAAATCCTGCCGAATCGGTAGGAAGTTGGTTCGATTTGAACTACAGGTACATTATCTAATGCCCATTATTTTCTGAAGAATGATTTTTAGACACATAATATGATATTTCTTCAGAGATCCAATGCAAGTTTAGCGAGACTCAGCCCCTATCTAAGAACATTCATGCTCGTCGTTTTGACCATAGTTTGAAACGGGCATAAAACAATAAAAAATGGCCCGATCAATGACAATCCTTCGCGTGGTGTCTTATTATGTGATATAGTTTTAATGAAAAATACCAAACTTAGTATATTGCAAGTGTCTCGAAAAAACCTTCTAAAAATGACCTATCATATTCGAGGTTTCATGGTTTTCGGGCCAAACGACCAATGTTATGACTAGAATCGTGGAATAGTTTGTGATAATGTTCCCCTATTGTGCACACATATGTATCATGGGATGGCGAACAATGTTCCAGGAGGAAGTTTTCCTTTTCGTCGCACGGAAAAACCATTTTTTATTTTCCGAGCGCAAAAAACGAGCGATTTTGTGAATCAACCACCAAATAAAAGTTTCAAAATGCTACCATCCCATTTTTTGAAAATAATAGGCCACCTTACATGGACAAATGTCCCAACTAGGGTATCTCAAACCTTTCCGCCCACCCCTGGCAAAAAAGACAAAATCCTGCCAAATCGGTAGGAAGTTGGTCCGATTTGAACTACAGGTACATTATCTAATGCCCATTATTTTTTGAAAAAATGATTTTTAGACACACAATATGCTATTTCTTCAGAGATACAATTCAAGTTTAGCGAGGCTCAGCCCCTAGCTAAGAACATTCATGCCCGCCGTTTTGACCATAGTTTGAAACAGGCATAAAAAATAAAAAATGGCCCGAATCAATGACAATCCTTCGGGTGGTGTCTTATTATGTGACATAGTTTCAAGGAAAAATACCAAACTTGGTATATTGCAAGTGTCTCGAAAAAACCTTCTCAAAAATGACCTATCATGTTCGAGGTTTCATGGTTTTCGGGCCAAACGACCAATGTTATGGCTAGAATCGCGGAATAGTTTGTGATAATGTTCCCATATTATGCACACATATGTATCATGGGATGACGAACAATGTTTCAGGAGGAAGTTTTTCTTTTCGTCGCACGGAAAAACCATTTTCCATTTTCCGAGCTAAAAAACGGGCCGTTTTGTGAAGCAACCACAAAATGAAAGTTTCAAAATACTACCATCCCATTTTTTAAAACTAATAGGACACCTTACGTGGACAAATGTCCCAACCGGGATATCTCAAAACTTTCCGTGCACCCCTGGCAAAAAAGATAAGTTTTTGCCGAATCAGCAGGAAGTGAGTCCGATTTGAACTACAGATACAATATATGATGCCCATGATTTTCTAAAAAAAATGATTTTTAGACTCACAATATGCTATTTCTTCAGAGATATAAGGAAAGTTTAGCGAGGCTTAGCCTCTAGCTAAGAACCTTCATACCCCGCCATTTTAACCATTGTTTGAAATAGACATGAAAAATTCAAAAACGGTCTGAACTATGAAAAATTCATGCCCGCCGTTATTAGACTCGTAATATGTATTTTCTTCGAAAATCCTATCGAAGATTCTAAATCTGAGATTATATGCAAAATGTACAATAAAATTACACAAATAACTAATTCCATTAATTTATAAAAAGAAAAAACACAATTTTTTCAAATATGCTATGGTCCAAAGTTATGCTGGCTCCACATCTTATCCTCTCACATTAAAAGTTCTATAAATTTTATCTTATTCCGTTTGCAGCGGCCCAAGTAGTTTCCAAGCTAACGGGCCAAGGTGTTTGCGGCCCAAGCTGAAGATCCGGCCATATATTGAGTTAAAGGTGGGCACGAGCAGTAGTATAACACAAAATATCAAGTGGCCTAGTGGTTAGCGCCCTAGTTGTTAGGGCGATCGCGGTTTCAAATCCCCCTTCTCACCCTTTTTTGGATTATTGAGGGAGTGCACCTCAGCAGCTATTGATACGGGCATACGAGACTTGACATGCAATACTTGGGTGGTGTAGTGGTTAGGCAGGCCCTTGCTTGATTGCAAGGTCGTGGGTTCAAATCTCTTGGCTAACCTATTTTTTGACTAATAATTCCACTATTTATCTAATAAATCCTGAGTTTTCTATTAAAAAATATTAATATAATCATACTAAATTATACCTAATAATCCGTATGTCGGTTTGGATTGTGCGCGTGTCTCTTTTTGACTAATATAATCCTACTAAATATTGACATATAAGATAATACTGACACGTAGTAAAAACTGACACATAGACACGCCACATAGGCGCAATTGCTGATGTGGCTGACTACTCATTTCAAGTTATGCTAATTTGGACAATATGACGATTTAAAATCATCATAGTGAGCTACAAGTAACACTGCAGGCTGCTTCCACTAGGTTATGACGATTTCATCTAAAGTAACTATGACGATTTTTAGCAAAATCGTCGTAATTTTCTAGGGTATAGGCCCTCTTGAACTACTTACGACCATCTAGTGCAAAATCGTCATAACTCTATGACGATTTTGTTCACGGTCACTATTAGAAGGTTATAGAACACATTCCTTGTAGTGGATTAGGATATCTTATGTGTATCTATGGGCAAAGTCCTAAATAGAGATGAGCCTGGAAATCTCGCTCATCTTATCCCTCATAATCACAACTAGTCATCTACAAAAAGTTCGCCTGATCACCATCAGTTAAGAGTTACCTCGTGGTCATGGACATAAGCACTTGAATCTCCTATATCCCTATTGACGAAGCACTCTATCATCTTATTAATTTCCACCCTCACCATGCCTGTTGGTAATGGCACATTGTGGATCATTTCATGTGGATTTATTTGGTACATATAGCCATGTGTAAACACTTCTAGGCAATCGCTACCATTCACTTTAGCCAGTAGATTGCACTATGTAGTGCCATTCGAAACATATATATTGCAAAGCTTTTGCATCACAATTAATAGGCTAAACTAGTGATATTCCTATGGTTGGTTGATCCGAAGACGCTTGGAGTGATGTCGTCAATTGTATTTGGCGACCCTTCGGTGGACCCTTTGGCATAGGCAGTGCTACTTTGTCGAGCAATTTCCGAGAGTGGTGGGGTATCGAGATGCAAGGGTAGAATTTCGTGTGGTATACCCAGGTTATGCAATATAATTAGCACATGGTTTTCCACATCCTTAACGAAATCAAGACTACTTGTCTCTTTCCTATACATCCTCCTCATCTTGGCAAGATCGGGGGATTCAGGCAAATATGTCTTCCATGGAGCCCCATACCCGATGGCTCTCAAATGGCCATGAGTCTCCTTTCTGCCAGTAGCCAGGTTGAGAGCATCTTCCCACCACTGGTCATCAACAGAGTCAAGGGAGCTTTCACATGGAGGAGACTCGTAGTGTTTTTTTATGAAATTAACATGGTTGAGGTCTAAATAAGTAGTAGCATTCATTGAGAATATATATAGGTGTTCACACAATATAACATTAACAAAGGAAGAAGCTAACCAAGGGGATATAAGCATCAGCAGATGAATCACCTGAACCTAGCAGGACCAGACAGAGTTTGGAGGTATATAAAATCACACTAACATGTATATAAAGAATAGCGTCAAAATATTATAAAATGGTACATTCCCTCAGCTTTACCGAATTTTTTTAGGTCTTAGCTTTGCTGATGATACGGTGTTCCGGGCCAATCTCTAGACCATTGTTGCCATGTCTCTGCTCGCTGGCGAGGTTCTAGGCAAGGACTAGGGGCAAAGGCGCCGATGTCGGTGGAGGAGGCCATTGTTGCATGGTCTCTGCTCCCTGGAGGAGGATGTAGATAAATCATAGGCCCTTAGTAGCTCAATCGCTGGCAAAGCGACCCCGCCTCACCTAAGGTAAAAAAACCTAGCATTTTTCTATAAATTTACTATAATTTTCTATGTTCATGATTGAATTGTAGCGTATTACCACTTTTTTTATTCCTTTAAAGATTTATTATGTTCATGTTGTGAATGTAGCTTAATTGCCACTGTTGAAGTTGTACATCTATATTTAGAATAATTTTCTACGTTCATGATTGAAATGTAGTTTAATTACCATAGTTTTAGTTATTTTTTAGAGTAATTTTCTATATACATGTTATGGAAAGTACCTTCATTGTCATTTTTGAAGTTCTACATCTATATTTAGAATAATTTGCTATGTTCATAATTGAACTGTAGCTTAACTAGAACTGTTCTAGTTATATAGAGAGTAATTAACTATGCTCATGTTGTAACTTCAGCTTAACTGCCATTATTAAAGTTGTAGATATATATTTACTGTAATTTGCTATGTTCATTATTGAACTATAGCTTTATTACCACTGTTTTGATTAACTTTTTAGAGTAATTTTCACTATTCATATTGTGAATTTAGCTTAATTGCCACTGTTGAAGTTGTACATCTATATTTAGAGTAATTTGCTATGTTCATGATTGAATTGTAACTTAATTACTATTTTTTAGTTATTTCTTAAGAGTAATTTTCTATGCTCATATTGTGAAAGTAACTTAATTGCCACTATTTAAGTTTTACATCTATATTTAATTTAGAGTAATTTTCTACAATCATGATTGTATTGTAGCTTAATTAGATATGTTCTAGTTATATAGAGAATACATTTGATATGCTAAGCTTCATTACAACTATTTTAGTTATTTATTTAGAGTAATTCGCTATATTCATGTTGTGAATGTTGCTTAACTATCACTATTGAAGTTGTACATCTATATTAAGAATAATTTGCTATGTTATAGTTCTAAATGTAGCTTACTTATAATTATCAAATCCTTTTTTCTGTTTAATGAATTGTTTATATCATCCGTGCGAGGAAGAAAACCTGGAGATCATCCAGCGTCGATCAATACATTGGGTTGGGGCTCCATCCACGGTGCACTGAAGCCATTTCCCTAGATCTTTTGTACAGCAGGGCGAACATAAAGACAATGATGAACTCATAGCTACCGTGTTACATGAGCGGTGCTCCGCTGACGGCGCAGCCGACCTATCGTCCTATTTTTGTTTTCTATATCCTTTAATAGAGACGGTTATAATCATCCTTCGTAGCTGATATAAGAGCATCTCCACTAGTTGGGCGAATCCAGGCCAAAATCCGGACCTTTTTTTGGCCGGACGGAACTTGATTTCGGCCTGGGTACGCCCAGTTTTCCACTCGCGTACCCAGACCGAGTACCTAGGCGAACACAAAATGACGATATATTTGAATCTTTATCTTTCCCGCCGGCGAGTGCTCGGCCACAAGGTGTTCGATAGAAACAAATGCCATAAGGTGTACGCCTCAGCCGACATGCCGGCTGGAAGGGCGCCCGGCATTCCGCCGAACAGGTTGCGCGCGTCGGCTTCGCTGAAGGGTGCCGAGCTTCCGCCGAAAGGCAGCGGTCCGCAGCGCAGAGCGGGGCTTGCGTACGCCAGCGAGGTGGAGTAGGGGAGGTTGATGTCCACGCCGAAGACCGAAGGAGGGCGCGGCGCCGGGCAGGGGAAGATCACATTGGGGTTGAACCCACCGTCGAACTCGGGCAACGAGGAGTACCTCTGCCGAGCAGTCGCCTGGCTCTCCTGGAAGCCTGCCGGAGAGATCGGCGAGAATCCGGCGGGCGAGCCGACGCTCGCCTGGCTTCCCCAGTGTGGTGGGTACGTCACCGCCATCAACGCCGACCTCGTCGCCGCCGCCTTCTTCGCCTTCGCCATCGCTTGCTCTTCCGCCGTTGCCTTCTCCTCCGTCGCCGCTTGCTGTTGCCGGAGCTTCGTCCTCTCCTTCCTGCCCTTCCGATCGGCCGACGAGATCTGCCTGGCGTGCTCCTTCTTCTCCCAGTCGGCGGAGGACATGCCCTCCGACTTTGTCGGCGACACTCTCGGCTTCCTCGCCTTCTTCTCCGTCGGCCCCTTGCCGAGGATCGATATGGGTTGGACGAAGCTCTTGGGCGGCATGTTGGGCAGGGAGCTCGGCGGAGTGGCGGGAGGGGAATGGGGAAGAAAGGCGGGAGGGGGGAAGAAAAGGCGGGAGCTCGGCGAAGTGGCGGGAGTGGCGCCTTCTCTCGCTGACAGAGCTGGCCCACGCCCGTTTTCGCTGCGTCCGGCGTTCCCAGGGCGTACCCGGGATCCTGGGTACGGCCTAGGTAGGCCGGACCAAAACACACCGAAATCCGGACGAAAACAGGTCCCTGAGTACGCGACTAGGCCGATTTTCGGCGTCCGGATCGACGTCCTGGGTAGGCGAATGGATATGCTCTAAGAACTTTAAGTAATATTTGCTAATTTTACCGATTGCCTACATTTATTTTGACAACGAACCTAACCACCATTGCAAATAAGGTGCTCACACCAGTGACATGCATCTGGCAACGTAGCGTTTTTCCATTGTCGATGAGGGTTTGGACCCATGTCCGTCGCTCTATATTAATGAAGAGAGACCAGCTGGGCATACCAGAATAGGTGGTTCATCGGCGAGAGCTTCGCCATGATGAGATGACCCAAGTTGATCGGCCTGGATGCCTGAACTGTAGAGAAAGATGGCACCATCGCGCGCGCAGAGAGAGAGAGAGAGAGAGAGAGAGAGAGATTACGCTCATGATTGGAGCTCTAATACCATGTAGATGTTCAGAGTAGATTGGTTTAAGGGAACCATACTCAACGCACCAAGCTTGGCTCTTCATATATGGCAAGATCACAAGGACCGTTTACAATTACAACACAAGATGACAAGAATTGTTTACAATTACAACACAGATCAGAGCGGCTCAGTTAGGATTACCCGATACCCGTATAAATACAAAGCTACCTAATACATGTACAGAATAAGTGTAAAGATAGCGAGGAATCACCCATATGCTCACTGCATTAGCATGTTACCCAACGTGTGTGCTTGCATCTCGCGGAGTAGCTCATCAAGTGGGAGCCCGTTTACTCTGACTCACTAACTGTTAAGATAACATATTTTTATGAAAATGGGATTGCTATACTGATGCTTAACTGCATCACCATACTGACACCGATACGTACAATAAATGCAAGATTTGTTAAGCATAAACGTCTTTGTAAGTTGCGCATACTGCATATGTACCATTAGTCCATTACTCGGGTTTGTTTCATGAGATTTCTGCCCTCTCCTTGTTTATTGCTCACTGCAATGTAGAAGGGGTGGGCTGGCGAGCTGGAAATAAGAAGATGAGGTCTATATATATGATGTGTCCTAAAAAATGCATGCATGGGGTTTCTTTATTCATGAAGGGGAAGGAGATGCAAACAATTTACTAGTACAGAGTTTGTAGAACATAATTAAAGAAATATGTTGCTGCGTCATCAGATAGCAGTGATCATCATCTCTCTGCGCCTGACTGATGCCTTTATTTTGAGTTATTCTTCTCTTTTCTGATAAGTTTCTCGAGATAAAGTTGGTAGAAATGTTCTGCCATAAGCCAGAGGATGGTTATCAACTCGCCGCCACTGCTGAGCTTCTCTGCATGGGCCTTCCTGCTGCATTTGTTGCCCGCGTAGACAAGGATATCCGTCCACACATCGAGGACGAGTTTCACCGGGTCGGCGGTGCCATTTTTCTCCATCGTCAGCAGTTGCTTGGCAAGTTTAGCCACATAGGGGAGCCGAGGAGCATCGTGGCTGAATCCTTTGCTCTCATACTCGTCGTACAGGGTTTTCGCGAGCTCCTCTCTGTCCGTGACCCTGGAACTGGAACCGGGGTCATCCTGCAGGAGGAACAGATTCTTGAGCTTGTTGGCGCAGAGGCTCATGATGCCGTCTGCTTTGAGCCTAGGATGATCAGTAGTCGATCGCCTAGTAGCCTTGACAAGATTTTCGCAGGTTCGTTGGTAGAGCCTGTTCTGGGAGAGGCCTGGAAGCATGTCGGGCTGTTCCACCAGGAGAAACATCATGTAGTTTGATATCACCCTGATGGCCTCCACATCCAGAGACGCCTCCGCAACAATGGTGGTCCGTTGTTGGCTCCTGATGGCGAGGAAAATGTCGGTGCCGATGTGCCAGATGATGATGCACTCCTGGAACTCAACACCAAGCGAGTCCTTGAGTATGCCTTGGAAGAGCTCGTTGCGGATCAATGGCTCCTCGCCCCACCTGTTCCTCAGCATGCCCAGCGAGTTGATCGCGCCCCCTTCCATGTACATTTTGCTCATATGCTGAGAAATCCGATTCTTGACATGGTCCGGCATCTCGATGGCCCATGAGTAGTGCCCCCCGTTCCACCACTCGTTGAGCCCCAGTCCCAGAGCCTGTGCCAGCCTGCCGACCAGAGCGCTCTCGGAGCGAGTGCACAAGTGCAGCATGTTGTACTGCCCTATGGTACATGACCACCTCCTCGATCTGTACCGGCTTCCTCCTCCTCCTCCTACCCTGACGAGATGGTGAAGGTACGCAACCAAACGCCTGAGCCGGTCCCACCTTTCGTTGCACAGAGCTTCGTACCGGAGCCAGCGCCATCTCGTGGTGCTCAGGAAGGCGAATGTCCATGAGGAGCCTAGCGCGTTCAGCAGGGACGTCGTCTCCATGAACAGGGCGCCACCGTACAGGACGTACGTGATCACCACGTCCGCCCCGCGGTGGGCGTCCTTGCCGGTACTGAGCTTAAACAGCACGAGCGAGGCGACAATGGCGAGCGGCGAGACGAGACGTACCGAGTAGCCGAACCAGGTGTGGATGACCGCCGCCTTGGTGTACAGCACGTCGTACATGAGGGAGAGCTCCGTCTCCATCAAACTCCATAGCCTGACCCCGGCCACCATCGTGGTGGTGGTATCGTCTTGGCCTTGTGAATCGTCCTCCTCGATCACCGGGTAGTCAACAATGGCGCGCTTGCAGATGTGGAACAGCGAGTGGGCTCGCCGCACAAGGGACTCCTCGTCCAGCTCGTCGCCCTTGAACACTTTATCGTGGGGGTGGAAGTGTCTGTGCATGGCAGGCGGTTGCTTCCTCACGGAGCCGCGGATGGTGTCGAGGTTGCCGCGCATGAGCGCCCGCGTCTTCTCCCCGTACTTGACAGCGCCGACGGCGAACATCAAGACGGAGGCAAGCCGGAGCGACGCCGCCGTGCTGGAGACGTGCTCGTAGAGGACGTACACGGCGCCCAGGACCTGGAGTACGGCATACAGCAGGTGGCGCTTCCAGAGCTTGCTGTCCTCCAGGGAGTAGGCGGTGATGTTGTCGGGGCCCCCGAGGTGTAGCAGCAGGAATGGCGCCCAGAACGCGACGGCCGGGCGAGCGCCCCTGATGGAGAGGTGGCCCAGCGCGTACGTGGCGGTATAGTCGGCCAGCTGGTACGCCATCCACAGCAGGAAACGCAGCAGAGAGTGCGCTCCGCCGCGTCTGCGTATCCCGGCGAAGAGGAAGAGGGCGACCTGGAGCATGAGGCTGAGTAGCACGAGGATCTGGATGGACCAGTTGTTCCAGACGTCGCGCGGCGAGGAAGCCATTGCTGCTCCTGTCCTGTAGCGACGACGACCAAACCTAGCTAGCTACCCGTTTCAGGAAATGTAAATGAAAAATGATACTATAGAGAATACATACCAGCGTACTCCACAAGTACTAGTACGGTCTCCGGCCGGCCGAGATGCATCAGGAGGCCGGCCGGCAGAGAAAGAAGAAGGTGATGCTGGAGAGACCGGTGACTTATCGCAACTCTCTACAACTAGCTCAGTTTTAGAAAAAGATACATTATAACTCCATATGCGTTCGTAAAGATTATTCCATGCCTGATCCATGATCCATGGTCCAATCCTTATTTTAACACAAGCCCAAATATATTAGGCTACACTTGTAGATTGGACCGGCGGGCCTTGTGTTAGGTTAAGCATTGTTTTGTCCTTATTCCTTAACTAAATATTTTGCTTCAGAGTTCGATCGTGTCAGTTTGTCAAGGAGACGACGAACACAGCTCTATGATATTGTACTTCTGCCAGTCGTGCAGCCATTTTTTTTTGGAAAAGAGCGTATATTAATATTATAAGGACATCAATTACATCCATCCTCTGCAACAACGCATGCCCTAGCGGCTCTACGGATGCACACAGCTTAGAAAAAAAAAAGAAATTACAAAAAAGAAAAGTCCCACTACAAGAACTAATCCTCAAAGAAACGATAGTGACACCATCAGAACAACACCAGTAGTCTTCCACTCCAATAACAACGCCTTTAAGAAGAAAACAGTGTCCAATCGCCGTCGTTGCCCGACCAAAGGCCATAGGTTTTCACCCTGGAGAAAGTCCTCACTCACAAAACAATGTCTTCAACAAGATCATTGTCAGGCACAACCAGCTAAGGCCAGACCTTGGATTTTCACCCTGCAAGATAAGACTGGAAACTCCCCTGTGTTGTCTTCCCGCACCAACAGTCGCTGCAACGAGTCTCAGATCACGCAACCAGATCTTCGTCACCACAAGAACAAAAATCACCATCACTACCCTCAAATTTCCGCTTTCCTGACATTCTCCGCATCTGACATCACCATGGCTCAAAGCATGGCACTTGGTGGAAACAAACAACAGAGCTTCGTACCGCTCCCGCTGAAACCAATCGGCCAGAAAAACAAGGTACGCGTGACCGAATACCTTCCGATCCAGCAATCTCTAGTCGTGCAGCCATATGATGCTTGCTAAGATTAAGAGTAAATTCTAGTTTTTATTCCCTACTTTAATATCTACTAGACCATCGCACCTTGTCGCGCCTGTCCTTTTTTATATAATGATAAGTATTTTACCAAATGCAAAGGTACAAATATGGACGATCCAAATTTCCAAATAATATAGAGCTTAATGTTATGGTTGGTTAACTCTCATTATTTATGTCATCCGATACATGATAGTAGCAAGAAAGAAAATGACCTAGCAAGGTAGCATTTGATCAAGCAGGAACGGACAAATCCACCGGTCCATACGGAAGGGACTTCCCGATCTTCAAGAGCACACATTTTCTGGAAAAGGGAGCAATCAGAGGCTTATAATCCCTACCTGCTAAACAATCCCCACCCTCTTCCCGCCCCTTCCTTCCCCGCCCGGCCACCGGCGTTTCCAGAAGTCCCCCGTCGTCCCCGTCCCGCCCAGTTGCAGTTTCTTGTAGATTAGGTCAATTCCTTCGCCCGTCGTCCATTTCCCTGCACGATTCTATCCACATAGCAAACCCTAGACACGGTTGCGGGATGTCGTCACGAGCTCGAAGCCACAACACCTGGCTTGGCGTCTATGAGCACGTCGGCCGTTTCTCGGCAGAGATTGCTGATGACTGCAAGTGCACAGAAGTTTGTAGCTAGTTTCAAAATAAAGATATCGATCCCACAGAGAGAAGTAGGCGAAAGACTAAAATGCTTTTAACAAAAACTAAACAAAGTACTTAAGAAATAAATATAAGATGTAAGAAAAGTAAAATTGTTTTTGGGTTTTTGATTGAGAGAATCAATTAAAGTAAAGTAAAACTTAATGCAGAAAATAGTAATCGCGTGTGTAAGAAAGCTTGGAACTGCAATATGGAAAAAAGGCGTTCTCGGGGAGTGGTTGATACACCGATAGCAATTTATACTGAGTAATTAAGATTATTATAACGAGTATTCTCATGACATATATGTATGTGGGAGGAGCTCATATATGGACGAATAGACATCAACCACTGCTCACATCATCCTTCATAACCATAGCTGACAGATAAACGATATCAATCGTATTATCCCGCTATTAAGGGATTTCTCCCTTGGCATGGACATGGTTTAATGAGTTCTCCTTGCTTCTCCACGTTAGTACATAAATGATGACAACGACTTTATAGTCACAGTAAGTCTTATCATCCCTCCGTCTACTAATAAGTAATCCCCTTCATCAAGTTTCCGTAAGAGGCAAATATTAAGGAGGTGCACAACTCCCAACATCAAGATAAAGACAATTAACACATACACATAATAATGTATAACATAACAATCTCTATTTTATCTCAATCATATACTAGGGTTTCTCCATGTCCCCAAGAACTAATAATCTACTCAGAACATGGAGGCATACAACATCATGGCAATGGTAATGGAAATAATTATAGATGCATAGTTCTTATATAAATCCACAACTAGTGCTAGAATTACAACAAGATCTAGATGAGATGGATGGAGATGATGGTGATGCAGCGGTTGATGAAGATGGAGATCGATGCCTTGGCATCCCAAATCTGCTTAGGGCGAAGATGGATCTCTATGGAAAGTTCCCCCTCCAGATCCCTTCCAGAGGTGAGATTTTTGGTGATTTCTAGGTGTTCTGTATATCGTATCCCCGATCCAGTTGCACATGGTGCAACTATTTGAGGAGGCGGTGTTGGCCCAATTATACGGAGGGAACTACACGGCCAGAAAAGTTCCCCCCCCCCCCCCGACGTATAGTTGGTCGTTAAACCTTTTGTGTCCTCCAATCGCTTCGGGTTTTCTTCTGCTGTTATTGATATTTCTCAATTTAGCGATTTACGTTGTTTTTGACTCATTTTCGCTCCATTACAACTGGTCCAAGAGTTGTGTTTATTGTATCCATCATCTGTCCTGATCCTTACGAAAATAAACATAATAGATGCATGCGAACGCCGTAAAATATCAATATCCTACCACTATAGTGCAAAAATAATAATATAAAATATGATGCAAATACACACTCATCAATTGCTTGCCGGGGGATGCGCCTTTGGCTCGAGACGTTCGACATGGCTAAGCTCTTGGCCCGTGACTATGATGTCGTGGCGTGGTGGTTCGGCTGGCCACGCTGGCTGATGAACTTCCCTGAATGCCAAGGTCTGGCCAAGGCCGAGTTGCTGGCGTCGTAGGTACGGTATGCCACCGCCTAGGAGGAGAGGGAGCACTGGTGGATGATGCAGCAGATTGCGGCTCACAAAGCCAAGTAGCGGAGGATGCTTCCCTACTCGGAGGCGCATCCAGATGAGGTGCAAGCGGAGCTCGACTTCTACGCGAAGAAGGAGGACATCGAGAAGAAGGAGAGGGAAGGAGAGGAAGAAGAAGAAGGCTCCTCATCACTCCCGGTGCCGATGGACTCTGATGACTACAAGGGGTGGCTCAACTACTACTTCAGCACCGACTCTGATGAGGAGTAAATGTTTAGAGTCTAGAATGAGTATTTTAGGTTAAATTATGTTTAAGTTTCGAAGGTCTAGGTTATATTATGTTTAAATTTTGAAATGTCCTATTGAAATGTGGTTAAATTTTGAAGTATCAATTCAAATATAGTTTAAATGCATTGGGATGGTGCCCTATTTTAGTCAATAAAAATAGCATGCTATAGGGTATTTGGTGAGTCGACGCTATGTTTAAGCTATTTTAGACACTACGCCACGAATCTCAAATTAGCATGCTAAACCACGCTATTTGTCATAACGTTGTAGCACCTCATTTTCTAGCATTTCAAAAACTACAACCCATCGGCCCAAAACCCTTCCTGGATCCACCTAGCCCAACACCCACCAGATTGATTGGTTTCTGCGGTCTCCAACTCTCCTCGCGAGCGGCGGCGGAGAAGATCTCGTGAGCAGCTACCGCAGCTTCTCCAGTTCATGAGTGATTATGCCATGGATTGATTTGGTAGACAATTGAATAACTATTTTTGTATTGTGCTTAATGGTTATGCATGTAATTGTTCCTAGACAAATATTAGAGGCTGAAGTCCTTTATTATGTTTAGACTATGTCTAAGATTATTCTTTTGCAAGCGCAATTTTAAATAGCATGCTATAACATGTATAGCATCTTGAGAAGGCCGACCCTAAATCTCATAGCGCGCTATTTTTTCTTGACTTTTGGTCATCTGAAATTTCTCTAGTGCCCCATCTTAGGCATCTGAAAAAGCAGAACTAGATTTCGCGCCCAAGACCTAAATAGTAGTGCAAAAAAAAAAACAGGTGCCCTATTACTGTGCGCCTGTTGGAAATGCTCTTAGAGTCAACAAATCATGAACCAGTTCTTGCAGCGGCTCAGCGGCCTCTGTCAATGGTAGATATCTAGTGTCAATGGTAGATATCTAGTGATACTGAAAAGAAGATGGCCTGATAATCATGTCGTGGTTGTACGAATGTGATCTACGGAGTTGCCATCCCTCATATCAACACAACTTCCATCCGTCATATATAGTACTCTACATGTAATGTAAGTGATCATATACATGTTGTCCTAGGACCGAAGGAGTATTATGTTCCCTCACCAAAGAGGGCAAGACAAGCTTCTCCACAAAAAAAAGGTGTAAGGCAGGCTTAATTTTACACAGTACATTGGCATCAGTACTGAGTTTATTTCAGCAATGTGTACACCATAGTTACATTTGCTAGATTGATGGCCCGATTCATGGCTACGACATTGCATGTCGAAAAAAGAACATCAGTTCAGTACTGCTTAATCATGGCTTCTTGGGCGGTGGGGTGAGGGCAGGCCCGGTCCTGAGATTTGAGGGGCCCGGGGCAAAGCTAGAATCCAGGGCCCTTAGTATATATTTTTATTATATATGTGTATGAAATTTTACTAAGAAAAACTTAAAGTGCATCCCAGAAGCAATAATTTGTAGGAGATGAATTAAAAATAAACTCATGACCATTCATAACTTATGTAGGGTGATGTTCCTTCACAGCAAGTGTTACCAGCTCATCTAGAATTTTTGAAGTTCCTGTATTACTCTTGAAAATCAATCAAACAATCTTTTATAGGATTGTACTACTCAGTTTTCTATTTTTCCTTTTCTCAAATGAAATATCTAAAGAAAGAATTAGTAACCGGAAACGAGCAAAAGATACAAAGCTCGTAGAATAACTCGATAAATTCTCGCCGCTTATCATGTGGAAATCTCAAATCACAAGCCCTAAAAACTAATTAATCGGTTATAAAGTGACCATGTTGCAACAATGAAAAGTGACAATACTAATCATCCGTTATACTAGTAAATTAGGGCACGGAATAGACTACCCATGAAGTAAAGAATTAGAAAAATATCAGTGCGTTCTTGCGCCATCACGGTCGTGGTGGCCGATTTTCTCATGATGAAGGTGTTTGTCGAAGGTCCTCCGATCGACGATCGTCGCAGCAGCGAGATTGAGACTGGGAGATCGATCGATTGAGGCTTGAGGGGGCATGTCACCCGTGAACGGAACTCTCAGAACCCCTGGAGCGGACTGATTCAGGTATTGAAAATAAACAAGGAGAAGATCAATCCATAACAGGTGCAACTCGGAACCCCTCTGATCTCCTCAAACTTCTCTCCCTCTGGATATTTTATTCCATGCATTGTTGTCTTGCTCCCAGTCAGACAGGTCTCTGAACCTGATTACCTAACGACCCTATTATTAGCAGGCCTGCATATCACATCTGCCGGGAGGGCCCCTAATTTTTCTAGGCCCGGGGCGGCTGCCCCGCTCGCCCTACCCTAGGACCGGCCCTGGGTGAGGGCCGCCTTGAGTTTCTGCACCGTAGGCACGTCAGTCTTGAAAGACTTGGCGAGCACGGCGTCGTCGACGCCGGTGCCGAACACGGTGACGGGCACGGATACTGTCCCAGGGGCGGCACTGCCGAAAGCTGAGAGCGCCACCGCGGGGCCAGACCCCTGGTTGGACTGGTAGTGCACCAGCCCCTTAGGGAACACGAACATGTCGCCGACAGTCAGCTCCTGCACGTAGAGCTTGCCGGCCGTGTCAACGAAGCCCACGGAGAGCGCGCCGTCAACGACGAGCAGCAGCTCGGCGGCGCGCGGGTGGGTGTGCGGGGGGTTGACCGTGCCCGGCGGGAACATGAGCCTGGCGTAGGACACGCTCTGCCCGTTCAGGGCCGGGAACTCCGCCACGCTGGCCTTGGTCGCCGAGAAGGCGGCCACTGGCATCGCGTAGCCGCGGAAGCCGGTGAAGGTGAAGAAGTCGCCCGTGATGTTCAGGGGCACGCCTAACAATGTCGGAGGGACGAAGTCGGTGAGGATGTCCGGGTCGCCGGCCACGGCAGCCATTGGCGCGGAGGCCAGTGCAAGCGCCACCACCATCAATGAGCAGTAGCAGCCGATGGACGCCATTAGGTGACAACTGGTATGTTGATGCTTGCTAGCTTGCTTCCTAGCAGTGGTTGTGGCGATGGAGATGCATGGTGTTTGATCAGTGAGGAAGCACAATTTATAAGCAGCCTAGTTTTCCAACGGAGATGACCGAAGAGATGATGCACTGTTGACTACGTAGTTCTTGCGTTCCTTGTGAGACAACACGCTAGTTGGTTGCATAGAGAGTAACGACCTGCTGGCAACGATACTAGGCAAACGCACGATGCTAGGAAATTTATCTGCTTACCAACTTGCTGACGGTTCGATCGGATAATTCTGTATGATATGATGCTTTTGTAGAAGAAAAAACTGCTATTTTCAGAAGGAAAAAGAGCTCCAGAATGTTGTGTTTATTTGGAAACAAAAAAAGAAGTACCATTATTTGATTAAATTTCTAAAGAAATAAGGCATGACTCACAAAATGATAATTGAAAGATCATATTATTATCCATATAAGCAGTGGCGAAGAAATCGATGGCCATGCCAATACAATCTAGCTGTATGTAGTTTAAATTTGAAATAAAATCACGACAAGGAGAGAGAGAGAGAGTAAATGATCTCAAAATTAAACATTGCTATAATACTGCATGAACTCAAAACATCAAGACTCCGTTTGACATCAAAGTATTTTTAAAGTATCTAGAGAATACTTCTATTTTAAAAATACTAAAGTAAGAATTTTGTGTTTGGAAGCCTACACATTTGCAAGAAAGCTAACACCGACCAGGTCCCTCGCTTTGGATAAATAAATTGGACTAAAATCCACATCCAATGGACTGGACTAAGTGCCCCTGGACACATCATTGATCATGTCATCCTGACGACTCACCTTTCCATCAAGCCAGAAGATAACACACAGGGCGGGGTACTATATAGAGCCATAAAGGTGACGAGGTTTAATCTCGTCAATGCCCATTGTTATGGACTTGAGTTTTGGAGAAGATGGGGATGCTGGAGATCGTGACACGATTAACAGACAAGCAACCAGGGGACCCCGAGATTTACCCAGGTTCAGGCCCCCGGAGGGAAAACCCTACTCCTGCTTGTCTTCTCTTTGATTACGGCGGAACCGAAGGTTACAAGGTGCGCAGATTCGATCTGGCGTGGATGCGAAAGTATGAGTCGAGGGATCTAGGTCTGTTGTGTACGTGCTTCTTCTGTGCTCCTCGTTGGCCTCTCCTAGCCTTTATATATGGGGAGGCTAGGTCTCGGGTGCCAATACGAGCAGGTTACAAGTTGTATTCAAACTCTAGTCTTGTTCTCCAAGGATCCGAAGACGTCATGGGTCTTGGCCACCCGAAAATCTTCATGGGCCAGCGTATGTCTGCCGTGGGCCTTCCTTGGGCTGGACTAGGTATGCTGAAGTTACGTACCCGTAGGGTATAACCATGTCAGTAGCCCCCGAGTGATCAGTCGAATCGTAGATTCGGCTGAGGACTCTTCAATCCTTCGGATGCAACTCTGTCTTTCAAGAGAATGTGTAGGGATTGTTGATACGTGTGCCTGACTCTCCCGACGGATCAGGGTCAGTTAACTGTCTTAGGACAAAACAACACGATCTTCTTCAGGTTCGAGTCCCTCGACTCGAAGCTGGAACATATGCTGGCGTAATTCGACTCAGGCCGCGGAGGACTTACAGGAGTAGAATTCCAGTGATTTTAAATGATGTACCCAACGCGTCCGTCGGGATTTTTCATTATACCTGCTGGTACGGATTCATACTAGCAGAGCGCAGCCAGGTGCGTTGCCAGGCCATCAGATGATATCTGTAGGTCTTATCTTTGTGTCGCAGACACAACATCCGAATGTTTGTCACCGCGGAGGTGCTTCGGGTGGCCAAGGATATTTGTTGCTCACTCAGCATTTTGTTGGGGCAGAGTTGCCAAAAAGGTTTTTGCATGCGGATCCGGAAGATCGCAGTCGAAGATTTCATAGGGTGCGCGACCAGCGCTCCCTATGGGAGTAGCCCCCGAGTGTCTGTTCGAGTCGTAGACTCGAGCGGAGACTTTAGTGCAAGCATTGCTCAGTTGTTTAGTCCGTAGGACTCGAAAATTTTTGGATGCTTAAATCCTTCCTCCCTATGGGAGTAGCCCCCGAGTCCGTAGTGGAGTCGCAGACTCGACGTAGGGCTCAGAGAAGTGCTTTGTCTTCATTTGTCTTTCGGGTGCGCGGCCAGCGCTCCTGATAGGAGTAGCCCCCGAGTATTTAGTCGAATCGTAGATTCGAGTGAGTACTCTTAGCTGTGGAGCCGAAGTTGGTGCTAGTATAGCTTTCGATGACGTCAATGCTGACGATCGATGACCTCAAGCGTCTGCTACGCCAGAGATGACTTGACTGGACGAAGCGTGGGTCCCACTTGCTGACTTTAAATTGACCGGTCACGCGCGGCGTGGAGATGATTACGGCGTCTCCTCGATTTCCGCGCGTAGTGGACGGCGTGGTAGAGACGGTTTGTTGTGATGCTGACACGCGTACGGCCAGATCTACCGTTGGCGTTAGGTCTTCTCGATGCACGGCCAGTGTGCGTCGTCTTCGCTGTTATAATCCCTGGTGAAATCGTGGCTTGTTTTCACCGCATCAGTTCTTGTGTTTCACTGCCTCCTTGCGCTCGAGCGATTCTTACTTCGCGCTGAGATTTCCTTCCACATTTCCGTCGTCCTTGGTACGTTTTCACCGCCGGCGCTGCCGTAGCGTGATGGGGAAACCAAAGAAGTCCTCATCTGCAGTTGGGACCAGCGCTGCCGGAGGCAAGAAGGGCGCCGCCACTGCTCGCGTCACCGACGGTGGCTGGCGGCGATCAGAAACGCGGGAGAGCGATCTCCGCAAACTGCGCGAGCGGAGCCTGATCCCGCAAGACACGACGGATGTGAGACTCCCCGGCAATGAGGTAATCCCCCGTCCCCCATCTGGGTATCGGGTTATGTTTGTTGCCTTCATGATTCGCGGGTTTTCTTTTCCAGTCCATGACTTCCTTCGTGGACTGCTCTTTTTCTATGGGGTTCAACTCCATCATCTGTCTCCCAACTCCCTTCTTCACATTGCGTGTTTTATCACACTTTGCGAGTGTTGGCTTGGCATTGAGCCGCACTTTGGCCTCTTCCGGAAGCTTTATTCCGTGAAGAGGCAGTCTGGTTCGGATGGTGTGTATCCCGTTGGGGGTTTCATCATCTCCCTCAGTCCCAATGTGCAATTCTTTTCCTTTTCTATGTCCGAATCTGTCCAGTACTGGCGGAGGAAATGGTTTTACATCCATGATTCCGTACTGCCTGGGCAAAATTTTGGTCTCGTTCCTTTTGACCCCTCCCAATTGATTGAGAAGAAAAGATCCTGGAAAAACCAAATCTTAGACGGTGAGGTGGCGGAGATAGAGGCCATGTACCGTCGTGTGGAGGAGCTCCAACTGATTCCTGAGAAGGAGGTGAACGGTGTTGACATCATCCGGACGTTTCTTGAGCGTCGGGTACAGCCTCTCCAAGCGAGGGCGCATCCGATGTTTCTTTACTCTGGGCGTCGTGATCCGACGAGGGTTTCGAGTGAGAAAATCTCCGAGGTGGAACTTGACAAGGCTCTTCGCGTGTTGTTGAAGTTCAAGGCCGACGAAGAAATCCCGGGGAAGTTGCTGACTCCTCCCTTTTCTTCAACGTTGGTCGTACCGAAGGTGTAGATTTGCGCACGTAGTGCTTCCCTTTTGTTTTTTGTCAGCTGTGTACTTTTTCCTTTGTTTGCTAACAAAGTTCCTTTTCCGTTTGCAGAGCTTCAAAGTGCCGGGCATGGCACCACCGTTGCCCAAGAGGTATCCGAATGCCCCGGATAATGAAGTGGTGGATTCCGTGTCTGAGCTACCATCAACGCGATCCCCAGCGGAGGATGCCGATGAATCGAGTGAGGACCATTCGCGTAAGCGATCACGGAGCTCGAGCGAGTCTTCGGATGCTTCAACTCCTCCGACTCCCAGAAATCCTCTGGGCCTTGAGCGTCATGATGATGTGCATGGGGGTTCTTCCTCTCCCCTTCCTGCCATTCCTGTGCGGGCTGTTGCTCCGCACCCGCCAGCAAAGCGGAAGAAGGAAGAAAAGAAGGAGGAGAAGAGGGCCCGAAGGGCTTCTCCTATCTTCGACCTAAGCGTGTTGGGCTCGTAAGTTGTTCTTGTTGTACTGTTGTCCTTTTCTTTTTGATGATGTTTGCACTTGTGCTGATTGGCTTCGTATGCAGGCAATCCTCCGGCGGCTCCAGTGATGGTACGGGGGAGATGATGGGGGAGTCGAACATTGCGTCGCCTCCTCCTCAGACGGTGGCGACTTCGGGTGATGCTGCGCCAGTTCCTTCTGTGCAGGAGAGGATGGTGGTTGCGCCTCAGAATGTCGCAGGCGGGCCTGCGGGTTCGCCTTCGGAGCACGTAAGTTTTTCTGCTTGATGCTACGGGGGGAGCCCCCGAGTGTCTTCATATGCTGATGTTGTTTATGCTTCTTTGTGTTGGGCGTAGCCCCCAAGTCCTGCTCTTACTGCTATTGCCTGTTGCTATAGCCTTTTGTCCAAGAGGCCAAGCGGCTGGTGGAGGAACGCCTGACGCTGGAGGCGAAACTGCGGCAGCTTCAAGGTACTCGTCTGCCTTGTGGTACTTTTCTTGCTTATCCTGGTCCTGTTCTTTGACACTTGCTTGTTGTAAATGCAGAGGAGCATAACGACTCTCTCCGTGAGGTCGATGCTCTGAAGAAGAGCCTTGGCCAATCGGAGCAGAAGGCCGAAGCTGCCGCTGGGGCGAGAGAGCGCCTTGAGCTGGAGCTGACGAAGGCAGCCGAAGCGAAAGAGCGTCTGCAGCAGGAAGCCGCAGATCGTGAGGAGAAGCTGGCCACCGTTGCAGCTGCTCGTGAAAAAGGGGTGGCGAAGAAGCTCATGGCTGCTGCCAAGGCTATTTTGGGTGAGTGCTAGCTTCTGTACTTGCTTCTTTTTCTACGGATCTTCTTCTATGTTGTCTTTCTTCATGTTTTCTTCTTTTTGTCTCAGATGCCGCAGGCATCGAGTCGTGAAAAAGGCGTAGTAGACGTAGGGTAGCTTGTAGTCTATTTTTGTTGTAAATATTTTTTGTAGTACCATCCTTGTGCCACGTAGTGGCCTTATATATTTTAATAAATTTCTCCGAGTTGTGCTCTATCCTTGGCTGAATGTCTGCGTGCCTTCTTTTTTCTTTTGCTATAGGTTCCTTCGGATGCTGACCCAGTTGACACTTCATCCGAAAGGCCCTTGCGAGCATCATTGGATGACTCCTCGCAGCTCGCTTTTCTTCGAGATCGCGTGCGCAGCTTGGAGAGAGATTTGCTTGGGTCACGCGGTCGTGCTGACGTTTGGAAGTCCAAAGCAGACCGTGGCGCAGCCAGAGAGGAGTATTTGATGGCGGAGCTTGGTCGACTGTCCGAGCAGCTGCAATGTAAGTTGATCCTTCTTTCGGGTTGTATCTCAGTTCTTCGGGTGAGCCTGCTGGCATTACTCTTGTTTTGTGCGGTTGTCGCAGGTGCCAATCTTGCTCCAAGGGAAGAAAAGGAGCGTATTGTTGTTCGAGTCAATTGCTTGACTCAACAGGACATGGAGGCCGGCGGCTTCTTCTGGATGGATCGTGATCGCGCCATAGTTCTAGCGATGGTGCAGGATCGTGTCTACCAGGTTTCGCAGGTGCTCCGCCAGGTGCAGACATCGCTTTCCTCGGTGTTGCACGTCATGTTTCCGTTGGATGCCGTGCCAACGACCCTTGCAGGTCTTCTGACGAAGTTTCGGAGTGCCAGCAATGTCAAGGAGCTGGTGCGGCAGCAGCTCGTCGCAGGGGTGAAGGCTGCCTTGTCTCTTGTGAGGGTGCACCGCCCTGATGTAGATTTGGCTGCTGTGGCGACTGGGCCACCTCCTCGACCAGATGGTGGCGAGTGGAATATGCGTCCGCATTACGCAGCTGTAAGGCAGTATGCCGAACAGATTGTAGATTTGTTTGAGCAGCGTGCTCAGGCTATTCTTCAGAATAGGTAGGACCTGAAAATAAACAGATAGATGTAAAATTTGTATATTGTGGCTGGGCATGTATGTGCCCTTTGTTGGTTTGCTTGTTTGCGAGCACGCAATGCTTTGATGTAGTACGTGTCCTTTTCATTTGCCTGACGTGGTCAGCTACTCAGGTGTACACATTTTGTCCTCAGTCGATGAAATCGCGAGGTGGGGGAGCCCTCGAATGCGTATGTAGCATGTAGTAAAGTTGCATAAAATAGTCAACCAAAGGTTGGGGGCGAGACACTTAGCTTTATTTGTAGCGTAATGGAGGAGGTATATGGTTCGGCTGAGTAGCCTTGGCTGTAAGCCTTATTGAAGGTAAAAAGGGGGTACATTGCTATGGGTAGAATCGTCCCAGGTGCGAGATGTTCCATGGGTTGGAGTATGCGACTCCAGACTCCACGTGCTTGAGGCGATAGGCGCCACCTGGGATGACCTCGGTGATGGCATAGGGTCCTTCCCATGGCGACTCGAGTTTATTCGGTCGCTTTTGCTTAAGTCGCAAGACGAGGTCTCCTTCGACGAAGGACCTTGGGCGCAGCCGGCGGCTGTGGTAGTTGCGGAGACTTTGCTGATACACCACTGATCTAGCTGCTGCTATATCCCGTGCTTCGTCGAGTGTGTCGACGGCGTCTTCGAGTGCAGCCGTGGATTCGGCTTCATTGTAAGCGACGACTCGTGGAGCCTAGTGGCGTACTTTGGCTGGTAGCACGGCCTCAGCTCCGTGCACCATGAAGAATGGTGTGTAGCCGGTGGAGCTGTGTGGCGTAGTACGTAAGCTCCACAGGACAGACGGTAGCTCTTTCGTCCAGTTTCCAGCTTTGTGCTCGAGTGAGCTCATGAGGCGCTTCTTGATGCCAGCGCCAATTAGGCCGTTGGCCTTTTCCACTTGCCCATTTGTTTGCGGGTGTGCCACTGAGGCATACGTGATATTGATCCCGAGGCCTTCGCAGAAGTCCTGTAGACAATGGATTCGAAGAACTTGACGGCGGTTTTGCCCTTCTGGTTGGTGACTGGCATGGCTTCGATCCACTTGGTGAATTTGTCGACTGCGACCAGGAGGAAGACGCGTCCTCCCTTCGAGGATTTTGGCAGTTTACCGATCATGTCGAGGCCCCATTGGGCAAAAGGCCAGACTATGGGTATGGGCCGAAGTTCGGACCCAGGTGCGTGCGGTTTGTCGGCGAACCGTTGGCATCCGTTGCATCTTCGGACGATGTCTTCCGCGTCGCTCATGGCCATTGGCCAGTAGAATCCTGCTCGCAGAGCTTTGGCGACGAGGGAGCGGCTACCTGCGTGGTGGCCGCAGATGCCCTCGTGGATATCTTGGAGTATGGCTTTACCGTCGTTGATGGTGACGCACCGTTGTAGTACACCCGTAATGCTGCGTTTGTACAGCTCGCCGTTGATGATGGTGAAGGCTTTTGACCGACGAGATACGCGCCGGGCATCTGTCGGGCTGTCTGGAAGTTCTCCGTTTATCAGGAACTGGAGGTATGGATGTGTCCAAGTTTCTTCGACTGCCATGACCTGCATCAGGTTGACCATGGCAACTTCGGTATCCAACTTTTCGGGTCCTTCATGACCTTCGGGTAGCGTAGCCCCCGAGTGTTCTGCTTCTTCGGGTGATCCCTTGGGGAATTTCCGCTTGATGGATGGCACGCAGATCTGTTCGAGGAACACACCTGGTGGTACCTTTGCACAAGTGGAGCCGATGTTGGCGAGTCTATCGGCCTCCTCGTTGCTCTCTCTTCCAACGTGCCGAAGTTCGCAGCCGTCGAATTCTCCTTCGAGTGCGTTGTATAGCGCGCGGTACGCGATCATGTTTTCGGCGTGTGCGTCGCACTCATTCATCGTATGTTGTACGACAAGGTTGGAGTCACCGTAGATGACCAGGCGCGTTGCGCCGCATATTTTTGCCATCTTCATGCCATGGATGAGGGCTTCGTATTCGGCCTTGTTGTTGGAGGCTCTGAATTTCATCCGAAGGACGTACTTCATCTTGTCACCTTGCGGGGAGGTCAGTATGACTCCTGCCCCTGCTCCGGCTTCGCGTTTGGAGCCGTCAAAATGCATTGTCCAGGACTGCGACATGTCTAGGGTGTCAGGCAGCTGCAGCTCCATCCAGTGTACCAGGAAGTCCGGAAGGACTTGAGATTTGATTGCGTGTCGCTTCTCGTAGATGATGTCCAAGGGTGATAGTTCAATGCCCCATAGGGCCACGCGTCCTGTGGCCTCTGGGTTATTCAGGATGCTGTTTAGGGGTGCCTCATTGACGACCATCACCTGATGCTCCTGGAAGTAGTGGCTCAGTCGTCGAGCCGTCATGAACACGCCGTAGGCCAGCTTCTGGTATTGCGGGTACCGCTGTTTTGTTGGAGTGAGAACCTCGCTGAGGTAGTAAATTGGGCGTTGTACCCCGTGGGTCTTGCCTTCTTCGGGTCGTTCGACCACGAGTACTGTGCTGACCACTTGGTGTGTGGCTGCTATGTACAGCAACAGGGGCTCGCGCTCTTTTGGCGTCACCAAAACTGGCGAGGTGGAGAGGAGCCGCTTGAGGCTTTCGAATGCGTCGTTGGCTTCTGGTGTCCACTCGAACTTGTCTGCCTTGCGCAGCAGCTGGTAAAATGGTAGGGCCTTCTCGCCCATGCGGCTGATGAACCTGCTAAGTGCCGCTACTCGCCCTGCGAGCTGCTGAACGCCCTTGAGGTTTTTCGGCTTCTCCATTGTCATGATAGCTTTGATTTTCTTCGGGTTCGCTTCGATCCCTCGTTGAGAGATGAAGTACCCGAGCAGCTGACCCGAGGGGACGCTGAAGGCGCACTTTTCTGGATTGAGCTTGATCCTGTAGCGATCAAGGTTGTCGAACGTCTCGCGGAGATCGTCGATAAGTGTTCTTGCCTCCTTGGTTTTTATGACTATGTCGTCGACATAGACTTGGACGTTGCAACCGATCTGGTCCTTGAGGCAGGCCTACATGCATCGCTGGTACGTGGCACCCGCGTTCTTTAGCCCGAAGGGCATTATGTTGTAGCAGTATACTCCGAATGGTGTGATGAACGCCGTTTTCTCTTGATCTTCGACCTTGAGTCGAATCTGGTTATAGCCTGAGTAGGCGTCGAGGAAGGAGAGTTTCTCACAACCTGCAGTCGAATCGATGATCTGGTCGATCCGAGGAAGAGGGAAGTGGTCCTTAGGGCAGTGTTTATTTAGTGACGTGAAGTCCACGCACATCCGCAGGATGTCCGTGTCCTTCTTCGGGACCATCACCGTGTTTGCCAGCCACTCGCTTTCCTTGATTTCCCGGATGAAGTCTGCTGCGAGTAATCTGTTGATCTCTTTGCCGATAGCTTCGGCTCGTGGCTCCGACAGTCTTCGGATGGACTGCTTGACTGGCTTGGTGTCTGGGAAGACATTGAGTGCGTGCTCGGCGAATTCCCTGGGAACTCCTGGCATGTCCGCAGGACACCAGGCGAAGATTTCCCAGCGCTCACGGAGGAATTCGACGAGCGCGCCTTCCTATGCGGTGCTGAGGTCGTTGGCGATCAGCGCCGTCTTGGAGGCATCCGTTGGATGGACCCGCACTTTTTTTGGTGTTGATGGTGGAGTCGAAAGACATATCAGGTGCGTTCTGCTTTGTGACTAGGGGTAGCCCATTGTCCGTCACCTCACGGAGCCTTACAAGCTCGTCTTGCATGCCGAAAGACTGGGAGATTTTGTTGAAATCCCTGTCGCATTGGTCCGATCGGGTGAAGCTCCCGTGGACTGTGATGACGCCCCTTGGTCCTGGCATCTTGAGTAGTAGGTATGCGTAGTGTGGGACGGCCAGGAACCTTGCGAATGCTACACGTCCCAGGATGGCGTGGTATTGCGACGGCCAGTCCACCACTTTGAATTCTAGGCGCTCCTGCCGAAAGTTGTCCGGCTTCCCGAAGATGACGTCGAGCCCGATTTTGCCCAGGGGGAAGATGCCCTTCCCTGGGACAATGCCGTGGAACATTATGTCTGATTGTTCCAGGCTGCATTGCGGGATTCGCATAGCTGCTAGAGTGCTTGCGAACATTAGGTTGATGCCGCTGCCGCCGTCCATGAAGACGCGACTCATCTCGAAGCCTCCGATCTGCGCCTCCAGCACCAGGGCAGCATGACCTGGGCGAGGGATCTGGCAAGGGTGATCCGCGCGAGTGAATGTGATGCAGGACTACGATCCGCTGAGGTACTCAGGGATTGCAGGCGGAGTTGCCACGGCCAAATTGATTTGTCGGGTGATTTCCTTCTGCACCCTATTTGTGGGGCGTCCCTTCTGTATCATATTGAGTGCTCCTTTTGGTGGGGGGTATGCGATCCCGGCGTTGTTTTGCGCTGGTGCGATTGGTTGATTTGGGCCTCCAATAGGCGGCGGTGGAGGAGCTCCGTGTGCTATTTCACCTGGCGCAAGTGCGTTTCCGAACGCAGGAATTGGAGCTTGTTGCCTCATCTGCATCATGCCTTCGCTGAGTTTCTAGAACTCGCGGCAGTCCTTGAGCATGTGGCTAGCTTTCTTTTTGCCATCTTGTTTGTCGATGTAGAAGTGGATGGTGCATGGACCCGAAAGTTTGTCGAATGCTGAGGGTCCGTTGTCGCGGTCGCGGCGTTGCCACGACTGCGTTGGTCGTCCATTGTCACGGAAGTTTCCGCTGCGGTATCCTCCGCTGTTGCGGCTGTTGTCGTTACGGCGGTCGGCGTAGCCGGCTGCGACCATGTCGGGTCCGTCGCGGTCCTCGTAGACGCGTGATCTCCTCTTGCTGCGGCGTTCGCGTCTTCGGCCGTAGTCGTCCTCTTCATCTGATTGCGCCCGCTGGATGCAATCTTCGCCGTCTGCCCAACTGTTGGCGATTTCCATGAGCTGGTCGAGTGTCTTGGGCTTTACACGTCCAAGTTTCTCCTTGAAGTCTGGGCGTTTGACGCCGTCCCTGAAGGCGTCGACGGCCCGTTCTTCAGAGATGTGTGCTGCGGAGTTCTTGGTTGTAGACCAGCGTAGTATGTACGAGAGAATGGATTCACCCGTTCTCTGAGTGCGGGCTCGCAATTCTTCAATTGAGGCGGGCCTCTTGCTGGTGCCTTTGAAATTTCGGATGAAGCTATAAGCGAGTTCCTCCCAGCTTCGGATGGATCCTGATGATAGGCTGCTAAGCTAGACCCGCGCCGCGCCTGTCAGCTGCAGCTGAAGGCATTGCATGGCGGTTTTTTTGTTGCCTCCGTGAAGCTTAACGGATGACAGATGGTCACTGAGCCAGGACTTGGGATCTTGCGTGCCGTTGAACTTCGGAGTATCCGAAGGAAGCTTGAAGTTGCGTGGCATCTGTGTCCGCCGGACGGATCTGCTGAAGCATCGAGCCCCGCAGAGTTCTCCTTCGTCTTCATCCATCTCAGATTCAGACGAGCATGCGCGTTTGGCGCGTGCTTTGTCGATCTTGCGCTGTGTAAGCTTGTCTCTGGCGTCGTAGTCGTGTTTATGGCGATGCGAGCTCTTCTTCCTTCGAGGAAGATCGTGTTCCTCTTCATCTTCGAATGAGGGAGTTGGGCTCCGGTCGCGCCTGGCCGGAGCTTTCTTCTTCGGCTCCGTAGGAGCGTCTTCGTGGAGCGCAGCTCCGATTAGTCCTAGTCCGGTGAGTGCGGACCTATGCATGGCTCTTTTCGGGTCCCCCTCCAGCGGTGGGTGCGCCGCGAGATATGCAGTGGCTGCCATGATCGCAGCTTGTGGCATCTTCGGGATGATGTTGCCGTCGGCGTCCATATCCATGAACGATGTGTGGAGAGTTCGGGTCGCGTCGCGCCGCTCCTTCGGGTCCATGTTTTCCACCCGAGAGCGGTGCTTGTTTCCCTGGTTTCCGTTTGTGCTAGAGCCGGGTCCCATGGCGGAGAGCGCAGCTCATCGCGCACTGGACTCAGAGGCTGCTTCCTTGCGTTTGTCGAGCGTCTCCTGCATCTTGACTTGCTTCTTGTGCTCCTCGATGAGGAGGTAGTGGTATGCCATCAGCAGATCACGTGGGGAGTCCAGAGGTAGGACTATTTCGCCTGCGACGACGCGGCGTGCTTCGACCCATCCTTCTTTGCTAAGTTGGATGAGGTGGCCCCTGTTGTCCCCGTTTTCGCCGTTTCCACCGTTTTCGCCGTTTCTGTCCTGCGGGTTGGGGTTGGGCGGCGGGTTAGGCGTTTCCTCGTCGGTTTGGATGACTGCGGCGCACAGATAGCGCCTACAGATTGGTTGGCTGCTGCCGCAGCTTTCGGATCCGGAACCGTAGGTCCCTTCATCCGAAGGTGGATCGCACAGATCGGAGTTGCAGCTGCTGCTGCTGTAGAACTCATCTGTTGATGGTGACGTGCGTAGCACGGGGTGTGGAGCCCACGAGGCGGGCCTGATTGATGGTACGGGCACCCGCTCAGGGAGGCGGAGGGTGCCAGTTTGTCCCACCTGGAAGCAGAAGCTCCCGAACAAGATTTCGAGTCCGTCGCCTACGGGCTCGAAATCCTTCATGGTGGCCGGCGAGTGGGCGGTGAAGTCGAAAGCGCCGAAGAGGAGGTGATTCTCCGTCGCCGCGGAGTTGTAGATCGATCGGGTCGGAACCGTCACGACCGCACAATCAGCAGCCCCAATTCCCACAGACGGCGCCAATTGACGAGCTTTAATCTCGTCAATGCCCATTGTTATGGACTTGGGTTTTGGAGAAGATGGGGATGCTGGAGATCGTGGCACGGTTAACAGACAAGCAACCAGGGGACACGAGATTTACCCAGGTTCAGGCCCCCGGAGGGAAAACCCTACTCCTGCTTGTCTGCTCTTTGATTACGGCGGAACCGAAGGTTACAGGGTGCGCAGATTCGATCTGGCGTGGATGCGAAAGTATGAGTCGAGGGATCTAGGTCTGTTGTGTACGTGCTTCTTGTGTGCTCCTCGTTGGCCCCTCCTAGCCTTTATATATGGGGAGGCTAGGTCTCGGGTGCCAATACGAGCAGGTTACAAGTTGTATTCAAACTCTAGTCTTGCTCTCCAAGGATCCGAAGACGTCATGGGCCTTGGCCACCCGAAAATCTTCATGGGCCAGCGTATGTCTGCCGTGGGCCTTCCTTGGGCTAGACTAGGTATGCTGAAGTTACGTACTCGTAGGGTATAACCATGTCAAAAGGAACCAACAATGCTCAGGCATCATCAAGCATCTAACAACATTGGGCTTTGAGACCACGGGATCGGATAACCAACATGAACAGAACGATAATTGAACAACAAAAATCACAGTAATATATTGTACTCCCTTCGATCCATATTAGTTGACTTCAAGTTGTCTAAATTTGGATGAATCTAGACACTTTTAGTATATAGGTTCATTCAAATTTTGACAAATCCAAGTCAAGTAATACGAGTCTCAGGGAGTATCAATAATAGAAGTCTAAGAAAACACAAGTTGATCTCAATCCACGGTCACACTGCAAACTGACATTTAGACGACAAATATAGGACTACGAATTTAAACGACAAAGAACCACATCAGATCAAGCTTGATTACTGGCCACCACGAAGACGCAAGACGAGGTGGAGGGTGGACTCCTTCTGGATATTGTAGTCGGCGAGGGTGCGGCCATCCTCGAGCTGCTTGCCGGCGAAGATGAGGCGCTGCTGGTCCGGCGGGATGCCCTCCTTGTCCTGGATCTTGGCCTTGACATTGTCGATAGTGTCCGAGGACTCCACCTCCAAGGTGATGGTCTTGCCAGTGAGGGTCTTCACGAAGATCTGCATCTGAAATTAGAGATATTTTAAGAATTAGGATCACATCTAATGCATGTCAAACAACTAAGATGAAATTTGAAAAATGCTAATTAATCATTGCCATAAGACTAATTAATCATGAAGGAAGCATATTATCGTTTGTAAACAGTTTATCTATAAACAAACTACTACTCGTAAAAAAGTGTAAAAAAGGCTAGTTAAATCTGTATATAGAATGCCGTAAGTTGTTATTTGAGTGCAGACAGTATGCAATGGGTACATCCGACTGCTACATAGATTGGCTACATACAATTGCAATGTGCATTAGATGGCAAGGGTAAAAAACAAAAAAACTCAGTTCTACTCTCGAGAAGATCAATCGATTTCTTTTATTTTATGTTTATTATCAATGATCAATCGAAAGAAGGATTCAGAAAACCTACTGTACAAATATTAAAGAAAAACATGCAGGAACTAGGAAATTCGACCGCAATTCGGGGTAAAAAAAAGTCCAAGTCAACCAAGACTCAATGTTGACCATCCTGAAACCTAAAGTAGACAAGCAGACGCTAGCGCGATCAAGATCGACAATGTAAAGTCGTAGCTCGAAAAGCAGAACCTAAAATCACATGCTAGGATCGATCGGTCAAGAAGAACTGCGAGAGAGGGATGATTAGTTTACCTTGACGAGAGGGGATTAGATCTGGTTCTCTGTTCGACTGTTTGATTGATCGGTTGGTGAAATCTCGCGAGGAGGGCTGTAATTTATAGTCGAGGACTCGTCGGTGCGAGGCGATCTCCGAGACGGTTACCGCCACGTCTAACAACCAATGGCTGCGTCCCACGTGGCGCGATCCACCAGGTTTTTCCTATGCTATATCATCGGTGTATGGAAAGGACTGTGTGCATATCTCACGTCTGTCAGAAGCCTGCGGGTTTGATTGGGCTAAAAGGCCGTAGCTGCGTTCCTTACCGTTATTGGGCCGGGTCTAGCTTCACTCTTTCCGACCGACCCCTAATTGGCCGAGCCCAAGTCAGGCAGCCGGACACAATCGATCAGGTCGCTCGCCGTCGCCGCATTTCTTCCCCGCCCGGCCGCGCCGCCCGCTCGCCCGGCCGTACCGTCTCGCTGCCCGCACTACCGCCTCCCCTCCCCTCCCCTCCACACTCGCCGCCCAGAGCTGACGCCACCCCCTTCTCGGCAGCCCGCCTGCGTCCGGCGCTTCCTCGCAGACGCGGCGGGCGGCGGGCCCTGTCAGATCGACCGGCTGCAGCGCCGCCACCGAGCGGAAACAGGCCGGGGCTCTGTCGATCGATTGCGTGCCCCCCTCCCATACGCTGCATCGCTCACCTCCAACTGACTCTAGCGCCGCCGCCGCCAGCCAGCTCAGGGAGACCGGCGGCCTGCAGGGCAAGGTAATCAAATCACCCTCTTGCCTCATTTCCCTTCTTCTCGGTTTCTGGAGAACACTCCAGGCGGAGGAGGCATGAAAAAGCCGTGGGGAAAGTTCATTTAGAAAACCAAATTTAGAGGAAACCTACATGTTCCGTTCTTCGTCGCATCTACTGCTAACACCATGGATTGCTTGTTTCTGGCGCTTACGAAAATGATGTGAACCTGTAGGCTTTGCTCTGTGTGCTGCGATGGCCTTTGTGGGCCGGAGAGCCGGCAGCAGCATTTGCTCACAGCTCTGCGGCTCGGTCGTAAATCTGAGGATGTACTCTTCGAGGGTGGATTGGAAGCAGCTGCGGCCAATGATTCTCAAGAGGGTCAAGAACAGATCAAAGGAGTATCCGGTCAAGCGAATGATCCCGGTAGCCCAGGAGGTGGTCAGGGCCAGAGAGATCCTCACTCAAGGCGTCTCGATGCTGCTCAGAGCAGTTCCTGTACATTCATGCAAGTAAGGGCGAGAAATGTGAAACTATTAAGCTCTTGTGTTGATCATACAAGGATACAATATACTTAGAATTGTGCTCTCATTTGTTTGTTGCTGAAAGATTCTTATTTTTTTACTAGACCATCTTCAATTTGGGTATGCCACAAAGGCTGAAGAAATGGCCAAACTATTAAATTGACATAAGTAGATGATTGGTCTTCATAGGCTGGTGTTGTTATTGTGCCTCTAATACCCTTACCATTTTTTCCTTTTAGTTCGAGTGAATTCCAGTTACTAGAGCAGTCCTCTTGTGTTCTATTTGCATGTTTGATCTCATCAGTTGAACTGCGTGAACCTTTCTGCATCATTCAGTTGCTTTCTGTGTTGTCGTTCTAATAAGCGCTTTATGTTTTTACTCGTGCTGAAGGTTTTGTCCTGAAGTTCATGTTGGAGCAATGGCACATCAGATGAAGACATGCCATGGTTTCAAACGTATGATCAAGGATCGACCTCACAAATGGGGTCCAGGCGGCTTGAATAACATCCTTGTCCCTGTTGAAGCCTTCCATCTGGAAAACACATGCCAGGATGAGATAAAGCATGACCAGCGGTTTGACTTCAATCGTGTCCCAGCTGTACTCGAGCTCTGCCATCAGGCAGGTGCAGATATACCTGATGGAGTTCTTTACGGACGTGATGAGCTATATACGGCTTGTAGTGCTAACAACCAAAATTTCGCTCCTTTTCTACCTGATGAACTTAGATTGATAGGTCAGAGAACACTGGAAGCATGGGAAAGGCTCAGATTAGGTGTGACAAAACTCCTATTGGTCTACCCATCCAAAGTGTGTGAGAATTGCTCTGAAGTGCATGTTGGGCTATCAGGGCACAAGGCCAGGACGTGTGGAGTATTTAAGTTTGAGGGCTGGCGGGGAAAACACAAGTGGAAGAAGGCTGGAGTGGATGACCTAGTTCCTCAAAAGATTGTGTGGCATCAGCGGCCTCATGACCCTCCGATTCTGGTGAACAGTGGGCGGGATTATTATGGTCATGCCCCTGCTGTTGTGGAGCTTTGTGTGCAAGTGGGTGCAAGAGCATCACCGAAATACAATTGCATGATGAAAGAGCATGGCTTAGCACCACCTATTCAAAGAGACCAGGGCACGTAAGAGAAGTTGATGGCTTGCTTAGTTAGATCTGCGCATGATGACGATGTTGTACAGGAACTGTACATATCAGACAACAAGTGACCCTTTTTGATACGAAGATTGTACTTTAGCGGAATTCATGTTGACCAACGAGGCAGAGAGTAGTCCATTTTGAAGATTTTTGTGTTATCAGAGCAGGAGGTGAGAACATAAACCAGTTCATTTTTACTATTTATCTGAGATTCCTCAGATGATATGTGGCATTTTTGTCAGTGGGCAACTATCTGCATTGTAAAATTATCCAGAATAGATGATTTCGAGCATGGTTTTTATGGCGTCGCCTTATGGATGCTTAGACAGTATGGTGCCCGGCTTTTCCTGGATTTATGACGCCTTGCTGCCTTAAAAACCTTGATTATGAGGCCCTTAGTTTGTGCCGGCTCATTAGTTGAAGACGGAGGGAGGGGATCTCTGCCTCACTACTGTAACATCAAATGTCATAATTTTTGTGTCCTTTTACCAAGGGAGTTACTGGACAATTGTTCACATTACATAGATGACATAGCTTTATTCTTTTCTGTTAGCCTTATGGGCAGTTTTGTTATAAGCAAGCTATGCAAAATGAGTTCACTTTGTGCAAGTAGGTAGGGTCTGAGAACATCACAGATAATTTCTGTACTGTGACATCCTGTATTAAAAGTAGCTCCATATTAAAATCCCCTGCTGCCCCAAGCACTATTTCTTTAAGTGTCATCTGTATACACAGTTTAGCTCGCCTTCCCTTTTGGTGTACTGAGCATCCCAGCCACATTGACTGATAGGCTGGATATAAATGTATTTCATGTAAGCGGAGTATGTGATGAAGTTGAGGAGGCAACCTCAGATGCTATTCCTCCTGTGAAATATCATGTGTTTTCTCATTCTTGCATACTACTAGGAGACAGGGTTATTTTTATCTTCTTAGAAGCAGTTCTAACATCTGATTTTAGCTTGGTGACAATGGTCAGTATGTCCAGATATTTGAATGGGAGAAAAAGTCTGCAATAAAAACAACTGTACAAGACAATTATGTAGAGGCTTCAACCCGCTTGACATAAGTTCGGCTGTGATGCAATACATAAAGTAGGTAATGCAGATGATGCTCTTTTCTGGCTTGATATTGGGTGAAACGCCATTTGTCCATGTTGGTGAAATCATTCTTTTTAGAAAGTGATTGACTGCTTGAATAAAGATCTTTGTGGGTTGGAAGAGCTTCAGGAAGATAAAGTTACAACTGAATCTAGAGCATTAGTAGTCAATATACATGCTTGGCATTTTGAATAATTCCAAAGTAACAATATGAATAGAGAAGGTGTTAGTGAAACACCAAGCTGACGAACCTTGAAGAAATTGTCTCTTTATATGCAGGAATGGAAACCATGGAACCTGGAGAACTAAGATAAGAGACCGTCCAGCGTTGAAGCTGGGTTACGATCTTGTTATAGATTTTTTCCATGTTCTTACTTTGATGGAATGGCCGGAGCTATCTTCTACTCCCTCCGTTTCAAAATATAAGATGTTTTAGCTTTGTGAAGCAAATGTATCTAGACTACTTTTAATATGTAGGTTCACTCATGTTCAGAATGAATCTACACACTAAAAGAAGTCTAGATACACTTTCTTTACAAACCTAAAACATCTTATATTTTGAAACGGAGGGAGTAGTTCCTTTTCTTAGTTACTCTTGTTGCTATTGGGTTAGGTCTAAATATTATACTGGCGGTCACCACCTCAAAAAGCTCAACAATCAGGTTCAACTACAACTTATTCATGTAGTAATATTTAGCAGCTAGTCTGATTTTTTTGTTTGTTATAGCAACTGAAACCTGTTGTATAATCTCGTTTCTAAATGAAGTCATGTGTGGCATCACCGTTATTCAGATAACAACCAGTTCTATGAATGCAAATTGAAATAGCTGCATGAGTAGTACAATTTTGGACAAACTCTGTTTCTCGCTGACACCGAGAGGAAATTGCTGGCAGTTTCGCGGTTGGGTGGCCATGTCGTGTTTCTGGGTACGCATAGGATCAAGGAAAGCCTTGTTCAGCATAGCTTCTTTTCGGCGCTGCAGGGTGCTTCCGATGATTGGTCTTTCTTCTCATGGCCAAAGAGAGGTGCTTAGTATGTTAGTCATTGTTGCTCTAGTGTCTCGATGTATGAATTATGTTTGCATGTACTCCCTCCATTTCAAAATATAAGATGTTTTAGTTTTATGAAGCAAATGTACCTAGACTTATTTTAGTATTAGGTTCACTCAAGTTTAGAATGAATCTACACACTAAAAAACGTTTAGATACATTTTCTTTATAAATCTAAAACATCTTATATCTAAAAACGGAGGGAGTATGAATTATGTTTGCAAAGTGCTTAGCTGAATTGATGGTTGCAACAGTTGTTATTGCTCTGGAAAGTCGTGACTATTAGTTGGCATTAACAAGTACATTCTCTGTCCGTGCCCTCAACTACTCTTTTTGGTGATGTAGTATGAATTATGTTTGCAAAGTACTTGGCTCAATTCATGGTTGCAGGAGTCGTTATGCTCAGGGAAGTTGTGACTACTATTTTGGCAGCAACAAGTCCATTCTCATGGCCGAAGAGAGGTGCTTAGTCATTGTTGCTGTTAGTTCTCTACTGTCTCGATGGACTATTATCTAGCTTGCTAAAAATGCTTACATTATGGAACAGAGAAAATAGTTAATTGCAAAAGATCACTGTAATTACGCAAGGAGTTCGAAAAACCACCGGGTTACACAAAATTTGCAAAAAATCCACCGGGTTTGCGCTTGACTCTCTCAATGTGTTTGATACACCTTTCTTTTATTTTTTGCTTTTTCAGTTTTTCTTTTTTGGTTCTTTATACTATTTTTTCATGGTTTCTAAAAAGTTATTCACTTTTGAAGAAATGCTCACGTGGTTCAAAAAAATATTCACATGGATTCGAAAAAATGTTCATGAGATTTTATTCAAATGTATACCGGTTCCTTAAAATGTTCAGAGGTTCAGCTTTCTTTCATTATTGAACTGGATTTTGTAAAGTATAAATAAAAACTTGATAAATTTATTAGGATTTACTGAAAAACAATAACGTTCCTTTTTATTGGGCCGCATTTGCAGCGGCCCATGAAACCACCCTTCAGGCGTTGCAGCGGTAGCGCCCGCTGCGGTCGGGTCGGGGAACGCGAGCTCCCGCAGGCCTTGCTCCGCCAAGTCCGTCGCCCACCGGACGGCGTCCCATCGCCGCGCACGCACTGCCTGACCGGCCGCCGCGGCCAGCGCGGCGCTTATTGGCATCCGCAGAGGCTATGCCTCCTCCTTCCCCTTGTGGGCGCTGAGGGCCACGGGGACGGGAGAATGGGGGCAGCTGGAGTGGGATGAACTTGGCGGAGCAAGTCCTGCCGCGGCGGGCCTGCACATGGACGACGTGCGTGCCGGCCCGGCGGTCAAGCTTCAGGGACGTCGGAGGGTTAGCTCGATCTGCTCTTTCCCAGTTTCGATCTGGTGATTTACTAAGTGATTCTTTTGTACTACTGCTAATTACAATTAGACAGCTCGCCACAACGACCAGTAGAAGAGTACAAGTCCATCTTCTTTTTCTGTAACGATTTGGAAATGCAGTGCTGGCGAGGAAATCATATTCGTCCCTGCATTATTGCATTCTCAAATCGTAGTGAAATAGACAAATGTAGAGGTCACAGGGTTGAAGTCTACACAGTACCACGGTAGATCAGCAGCACCAATTAATCAAAGATGCAGCGATAAGCTAGTTTTGGAGGGCTTACTTAGCACTGAATCATCTGCCCTCTCTCCTCTTATTAACAATTCTAGTAATGGATTACTTGGCATTCAGGCTTATGCTTGGCGGTTTGACTGGCATGAACAGGTTGAAAGTTTCTAGGCACAATACAAGCTTCTAGAGAGCGATTGACAGGTATGTCTAGTCTATAATCCTTGTTTTCTCCAAATCACTATTATATTTGGCAGTAATCTTGGCAGGCAAGGCTAAAACGAAAATGACAACTTGAAAATCTGTGGAAAGCAACATATTAGTTGACCAGACTACTATATATATATATATATACATAGATATCTGAAAAGCTAGGTGAACAGAACAAGGAGCAGCTCAATGGCCGCTGAAAGCATTCCTGTTGTCGTTCTACTAGCACTATCAGCCATCTCCGTGTCAGCCGTAGTACCCAGTGTTGGCTCTTCTTCTCCAAGTCAGAGCAGAAGCAACGGCAGCGACACCGATCTCGACGCGCTGCTTGCTTTCAAAGCCCAGCTTTCCGACCCTCAAGGTATTCTTGGAAGCAACTGGACCACCGGTGTGTCCTTTTGCCACTGGGTTGGCGTCTCGTGCAGCCGGCGCAGGGAACGTGTCACGGCATTGGAGCTGCCAGATGTGCCCCTCCATGGATCCCTTTCTCCTCACATCGGTAACCTCTCCTTCCTCGCCACAATCAAACTTACCAACACCGTCCTACAGGCTCCATCCCAGATAACCTAGGTAGGTTGCATCGCCTCAAACACCTCGATCTTGGCCTCAATGGCCTGTCAGGTAGCATCCCACCCACCATAGGAAACCTCACGAGGCTAACAATTCTTATTTTGAATTCTAACCATCTTTCGGGAGCAATCCCGGTAGAGCTGCGGAACTTACGCAGCATTGGCCTCATAGGTCTCCAGACAAATTTCCTCACTGGCTCGATACCGGTCGGTCTATTCAACAACACACCGATGTTAATTTTTCTAAGCATCGCGAATAACAGTTTGTCGGGACCGGTGCCATATTCCATTGCCATGTTGCCAATGCTCAAGTTTCTTGACCTCCAATACAACGATCTCAATGGTCCATTGCCTTCGGCTATCTTCAACTGTTGAACCTAGTCTAGTCTCGGTAGAACTTATACTGGATGGATCTAGTAGATCAGAGGAAGAGAGAGAGAGAGAGAGAGAGAGAGAGAGAGAGAGATAGAGTACCACCTGCGCCCTGGCTCGACAAGCACGAGCCAGAGGGGATGCCGGAGCTGGTCCCGGAGCTAGATCCGCAATCGTTAGTCATGGAAAAAGGTCGACGGCGTGGGTGTGCTGTGGTGGCGGCGCTTCCCGTCGGCCTAGCGCAAAACCCTAATCGGTGGGTGTGTCGGTGGGGGGCTGCGGCGCACGGTGAACCTCGTACCGTGTGCGTCCGGCCTCCGACCTCTTTATATGCGCGCTGGCGACAGGGACCCACCAACCATGATAAGGTTGGGCGCCCCCGATCAGGGCGCGTTGAGGGACTCCGTTCGGGAACGTGGGAGAGATCTATCTAACATTCTTCCCCTAGATCTCGACTTTACTTTTAACTTTGTACTTTACTCGTTTCATCACGGATCGGTACATAGAGCATGTTTCATCGTCTCAGCTCAATTGCCGATAGAATCAGACAACCACTACATACTTTTCTATTTTGAAACAAATTCTGTTACTTTTGGGCCTCTGTAGTCCAGGAATCATAGGCTTTCCATTAAACCCATGCCGGCTATGTGTTCCTTGAACACATTGGGTGGTAAGCCTTTCGTTAGCGGATCCGCAAGCATATCCTTTGTCTTTATATGCTCGAGTCTTATAGTTTGATCCTGGACTTTGTCCTTCACAACATAGTATTTTATATCTATAGACTTTGTAGCATTACTCGACTTGTTGTTGTGAGCATATAATACTATGGGCTCGTTGTCACAATACATCTTTAGTGGTCTGCTGATGCAGTCAACCATTTTCAAGTCGGGTAGAAATTTCTTTAACCATAACGCCTGTCTCATGGCCTCATAACATGCTATAAATTCTGCATACATCGTAGATGATGCAACTATCGACTGTTTAGCGCTTCTCCACGAAATAGCACCTCCTGCGAGAGTAAAGACATATCCTGTCGTGGACTTTCTGTCGTATTTATCTTCCGCAAAATCAGCATCTGAGTACCCTTTTATCTCTAGGGAATAAGATCTTTTATATGTTAGCATGAGGCCTTTTGTGTCTTGCACATAACGCAAGGCTTTCTTTACCATCTTCCAGTGCTCTATGCCTGGATTCTCTTGATATCTACCGAGTACCCTGGTGATAAAAGCTAAGTCAGGGCGAGTGCACACTTGTGCATACTGTAAGCTTCCAACAGCCGAAGCATATGGTACTGACTTCATTTGATCGATCTCATATTGGTTCTTTGGACATTGGGATTTTCCAAAACTGTCGCCCTTGACTATGGGAGCAGGTGTTGCATTACTCGCATGCATATTGTATTTCTTTAGAATCTTTTCACAATACGCTTTCTGCGACAGTCCTAACACTCCATTCTTTCTATCTCGGTGAATTTCTATGCCCAAAACATAAGAAGCTTCACCAAGGTCTTTCGTGTCAAAATTTGAAGACAAGAACTTCTTTGTTTCTAGTAGTAGACTGACATCACTGCTAGCAAGCAAGATGTCATCCACATACAGAATTACGAAAATATATTTTCCACTTTTGAACTTTGCATAAATACAGTTGTTCTCAACATTTTCTTTGAATCCAAATCTTTTAATTGTATCATTGAACTTTAAATACCACTGCCTAGAGGCTTGCTTTAACCCATAAATGGATTTCTTTAGGCGGCATCCCATATGTTCCTTCCCCTCCATGAAAAAACCCTTGGGTTGTTTCATGTAAACATTTTCTTCTAAATCTCCATTTAAAAATGCCGTCTTAACATCCATTTGATGCAACTCTAAATCAAAATATGCAACTAGTGCCATTATGATTCTGCAGGAGTCCTTACATGAGACCGGAGAAAAAGTCTCATTGTAATCTACCCCTTCTCTTTGCGTAAAGCCTTTTGCCACAAGCCTAGCTTTGTACTTTTCTACATTCCCATTGGAGTCATACTTTGTTTTGTAGACCCATTTGCATCCTACTATTTTGGCTCCTTTAGGAATTTTCTCTAAGTCCCAAACATTATTGGAACTCATCGATTTCATTTCATCTTCCATTGCCTCCACCCACTTGGCTGAGTGAGGGCTTCTCATGGCTTCTTCATATGAGGTAGGACCGCCCTCCGTTTGAACTGTTTCTGTGTTATAGACTTTGTAAATTTCTTTGGAAATGGCTGGTCTTCGTTCTCTTTTAGACCTTCTGAGTTCATCAGACTCTTGCTTATTTCGTGCCTCAGGTTCTGGCACATTTACAGTATGTGGCTGTTCTGGCTCCCTTTTGTGCTCAACAGTGGGTTCAGGTGGCTCCTGATGGACAGGTTCCGAACTTTTTCCCATTGTTGTCACATGTGGAGTCACAACAGGTGCCGGCACCACAACCTCAGGGGTTGTAGATGGTGGCACAACAGGTAGCGAGAAAAATGGTTCCTAGGTGCATGCACCCTCTTCTCCTCAAGATCAATTTCCCGAGCTACCGTGCTCCCCCTCATCAATTCGTCCTCCAAGAAGACTGCATGTCTCGTTTCTACAAACTTTGTGTATCTGTCAGGATAGTAGAAACGATAGCCTTTTGATTTATCTGGATAGCCAATGAAGTGGCAAGATACTGTTTTGGGGTCTAACTTTGCAATGTTTGGATTGAAGACTTTTGCCTCAGCTGGGCTCCCCCAGACCCTCAAGTGGTGCAGAGAGGGGACTCTGCCTGTCCACAATTCATACGGTGTTTTGGGCACCAACTTACTTGGTACTCTGTTGAGAATGTGAATGGCGGTTTTAAGCGCCTTCATCCACAATCCCAATGGGAGGGTGGAATAGCTCATCATGTTGCGCACCATATCCATAAGGGTACGGTTACGCCTTTCAACTACTCCATTTTGCTGAGGTTTGCCCGACATAGAATACTGGGCGACTATTCCATTTTCCTGTAGGAACCTTGCAGAAGGTCCTGGAACTTGACCATATGGAGTATGCCGACCATAGTACTCCCCCCCACGGTCAGACCGGACTATCTTAATTCTTTTATCGTGCTGATTTTCTACTTCAGCTTTGAAAAATTTAAATTTATCCAATGCTTCAGATCTTTCTTTAATTGGATAAATATAACCATACCGGAAGTGATCATCCGTGAATGTTATGAATGAATCATAACCATCCACACTTTTCACAGGAAACGGTCCACAAATATCAGTGTGGATTATTTCTAGTGTAGCTATACTTCGGTTTGCACCCTTTTTAAATTGTTTTACATATTTTCCTTTAATGCAATCTATGCATTGCTCGATGTCTGAGAACTCTAACGGAGGAAGAATGTCATTTTTAACGAGGCTTTCTATTCTTCCCCTCGAAATATGGCCTAATCTGCAGTGCCATAACTTCGATGAGTCAAGAGTTTGCTTTCTTTTCTTTTCTTTTTTGTTCGACAAGGGAACTTGTTCATTCACATCACACACAGAAAACACTTTCTCGTGCAAGGATAATAAATAAACCTTGTCATGTAGTGAAGCAACACCCACACAAGTATCTTTCAACCAAATGGCACATTTGCCATGTTCAAAATAACACTCATACATGTCTTTGTCCAAGCACGACACACTTATTAAATTTCTATGGATGGAAGGAACAAATAAAACATCCTTAAGTAGAAGAGTAAAGCCATCAGCCAGCTCCAGAGGAATGTCGCCAATAGCCTCCATTTCTGCTTGAATCCCATTCGCCATTTCAATGAGTCTTTCTCTTTTTGGCAAAATCCTTGTCGAATGGAACCCCTGTAAAGAGTTGGCAACATGAACAGTTGCACCAGAGTCAATCAACCAAGTAGATTTAAAAAACTTTTCATACAAGGATTCATTTTCAAAAGAGACTATGTCTTTACCGTTTTTCGCCATTATGGACTTTAGCATATTGGGCAATCCTTTTTGTAGTGGCCAACCTTTTTGCAATGGTGGCACTGGTCTTTGTCCCTAGGGGTAGACTGCTGATACTGATGCTGGTGCTGTAGGGGGCCCTTGCCATGTGGCTTGGGAGGTGAGTCACCATGTTTGCTGTTGGTGAAGTTACTCTTCCTGTTGTCCTTCACGTAGTTCAAGGAACCACCGTGAATGAACTTAAGCCTTTCTTCCTCTTGAGAACACATCCCTATGGTCTTTTCAATATCCCACTTTTCCGGGGACATGTTATAGTTGATGACGAAGTTCTCGAACTGTTGGGGAAGAGAGGCCATGACAAGATGCACCAGAAGAGCAGGCTTGAGCTCGAGGTCCGCATCCATGGGCTTTAACTTAGCCGCCATGTTGGACATCCTCAAGATGTGCTCTCTAATGCCATGTGGCTCTCCCGTATACTTTTCTGTCACTGGGTTGGATACATCTTTGAACAGCCAGTAAACTGGCTCTTTATCTTTGCAAGGTACTTACCAACAGAGGCACACTCTTTGATTGAGCCCACTATTGCGTTCTCAATCGTGTTCTTGACAAAAGCCCAGCACTTCTTGTTTGCATTGACCCACTTTTGGTTATCTATTGAGTAGGCCAGCTCCAAAGGAGCATGATCTTTCTTTCTCTTTTCGAATGCAGCACTTTCCTCAGCATCACCCCTCACTGGGTCCTCAGGCTTGACTGGCTGTTTAGTATCAACAACCCAGTCCACCTCGGCGCACACAAAGGCCAGGTCAACCTTTTTCCTCCATTCAGAATAGTTATCCTCTCTGAGCAGTAGGATATCCTTCAGACAACTCATGAGGTTGAGACCTCCTGAAAACCACAAAAGATGTGAGATAACCAAAAACAACTGTATGCATTAATCCCACGTTGGTATAAATTAAGCATACAATTGTTTGTGCCATTTAAAGTTATATCACCGTTGGGTAAAGATAAAATTAAATGCACCTTTAATACTTAATGAAAGGGATCATGATCATGTTTATTAATAACGTTGGTCAATTAATAACATTGAGCATAATCAACTTTAAAATTACTTTACCACATCTTTTAAAACAAAATTTAATACACTTTTATTGCATTCTAGCAATTTAAAACAACTATTTGCAGCGGAAACTATTATTACAACTTTCATAAAACTTTGAACTTTAGAGAAAAATTCTGCCTCTATTGCATTCTCTAGACAAATATTCACTGAAATAAAATGACTAGAGAAATCTGTGCAAAAAAAACTATCAAAAAAAATGATAAAAAACATCAAACATAGCCTCTATAAAAATAAAAACAGGAACTATTGTTTGGCCCAGCGGCCCGGCGTTATCTGCCGCGCGTGCACTCGCTAAGTGCCGCCAGCAGGCCGCCTAGCTCGGCCCGCTCGGCCCACGCTGCCTGCCCAGCGTCGCTCGCTAGCTGCCGCCCGCGCGCTGCAGCGCGCTCTCGCTCGCTCGCTTACGACCCAGCCGCATCCTGCCAGCGCCCCGTGGCCTGGCCGCTTGGCCCGCTACCGCCCGCAGCCCCGCGCCGCGCGATCCCAGCCGTTTGTTCCCTCTACCCTAGATCGCAGGGCTGCCCGCGCCCCTCGGAGGGATAAAACCGCCCGCGCCGCAGCCCCCCTGAAGCCCTAGGTTCATTTTCCCCCACTCCCTCCCGCGAGCTCCCCGCCGCTCCTCAGCTCTCTGGCGGCGCTGTGGGGAATGGCGAGGCGGCTGCACCGCCCGGCAAGGTTGCCGGCGGCGAGCCCCTCCCTCCCACGCCCCCAACTGTCTTTCGTCCGCAGCAGCGGTGGCGTCTAGCCCCGCGCGCGGTGAGCAGCGGTGGCCGCGGCTTTGTTCTCTCTGGCGGCGCTGGGAGGCGAGGTGGCCATCCGTCCGGTGACTGCGTCGGCGACGGCCCCCTCTCTTTCCTACGCTGCCACCCCCTTCTCCTTCCCCTCTGTCCAGCGCCCCCCACCCCGCGAGAAGCAGAGCAGAGAGGAGGACGGCGGCGGTGCCTCCCCTTGTCTTCTTGCCGACGCGCGCTTCCACCCGAGGGTGGGGGCGCCGCTGTCAAGCGGACGAGGTGGGGCAGATCTCTTTGCCGACGCACTCCGACGGCCGGTGTTCGTTTTGGGGATTCCCTTTTGGTTTTCTTTTGGGTGGGGATTTGCATGAGGGATCTGGGGATGGATTTTTCTCTTTGGGGTTTCTTTTGGGGCTTAGATCTAGGGTTTTGCTTTGCCCCCGAAGGGGGGTTGTTCTTCGTCTAGATGCCTCATACTGATGCTCATCTAGATCGAGAGGAACGGCACGGCCGTAGGGCAGACGCACTTTTTAGATCTAGGTTTTTCTTTCTCCTTTGCTTTGATTTCTGTTTCTACCGAAAGGATCTAGGAACAGATGCTCTGATACCATTGTTGAACCTAGTGTAGTCTCGGTAGAACTTATACTGGATGGATCTAGTGTGTATATATATATATATAGAGAGAGAGAGAGGGAGGGAGAGAGTACCACCTGCGCCCTGGCTCGACAAGCACGAGCCAGAGGGGATGCCAGAGCTGGTCCCGGAGCTAGATCCGTCGTCGTTAGCCATGGGAAAAGGTCGACGGCGTGGGTGTGCGGTGGTGGCGGCGCTTCCCGTCGGCCTAGCGCAAAACCCTAATCGGTGGGTGTGTCGGTGGGGGGCTGCGGCGCACGGTGAACCTCGTACGTGTGCGTCCGGCCCCCCACCTCTTTATATGCGCGCTGGCGACAGGGGGCCCACCAACCATGATAAGGTTGGGCGCCCCCGATCAGGACGCGTTGAGGGACTCTGTTCGGGCCGTTGGGAGAGATCTATCTAACATCAACATGTCAAAACTTCGTAGAATCTCTCTCACCCAAACTACAACTTAAATGGCAGTATCCCTGATAACCAAAGTTTTAGTCTCCCGATGCTCCAAGTGTTCAGTATGGGATTTAACAGATTCACTGGTAAGATTCCATTAGGGCTCGCGTCTTGTCAGGACCTCGAAGTTATTTCCATGCCTGCTAACTTATTTGAAGGTGTTGTGCCAGCATGGCTGGGAAAGTTGGCTCATCTATATTTCATTTCCTTGGGTGGGAATAACCTTGTTGGCTCAATTCCTTCCGCACTTGGCAACCTCACTTGGCTAAGTGACTTGAGCTTGCCATGGTGCAAGCTAACAGGGCCCATTCCAACAAATTTTGGGCAGCTGCGCCAACTATCTGATCTGCGTCTGGGATACAATGAGTTAACGGGACCTATTCCTGCTTCCCTTGGCAACCTTTCTGAGTTATCGTTGCTTGTGTTGGATGGGAACATGTTGGATGGGTCATTACTTGGAACAATTGGCAACATGGATTCTCTAGTGAAATTTACTTTTACAGAAAAACCGCCTACAAGGGGATCTCAGCTTCTTGTCCATTCTTTCTAACTGTAGAAAACTCTGCTATCTTGACATCTCGTCCAACAATTTCACTGGTGGCCTCCCTGGCTATGTAGGGAATCAATCAAGTCAGCTGGAAACTTTCATTGCATCTGAGACCAATTTAGTTGGTGAACTTCCAGCTACGTTTGTAAATTTAACCAGCCTTAGAGTGCTAGACCTTTCAAAAAACCAGTTATCTGGTGCAATTCCAGATTCAATCATGACGATGGAGAATCTGCAATTCCTTAACCTCCGCTGGAATAGCTTGTTTGGCCCTATTCCATCACACACCGCAATGCTAAAACATTTAGTAAAATTGCACCTCGAGCACAACAAATTATCTGGCTCCATACCAGAGGACATCGGTAATCATACCAGGTTAGAAGAAATTAGACTATCATATAACCAATTATCGTCAACTATACCGCCAAGTTTATTTCATCTTGATAGCCTCCTTCGGCTAGATTTATCTCATAACTTCTTGAGCGGCACATTACCGGTTGATATCGGCTATTCAAAGCAAATTTACCACATGGATCTCTCTGTCAACCACTTGATGAGTAGTCTCCCTGACTCGATTGGAAAACTTATCATGATGATCACTTTAAACCTGTCACACAATTCATTTTATAACCAAATTCCAGATTCCTTTGACAAGCTGGATAGTTTGCAAGCTTTGGACCTATCCCATAACAAACTCTCAGGTTCCATCCCAAAGTACCTGTCCAATTTGACCATCCTGTCTATATTGAACCTGTCTTTCAATAACCTACAAGGTCAGATACCGGAAGGAGGTATCTTCTCAAACATCAGCCTGCAATCCTTGATGGGGAATTCAGGACTTTGTGGCGTTTCACATTTAGGATTTCCATCATGTCTGGGTAACTCTCCAAGAAACAACGGTCACATGCTCAAGTATCTGATCCCTGCTGTCATTGTAGTAATGGGAGGTGTGGCATCCTGCATATTTGTAGTAGTAAGAAAGAAAGTTGGGAAGCAGCAAGGAGTGACAATTCCTGCTGGAATGGTTGACTTCAGAAACCATCAATTAGTCTCCTACCACGAGCTCGCTCATGCTACTGATAATTTCAGTGAGAGTAACCTGTTGGGGTCTGGGAGCCTTGGAAAAGTTTTCAAGGGCCAACTAAGCAACGGTTTGGTGGTTGCAGTAAAAGTGTTGGACCTCCAGCTGGAACATGCCACAAGGAATTTCGATGTTGAGTGCCGTGTGATGCGCATGGCGCGACACCGCAACTTGATAAGGATACTCAACACTTGCTCCAACCCAGAATTCAGAGCACTAGTGCTTCAGTACATGCCCAATGGCAGCCTAGAGACACACCTACACTACTCTCAGGGCACACGGCACTTGGGACTCCTCGAGAGGCTGGGCATCATGCTCGACGTGTCGATGGCAATGACGTATCTGCACCACGAGCACTACGAGGTTGTCTTGCACTGCGACTTGAAGCCCAGCAACGTGCTGTTTGACGAGGACATGACAGCGCATGTTGCGGACTTTGGCATCGCAAGGCTGCTGTTAGGCGACGACAGCTCCATGATCTCCGCGAGCATGCCTGGAACAGTTGGTTACATGGCACCAGGTACTAGTCAGCACCTGAAATTCAACCTTGTTAGTGCATTTGTTAAAACTTCAACTAACCATGGGTTGATCAATCGTGCATTTAACTTTTTTGCATGTTGAGCAGAGTACGGGTCCCTTGGAAAAGCATCGCGTAAGAGCGACGTGTTCAGCTACGGCATCATGCTACTTGAGATCTTCACGGGAAGGAGACCCACCGATGCTATGTTCGTCACTGGACTAACCCTTCGGCGATGGGTTGATCAGGCGTTTCCTATGGAGGTAGTCCAAGTGGTCGATGGCCAGCTGCTAGAACTTGAAGGCTCGTCTTCTTCAAGCCACAGCTTGGTCGATGCCTTTCTTGTTTCAGTATTCGAGCTGGGTTTGCTGTGCTCCAGTGACTCGCTGGATCAGAGGATGACGATGAGCGAAGTGGTCATGAGGCTCCAGAAGATAAAAGCCGACTACGTTAAATGGGCAGCGAGTTGAGTGCCCCCAACTGATTGATGAAGCATCATTGCCTCCATGTCTGTTCTGCTTCAGTGCTTCTTCATCGAGGGCACTACAGCTTCTTTACACTGCTAGCCTACATACCTGTACAGTTTGGTGTATTACTCGGTTGATGGTTTCTGAATTACGATGCTTTGTTCTGTTGGATCAAAATGCCTGAAAGGTGTAGCAGAAAGAGGCAGAATGCAGGAAATTTCTGGACCGCCGTTGGGGGGAGAGTTGTTTCGAGGAAGCCCATTGCCGCGACGGCTCTTCTCTCCCCGAACACATTGGGCCCTGGCCGGATACAGCTGTCTTGGAGAGGTGTTTACCCTGACAGTCTCCATTTGTTTCTGTTTTATGATAGACTTCTGGGCAATTTTGTCAAAGCATAGCCTTGTATACCGTGACAGTCTCCTGTTGTCATTACATCACAATCGCTCTCCTGAAGCTATAATTTGCTGGATTTTCCAAGGGGATTATTATTGGAGAGTTGTTCACACTACCTACATATATCTGAATTATTGTTTTTCGCATTTGTTTTATTTCTGTTCTGATAGACTTATTTGCAATTCTGTTCAAGCAAGCCACGTGTACCGTGATGACATTCTGTATTTCCATCTCCTGCTGTCACAAGCACTCTTTCTTAAATTCTGTTTTTTGTTGAAAATCTCTCTTTCTTAAATTCTGTTAAAGGGCCAGCGTTGACAACTTGTGCTTATGTTCCTATGATGTGTCCTAACACAAACAAAGTGAAAAGTTAGGTGGTATAACCACTTTCTAAGCATATCTGTTGGAAGATTGTGTCTTTTGTATCATGGTTTTACCATGCATGTAGGACTGCTGTAACTAAGATTTAGCTCTAGTTGTGGTTATTGTAGTCTGCTTTTGGGTTGTCTGTAGGGTGATTTTGTCTGTAAAGTAGTCTGATTTCCAACGGAATACTGTGTAACTTCTGTGCACTAGTATCGCTGATGTAGCCTCTCGCTCAATGCTACCGTGCTATGAAATAGATACCATAACCAACTGCGTACTACGTTTGAAAACCATCCACATAGGCGACGCAGGCAAAGCGCGACTACACCAGTTGTGGTGAATAGTCAGTTCACTGGGCCCTCTGTAAAACTGTCAGTATTAAAACCCTCGTTTTGTCTTCTAAAGAATGGTACTCCCTCTATTCATAAATAAGTGGATACTTAGTTTTTGTTTTAAGTCAAAATTTTAAAAAGTTTGACAACTTTATAAAAAAGGCAACATTTATGACACTGAATTTGTATCACTAGATCCATCTTAAAATGCAGTTTTATATTATTACCAATTAGTGTCCTAAATGTTGCTTTATTTCGAACTTATATTTTTGTTTGACTTTGCACAAAAGCTATTAATTCACTTATTTATGAATAGAGATAGTAGAGAGCATACAATGTAGTATCAATTCAAACCGCTACAATACGAGCTAGTTTCTAGCTAGGCTCTATCCCATGAAAAATAAATACTGTACAGCATAGCTATACACAATACGGTAAATGTCTCTCCTGAGAATGAAAATCATAATACAACAATAGCAAGCTGTTGAGTAATTTGGAAAAATCAAAACTATCAACGTTGGTTTGTGGCGGGTGGCGAGTGGCGACTAGTGAGTGCTGCAAACCAATGGAATGCAATCCTGTTATTGATCGAACGATTGACTTGAACTGCACATAATCAGAGTACACTTTAGCAAAAGATACTAAATGTGAACATCACGGGAAAAGGGAGATAGACAAAACTGACCATGATGGTCCTTCAAGGATTAGCCGAGGATCTGGTATGGCTTTCAACGACGAAAACACGAGGCTCGTTAGGATGGGCCTCTGCAGCTGCTTCCCAATGCTTTATTATTCCTTGGTCGACTTCAGGATGGAGTTCGACTTCCTCCAGACCTACGATGTGTGCAATCTCGATACCAGGAGTACCAGGAAGAATATCTAGAGCTTTACAGATCATATGAATCGATACAATCCGAGGCAGAGCTTCAGCTAGGATTGTAACTTTCAGACTTTCCAGACCCACAAGGCATATCCGCTCAAGCCGTTTGAAGTGCTGAGGTTCTATGGCGAGTGGCCCCAGGTTATTTTCAGCCAGCTTCAGATATTTTAATATGCTCAGATTACTCAGCCCAGTTAGAGTTTCACTCCAGCTGAGGGCAGTGAATGAAAGGCATAGCTCCTCAATACCACGCAGCTGTGCAACAAACTGAGGGAATTGGCTCAGATTGCCGCACAGCTTGAGCGAGGCAAGACTGCCTTCAACTTGTATAGTGTTGAGGAATTGCCCTGAGCATTCTTGGAAGTCAATAGATAGGGACCGACCTTGCTCTTGGCTACCATCACGAATGAACTTCGTAATGGCACTTGAAATATCAGCCAGGTTTGCTTCACTTGCATCGGACTCACACCATATCTTCACCTTCCTCAACCGCCTCATAAGGCACATCAGTTGCGGAAATCCGAGCCTGTTGCCGGTGACAAATCCCGATAGCCTCTCCAGGACGCTTTTTTGTTTCAAGAACTTCTGAAGATCTGAGCTCATCCCTCCAAATAAGTTCTTGTCCTTCTGAGAGAGCTGAAACTTTCCAAGGAGGTGCTTTAATTTGGGCAGCATGAGTAGTTCTTTGTGCACTGTCACAATTTTGCTTCCCCTCACGTCTAGTGTCTCTAACCATACCAGCTTACTTATATCGCGTGGAACCCGATCAACCACTGGATCATCAACCCGATCATTGTCACGCTCAAACTGGAAGCTGAGATATTTCAGCAGCGATAGATTATTGCATATCGCCGAGAGATGCCTCTGACACAAAGGGGCACATTCTTTGAGATCCAGCACTCGCAACACCTCATACATGGCAAAGTTCAAAATAGCTTCATAGAATTCAGGATTGGCACCGCCATGGAATATCGCCAGGGTATGGAGATGAGAAAAGTCCGTCAATATGAGGTCGCCAGTTGCAGCTTCGTTAGGATGGAGAGAAAGCCTGCGGACGCACTCCACTTGCAGCTTGGCCATGTCATCACAGAAATGCATGAAATTCTCGGAACTGGACTGTTCAGAGATGGACTTGAGAATGTCAAGTGGAGGTTGGCATCTCTTGATCCTCCCGTTGTTGCATTTTGCGATGGTATTGATTATTTTGGCCTCGATGAGGGTCTTCAAATATTGGACTGCAGCACCTTCTCCTTGTACAAGTCCTTCGGCAAGCCATCTCCGTATGAGGGGATTCCTACTGGCATGATGGTCATGTGGGAACATGCAGAAGTACAGCAAGCAGTTGAGGTTGCCTTCACTCTGTGTACCGAGAAGCTCTCGAAGCTCTTGGGGGACAGAGACCTCAAGAGCAGCAGCAGAAGCAGCAGCTGGTTGCCCTTGGTTTTGTCCACGGAATCCCACTGCCAATCTTTCCATCCGTTCATTTATGCTCATATGTCTTAGTATCTGCTCACCCGTCTCTACTGATCTCACCTTGAGTTGAGCAATCTGTTTCGCAAACTCTTGAGGGCTCGTCTTCTTGACCTCAAAGCAGGCCAAGCAGTCTTCGATGGCATATGCCAAGTTCCTCAGCGGAGCAAGCCATACACTCTGAGAAGGACCGCCGAATTTGCCGATGGTATGCTCGATCAACCTGAGCTCGGTTATGAGGAAGTTAGCATCATTCTTGTGGTCCCCCCTTGACACTCTACGGAGCTTCGAGACGGCGCTGTTCACTGCGGCGCTCGCTACGGCGATAGCTACTTTGCTGGCTAGCACGCCCAGCGCGGCCACACCGATCTCCATCTCTATTTCCTTACTGGATCCATAACCTGCCACTCCGAAAATCCGCAGGACGTACAGACAAACTGACAAAGTGAGTCTCATGTGGCCGCAAATGAAAGAGATGAGGGAGAGTGCAGATCTGATACCTACCTTTGCAGCGGCGTGTCACATGTGCTCTGCGCCGTTAGAGGACGGCGGGGCAGAGCCAGGATTGGGAGATTGGGAGGTGACTAGACTTGCCGGCGACTTGCTCTCCGGAGCCAAGATGGAGAAATTGGGGGCGACTTGCTGCCTCGTGTGCAAGCCAGCATGCACCCGCGTAGCCACAGCCCTTCTTTTTTAACGATTTACAAGTCCAGGCCTGAAATTTGGCTTCTTCTTCCTCATAGAACAGATCTCAGCGATGCACCACCATGGTCTCCTCGCAAGTCTGAAGCGGAGGTAGTCCTAGGCCCAAGTAGCTTAAAAATAAGCTGCCCCCCTCCCTAGGCACATGACTTGTTAGTCGAAGCTTCTTAATTAGTTATGAGTTATGAGATAATTATTTTAAAAGCCCTAACTAATAAACCGAAGCTGGAGAGGGGACGGCTTATTTTTTAAGCTGTCAAAAGAACTGGGTCCTAGTCGGTAGAGCCGAGGGATCAGTGGTGCTGTGGAGCCCTTGATTGCAAGTGGATCACTCTTGAGTCCTGACCAAACCTGCCTTGCGTTCTTTAGCGTGCCGGTATGTGGACCCATGAAAAAGGCTCGGCACAAGCCCAACACGGTCTGCGGTGTGCCAGACCCGTGCCTGGGCCGCAGACTCGGACACATGTGCCGGTCCGGTCCGGCCCGGCCCGTCGAGCATATATCTGCAGAATCACTACCACGAGCACACAGGATCTCTTGCCTCCCGCGAGCCAACTAACCACTACACCGCCGAATCTTAGCTGGTAATTTACAGTTTTGGTCAATATTAAAGGTTAATTTAGATGGGCCACGACGGGCCGACATGCTCAACGTGCCACGGGTTGATCCGCGAAGCCTCCGTGTTGGGCTCGGGCCGCGCAGACCGGCACGCATGCCGGCTCAACATGGCACGTGAGCAAGGCGGGCCGCGTCAGGCCATGCCGGGCCGGTTCATTGGCTGGGTTTGCTCCTGACTCCCCTTCGATCCAAAATGCAAGATGTTTTAGGGATTTTTGCATATTTATCACACTTTTTGTCTAAAAAGTTTACATATTTGCCATGTGACCGTCACTTATACAAAATGGTAAATATGCAATTTACAAAATAAAACGTGATAGATATACAAATTCCCTGATATTTTAAGCCCCGTTTGGCATCAAACTATTTTTGAAGTATTGGAAGAAAACTTTGGTTTCTCAAAAAACCGAAGTATTAAATATTTTTGGGTATTTAATCCAACGAATAATATGGTTTCAAAACTAAAGTATTTTTCAAAACTATAATTTTTTGAAGTATTTAAAAAGAAGTCACATCCTATTTTTCTAAAACTGAGAAAATAGAAAAACCGAAGTATTGCTTTGCTAGACACTAGAATACTTTGATATTGATATACTCCATACTTCAGTTTTAGAAAAACTTTGTTGTATCTACACCATAAAGAAAATTTACTATGGCATCAGTATTTTGAAAATATTACGGGGTAGTTCATTTTTTAAACAGATTTGCTAGTTCTCATGCGCCTGAGAATTTCTTAAGTCTCAGTCGCCTCTTTCACCTTCGATTTACCTCGTGATTCGTGTAAAATGGAAGTTACACATGATTGCAACTTGGGTGTAACTGAGAATTTTAATGAGTTGCAACTAGGTTGTAACTGAAAACTAGTATAAATTTTATAAATTGCAATTATGTTGCAACTGAGAATTAGCACAAATATTAGGATAACATCAGCGACTTAGACATAAGTAGTTCTCAGGCGGCTGAGATTTAGGCACTCCCTTTTCTAAAGTGATGATGAAGAGGATGTGGCCGGCGTTTCGCGTCGGTGTTGACCAGAAGACGGCGAATCTGGAGCCAGGAAAGCGGTTGGCGGGCGGCAGCTTGGTCCTCCTTCCTCGACTTGGTCGATGTGGGGTGGCCAGGCGGAGATCTGGTGCCGGGTGCGGGCTTCTTGCCCAGCCGATGTTCCACAATGGTGATGTGCTCGTCACTCTCGATGACGAGGTTTAATCTTGTCAATGCCCATTGTTATGGACTTGGGTTTTGAAGAAGATGGGGATGCAGGAGATCGCGGAACGGTTAGCAAATAAGCAACACGAGGACATGAGGTTTACCCAGGTTCAGGCCCCCGGAGGGAAAACCCTACTCTTGCTTGTCTGCTCTTGATTACGGCGGAACCGAAGGTTACAGGGGTGCGCAGATGCAATCTGGCGTGGAGGTGTGTATGCGGTGGTATGAAGTGCCCTCCTCGTCGTGTCCTCCTAGCCTTTATATAGAGGTAGGCAGGTTCCAGGCACAGATCGAGTCGGTTACAGGTTTTAGGGTTTACCCCTTTGAATTTTCTATCTACTCTGGTCTTGCTCTCCAAGGATCCGAAGGCGTCATGGGCCCTGGCCACCCAAAAATCTTCATGGGCTGGCGCATGTTTGTCGTGAGCCTTCCTTGGGCTAGACCAGGTAAGTTAAGGTCGTGTACCCGGCGGGTATGACCATGTTAGTAGCCCCCGAGTGTTCAGTCGAATCGTAGATTCGGCTGAGGACTCTTTAATCCTTCAGATGCAGTTATCTCTGTTTGTTTAGAGAATGATTTGAGTGTGTAGGGATTGTTGATGCGTGTGCCTGACTCTTCCGATGGATCAAGGTCGGTTAACTGTCTTAGAACAAAACAACACGATCTTCTTCAGATTCGAGTCCCTCGACTCGAACCCGGAACATATGCTGGTGTAATTCGACTCAGGCCGCGGAGGACTTACAGGAGTGGAATTCCAGTGAGTGTAAATGATGTACCCAACACGTCCGTCGGAATTTTTCATCGCGCCTGTTGGCACGGATTCTTACTAGCAGAGCGCAGTCGTGTGCGTTACCAGGCCATCAGATGATATCTGTAGGTTTTATCTTTGTGTCGCAAACACAACATCTGAAATGTTTATCACCACGGAGGTGTTTCGGGTGGCCAAGGAGGACGTTGCTCACTTAGCGTTAATTGGGGCAGAGTTGCCGAAAAAGTTTTGCATGCTGATCCGAAGGATCGCACTCGAAGAATTCATAGGGTGCGCGACCAGCGCTCCCTATGGGAGTAGCCCCCGAGTGTCTGTTCGAGTCGTAGACTCGAGCAGAGACTTTAATTCAGTCTTTGTTGACTTTAGGTCCGTAGGACACAAATTTTTTGGATGCTTGAATCCATCCTCCCTATGGGAGTAGCCCCCGAGTCCGTAGTGGAGTCGCAGACTCGACGTAGGACTCGAAGAATCAACATTGGTGTAGTACCTTAATCATACTTTGGGTGCACGGCCAGCGCTCCTGATAGGAGTAGCCCCCGAGTCTTTAGTCGAATCGTCGATTCAAGTGAGGAATCGAAGCGTGTCACTCGAAGATCTTCTGTGTGAGCGACCAGCGCTCCAGTTTGGAGTAGCCCCCCGAGTGTCTAGCGGAGTCGTAGACTCGGGCAGAGACTCGAGTCTTGTATCGTGCAGTTGAAGTCGGCAATCTCGTGGGCGTACCGCTGACCCAGAAGTACATCGGGTGCGCGACCAGCGCTCCTGATAGGTGTTAGAATTATGCCCTAGAGGCAATAATAAAGATGTTATTATTATAATTCTTGTTCATGATAATGTTTATATTCCATGCTAGAATTGTATTAAGCGGAAACTTTAATACTTGTGTGGTTTGTGAACAACACCGTGTCCCTAATACGCCTCTAAGGACTAGCTCATTGATTAATGATGGTTAAGGTTTCCTAACCATGGACATGAGTTGTCAATTAATAATGAGAACATATCATTGGGAGAATTATATGGTGGACAGACCCAAACTAAGCGAAGCAATTAGATCGTGTCATCGTGTTCGTCTTTGCGAAGCTTTTCTTATGTCAAATATTGTATTCCTTAGACCATGAGATAATACAACTCCCTGGTATCGGAATAAAGCTTTGAGGTCATCAAACATCATCCTATGAGAGGGTGATCATAAAGGTGTCTCTCGGGTGATCGAAAAGTATCTGTTGGGTTGTATGTATCGAGATGGGATTTGTCCCTCCCAAGTCGGAGAGATATACTTCGGGCCCACTCGGTAATCGATATCAACACCGCTTGCAAGCATGTGGTTAAGGAGTTAATCACAAAGTGATATCGGATTACGGAACGAGTAAAGTACTTGCTGTGAACGAGATTGAACTAGGTATGATGGTACTGACGATCAAATCTCGGGCAAGTAAAATATCGCGAGACGAAGGGAATATATATATGGGATTGATTGAATCTTGGCATCGTGCTTCATCCGATATGATCATCGATGAATGTGTGGGAGTCAATATGGGTGTCCAGACCCCGCTGTTGATTATTGATAGAAGATCATGTCTGCATATTCTCGAACCCGCAGGGTCACACACTTAACGTGTCTCGACGCTAGGATAGATTGGATAATTGGTTTATGAGTTTTTGTTCGGAGTCTCGGATGGGATCCGGGACATCACGAGAGGTTCCGGAGTGGTCCGGAGAATAAGATTCATATAAGGCAGTGCAGTTTTTGGAGTTCGGAATTGTTCCGGGTTAATCGGTATTGTACCGGAAGCTTCTAGAACCTTCCGGAAGGGGGCCAATGTGGCCCCACCTTCCGGGAGGGGGCATGGGCCTATGAGGGAGTGCCCTAGCCGCATTGGGCCAGGGGCACAAGGCCCCATAGGGCCCAGCCGGCCAAGGGGGTTTTAAACTCGAGATAGACCTTCTAGAAGGGGGGTTTCCTTGCCCCCCACTCCTTCTCCTTGGGGCCGCCGGTTTGGCTTGGGGGAGGGGGCTAGGGTTGCAGTCGCCCACCCCTCTATATAAAGAGGGCTGGGGGCGCACCACCACCCCCCCCCCACACCTTCCCCTCCAAGAGCTAGCCGTCCTGCTGCCCTCCTCTCTCCCTCCCGACTGTTTGTAGGCAAAGCCTTGCTGCAGAAATTCTCCACCATATACACCACGCCGTCGTGTTGTAGATCCAATCCGTCTCTCCACCATACTTTCTTGTCCGGGGAAGGAGGAGACGTCGAGGTGCTGCATGTGTGCATCTCCGTTGAGACGACACCGTATGAATTGTGGTTTGGTGCTAAACCTAAGTTGTCGTTTCTTAAAGTTTGGGGATGCGAAGCTTACGTCAAGAAGTTGATGCCGGACAAGCTCGAACCCAAAGCGGAGAAATGCGTCTTCATAGGATACCCTAAGGAAACTATTGGGTATACCTTCTATCACAGAACCGAAGGCAAAGTGTTTGTCGCAAAGAACGGTTCCTTTCTTGAGAAGGAGTTTCTCTCGAAAGAAGTGAGTGGGAGGAAAGTAGAGCTAGACGAGGTTGTTGAACCTTCTCTTGAATTGGAGAGTAGCGCAGCACCTGAAATTGTTCCAGTGCCGCCTGCACCAACAATAGAGGAAGCTAATGACAAGGATCATGAAGCTTCGGACGATGCTGCTACTGAACGTCGCAGGTCGACAAGTCACGTGCCCCTCCTGAGTGGTACGGCAACCCTGTCTTGACTATCTTGTTAGTAGAAGACAGTGAACCTACGAACTATGAGGAAGCGATGATGAGCCCAGACTCTGAGAAATGGCTAGAAGCCATGAAATCCGAATTGGGATCCATGAGCGAAAACCAAGTATGGACTTTGGTGGACCCTCCTAACGACCGAAAGGCCGTTGAGTGCAAATGGATCTTCAAGAAGAAAACGGACGCGGATGGTAATGTTACCGTCTATAAAGCATGGCTTGTTGCGAAAGGTTTTCGACAAGTTCAAGGTGTTGACTACGATGAGACTTTCTCTCCCGTAGCGATGTTTAAGTCCATTCGGATTTTATTAGCAATTACTGCGTTTCATGATTATGAAATATGGCAGATGGATGTCAAGACTGTGTTCCTCAATGGAAACATTGATGAAGAGTTGTATATGATGCAACCCGAAGGTTTGTTGATCCTAAGGATGCTGATAAAGTATGCAAACTTCAGCGTTCTATTTATGGACTGAAGCAAGCATCTCGGAGTTGGAACCTTCATTTTGATCAAGTGATCAAGAGCTTTGGATTTGTTCCAAATTGCTACGAAGCTTGCATCTACAAGAAAGTGAGTGGGAGCTCGGTGACATTTCTGGTACTATATGTGGATGACATATTGATTATCGGAAATGACATCAACATGCTTAACGATGTGAAGGGTTATTTGAACAAGTATTTTTCAATGAAAGACCTAGGTGAAGCTGCTTATATATTGGGCATCAAAATCTATAGAGATAGACAAAGACGCCTGATAGCTTTAAGCCAGAGTACATACCTAGACAAAGTTCTGAAAAGGTTCAGAATGGATAAGGCAAAGAAAGGTTCAGTGCCTATGTTGTCAGGTAAGATATTGAGCAAGGCTCAGTGTCCAGCTACGGTAAATGATAGGGAAGCTATGAGCAAAGTGCCTTATGCCTCGGCCATAGGTTCTATCATGTATGCCACGCTGTGTACTAGACCGGATGTGTCCAATGCTCTTAGTTTGACGAGCAGATATCAAAGTGATCCAGGAGTGGAACACTGGACAGCCGTGAAGAACATCCTAAAGTACCTAAATAGGACTAAAGAAATGTTCTTAGTCTATGGCGGTGATGAACAACTTGTCGTAAAAGGTTACGTCGACGCTAGTTTCGACACCGACAAGGATGATTCTAAATCTCAGACAGGATACGTGTATATTTTGAATGGAGGAGCTGTGAGCTGGAGAAGCTGCAAGCAAAGCATGATCGCGGGATCTACAGTAGAAGCGGAATACATGGCTACTGCAGAAGCGTCAAATGAAGGAGTTTGGATCAGAAACTTCATCACTGAGCTTGGCGTGGTTCCAAGTGCATTGGACCCACTGGAGATATTGTGTGACAACACTGGCGCCATAGCACTCGCTAAGGAACCAAGATATCATCCAAAGACCAAGCATATCAACCGCAAGTTTCATATAATCCGAGATTATATAGCAGATGGAGATCTGAAGATTAGCAAAGTACATACAGATCTGAATGTCGCAGATCCATTGACTAAACCTCTTCCACGTGTAAAACATGATCAGCACCTCAGTGCCATGGGTGTGAGATTGTTGCCAGATGTAAACTAGATTATTGACTCTAGTGCAAGTGGGAGACTGTTAGAATTATGCCCTAGAGGCAATAATAAAGATGTTATTATTATAATTCGTGTTCATGATAATGTTTATATTCCATGCTAGAATTGTATTAAGCGGAAACTTTAATACTTGTGTGGTTTGTGAACAACACCGTGTCCCTAGTACGCCTCTAAGGACTAGCTCATTGATTAATGATGGTTAAGGTTTTCTAACCATGGACATGAGTTGTCAATTAATAATGAGATTATATCATTGGGAGAATGATATGGTGGACAGACCCAAACTAAGCGAAGCAATTAGATCGTGTCATCGTGTTCGTCTTTGCGAAGCTTTTCTTATGTCAAATATTGTATTCCTTAGACCATGAGATAATACAACTCCCTGGTATCGGAAGAAAGCTTTGAGGTCATCAAACGTCATCCTATGAGAGGGTGATCATAAAGGTGTCTCTCAGGTGATCGGAAAGTATCTGTTGGGTTGTATGTATCGAGATGGGATTTGTCCCTCCCAAGTCAGAGAGATATACTTCGGGCCCACTCGGTAATCGATATCAACACCGCTTGCAAGCATGTGGTTAAGGAGTTAATCACAAAGTGATATCGGATTACGGAACAAGTAAAGTACTTGCTGTGAACGAGATTGAACTAGGTATGACGGTACCAACGATCAAATCTCGGGCAAATAAAATATCGCGAGACGAAGGGAATATATATATGGGATTGATTGAATCCTGGCATCGTGGTTCATCCGATATGATCATCGATGAATGTGTGGGAGTCAATATGGGTGTCCAGACCCCGCTGTTGATTATTGATAGAAGATCATGTCTGCATATTCTCGAACCCGCAGGGTCACACACTTAACGTGTCTCGACGCTAGGATAGATTGGATAATTGGGTATCGGATGGGATCCGGGACATCACGAGAGGTTCCGTAGTGGTCCGGAGAATAAGATTCATATAAGGCAGTGCAGTTTTTGGAGTTTGGAATTGTTCCGGGTTAATCGGTATTGTACCGGAAGCTTCTAGAACCTTCCGGAAGGGGACCAACGTGGCCCCACCTTCCGGGAGGGGGCATGGGCCTATGAGGGAGTGCCCTGACCGCATTGGGCCAGGGGCACAAGGCCCCATAGGGCCCAGCCGGCCAAGGGGGTTTTAAACTCGAGATAGACCTTCTAGAAGGGGGGTTTCCTTGCCCCCCACTCCTTCTCCTTGGGGCCGCCGGTTTGGCTTGGGGGAGGGGGCTAGGGTTGCAGCCGCCCACCCCTCTATATAAATAGGGTTGGGGGTGCACCCCCCCCCACACACACACACACCTTCCCCTCCAAGAGCTAGTCGTCCTGCTGCCCTCCTCTCTCCCTCCCGACTGTTTGTAGGCGAAGCCCTGCTGCAGAAATTCTCCACCATATACACCATGTCGTCGTGTTGTAGATCCAATCCGTCTCTCCACCATACTTGCTGGTCCGAGGAAGGAGGAGACGTCGAGGTGCTGCACGTGTGCATCTCACGGAGGCACCGCCACTTGTGGTGCTAGATCGGATCGGATCGCGAGGAGGAGAAGCGAGTACGACTACATAACCCACGTTCCGACGAACGTTCCGCTTTCGACAAATGTTCCTCTGTGCGAATCTTCAAGGGTATGATCTAATCCAATCTCTCTCGTTGTTTGCATCTCCTAGATTAGATCTTGGCTTTCCCTCTGTTCGCATCCGTAGAAAATTTTGATTTACTACGCCGCGAAACCCTTCAGTGGTATCAGAGCTAGATCTATGCGTAGATGTGTTTCACGAGTAGAACGCAACATGGTTGTTGCGGGCGTTGATGTTTTCTGTTGCAAGCCTCTTGTTTGTGTTCTTCTTATGACGCGGGATAGTGAGATTGAAGCGATCCAGGCCAACCTTACGCGACGTCGTTCGCGAGACCGGCTTCGCACTTGACGTGTGGCTTGTTCCACACATGCGGCTGGTGGATGTCAGTTTCTCTCACTATAGTTGTCATGAGATTAACACCGGAGTTTGGCAACCATAATATCACCGTTGTGGCTTTCCGTAGGTAAGAATCGTTCTTAGCATCTACTCCCATAAGCCACGTAAAACATGCAACAACAAAGTAGAGGCGTCTAACTTGTTTTTGCAGGGAGTGTTTTCTGTGATATGGTATGGCCCAAGATGTGATGTGTATAATGTATGCGATGATCATGTTTTGTAATGTTTCACGACTTGCATGTCGATGAGTACACAACCGGCAGGAGCCATATGGTTGTCTTTATAATTGTGTATGACCTGTGTGTCAACTTCTTATGCGCCATGTAATAGTTTCACTTTATCGCTAAGTAGTTAGCAATAGTTGTAGTTGCTATTCGTGGTGGAGGCAATCATGGTGGAGTGATGGAGATCATGCCGGAACGCACAAGATGGAGATCATTGCGCGAAGATTGGCTATACCATGTCACATTTAAGTTATATGCATGTGATGTTTATCCTTTTATGTATCTTATCATGCTTAGATCGCGACGGTAGCATTATAAGATGATTCCTCACTTAAAGATCAAGATAAAAATTGTGTTCTCCCCGAGTATGCACCGTTGCGAAAGTTCGTCGTGTCCAAGCATCACGTGATGATCGGGTGCTATAGACTCTACGCTCACATACAACGGGTGCAAGCCAGTTTTGCACACGCGGAAATACTTGGGTCTAACTTGACGAGCCTAGCATGTACAGACATGGCCTCGGAACACATGAACCGAAAGGTTAAGCATGAGTCATATGAATGATATGATCGACACTTCGTTGTCCACCATTGAAACCACATCTCTTCTCGTGAAGATCGGATTAGGTGTGGTGAATTTGGATCGTGTTCACTAAACAACTTGAGGGATGTTGAATTTAGTGGGAGTTCATCTAGTAATTTGATTAAGTTGAACTATTTATCATGAACATAGTCTAAGTTGTACTTGCAAATACTGTAGATCACATGGCCAAGTCCAACTTCAACTTCAACGTTTTTGCTGAGAAGGAAAAGCTTAGAAACAATGGGTCTAACTTCACCAATTGGTTCCGCAATCTAAGAATCATTCTCTCTGGCGGTCAAAAGGACTATGTCCTTGGGAAAGCGTTAGGTGATCCCCCTGCTGCAACTGCGTCGGCTGATGAGAAAACTGTCTATCAGTCGCGCAAAGATGATTATGGTGTGATTAAGAGCACCATGTTGTTTGCTATGGAACCGGAACTTCAAAATCGTTTTGAAGACTATCCCGGGCCCTTTGAGATACTCAAAGAGCTGAAAACCATGTTTCAGATTCAGGCCCGTTCTGAGAGATATGAGATCTCTGAGAAGTTCTTTAACTGCAAGATGGAGGAAGGGAGTTCCGTTAGTGAGCACGCCATTAAGATGACGGGCTACACTCAACGCCTTGAGCAACTGGAATGCACGATTCCAGAGGAGCTCAAGATTGACAGGGTTCTGCAATCACTCCCTCCCAGCTACAAAAGTTTTGTAGTGACTCATAATCAAATTTGTTCCACTGATACGATCACCGAGCTCTTAGCAAAGCTGAAGGCCGCGGAAGTGGACATCAAAAAGGATAATCATGTGTTGATGGTCAACAAGCCCACCTTTAAGAAAGGTAAGGGAGCAAAGAAGCCCTTCAAGAAGGGCGGCAACAAGCGCACTGCCCCTGCTGAGAAGAAGCTCAAGTCTGGTCCTAAGCCGGACACTGAGTGCTTCTATTGCAAGGACAAGGGTCACTGGAAGCGCAACTGTCCGAAGTACTTAGCGGACAAGAAGGCTGGCACCATCAAAGGTATATTTGATATACATGTTATTGATGTTTTCCTTACTAGCCCTCGTTGTAGTGCCTGGGTATTTGATACCGGTTCAGTTGCTAATATTTGTAACTCGAAACAGGAGCTACGGAATAGACGGCGGCTTGCAAGGGATGAGGTGACGATGCGCGTTGGCAACGGATCAAGAGTTGATGTGATGGCCGTCGGCACGCTCTCCTTAGTTTTACCTTCGGGATTAGTTTTAAACCTTAATAAGTGTTATTATGTGCCTGCGTTGAGCATGAACATTATTTCTGGATCTTGTTTATTGCAAGACGGTTATTCATTTAAATCGGAGAATAATGGTTGTTCTATTTATATGAGTAACATCTTTTATGGTCATGCACCTATTGTGAATGGTTTATTTCTTCTAAATCTCGAAAAGGATGAAACACACATCCATAACATTGAGGCTAAGAGATGCAAAGTAGATAGTGATAATACTACTTATTTGTGACACTGTCGTCTAGGTCATATTGGTGTAAAACGCATGAAGAAACTCCATTCTGATGGACTTTTGGAGTCTCTTAATTTTGAATCATTTGACACATGCGAACCATGCCTCATGGGCAAGATGATCAAAACCCAGTTCTCTGGTATGATGGAGCGAGCAACGGACTTGTTGGAAATCATACATACCGATGTATGCGGACCAATGAGTGTTTCGACGCGCGGTGGATATCGCTATTTTCTCACTTTTACCGATGACTTAAGTAGATATGGGTATATCTATTTAATGAAACATAAATCTGAAACGTTTGAAAAGTTCAAAGAATTTCAGAATGAAGTGGAGAACCATCGTAACAAAAAGATTAAATTTCTACGATCCGATCGTGGAGGTGAATATTTGAGTTATGATTTTCTCACGCATCTTAAAGCAAGCGGAATCGTTTCGCAACTCACGCCACCCGGAACACCACAGCGCAATGGTGTGTCTGAACGCCGGAATCGAACCTTATTAGATATGGTCTGATCGATGATGTCTCTTACTGATTTGCCGTTATCATTTTGGGGTTATGCATTAGAAACCGCTGCATTCACTTTAAATAGGGCTCCATCTAAATCCGTTGAGACGACACCGTATGAATTGTGGTTTGGTGCTAAACCTAAGTTGTCGTTTCTTAAAGTTTGGGGATGCGAAGCTTACGTCAAGAAGTTGATGCCGGACAAGCTCGAACCCAAAGCGGAGAAATGCGTCTTCATAGGATACCCTAAGGAAACTATTGGGTATACCTTCTATCACAGAACCGAAGGCAAAGTGTTTGTCGCAAAGAACGGTTCCTTTCTTGAGAAGGAGTTTCTCTCGAAAGAAGTGAGTGGGAGGAAAGTAGAGCTAGACGAGGTTGTTGAACCTTCTCTTGAATTGGAGAGTAGCGCAGCACCTGAAATTGTTCCAGTGCCGCCTGCACCAACAATAGAGGAAGCTAATGACAAGGATCATGAAGCTTCGGACGATGCTGCTACTGAACGTCGCAGGTCGACAAGTCGCGTGCCCCTACTGAGTGGTACGGCAACCCTGTCTTGACTGTCTTGTTAGTAGAAGACAGTGAACCTACGAACTATGAGGAAGCGATGATGAGCCCAGACTCTGAGAAATGGCTAGAAGCCATGAAATCCGAATTGGGATCCATGAGCGAAAACCAAGTATGGACTTTGGTGGACCCTCCTAACGACCGAAAGGCCGTTGAGTGCAAATGGATCTTCAAGAAGAAAACGGACGCGGATGGTAATGTTACCGTCTATAAAGCACGGCTTGTTGCGAAAGGTTTTCGACAAGTTCAAGGTGTTGACTACGATGAGACTTTCTCTCCCGTAGCGATGTTTAAGTCCATTCGGATTTTATTAGCAATTACTGCGTTTCATGATTATGAAATATGGCAGATGGATGTCAAGACTGCGTTCCTCAATGGAAACATTGATGAAGAGTTGTATATGATGCAACCCGAAGGTTTTGTTGATCCTAAGGATGCTGATAAAGTATGCAAACTTCAGTGTTCTATTTATGGACTGAAGCAAGCATCTCGGAGTTGGAACCTTCGTTTTGATCAAGTGATCAAGAGCTTTGGATTTGTTCCAAATTGCTACGAAGCTTGCATCTACAAGAAAGTGAGTGGGAGCTCGGTGACGTTTCTGGTACTATATGTGGATGACATATTGATTATCGGAAATGACATCAACATGCTTAACGATGTGAAGGGTTATTTGAACAAGTGTTTTTCAATGAAAGACCTAGGTGAAGCTGCTTATATATTGGACATCAAAATCTATAGAGATAGACAAAGACGCCTGATAGCTTTAAGCCAGAGTACATACCTAGACAAAGTTCTGAAAAGGTTCAGAATGGATAAGGCAAAGAAAGGTTCAGTGCCTATATTGTCAGGTAAGATATTGAGCAAGGCTCAGTGTCCAGCTACGGTAAATGATAGGGAAGCTATGAGCAAAGTGCCTTATGCCTCGGCCATAGGTTCTATCATGTATGCCATGCTGTGTACTAGACCGGATGTGTCCAATGCTCTTAGTTTGACGAGCAGATATCAAAGTGATCCAGGAGTGGAACACTAGACAGCCATGAAGAACATCCTAAAGTACCTAAATAGGACTAAAGAAATGTTCTTAGTCTATGGCGGTGATGAACAACTTGTCGTAAAAGGTTACGTCGACGCTAGTTTCGACACCGACAAGGATGATTCTAAATCTCAGACGGGATACGTGTATATTTTAAATGGAGGAGCTGTGAGCTGGAGAAGCTGCAAGCAAAGCGTGATCGCGGGATCTATAGTAGAAGCGGAATACATGGCTACTGCAGAAGCGTCAAGTGAAGGAGTTTGGATCAGAAACTTCATCACTGAGCTTGGCGTGGTTCCAAGTGCATTGGACCCACTGGAGATATTGTGTGACAACACTGGCGCCATAGCACTCGCTAAGGAACCAAGATATCATCCAAAGACCAAGCATATCAACCGCAAGTTTCATATAATCCGAGATTATATAGCAGATGGAGATCTGAAGATTAGCAAAGTACATACAGATCTGAATGTCGCAGATCCATTGACTAAACCTCTTCCACGTGTAAAACATGATCAGCACCTCAGTGCCATGGGTGTGAGATTGTTGCCAGATGTAAACTAGATTATTGACTCTAGTGCAAGTGGGAGACTGTTAGAATTATGCCCTAGAGGCAATAATAAAGATGTTATTATTATAATTCGTGTTCATGATAATGTTTATATTCCATGCTAGAATTGTATTAAGCGGAAACTTTAATACTTGTGTGGTTTGTGAACAACACCGTGTCCCTAGTACGCCTCTAAGGACTAGCTCATTGATTAATGATGGTTAAGGTTTTCTAACCATGGACATGAGTTGTCAATTAATAATGAGATTATATCATTGGGAGAATGATATGGTGGACAGATCCAAACTAAGCGAAGCAATTAGATCGTGTCATCGTGTTCGTCTTTGCGAATCTTTTCTTATGTCAAATATTGTATTCCTTAGACCATGAGATAATACAACTCCCTGGTATCGGAAGAAAGCTTTGAGGTCATCAAACGTCATCCTATGAGAGGGTGATCATAAAGGTGTCTCTCAGGTGATCGGAAAGTATCTGTTGGGTTGTATGTATCGAGATGGGATTTGTCCCTCCCAAGTCAGAGAGATATACTTCGGGCCCACTCGGTAATCGATATCAACACCGCTTGCAGCATGTGGTTAAGGAGTTAATCACAAAGTGATATCGGATTACGGAACAAGTAAAGTACTTGCTGTGAACGAGATTGAACTAGGTATGACGGTACCGACGATCAAATCTCGGGCAAGTAAAATATCGCGAGACGAAGGGAATATATATATGGGATTGATTGAATCCTGGCATCGTGGTTCATCCGATATGATCATCGATGAATGTGTGGGAGTCAATATGGGTGTCCAGACCCCGCTGTTGATTATTGATAGAAGATCATGTCTGCATATTCTCGAACCCGCAGGGTCACACACTTAACGTGTCTCGACGCTAGGATAGATTGGATAATTGGGTCTCGGATGGGATCTGGGACATCACGAGAGGTTCCGCAGTGGTCCGGAGAATAAGATTCATATAAGGCAGTGCAGTTTTTGGAGTTTGGAATTGTTCCGGGTTAATCGGTATTGTACCGGAAGCTTCTAGAACCTTCTGGAAGGGGACCAACGTGGCCCCACCTTCCGGGAGGGAGCATGGGCCTATGAGGGAGTGCCCTGGCCGCATTGGGCCAGGGGCACAAGGCCCCATAGGGCCCAGCCGGCCAAGGGGGTTTTAAACTCGAGATAGACCTTCTAGAAGGGGGGTTTCCTTGCCCCCCACTCCTTCTCCTTGGGGCCGCCGGTTTGGCTTGGGGGAGGGGGCTAGGGTTGCAGCCGCCCACCCCTTTATATAAAGAGGGCTGGGGGCGCACCACCCCCCCACACCTTCCCCTCCAAGAGCTAGCTGTCCTGCTGCCCTCCTCTCTCCCTCCCGACTGTTTGTAGGCGAAGCCCTGCTGCAGAAATTCTCCACCATATACACCACGCCGTCGTGTTGTAGATCCAATCCGTCTCTCCACCATACTTGCTGGTCCGAGGAAGGAGGAGACGTCGAGGTGTTGCACGTGTGCATCTCACGGAGGCACCGCCACTTGTGGTGCTAGATCGGATCGGATCGCGAGGAGGAGAAGCGAGTACGACTACATCACCCACGTTCCGACGAACGTTCCACTTCCGACGAACGTTCCGCTGTGCGAATCTTCAAGGGTATGAAGATCTAATCCAATCTCTCTCGTTGTTTGCATCTCCTAGATTAGATCTTGGCTTTCCCTCTGTTCGCATCCGTAGAAAATTTTGATTTACTATGCCGCGAAACCCTTCAATAGGAGTAGCCCCCGAGTGTCTAGTCGAGTCGTAGACTCGAGTGGAGACTTATGCGGGGAGAAACCACTGACCCGGAAGTGCATCGAGTCAGCGTCTCACACATAAGGAGCCAGGAGTCGACGTAGCGGAGTCGCGCGACATTTAGCCGGAAGGACTCGACGTTGCGGATGAAGTCGACGTTGTAGCATCAAGCGATGCGACCATCCGAGGAGGGACTCGACTCGGGTCTTGAGTTTATGGCGTAGACAGTTATTTTGTCGACTCCTGTTGGAGGACTCGATAGAATAGCTCGGCACAGTCGACGTCTTTGTAAGCTGCAGAAAACATGAATAACTATGAAGTACTTATATCTTGTAAGGAATATTTGCCTTTTGTCTTGTATAGTAAGATTCTGGTGTCGATCGAGTCGACACTTTTGCATTGTATGCTAGGCCTTTTCGTTAGCCTGATTACCCTTAGTCTCGGTACCTTGACGAGGCACTCGGAGTTTAAGGATTCGACGATCAGGCAGAATCAGCTACTCGGGTTGTCGCGTTCGAGGTGCTCGAGTGCGTGGATCTGATGGCACATTAGGTTACTCGAAGAGGGCGCAACCCTCGAGTGTTTCAAGTGCGATTAAAGTAAGAAAGAAAATCAACTCTGAGTAGAGAACTTAACTTTATTGGTAGTTGCCGTGAACGAAGTTGATGCGACCGCGGACGTAGTCGACACGGTAGCGGGTCACGTGGCAGACGTAATCGACACAGCAGACCGCACTCGTAGCAGCGACGGGTTGTTGGAGTCGATGGTGGTAGAGAGCTCCACATTCAAAGATTGCCGCAGTCGAAGACCATACTGGGTCGTCTCATCCGAAGAATGCAGCGGGTTGCTAGAGCCGAAGGCCGCGGCTAGTCGTCGAAGCGGAGGGAGCCCTCGAGCCCCCGAGTCGTTGGATCCGAAGATCGTAGAGGATGATCGGAGTCGAAGGAGCCCCCGAGTCGTGGTCGCTGAAGCCGATATGGCCAGTTGCCGCAATCGAAGATCACGTCGGGTCGCCGCAACCAAAGGATGCAGCGGGTCACCGCAGTTGAAGACCGTAGAGGATCGTCGCAGTCGAAAACCGCAACAGGTCGATGGTCGCGAGTCGTATGGCCAAGTGGGCGCAACCCCCGAGCGTGGAGTTGGTGTGGTCGAGGCGGCGTCTGAGAACCGGTGCGGCGGACCGGAGTCAACACGGCAGCGGGTCATCGAAGCCGATGGGAGCAGCGGTTTTACCGCAATCGAAGACCACAGAAGGTCGACGTGTCGCTGGAGCCGATACAATCGGTGGGTCGTGGTGGTCGCACCAATCGGTCGGACAGAGTTGAGCAACAGCAGATCGCGAGATTAACGCCATCTAGTTGACGTGACAACGGATCACGCGGCGGACGTAGTCGATGCGATGGACTGGAGTCGCATGGTGATGAAGAGTTGCCGCATCCGGAGATTATAATGGACCACAGCAGTCGAAGACCGCATCAGGTTGGCTCATTCGAAGATTGTAGCGGGTCGCACGACTCGGCATTTTTTCTAATTAACTTCCATATTCTGGTTGTACTGATCTTTTGAGATGTCTTGAATTGAGAAATTCCAGACACAGCTCGTGCTCGTGTAGTCGTGTTAGCCAGGATTGACCGATCTGACGATGTAGTGCTGCCTTTGATCAGTCGACCGTTTTCTAGAAATTGCCATTTGATTCTTCTAGTACTTTACGGCAGTGATCTGCTAGACATGCATGCTGCCAGCGCCTCAAGTGATTGGAATCATCGTACTTGTAAATGTATTTGTCCTTTTTGCATGTGTACGAGCCGAGTCACATGGTTCGGCAAGAACGGTTGCACATGATTGACACATATGTGACGCCATCGTATAATAGAATTTGAGATTGATTTGTAGTTGGTCTACGTTTGTTGCTCCCTTTGATCCGTCATAAACGTGACTACCTCAGTACTTGATCCAGAGATATCAGCGATTGGACCTTCCTACTTTTTGTGCAGCTTCTCGACCTGTACGTAGCATCTATCATGCGGACTTGCGTGTGTGCGCCCGTTTGGCTTTGGTTCTTGTCAAACTCGGCCTCCAGCGTAGGACGGCTAGCCAAAAAAGTAATCTTTGATCTCTCGCGAATCCGGTGAGCGAGGGACGACGATGACGTTGAGCCCGCGAGCACGTAGCATGGATTTTTCCTCATCGGTGCGAGATTGAAGTAGTTGATGTTGATGTTGGTCCTGCGGATCCGACTCGAAAAGCCGGCGAATCATAGATCGTCGATGATGGGACCGTTACGATCGCACAATCAGCGCCCATAGTTCCCATAGGCGGCGCCAATTGACGAGGTTTAATCTCGTCAATGCCCATTGTTATGGACTTGGGTTTTGGAGAAGATGGGGATGCTGAAGATCGTGAAACGGTTAGCAATCAAGCAACACGGGGACACGAGGTTTACCCAGGTTCAGGCCCCCGGAGGGAAAACCCTACTCCTACTTGTCCGCTCTTGATTACGACGGAACCGAAGGTTACAGGGGTGCGCAGATGCAATCTGGCGTGGAGGTGTGTATGCGGTGGTATGAAGTGTCCTCCTCGTCGTGTCTCCTAGCCTTTATATAGAGGTAGACAGGTCCGAGGCACAGATCGAGTCGGTTACAGGTTTTAGGGTTTACCCCTTTGAATTTAGTCTTGCTCTTCAAGGATCCGAAGACGTCATGGGCCCTGGCCACCTGAAAATCTTTATGGGCTGACACATGTTTGTCGTGGGCCTTCCTTGGGCTAGACCAAATATGCTAAGGTCGTGTACCCGGCGGGTATGACCATGTCACTCGATGAGCCTCTTTTGAGGTCCACAAAGGAGCTGGTCTCCGATGGCACTCTACCAGATCTTGGGATGTGGTTCCATCCTCCATCTCTCCAGCAATGGCGGAGGTGGGAGATATGGTGTGAGTTGTGCACAGGAGATCTTCGAAGGGTTTATTTGCTCTTTTTTATCCTTTCAGGGACTTTTGTGTAAGTGTTCTAGGTGAGTTGTCTCTCTGGTACGGTCCAGAGTTTGGCTATGTGTGTTGTACTTCAACTCTTTGAGATAAATGGAACTAGATTTAGGGGTGCGCCTTGGCGCACGACCCCGTAAAATTTGAACTGATTTACTTTTTTTGTAACAATAAAAAAAGTAATCTTGAATGAGCATTAGTAAAGAAACACATATATCTTTTTGACTATTGTTTTAGAACAATACTAATGAAGAGGCGGAGTAACAACCACATCAACATCTACATGAGAGCAATATCTTTTGAGCGTTCGACAGAACTGAAAGGAAACAGAGAGAACTTTCGAACTGAAAGGAAACAGAGAGAACTATTCATGCCACTATTCGCACCACTATTCGTTTCTGGATGCGACGGCCATCCGATGCTTTGATGGTGGGAAGAAGTGGTGAGGCGCCATTGCGAGCAATAGAAAGACACCACTTTGTTTGGCGCTGGAGCTGGTGGAAGAGGAACCTAGACACGAGCAGCCAACGATAGACACCAGTAGCCCAAATCTTGGCCAGCCTGACCAGGCGATTGCTCCGGTGTGTTTCCGTAGCACAAGAGATGTGGATAACCTGAACATGCAGTACCAAAAATTAATTTAGAAGGTGCCCTCTTTTTATGTTTCTCTATAGCCTAAGTGTATTGTTTTTCTTTGATTTGCATGGCCATGACAATAGCAATCAAAGTCCCTGCCAGTAAATGTTTTAAAGAATTTTATTTTGAGAAAAGGGTTGCCCCTAGCTCTATTGAGATGCAGCCAAAATAAATCTGATACATCATTATACATGGGGTATAACATCCTATAATAGAACGACTTCGGTATTTGGAGAAACTGGATCTGGGATAGATATGCTAGCATTCGAAGACAGTGAGCATTGCAAATCTAAATAATTGTAAGTTGCAGCAGGAACCACATATCCAAATACCAACAGAAATATACCTACATCAAAGAAAATAACAAATGTAAAGAGGAAACCATATGATTCCTGGAGGAAAGACAGGTTACCAATGCACAACAGGACTTTTAGAGTTCAGAATGTCCAATGAAAAAACATTTTTTTCTTGACAAATATATTAGGACGAATAGAGCGACAATACTAATTAGTTCTTGTGAGATAGTATAAACTACATTGGAACTGAATGTGTGTATAAATATAAACCATACCGGTTTATTCCTTGGCGAAAACAAACTCATCATAGTCATGTTATGCCTAAGGCAAAAGAAATAATAGCTATATTTGATCCATGAAAATTAAAGAGAATATTATATTCTAAAATCAATAATACAACTATGCACATAACTTTTATCACAACTTAATATTTCAATGCATAAATACTTCACAATCATTTACACACACTTGTTTCATGCATCTTATGGCATCAATCAAGCACCTTGGGTATCCATACCAGGATATATTCCTGTATTGAACATCCAACCCCAAAAAAATTATGCCTCCTAATAAAAGATATTTAAACCCATTGCATCATTTGTTTTTATAAGAAAATGTTCAAGTACCTGCACACGACAGTAGGTGTCGTTCTTCGGTCGCAAGAGCGACTGGGGTTTCCTTTTTCTCCGGGCTTCACCTTTCATGGAGAACAATGACATAATTCAGCACCACCATCCTTTAAGATGTCTCTACTGCTAGAAATCATAAGATGCACGTGTGCTAGTTTTTCTTATGTGGATGCCCATGGTAACACCTTCAACATATTAGGGACAGTGCACAAATCAGATACAAATACATATGCGCTGAATAAATACAGTAGAATAAAGGATTATACTTTAGACAACACCAAAATAAAAACCCAAATATACATGTCTTTATAATCCATTCTCCGAGGAAATAGCAGGCATATGTACATGTCCCATTCTATAAAAAAGAACTGATTTTTTTAGGAAAAGAATGGCAGAAATGAACTATACTGGAGTAAGGTAATGGGCAGTATTTGTATATGTGATGGACTATAACAGAATAAACGCATATCAAGAGTTTTTCCTCATACCTGTATGTGTAGCTATTGAAAATAGCATCAAAGAATATGGACCAAATCTAAAAATGAGAAATAGTAGTGACATAGCTATATAAGATTTCCACCTCCCTTTGTCATGAACAAAACTATAGATTCAGTCCCTACTCCTAGTTCCAGAAATCAATTCAACTGCACGCTTTGAGGTATTGGTAAAAGTATTTAACGACACACAATAGTCCCTATTCTAACCAAGCCTGAAGTATGGGCTAGCTGCCTCAGCCGCCATGTGTAGTGCAAGCAAGAAGCTCTCTTGGTTAATCCTCTAAGGCAGATGGTCCATAACATAGGGAATAAGAAGAACATGGCCCCTATTCAATCGGGCTCACCTTCAAAGTGGCAAAAAACAGGTATTAGTTATAAAAGTACAAGTTGAAAATAAAAAAGACTTGAACAGGACTGGGATTTATATTGGTTGCAACAACGTTGGCAGCACAATCAGAAACCATGATCGGGGCGCTCCTGAGGAAGTAGTTGTCATCACCACCACCATTCTGAAATTGGAAGAGCACCTCCTCCTGACCAACATGGTGAAATTGAACTTTGCAGCATCAAATCGTTGAAGAAGACGATCCACGCGGAGCTTTGTAGGGCGGTTCTTTAGGTGGTGCTACCTTCTCAAGAATGGTCGGGGAAAAGGCGGTAGTGTGTAGTACAATTCAACGTCGCGGTGCACACGAAAAACTGAATCATACTACTTTTGGATTTTTTAGTTAAGATTATACGCTTGGCAATATCTACCAATTTGACTGGTGTAAAATAATCGAATTAAACATGATTCAGTGAGTTTTCCATCATTTTTTATTGACCAAATTTCTTTTGTTTAGTGTTTCTCTACTCGGTAATTAAAACTTGAGATTCCATGTTTTATAGAGTATGTTAACCTTTTAAATACATGCATTGATCTGATAAAATAGATTATGTGCATCTTGTACAGCTATTTTGTAGGGGATTAAACATGTCATCATACGCATAAGAAATTTAAATTCAGTAACCAACAAAGGCACCTACAGGAAGCAGCATTTCTTCCACTGCCTTAAAATATGGCAAGATCTGCTTGCCATCCACATTGGAGTCTTTAAATGCATCGGTAAATGCCAGCAGTTGAATATACTCTTTTATTTTGATAAAGTTATAAAAATAAATACCATATTTGACAGACAAGTATAAGGAAAGCAGTCATACCTCCAACAAATATGCTTCTGAGTCATCCGTGGCTTTGGATATAAGACCAGGTATACAGGTTATAGTGTACTGAAATGTGTATCCATAAGATCTTTGTTACGAAGTACTTTTGCCTGATTAAATAAAAGAGAAAACGTATCACAGTTACATATCCATGAAATAACCACAGAAGAAATATCATAAGTTGTCTAAGAGTTTTCTGCAAGAAAGGGTATAACTCCTCTGTTGGAAACATTGTATTATCCACTAATGTCTCAAGCATAAAAAGATTTCAGCAATTTTTAGATTGAAGATGAAAAATCTGTCATCTCCCTGAAATTAGAAAGACACCTATGTAAGAACAAAGAACCTAGAATTATGTTTGCTAGAAATGTGTACAAGTCAAGCAAGAGTATTCATGTTGCCTTATTACTCTTCTCTGATGGACTTGAAATGCACCGACAACAGGTACCGCTCGCCAAAGCTCGGGAAGATAACCTGCAATGTTGTCCACACAAAACATTAGTGTCATTTGATGCTGCGAAAGAAAATTTTATTCTAGCTAGCTCGAAACTACGCAATGTCGCTGCACGCTTAATTACCACAATCAGCTTCCGAGAATTTGCTGGCCCCTTGGCAACCTTATGGCGGCTGCTGCTGCTGCCCCGATGAGATCCAGGCCTGCACAACATCCATACATGCATAGGTTCAACATTCACAACAGACAATCGACAGGAGAACGGTTCTGCCTTATGTGACGGAAAACATAGTGCATCAAGTAGTCCTGCTTCTGATCATTTTCTTCAGGGTCATGAACAACTGCTAGAGCTAGTCAGCTCTATCACGAAAAAGAAAGCAGTCCTCAATCTTCCACGTGGACAATGACCTTCAAACAAAACTGCAAGATTTAGTTTCCGAAATGCCAACGACCAGTTTCAGAAGCTAAGACAAGATCCCCAAAAGAACCACCAGTTAGTTGAGGTTAAAATAGATCAGACAATAGGAAAGAAAAATGAGAGCATGGGAACAGAAGACCTTCTCAGCAACGCAGGCCAGCGACGGTGGTGCCGATGTCCGTGTCCCTGACGTGTTGATTTTTGCATCAGCAACTCATAGAAGCAGGGTCGTTTTGGCCCTTGGCCATGGATGAACGACGGCTTCCTGGGGGGCGGCGGTTGGTGGGGCACATGGCAGCGGCGCAGAGCAACGACGGCCCAGCACATGGGATGTAGTCCGCTGCCAGCTGCTGCATCTTGAAGGTGAGCACAAATCAAATAGACCAAACGTATAGAATGAAATTGGGGACTCACCGACGAATCGTATAGCAGCCGTGCCATCGCCGGCCCGTCAGCACCTGACGCGAGAGCCTGGATGAAGGGGTGGTTGTGGGGCGGGAACGCGAGCCGGCGGGGCCTGAGCGGAGGACGCAGGAGACGAGCGCGGAGATGGCCTTCACGAGGCACGAGGAATGGGAGGCCGTGGTCGGGGGCGAGGAGGTCGACGCGGGAGGCGGCGGGGCGGGCGAGCGACGCGACGACATGGGCGCGACTACAGCGTGTAGGGAGGCGAGGAGGAAGGAGATGTCGTCGTGGGACACAGCTGGGAGGGGAGCGGGCAACGTGAGGAGGCGGCGGAAGAAGGCCGCGACGGCGTGTCGCTGAAGCGCGGGTTCCGAGACGCGAGCGCGGTCGGCGAGGCAGGAGAACGCCGCGGCGCCGGAGGAGGCGGAGGCCAGACGACGAAATCACGGACGGAGACAAATGCAAAAGCAACGTCCAAAAATAAGAGGAAGAATCCCAATCAAAAAGGCAGCAAGAAACCAAACGAATCTTGAAAAAGAATAAGAAGCAGAAGAATCAAATGTGCCACGCACACCTCAACCAAACCAATGGCAAAGATATTCCATGGATTTTTGGCCGCTGAAAAATCAACGGGCTGGACCGTTGACGACGGATCTGGAGGAGAGAGGAGTGTGGGGATTGGGGAGAGACGAGAACGAGGGGATTGGGAGGAGACGATGCACGGGGCTGTACCGCGGGGCGAAGAGGGGCATGGTTGTCCTCCAGATGCGTCGCTTAGAGCAAGTCCAGCAGGAGACCTAAATTTTCACCCTTATGTCATCTCCCCTAGAGCACATTCTACTATATTTTACCAATATTTCATAACTAGCTTATTAACGATTATTTGTTTGGAAATAGTTCATATAACACAAAAATTAATTCATACAACACATTAAATAGTTGATAAATGTGAAATAGTTCATACAACACATTGTCTCATCTCATGTCCAACAAGACAAAGAAGTTCACTCTTAATTTCACGCAAATCTAGTTGATCGCCGATGCAAATTTCACGAAATAGGATGTAGCTTGTTCAATTACGTACGCTTACATAGTATCTTAGGCCATCTATGTAGTAATTTAGCTCGTAGCAGTCTTGCCTCCTTGTTACTAATCGGTCTTGTTTCGGGATCAACGCAATTTCGATGTTGGGATCCATAGCAGGATCTTCAAACTTGCTTGTCTTGGCACTAGGAGTAGATGAACCAGAGGCAGAAGTAGAGAACTTTTTCTGTTTTTTGTTAGACACCTCATCCTTCGAGATTGAACTCAGATCAACATTAGATGAATCCGCCATCAAATCAATCTACATCACAAAATTGACAAGAATTTTACAATAAATGGCAGGCAACAATACTCAACATTGTAAGATCATCTTATTAATATATACTTGACTTAAAATTGATAGAAGTTGACAGCATTTTGCATGGGGCAATTGGACATTAATTTGACAGATTTGAATAACAACTAATACAACAAGCTATATTGTACCAATATCAGTGAAAAACAAGAAACATTTGTTCATCGCCTAACAAACATCTAGTAGAAAAATTAGAAGACGGTAGCATGGCATGGGCAGTATCATAGCTAAAAAAATTTAGATCACGCGTACGCCAGCTCTCCGGTCGTGCGTACATCAGATGGCGATAAGAGCAAATCATGGCCACGACGGGGCTGCCCCATCTCCTTCCTCTCCCAGGCACGCCTCCCTCTCCACCCATCTTCTTCCTCTCCCTGGCCCCATCCCCTTCCTCTCCCACGGCGAGGCTGCCCCATCTCCAACCTCTCCTAGGCGCGCCCCTTCTTCCTTCCCAGGCCCGCCATGGCAGCGCTGCTCCATCCCCTCCCCTCTACTCTACTTGGCGCCAGCGGGAGAGAGTCTTCCAAGGACAGAGCCGCCCCGCCATGGCAGCCGCTCCATCCCCTCCCGTCCGCCCTATTGCGAGCTCGATTTGGAGAAAAAAAGGGGAGGAGTTGAACCTGATTTCGATCTCGCGCGGCCGGTGGCGGGAGGGAACCTTCCAGGGGCGAGCGGTTGCTCCCGTCCACGGATTGGGGACGCCTCCGTCGCCCCGATGCGTAGGGGTTGTGGGGGGCTGGGTCGGGGAGGCGGATTCGTCGGGGAGGCTGTAGGGGAGCTGCTGGAGGGTTTTTTATCGTTCTCTCTCCCCTATGCTCGGTATCGGGGAGGCTATCGGGGTCCTCCTGGACTTGCTCTTACCCAGGGAAAGACGCAAGAAAAGACAGCAAGCGAGAGGGAAAAAAGGAAAGAACCGGACTGAGAGGCGTATGGGACCATGCGATAGAGAGAAAGGAGATAAAAGAGTGCTCCGGTTGGGTACAACAAGTTACCTTTCAATGAAGTTTGTGGGAGGGTAGAAAAGTCATTAGTAAGATGGACGCTGCAGATTTTGCCACGTAGATCGATCCAACGGTCCATATCTCCAAACCTCTCTAGGAGCCTCATGGGGGAGCATAAATAACACCTTTAGACTAGATTTAGGAGTGCGCCTTGACGCACCATCCCGATATATTCATAGTTGTATGCAGCTAAAACTATAAACAGTAAAATAGCAACATGTATTTTCTTGTAATATAAATCATTGTATAATTTACCGACTAATTTTGTTCTAATAAGCTTGTAGAATGATTGTGATGTGTCCACCGTCCACAAATGCTGGTTTACGTAGATCGGGCCTGACGATGCATGTTAGGGGATGGAGTTTGTCATTAAGGTATTTTTCAGAACATTTTACTGTCATCTCACATGCCAGATTATTTTGGCAAATGGCAACCAAAGTTTCTGTTGATGTATGCTTTTAGTGAACACGACTTAATCATTGTTTCTCATTTCAATCCATGTTCATTTGCAGAAGCACCTATGTCAGTAGAAGCGGGAGTATCAATATACCTTACCAAATAACATGACATCAAGATAAATTTTAACACCGGAAAGAAGAGGCTTTCAGCCTCTTACCGCAGAAGCACATATGTTAGTAGAAGCTGGAGCATCAGAAAGATCAGTGCAATGTATGGAGAATTGGCATGACAGAAGAGAACCCTGCCCTTGGAGCATCAGAGATATCAGTGGTGCAGACTGATAAACGTCTTAAGAAATAGTAGTTTTGGTTGACAAATAATATCGAGCTATTCAAAACCACAATATTTGCCGTGTTATACAAAATCAAGTATGTATCAGGTTCGGTTGTACACTGCATGACAGGCTAATAGATTCATCTAACCCAGCTTATGATCAAATTTCAGAAAAATGCAAAAAAGATGATGTAGCATAACAAAAGTTCTAGTAGGCAAATATGGTTTCTCTTGTAGTAATTCTAAAGCGACAATGGAGAAAAAAATACAGAGGTTTCTCCATTTTCTCCCGTGTATTTTTATGATCAAACTTAGCAAAGACGCAAAAACAAAGATGTAGCATCGAAAAAAAAGTCTGATAGGAAAATATGGTTCCCCTTGTAGTAATTCTCAAGCGAGAATAGGGAACACAATACAGAGCATTGGCCTTCCCTGTTTTCTCCTGTGTATTGCAAAATCTAAGCCAGGGGATGCAAAATCTAAGCCAGGGGACACGACACGCACTTCAACAGTGGCAATGCGTTGCTTATCATTCCAACATGCGCGCAGATCTAGAAGAAATAATTCCTTGGATGGCAGACTGCGTTATCAACAACAGTGCCAAAAGAAATGCATCATACATATTATTAGAAACAAATTGATGACCAAAACAAATTATGGGAATGAATGCAGTGCAGGAGGGACGTTGTCAGGAGAATAGGAGATTCAGGCACGAAAAACTTTTGTGTGGTGATTTTTCTGGGCGAAGTTCAATATGGACTTGGTTGACCAACTTTCATCAAGAACTTGCATGCATGTAAGAATTATAATAACAATAAGATAGCTTTGAAAGGGAAATCAAGTTTCATCCAAGAACCACATGAATGCATATGGACTTATACAGCTCAATGTTCAGCACCTGACTCAACCGGCTCTCGCTAACATCATCCCTATAATGAAGATAGATGTAACATCCCAAAAATACTAAGCTTGGATCATCAAACACTAATCATCAAAATTAGGGTTAATAAAAACTTTTCTAAATAAAACTATGGAAGCATGAATGTGGGTATGCATTTCATTTCGAATTTTTTTGAACCACCTTGTTTGTGTGTTTCCTTGCTTGTAAAATGTTTCTTAGGTGAAATAAACATCATCTAAACATTTTCTAAACTTTTAATAAAGACAAATAAATCAAAACAAATAAAATAAAGGAATGGTCACTTTGACCAATTTAACTCCTATACCTACTTTGGCCGCCTCAAACTTTCAGAACCTAACAGAAACTTTTCTGGATCTTTGCACCCCTTGAATGTACTCATAACAAAGTATCAAGGCTCACTTTGTGATCATCCAGAAACTTTAAAATGCATAGTTTAAATGACAATTCAAAATTGAATCTTTATCATATGAGAAGATCCCACTTTTTCAAAGAACACTCAAACAAGCTCAACTTTCAAAACTCAAGCATCTGCAGACTCACCAACACCAACCTAGCACACCCACCAAAAATCTTTTCAAAATTTAAAACTTGAGTTCTTGCGGCCATTTCATCAAACAGGTTGCAGACACAAATCAAACAAAATCCAAACACTATTGTGAGCAGTGATTGAAGCCTAACTTGTTCTCTCTCTGGTTGCAACTAGGATTTAGTAGATCATCTAGCTCAATTGCACACCCTTAGCATCACTGTAATCTTGGCATTGCCATCAATGGTGAGCAGGCCGAATGCACTCTTGTCACCCCCATGTTGACAGCCAGCTAGGAGAAGAAACAAGCCTAGCCAGCATGTCTGGGAGGCAGCCCACCGTTCACCGCCACTCCCTGTCCACCGCTCGAACGTTGCCAGCAACTGGACCACACGCACGGACCGCGCCCAGACCGCCAGCGACCATGCCGAGCGTGCGCCAGAGCGCCACCCTCGACCGAAGCACACAGACCGCGCGCCGCCCTCGCCGCGTGCATACACGATCACCACCGTCCTAGCAACCCCGCAGACACGCTCGTTCGTCGCCGTGCGGACCACGCGCGCTGTGCGCCATTAAGTTCTCCGTCGGGCACGCGCAGAGCACCGTCGCGTTCCGACCCAACCGCACCGCCCCATGTCTCGCCACCGTGTCGTTGAGCATCGCCAGGGAGCACCGCACCGCCCCCTACCGTCGCCCATGTCGATAGCCATCTATACCATCGCCCCCGACGAGCTCACCGTGCACCCCGTCGGTCCCCTCGCTCGACTATAAATAGCGGCCACCCCCAGTCGAATTCTTCACACCATTCTACCCCCCTCTCCTCACTGATCGTGCCATACCGTTCCCCGAGCAAGGCGAGCACCACCTCGTCGGAATTTCACCGGAGCCCGCCGCCTTTGGAGAAGAAGGGAGCTAGCGTTTGGAGGCGCCCAAGAGGAGCCACCGGTACCAGGAGATTCGTCGTCGTTGACTTCGTCGTTCGCCAGCCTCGCCGACCCTCGCTTGCACCCCGGTGAGCCCCCAGCAACCCCCACTGGTTGCGCTAGGTTTTTTTCTCGCCGGCGTTGCTCAACGTCGACGATGACTCCTAGCCGTTGGATTAGAACCAGATCAAACGTCCCACGTTGCCCCATACCGCTTCGCACCCCCTGTCTCACTGACGAGTGGGGACACCCACTTAAACAGCCCGCGGAAGCGCTGCGCTTAGCAGGCCGGCCCAGTATCGTTTCCCGTGCAGCCCAGTTATTTGAATTAAACCTTTTTATTTTTATTTCAAACACACTTCTGTACCCATCTTCAAAAATTAACCCAGGTCGACTCAGTGCACCAATGTGAATGAAACTAATTTTGTTAGAAAGGTCTGGGAATGCTGAATCCAAGCCCGTTGGATTCAAGTCATTTGGATCTATAGATCATCCTTGGTAAAAATAACAAGGCAGAAGCTTTTCTGCATTCAAACATTTTTCAAATTTAAACCATAATAGCTTTTGAGTTGATTCCAACTCTCAAAAATCACATTTAACCATACCTTTCAGAATATATAAAAATATATAGGTTTACTTACAGAAATAATGTTCAAATAATAAAAGAATGCTACATAGGCATTTCTAGACACATTATTTAATTAAAATAAAAGGGTAAAACCTTATTAAATTGTAACACCACTTTAAATCACATTCCCATGGACTAAAATATGTGGTGATGACATGTGTCAACATGATCCCATGTTTGGTTTGGAGAATATTAAATCTTAAGTAGTTTTTCAATGAGTAGAAATTACTTTTCTAAAATTAAAAAAAATTAAACCAAGCCTTAACCTTGTAATGTTAGAGATGATGTTAGATCATCTATAGGACCCTTGTGTGTGATGATTGCAAGTAGTTAAGTATTGTTTGGTGATTGTGTACCTCGTATTTATTTATAGACGCTAGTACCGACCAAGGATACGAGGAGGAAGGAGGATACTACGAAGAAGAAGCCGAGGAGAACTTCAACCACTTCTCTGCACAAGGGAAGCTTTATTAACTAAGTGGACCAATGCAAGCTAACCCTTGCAAGATACCCTACTGATGCCACAAACCACTACTTGTTACTATGCCTACTATATGCCTTAAGCATATGTGATCATACCCACTTGATAAACCAATCCTAGTTTTACTTGCAAGCTTCTTACTTTTTTTCTTTATCAAAGCTCTTACTTAGAGTTTACTTAAGAGATTGGTAGATACTAGAAAGATATGTGAAGGTTGCATAAAGAGCATAAAATTTGGCCTAAGTTAGAAACCTTGATATCATCCTAAGATATAAGGTTGTACTTAGTTGAAACTCCACTAGTTTACCACCCCTCATTAGTACTTACCCCCACTTATAGATGCTAGTGCTAAGCATAAAACTTGATCAACTTTAGATGGGAATACTTGGTGAAAATGGTTATGAAAACCTTAGAATGATGGATCATTCTACTGAGATGTTTTGACATGTGTTTCCGAACACCAGATGATTTTGGTGATGAAAATGTTGAGGCATGAGCCTTAGCCCTTTATAAAACTAATGGTTGTCTGGATGTGATACCATTCCAATTTTATCGTATAACCACAATACCCGAAGATTGGGTAGGGCTTGACTAGAAACTTATATACCTTAGTATTAGTTCCCTCACGACCAAGGTCTGAGCTGAGGCTACCTTGTGAAGATTGTCCACCTATGTAGTACCCAAGATGACAGTTGGTCATGGTTGGGAGGCCAAACTCACAGGAGAGGTGCTTATACTAGGGCGTGTAATTGAAAGGTTAGGATTGATTATCCGCATATTGAGTATGGTGAATTCAGGATTTGTTCCTGACGGATGTATCGAATGTTGTGGTGAAAGTGTATAATTTCTGCAGAGTGTCAAACTATTCGAATAGCCGCGTCCGCGGTTATGGACAGTTGGAGTGGCCATACTATTCCCCCGTCAGACTTTTCAAGATGACTTGTGAAATAAAGTGAGACTTTGACTTGACCACAACAGGATTGTGACATGATTTATAAGATCCCACTCAGGAGTTATAAAATTGTGACTAGCTTTGGAACTTCGTAGAGATAAATCTGGATTTTGCAAAATAACCCTAGAGCCTAGTGTCCTATTATCCAAAAACCTTTTTTACCTGTTAGTACTAGTTTGCGAGTACTTAAAGAATACTCATGGCTTTGTCCCTGGCTATTCCCATGGCCAGACTATGAAGAGGAGTACCTGGAAGATGGACCCCAGGAAGGTTACGACAACTAGGATCATCTCCCATCGTCGGCATTGCCTGTGACCTCGAAGATGGAGCTTCGCCTACGCTACCGTTATTATTACGTATTCCGCTGCTTGATGTTGTATTAAGAACTGGATTATAAGATCCCTATTTATGTAAGAACTTATGTATCGTTTGTAATGGATGATGTACTATGGTATCCAATTCTGTTATGTCTCGCAAAAATGGTAATCCTGGGATTGCGATGTATGGAAATCCGGGTGTTGACAATAGACATATCAACATCATGCTAAAATAAAACAATCTCTCGAGAATGTACTAAAGAATTGCTTACCTGAAGATGACAATCCAATCCGATTTTCTTCTTCCAGATCCGGTGTAGACGTCAGTCAACCGGTCACTCCTTAAAACAATTGATCTATTTCTTCGAAGCGGCCAGTATTTTCACACATAAGCATGACAAATGCACCTTCTCGGGTACTTCATTTCCTCTCGAACAGAAAAAATCTGATAGGGATAAAATGATATAAGGCCAATGTACTTATTTCAAGCAAACAGTTAAGAAGATAGAAACAAAAGAAATTCTCGCAGTGTTACAATGTAGCACCCAAACTATAATTCATGGGTTTCACTAATAACAGTAACCATATCAATCAAAGAATGCAGCCTAGTGGTTCCAGGAAGATGCAGAAATGCAAACATTTGGAATCCTTTCCTAGAACTGCAATGCTATGACACCACCTCATAGTTAAAACCTTATAGTATGTAGGGCGTCCTTGTGAAAACGACGATCACACTGAAGTGAAAACGATATAAGATAAAATCAGCTAACAAAGTATCCAAATAAGTGGTAGTGGGTGTCGTGCCATGCTCTGGCCTAGGACATCTACATCAACGTGTTGCTGGGATCTAGCCGACCACTGCAAGCGATGAAGATGGTCCAGGAAGGGTGATGGTAGAGCACTATTGTCGCTGCCCTGCTTCTTACATTGTGCGCCACCGAGGATTGAGGTGTATGAAACGACCTCCAGCATGCTGGAACATGCAAGAGAAAACAGTAATGTCCTATTATTATTTATATCGTTATTATTATCATACATAACAATATTGTCCTGTTATTATTTATATGGTTATATTGTTAGAACTCAAGTCGAGGCTGTACTACCGTACCGGTAGTTGTTCCAGGAACAATATAAATAACTACCTTGTATATGGTGGATGTCGTTTGTTAAGAAGCGTGAACTTCGTTGCAATCGCAAAAGGAGTACCGGAAGATGGTGAAGGCAGTGACCCTACCAGCACATGCTACCCATATAATTCTATCCCTACCGTTTATGTTGACATCCATGTTTTCATAGGGCTAATGCTAATGGACTCTTGTAAGTAAAAAATGTCAATTTGTTGGGCATCACAAGTATCATAAAGAATGGTAGAGCATGTAGAAGGCTTGGTAAATAAGTCCTACATTACCAGCCCCATCAAATCATAAGATACATATGCAACAATGTACAAAATCAGAAAGATTGTCTTGTGCCATGTTCAATTCAAAATGGGTGGGGTTTACCTTTCTAGGGCCTTGATCTTTACTCATATCCCAATACTTAAAATTTGTATGGATAATTTGATATAGAACCAATTATTTAGATATTTTCTAGGTAAATATACACAAACATAAGATACTTAATTCCATCTCAGAGGCTATATTAAAACCAACCTGAAACTGTGAGCTAAATATTTTCGGCGCCACATCTGAGAGATAATATGGGAGAGGTAGTGAAAGAAGAGAAGATGATAATATTATTTACCTGAATTAAATCTAATAGTGTTTTTTCATACCCTGTTGATTGCATATGACTGGATGTAAGGGATGTTGGGAACAAAGAAGAAATACAATCGGCAAGATTCCTCATCCTCATGTACGAGCAAAGAAACCATATGATATGTTTCCGAGAGATCCAACACAGTGAACACATGCACCATAAACCCAAAAAAAGTCGAGGAAAATTAATCAGCATTGAGAGCCTAACCATATTTGTAGTTTGCCTATATCAACAAAATGGAAAAATGAAGAACTAAACCAAAACTTATTCGAGATCACAACCCAAGAAAAACCATCGAGATCCAGAATTACTAAAGACAAACAAAAACCTATCTTATTTCATTCTGTGGTCTTAACCATAAGCTGATTAAAAAATACAGTGAAATAGCTGAAGTTGACAATGGAAAATTAGGATAATGATGTGACCAAATTAATGCAGATCCATTTTTATCCGAAAAATATGGAGAACTTTTCCTTCTTTTTGGGATGTCATGAGTGTTTTCTTAATCCTACGTCCCCAACAACCACATCACAACTTAAAACACAATAAATGGATCGAACTAAATTAATCTGAGCAGCAGTATCATGTCCTATAAAAACATAATTAATCTGAGCAGCAGTATCATGTCCTATAAAAACATATCCTAGATCAGCAGTAGCTAGTAATGACCACATAGGAATATCCCTAATGTATAAGACTAAATTTCTACAGATGGTACAAACAAAAAAGAAGGCATATGCTCACAGTGGCTAACTCGTTGATGTGGTAGGGAGATGATCATTGTCTTCAAGGACACAATAGAGGCAAAACAACTATGAGATGATTACTAACATGAGATGAAGAAGTCACGATGAAGAAAAATCAAAGAAAAACAGAAGAACAGAAAGGCGTACTTATGTTCTAATGCTAATAATTGTTAGACCAGTGATAGATTAGAAACAACCACATATGCTAATTTGTAGTGTATAAATATGATAATTGAACCATAAAACTACTGGTAATATTAATTTCAATAATAAATCAAGTCTAGAAGGATCTCATTCACCTCATTTGAGTATTGTCGTGCTCCTCCTGACGATTAGCGGTTCGAGTGATGGAGGCGCTGCTCCTGCCAGCCCCGGACGCGCATCTGCTCTCTAGCTGCGGACTCCAGGTCGAGCAGCTCGTGGACGACGGCGGCCACCATGGCCGGGAGAGGCACAGAGGTTCCCCACCACTTACACTCCTGAGTTCTCACGTTGTCGTTGTCTCTAGCACAGGGTCCCCATGGGGGATTATCCTCCGCCTCCTCTCCTGCAAACTTGACGAAGAAGACTTGGGCAAGCGTGGGATGGGGCAGCGGCCCGTGCTCCATCCGCTAGGTACGCGTAAGTACATCAGCAATGAAATATCCTTAGACACCCGAGAACAAACAAATAAAGCGTCGACAACAAGCGCTACACGTCGCACACAGAAAGAATCAGCTGGTTACATATAGCCTGCCACTGGGCTGCTTCACTCAGAGGATCCATGCTACTGGCATCAACAACAAATGACGCAGGGCTAACCAATCTAGCAAGCGAAACCGCCAGTACAACAGCCGACCAGGCGATTTCCCGATAAGCTCCCATTCCCTCGTAATTGAAGTCTCGTACAACAAACATTCCCAAGTTCCACGCCGCCAAGGACGGAACCATCCATGCCCACCTCACACAGGTAAGAATGGTAGGACAGACGACACCGGGTTGCAACCAGCTCAAGCAAATGAACAGAGGAATAGCAGACAACAAACATTCTGGAGCAGCACAGGCACAAACAACACTAACCACACACACACAAAAAAAAGCAGCACAAGAAGTACACGCATATCAGGAAACAAAAAAAGGTAAGACAAACAAAACGCGGAACTGTAAGGGATAGGAAGCCCAACCTGAAACAGAGAAAGATGATACTACCCTTCTAAAAAAATCCGTCAGCAAAACCCAGAGCACAAACCAACCTGAAAGGAAACACAAAAATAAGACTTCCACCATACAGGCAATTCAACAGATGGAAATCTTGTACAGATTAACAAAGAATGCACCAGAGGAAGTGATGGTAAACGTACCCTGAAACAAAGAAAGAGCACCGCCGCTGGGAAAGAGAGACGGCGGAAGGAAGCTACAGCAGCAGGCAGCCTGGGAAAAAGAACAAAATCGAGTAAATACCCCTCTATACTCCATACGGACTTTCAGTAAGATAATAACCGCAACCAATCGCCAAGCTGATTAACTGACCAATGTCAACAACCAGTACAAATCTAACTGTGAAAACCTAAAGACATGGCAATGGTAAATATCACAGAGAGCACAGACATATTAGGAAGCAAAGAACACACATCTGAATAAACATGACGCATCAGTAGGCAGGATTCCTAACCTGAAGCAAAGAGAGAGAGCACCAGCAGTCCAGGGAAGGCCACAGTAAGTCCGCAGCAGGAGGCAACCTGAAAGAACCATGGGGAAGCCACACTAGGCACCAAAATCTCCAATACAGCTTCTGCCGACGTTAATAATACTATGCAGAATAATAAAATATGCTTTTAGTTCAAGCAGACACGCATATAAATCGATATTCAGTTGTGAACTTATGAGACCAAATTTAAGCTATCAAGTTGTAACCGTATAGAAATCCAAATTCTTAGGATAGGGTCAGTAGAGCTGTAGCAAGTTGGATAGAAGAAATGATTAAAATTAAATATATGGGGAAGCAGCCAATAGTCTGAACCCCTTCAAAAACTCTAATGTAGCAAGCAAAACCCAACAATAGCTATAGGGTGAAGAAACATGGGGAGCCAGAACACATGATCCACTTCAGGAACGACCGATGCAACATTTACAAGGCAGCTGGTACACGGAGCCGAGCAGCCTATCCTATCCTATCGATTCGTCCCCAAACAGGAGGCACACCTTTACCCTCCCAAACCAGAGACCAGTTCGCCCAGATCGGAAGGAGGCGGGCCGACGGCGGCCGCGCTGGCACCATGAGTTCCGAAGGCGGCAAGCGGCTGTTTTATATACGACACAAGCGTAGTGATACAATATAGAGAAAATCTTCGAATCTTTTGCAATCAAATAAATGTGAGAAGCATTACTACTAATTCAGACTGATAATTCATTATCAAGTTCTCATGACCTAAAAGAAAATTATGTGTATCACCTTTATCGGTACTCAAAGAAAACAAATCTATAAAAGAAAATCATCAAATTCCAACAAGTCCATCCTACTGGACACACTATGGTCAGCTCCTCAAGTCTAGTCTCATAACAACAACATAATATTTGACAGTAATCCATCAGAAGAGGGCACCGAATCAGCGGACAATAGTAGACCAGCAAGAAATTTTTCTTGGCCTACATATTATAGAAAATATATTAACAGTGATAATTTATCTGATCCTTCAATACAACATAATATTTGACAGTGATCCATGAAAAGAGGGCACAGAATCAACGGACAACAGTAAGCCAGCAGAAAACTTTTCTTGGCCCGTAATTAGTGTATGTTACAGAAGAGCACAGAATGTACTTGATAAAGACTTGGTTGGCGCATATGAAAAATAGGCTACAGTAAATAAGCCTAGGATTTTTGCTATTAAAAAAATGCTACTCTCAATAGGGATCTTGAAGAGCTCTTCAAGCAGACCTGGACGAGGCCACAATTTCACTAAATGAGGTGAATGAGAGTATATTGTTTCTGTCTAACAACCTCGATAGCACCAATTCTAAGATTTTTGCTACTAAAGAAGAAAAAAGGTGTTTTCAGCAGCTCTTGAGATGCTAAGAACGGACATCTAGAGACCTGCAACCTGACTTTGCTAAGAGCTGAATAAATAAATAAACAAACAAAGCAAAAGCTAAACCTAGAACCCGACACAACCAAATCCTAGGCAGAAATCATAGAGACGTGGAACTCACCACTCACCAGCAACCCCCGACGTACGGCAAGGCGAGCAAAGCAGAGGCGACGACCCGAACCACCAATTGTCAATAAACCAGACACCTACAAAACCGAAAAAGGGCAAACAGTAAGGAAAAGCAAAACGTCAGGCCAAAAGGAAGAACCACCAAAAAGCAACGAGGAAAACAACAGCAAACGGCCAAACCGTAGATCCCCAAAGAGACAAGCATGCGGTATCTATTTGGCATCGTACGAAAAGGAAGAAAGCAAGGGAAGAAGAATCACAAAAGCTTGCTGCCGGAACCTGGCTCTAAGCAATGATAATAGAGCTCCTCGCTGTCTACATCCACCAAGTAGACAGGCCAAACCCCAGATCCCGACAGCGGCGGAAAGGACCAACCAAAACCAACCAAAAAAGCGACAGGCGTGTAGTGCCGAACTGCCGTCACACGGAAAAATAAGGAACAAAGAAGCTTCCTAGAACAAAACGGATCTAGCCCTCTGAATCGAAGAGCGCCTCACCCTAACCGAACCCGCCACAGAGGGCATCCATGGCGAGCAAAAAGGCGGGCATCAGCGAAGCTTGGGGAAGACCGACAGGAAGACGAGTTGGGGAGGGACACGGGACAAGCGAGGGGCGGAGGCGAACGGCGGACAACAAGCAGGAATAGGCACGCGTAGAGGAGGAAAAGCCAGCCCTGCCCAGCGCGAGGAGCCTCGCGACCACCACGGGCGGCGTCGCCCACCCTGTGCCAGGCCCGCTGACAAGCAGACGGCCAAAAAAGGGGCCACCTGCAGCGAAAGGAGTAGATACCAAGCGGGCAAAAAGAGGCAGTCCATCCGGTGGACTTAATCGTAACTCACGGCGCCGTATGGGCGTGTGACTGACGCGGGACGGGCGGGGAATGGGCGCGGGGTGGGTCGGCGAGGTGGCCGGGCGTCTGCCCCTGCCAGTCTTGAAGCACCCCAAAAACGGCTACGTAAATCTTCTCAGGAGACAGACAGGTGGGCCCGGAAGATCCTGACGGGAATTAAACGGGCGTGGCCAGAGAGAAGTACACGTCTTGTGTAGAAAAATATGTGCAACCAACGTTTTCGGTCTTTATTGTATGTGCGGGCAAAACCGTCTTTGCAGCAAAGAACGGTCCAGATCTTATTTCACATACCGATCCAACGGTCCACAACAAGCAGCCAGCCTAGGAGCTTCATGGGGTAGCACCAATAACACCTTTGGATACGTGTTGCCTCTTAAAAAAGAAAGTGATGATGAAGAGGGTACAATGATAATCCACTTCCATGACTAAGACTACCTCCGCCTTCGGACTTGCGAGGAGTCCATGTTCCGGATAGCGATAGGGATGTGAACGGGTCTCACGCGCTCGTCGTTCTCCCCTCTAGGGGTGGGCATTCGGTTTTTTCGGTTAATTCGGTTTGGTTTTTCGGGTTTTTCTATAATTCGGTTTCTATAAAATAGGCACCGAAATTATTTCGGTTTTTTAATTAATCAATAGTTTGGTTAGTGGATAATTCGGTTCGGTGTTCGGTTTTTAACCGAACTTATGGAAATAACAACACTGTGCCATAATTTATGTAGATCCATACGAGTTAAACCACTCATTGACGCACCGAAAGCAACCTCCAGGTCGACGAGTACCTGAAGCAATACATGGCTAGCTGATGTCTTAAACGCATGTATAGAAAAAAATATAATAAAATGATGTCTATCTTGCTTGTTCAAAAAAATGATGTCTATCTTCCAAACCGTATACATTCAACAAATTGTATGTGTTGAGAGTTCAGCTAAAATATATGATTATATCCAAAACAGAAAAACAATTGAAAGACTTCCAACAAAATTCATAAACACAATTGACAGTTAAACGACAAACATATACGTGCATATGATTAAAGACATACGTACATGCATGAGCTGTTAAACCACGGACATATACGTGTACATGGCTGGAGACATACATACATGCATGGGCTGCCTGGCAGCTTTTGCATTCATGTTTTTTTGTCGCATGAACTAATATCTACGTACAGTAATGGACGCTTGAGACAGAATCACAAATATATTTAGCTCTATCACGTATATTTTTCGGTTTATACGATTATTTCGGTTAACATAGAGTTAAAACGAATTAATATTTATAAATTCGGTTAATCATATTTACTAACCGAAATTAGTTTCAGCTAATTCAGGTTCGATGTATTCGGTTTCGGTGTTCGGTTTCGGTTTTTTATACCCACCCGTACTCCCCTCCCTTCCTATCTCTTTCTCCAGGCTCTAGTAGAGTATGGAGTGATTGCGTCCCAAAACGAACAATAAATTAGCGACTGATTCCACCTTCCGCAAGTCCTGCTACCTGCGGCGACCCGGCAGTTGACCTGAGACCAAGCCGGGGGCTGCAGATTCCGTCCCCTCACGGTGTCGCCACCGCACGAGTTCTTGGTTCCTCGCCGGATTCATCTCGTCTTGGGGGCCCGACTTCGTCGGCGCAGCGAGATGCAGCAGCCAGGTAATTAAGGGCAAAGTTGCCATCTTTGGCTGTCTCCTTGCGATCTCTGCGGCTAATCTTGGTTAGAGACCGCCGCCCGCCGGTTGGATTTGTATGGGGATCATACAAATAGACCTCTTCATGGGTGTTCTTCTCCAGCACCGGGCAAGGTTTGTAGGGTAATAGATAGCTGTATGAAATTGGTGCTGAACACCATCTGGTATCACATGACTCATGGTTGTTGATTGATTCAGTGATTTGGTAGTTTCAACTATGATCCCTTGAATTATTATGTGTTCTGGATGCATGCTGTCATTATCAATGTATGCTATCTATCAATGGTTGGTGAGAAGTAGTTACGTTTTTTGTTCTTCGTATCCAGTCATCGATATAGAAAAGCTACTACGCGAAGTGAAGACGCGGTGGCTGAAGCCTAAAGAGGTTCTCACCATAATACAGAATCACCACCTGCTCACGTTGGAACACAAGACACCGCAGAAGCCACCGAGTAATAAAACCAGCCTGTGTTTTTTGCTTGTGAGATATCTGATTCAAGCCCCTGCATTCCTTCTCTAGTCCTTTGTGTGACTAACCTAATTGGTTCTGAAATTGCAGGTGGTTCTTGGTTTCTTTTCAACCGTAGGGTACATCGGTTCTTCCGGAATGATGGGTATGGATGGCGGAAAAAGAAGAGTGGCAAGGTTTTAGCCGAAGCCCATGAGTACCTTAGGGTCTGTCCAATGCTATCTTCTCGAGTAATTAGAGATCTAAAGTTGTTGAGTAAATCAATCATAAAAATTGTGATGTTTGTTTTTAGGACTTAATCGGATGGGCTGGATAGTTGACATGCTTTCCTCTTTTGGCACTGAAAATTTCAGGTTGATAATGTAGAGGCACTGAGTTGCTACTATGCTCATGCAGACAATAATCCTACATTCCAGAGGCGTATATATTGGATGCTTGAACCGTAAGAGTTTTGCTTACTTGTAGAAGGATTGGAATATTTTTTATGTCGTATTGTATGCTTCGAAGTTCATAAAGGTTCCACATAAATTTTCCATGTGCCTCGTCTAAATTTTACGTGCTTCTCCGTAGAGCGCAATTGTATGCGCATGATCCGGGTTATGGATTAGCCGGATTTGAGTTCGCCTAACGCTATCCGTAACTGATAGCCATAAGGATGATGCTTGTTCTCACTTAGAAATAAGTCGTGCGATGTGGATCAGCCAAGACTAGATTTGCCCCTCCACCATGGAGAGATATTCCCCGTGCCTTCTCGTGTGATATGATTCGGAAGCATGGCCATGCACTACTCGATCAAGTGTTGATGGAGTTGTCCAACTAAGGTGTTAGCCAGAAGGAATCACTTGTCACTGCAACGAGAAAAGAGAGTTAAGTTGGCACTGGGATCGCGGGAGCTCCCCTGCGGCTTATCACCAATATCATGATGCAAAGGAACTCGGACAGACTGTCACATTGGATGCTACTTGTGTATATCCAGGAGTCGGCGTGCTAGGCTAGAAGCCGCTACCGACTAATGGCTCTGGGCGAGAACCCGCTGAGCTGTGTCCGTCTTAAATAAGCCTGCGGGGTCACACACTTAAGAGAGTGAAGCTAGTCGGCAAAGTAACGTTTGCCGGGCAGAGACACATGTCAATGGGTTGAACCCACCTTGAGTGGGGTTAGAGTTGTGGACTGAGGGACACAAGGTGTTGTGTCGCCTCACCTACTCCCTATATAAATGAAGGCGAGGAAGCAACTGATAGACTGAGTATCCGAACATTTCACAGGCCATGACTTGGGCCTCACTCCCACCAACCTGTCCCGAGGGTGGCGGACCAGAGGCTAGCACCTCCTCGTCTCCACTCCACCTTGTACGTGTGTGAGCCATCAGAGGCACTGCGACTATGGTGCTCGGCAGCGCTAAGGCGGCAGAAGGCAGCGGAGTTCACCGGAGCCGGAGGAGAGGTCCCACGATCGACCAGGTTCCCTGGAGCAGTAGCAGTTGACTTCTGCAACTGTGCAAGGGGTAAAGTTCTGTGTCCATCTCTCAGCCGGATCTTGGAGTGGAGGCTCGCCAGAGTTTAGCCAGAAATTTTTGTTTTCTGTTCTTGCTCTGGACGCGGCCCATCACACAACCCTAATACTACTAACAACTTTGTCCGCATGCTCCTCTTGAAGGATTTTTGAATGGGAACTCAGGGAGGGATTCATAAGCTGTCCATCGCCATATGTAATTTTTTTCGCACTATGGTATAGCTTGCATTTACTCCTATTTATAGTTATTCTGTCTATGACTCCATCTATGGTTACTTTGAACTTTCATCATCCACCTTAGATGTTCCCAACAACTAGAAACTACCACTCACCAATTCCTTGTAGACATTTTAATTTTTGTAATATTATACAATGTTCCTCAACTTTTGCTGATGAGCAAAATAGTGTAAAATATTTTATTCCAGGTAAACCCTATATTCATTAGGAGTCCCCAAAATCTGCACAACAATTCTTGAATTAGAAGTTCCAATCAATGGTGGTATTATACTATTTCATTACTACGACTTCTACTGCTGGTTATGATTTGCTGATTTTTTCCCTGTGAAAAAGAACCATTTATCAATGTGTAAAATTCAATTCGCATCATAAAGGGAGCACTTCATCTTTGCAGGGCTTATGATCACATTGTTCTTGTCCACTATAGAGATGTTCTAGAGGTTTGTCTCTTGTCTTATCTTCCTTTCGTCTATCTGCAATTCTGAGTGAAACAATTACGTTGGTTTAGTATCCACAGTTAATTATCCAGTTCAATAGTGGGCAGTCTTTTATCAGAGTAATTGATCACTGTAAAGTACCAGTGAAATTGAACTTGACATGTCCATTTGTTACTCGCTATTAAGCTGGTGTATATTATTATAATGATTGAAGTACGACATTGTTTTTTTGTGTGAGTGTCATCACATTGTTTTTCGGACTGCCCTGTGCTTAATTTTTGCTTGTTGATTGATAACCAGGGCAGCATTTCAGTTTCAGCACTAAACGATTCATCAACATCTACAGAAAAATCCAGTATCACAGATAATTCTCTAGCAAGCTCCATAAACCACCCGTTCGTTGAGATGCAGCAGCCTGTGGATGAAGCCATGATGGATAGTCTGCTGGGTGCTCCAGCTCCGAGTACTTCTGTAAATAGTTTAGGCAAGATTTCGATTCTACCTTCTGGAGTTGTCCACAAATGTTGTCTTCTGGCTCATATTTCATTTTACAACAGCTGCAGTTTGTCACCCTGAAGTGCAGCCTAGAACTGCTAGCCTAAATAATTGTCTTTTACTCACCATCACACAGGTAGTGTGTTGAATGAAGCTGAAGCTGGATTAAGGAGTGGTTCCAAAACTATATTTGATCCGGTGCAGTTTGGTGAGCCCTTTCTGGAACATTCAACTGGGTTCATGGAACCGGCACTCCATTCTTCGGTTGCCACCAAAGAGTCTAGCAATGTAGATCATAGCTCTCGCTTAGAAACATATATGTCTGAGGTACTGTACACCAATAATCTCACTCAAAAGGAAGCTGGTGCACTGAGTGCTGCAGGCATGCCATCATCACAGGTTCTTCTTCCCTTAACTGTTCTCTTGTGAGATGAATGCATGTTTCTATCTGGCAGTCAGGCAATTTTGTCTCTTCCCCTTTGTGCCTACTTCCCCTGTTCGACCTTCCACAATGTCTTATAAAAAGAAATGAAGGGAGTACTATTTAGTCCTTCAGAACACTTTCAGAGTATTGGGAGGTCCTTCCTACTTGGCATGGTCATAGCAGTATATATTTTTGCTCCTTGGATGCATTTTTGCAATTTGGGGTACCCATAATCTGAGTGGCATGTATACTTGATCTGTTAGGAATATCGAAGAGTGATGTGTTTTACTATATTTAGGGAAGGGTTATCTCGAGTTTGAACTCTTCATTATAACCCGCTGCTGTCTTATGCATATTTATTGCAGTAGTAGCATTTCTTGCTTAGCATTAGAAAATCTCTGTGTAACTAGTCTCATATATATACTCTCTACTTGACAGCAGTGTGTGAAGGTACTATACTTAGTAGTACTCCATCCGTCCCATAATATTGGATGTTATAACATCTTATATTATGAGACGAAGGGAGTAAAAAACTACCTACCGCCATGAACTGATATGTTACCCTAAACTTTCTCTGGTGCAGAATGATAGCTATACAGATGTAAGCATCGGATATCCACTATCATTAGATGCCACTAAGAGTGAGCCTGATGGATTGAAGAAATTAGACAGCTTCTCAAGATGGATGAGTAGTGAACTTGCAGAGGTAGCTGATTTGGATATCAAGTCCAGCTCCGATGCTTTCTGGACTAGTACTGAGAATGTGAATGTTTCCGTGAACGAGCAATTAGACCCGCTTTCCCAGCAGCAGCTTTTCTGCATTATTGACGTTTCTCCAAGCTGGGCTTACACTCGCTCTAAGACTAAGGTCTGCACCATTCTATTCCTCTTTTGCATGCTATGGCCATAGTCAAGTATAGGTTCGCCCAAGTTTATTGGTAGTATGTTGAGCATTCTGTTCTGGACTAACTAGTAAATTGTAATATTAACTTGGCATCACTTATCATTCTTTTGGTTGCAATTCAAATGAAGGTCTTAATTACTGGCACATTCTTGGCAAATAAAGAAGACATCCAGAATTGCAAGTGGTCATGTATGTTTGGTGATGTTGAAGTTTTGGCAGAGGTTTTAGCAGATGGCTCCCTGCGCTGCTACACACCAGTACATCAATCTGGACGAGTTCCATTTTATGTGACATGCTCTAATAGGTTAGCTTGCAGTGAAGTGCGAGAATTCGAGTTCCGTGATTCCAAGGCCCAATATATGGAGACTGCGGATCCCCATACTACTGGCGTTAATGAAATGCATTTATGTATCCGTCTTGAGAAGTTACTTTTCCTAGGACCAGATGACTATGAGAAGTATGTTTTGAGTGGTGGAGATGAGAAATCTGAGTTAATCAACACTATCAATTTATTGATGCTGGATGATAAATTGTTGAACTTGCCGCTACCATCAGATGAGAGGGCATTTCCCTATCCATGGAGTCAGAACTATGAGGAAGGGGTGAAAGAAAAGCTGTATTATTGGCTTATCCATAAGATACACGATGATGGGAAAGGTCCCAATATGCTAGGCAAGGATGGACAGGGTGTAATTCATTTGGTTGCTGCACTTGGTTACTATTGGGCCATAAGACCAATAATTGCTGCGGGTGTACATGTGAACTCTAGGGATGCTCGCGGATGGACTGCGCTTCACTGGGCTGCATCTTGGGGAAGGTATCATAATGATGCTTATACCTATGTATATTTCAAATTTACCTTTTCATGTATAACTTAAGCAACTCTTGCAGATTCTGTATAATTTGGTTCTTTATATGGGTTCTTATAGTGGTCCATAAAATTTTAGTCTGTAAAACTGAAGGTGCCAGAACAGATTCCTTAAAACAGATTCTGTATAATTTTGTACATTTATACTGATGAGCTGACCCTGTTTTTTAAAGAAAAACTATCGGAGAGGCTCACACAGTATAATTATATTAATAATACATGTGAACACTGTACAAGAGATTTACAATGGGTTAGAGTAGTAATACTCAGAAATTAAGAACTCAAGTCCTAACCCAACTAGTTAGAAGGACGTTTTGTTCTTCAATAAGCCTAACACTCTGAAGAATGAGGCCCTGTCTGAATTTAATGAACCATTCAGATGGTGAAGATTCAGCGACCCCACTTGTCAGCGCCCAATCCTTCTTTCTCCTTCTGTAACTCATTTCTTCTTCTGTTGCTCCTTCACACCGCACAACCATCCATTCCCCAGCCACCACCACCACCACGACGAGCCCTCCTCTCGCTCTTCCCCTCCCAGCCTCAACTCCAGCTCCGGCGCACCGCCCCCTCCTTGATCTCATCCATCGGCGCCTCCAACCATAGCCCCTGCCTCTGCTACTCTCTCCTGCCCCCACCACTAGCGCTCAATGGATTGCAGGGGTGGGAGGAGGCTTCCGGTCAGCCGCATCATCCGTTGACCTTAGTGGCGGCGCGACAGTGCAGAAGGGAGATGCGGGGCGGCACATTCACGGATGGAAAGGGAAGGGAAAGGCTGGTGGAAAGATTGGAGATGGGAGGGCGCCGGCGTTGAGATTCCTGTGGTGGGTGCGAAGGAAAAAGTTGGTTTCTGCCTGCACACGGCAATGATGCAGAACGAGTGCATTTCCGTAAAAAATCTGTATATTTGCAGATATTTTGCGTATCTGGAAATTTAGGAATCTGCTAGAGTGGAAGGAGTCTGTATATGACAGTTTCTATAGATTTCAGTGCTTTTGGGGAATCTGGTAGTGTTGCTCTTATGTAATACCTCTGTTCCCTATTTGTTTGCCAAAACGTACTGCATTAGGGACAAAGGTAATAGTATTTTTATTGTTTCAGAGAGTGGACAGTCGGTACCCTGATAGCAAATGAAGCTGCATCTGGCGCATTAACAGATCCAGCTCAATTCCAATCTGGAAAACTGCCTGCTGATTTAGCATCAGAGAATGGGCACAAAGGGATTGCCGGTTTTCTTGCAGAATCATCTTTGACAAGTCATTATTCGGCACTTGTATCAAAAGAATCGAAGGGTGATAATTTGAAAGTAATATATGGATCAGGAGACGCGAATGAGTTTGCAGAATCAAGCTCTACTCAGCTTGCCTCCCAGGATTCTCAGGCCGAGTCATTCAAAAATATACTTAATGCGGTTCGTAACTCAAGTCAAGCTGCAGCCAGGATATTTCAAGCTTTTAGGGTGGCGTCATTCCACAGAAATAAGGTGATTGAATATGGAGATGATGATTGCGGATTATCGGGTGAACGTACGCTGCCAATTGTTTCTCTTAAGAATTCCAGACCTGGACAGAATGATAAGGTGCATTCTGCTGCAGTTCATATCCAAAAGAAGTTCAGAGGGTGGAAAGGAAGAAAAGACTTTTTACTACAAAAAATCATCAACATACAGGTATTTCTCTGTGCTACTCTACGAAAGTATGAATTCTTGTCTTTCTGTCTGTTACTCTCATATAACCACGCTGTTCTTAGGAAACTGCAGTCATTACTCCCTGCTTACTGTTATATAATTCAAATTATATTCAAAATTACCGATTTCATGGAACTATGTGTTCTTTATGGATTGATCTGTGTTTGGATAAACTAAAAACAGCCGAGTTATGTGGTTCTTTTTGTGGTATGTGTGAATCTAATCATTCTTATTCCAAACTCGAGCTACTTCAGTGCTGAACTTAGTTTTGTTTAAACCGCATTTCAGTTTAGTTTCAGTAGAGCGTAAGCTGAAATGATGAGGTAGTAGTAACTGTAGTGTGACGTATGCATTTTACTATCTAGTCATGATGTCAAGCTTGAAGTGGTTTTGGCACTTGAGTCGCGAACTTACTTATGGTAGTTAAATTCCAATCAAGTTAGGTTGTGAATCACGACTACAGGAAAAATGACATTTTCTGTCTATGCCTTACGGAATTATACTTCTACTTCTATTTTTCATTAGGCCCATGTTAGAGGAAATCAAGCGAGGAGCTACCGGAAGATAGTCTGGTCGGTGGGCATTCTGGAGAAAGTTATACTGAGGTGGAGGAGAAAGGGGAGGGGTTTGCGTGGTTTCCAACCTGTGAAACAACTTGAAGCCGGTGTATCACAGATCCAACCTGCAAGGGATGAGGATGAATACGACTTCTTGAAGGATGGCAGAAAGCAGGCTGAAGGTAGGCTACAAAGGGATGATGATGAATACAACTTCTTGAAGGATGGCAGAAAGCAGGCTGAAGGTAGGCTACGAAGGGCACTTGCTCTTGTGACATCTATGACTCAATATCCAGAAGCAAGAGCACAGTACAGTAGGCTGCAAACCTTTGTTACAGAACAGCAGGTGTCCAAGGTTTGCCTCCCCTTTCTCTTAAAAACATGTTATAAGCATCTTAACCCGTGTTACCTTTTTTTGTGATTTCCTGTTAGTTTGTTAAGATTCTACACTGTTTTTTATTCTTTCCTCGAGTACAGTTCTTTTTTTTCTTTGTATTCTGTTGGGACTCCACCTATGAAAGAGGACACGTGAAGCAAGATAACTAAATTAGAAGTAGCTGTTTGGGTTTTCGGCTACTAATTAAATCTTAACAGTAAAATTTCATATGTAATGGCCTAATCAATTTTTGCAGCAGCGGATTAAGGCTTACATAAAGCCCTAAATTTTTGGGACATTGTGCGTGGCTCTATTTTATCATAAGGTTGCCTGCCATAAAAATAGGGAACTTGTTTTATATATGCATAGTTTCTTACTTTTGAAGCCTGATTTCCTTATTTTTTGGGACTTCATATGTGGAGCTTTCGTTATCCGATTGCATCTTATAAAATGGGGAAAAGCATTTTGTTTGCATATATAGTTGTACGTATAGAGGAAGCAACCATTATTGCACGATCATTTTTAATGAAATAAATTACAATTATAACTTGGGTCCACCTGATGGACGGTTCCTATTTTTTAATTTGTCGATATAATTAGTATAAGTGTATAACATATAATAAAAAATATAATAATAGATAAAGAAAGATATAATGGTAGGAATATTCTTCACATAGGGGTCGATGACCTAGCGAAGATGCATCGGCGTCATGGAGACATGGACCTTGATGTTAACTTTTGACTTAGGGAAAGATGGAGGATAGTAATTCTCTTTGGCTCCTGGAGGGTCCTGTTACTGCTTCGCTTGGCCCCATGGCTCCCCTCCTACGGCAAGTCCATTCCCTCTCGGCCATGGCTCTCGAACATATACAGGGGGGTAGTGAGGATGATGTCAAGCGTCTCAAAGAACATCTAGAGGTGTTATGCAGGGATCTGCTGGAGCCGGAGGAAACTAGCTCGACCCCCAAGTGGTGGAGGAAGGAGGTTCGTGAACTACTTTATGACACAGAGGACCGATTACATGAGGTTATCATCTTCCAGGCCGGCGATTTCTCGGAATTAATCGCTGATGTTGAGGATGCCTGCGAAAGACGCAAACGTTTACAGCTAGCTCCTAATAAGACCACCAAACCTGACCTTGGGGAAACCAGTCTCAGCTACTTCACACCCCAGCGGATGTCCATTAAGCTGTCAAAGCCCATCTCTGTCCAGGGGCACCCCGCCAGCCATGGTGTAGTTGGTATCGAGGATCCCATGAACAAGCTAATCGAGCAACTGGCTTTCGACGACGATAAGCAGAAACGACTCAAGGTGATTCCTATCGTTGGATTTCCAGGTACAATCTACAAGCTTGTCGAGTTTAATGTTCTTTCTATCACCTTTTCCTGTTTGAAGCTCTTTCTTCTTCGTTGGATTCCCAGGTGTTGGAAAGACTACAGTTGCTGGAATCTTATATTATGAGCACAGAAGGAAATTCCAGTGTTCAGCTTTTGTACGGGTGTCTCGAACTCCAGATACGAGGAGTCTTCTCATCAGTATTCTGTCACAAATTAAGGCACCAGGGCTCTGTGGCTTTCCTGATGTCCACGACCTTATTGATGGCATCAGAAATCATCTTAAAGGCAAAAGGTATCTACCATTTACATTGGAGAATTTGTACGGTATCCAGTACTCTCTAGCAGAGTATTGTGAGTACCAGCCAAGGGTAGTTTATTATGTTTATAATTTTTTATCCTTTTGTTAATCCAATCTCAGAAGCTGAATATAATTAATAATCTATCAAAGCTATAATTACTAAACATCATTCCGTTAGATTATGATTCTACCCATATTTTCCGTTACTCCCTTGTTTATTGAGGTGTTACTACCTATATCTCTATTGGAGTACCATATATGGATTACAGACTAAATTGGGCCCTTAGATCAAAGAGAACGAACACCCCTATTCATTCCGGCGTACCGTATAAAGAGGTCTTACATTGTCAAGCAAATTTTTTGTTCTCAATCTTATGCACTACGATAGTGTAGGGGCAACTTTTTTTATTTTCGACTTGCAACTGAAATGAAAAATGGGACATCTATAGGTCTCTGTATTGTTCATGAATTTGAGTATATAGCACGGAGTTCATGAAATTAAGGCAAAGGAATGCAAAATGTTTGACATAAGGGCATGCACAAATTAGTGAAGGGGTACATGCCCCAAGGATTGGTCTAAGATAAAACAATTCCAGATTGCCGGTTTAAGCAAACAAATTTTTACATGTTAACTACGTGAAACATGGTTATTTTTTATTTTATCTTTTGTTTCCCAGTAGATTATTAAGATAAAATACATGAAAACATAGAAATAGAAACTATTTTCTGGAGCTATTCCAGATCTACAACACTTGATTGACAAAATATTTAAGGAGCTACAACTTTGGAGAAGTGCTGGAGTCAAGGAGCTACGTAGTTGGCATGGCCTGATCCTTCGAATGTATAGGGAAGCGATAATTCTTTTTCCTAACTTTATGCTACACTTCAAACCAGGTCGTGTATGTACTTTTGGATCATCTTGATCCCCTCTCATTAAAAAAGATGCAAAAATAAAAGTTAGTTTCATTTGATGAGCCATGAAATATATGTCCATAATATATTTATTTGAAGATTGTAGATGTCAATATATTTTTCTATAAACCTAGTCAATCTAAGAAAAGTTTGACTTCACAAACACAAAACTGTCTATTATGAAACGAAAGGAGAACACTATTGGAAGGTCTCGTCCCTATCCGACATGCACAAATGCCTATCGTACTGTGTGTTATGATCATAATAACTAGTAATGCATCCATAGTCATGTTACTTGTTTGTAAGTTACTCACACTTTTAATATTATTGGTCGTCTTACCTGACTCGTATGTAAATTGTACAGGTACTTTATAATAATGGATGATTTGTGGACTGCATCCATATGGGATGTTATTAGCCGTGCTTTTCCTGATGCTGATTATGGCAGCAGAATAATAACAACCACACAAATTGACGATGTTGCATTGGCATGCTGTAGATACTACCCAGGCTATATCGAGATCAGTCCTCTTAATGATGATCAATCAAAAGAATTATTTTTCACTAGAGTTTTTGGCTCCAAAGATCATTGCCCTACATATTTAAAAAAAGTTTCATCCAAGATTATCAACAAATGTGCCGGTTTACCATTAGCAATTATAAGTATAGCCAGCATGTTAGCAAGTAAATCATACTACCTCATAGTGGAGAAATGGGAGCACATACAAGATTCTTTGCCCTGCACGAGGATAAATCCTACTTCTGAAGGGGTGAAGGGCTTATCCTCTGAGACAGCTATTGAATCTGGAGGCAGGATGTTAGCAACAGGACCCAAGATTGAGAAATGGAAGCACACACAGGTTTCTTTACCCTTCACTTCCGAAGGGCTGAAACAAGTGCTAAACATTGTCTACAATAATCTTCCACCTCAGTTGAAGGCATGCTTGCTATATCTCTGTATGTATCCAGAGGGCTATTTGGTCAGGAAGCATGATTTGGTGAGGCAATGGGTAGCCGAAGACTTCATCAATGCCATGGGAGGGCGAGGTGCAGAAGAAACTGCGAGGGTTTATTTTGATGAGCTTGTCAGTAGAGGAATGATCCAATCTGCATCGACCAACTATGGCAACGAGGTGTTATCGTGTACCGTTCATCACATGGTATTGGATCTTATTAGGCACAAATCCAAGGAGCTGAACTTCATCATCACTTTGGACAATTTGCAATCAACTCTAGCACTTCCTGACGAAGTTCGCCGACTGTCCGTACAGTTTGGAGGTTCAAAAGCTGCAGATGTACCAGAAAACATTCTAATATCCAAAGTTCGATCACTTCTATTTTGGGGTTTCTTCGAGTGTGTACCTTCAGTTGTGGATTATGCGCTTCTGCGAGTTCTGATTCTTCATATTTGGGCTGATGGAGACGAGACGAGCTTTGACCTCACAAGTATTTCTGAGCTGCTTCTACTGAGATATTTGAAGATCCAATGTAATATCATGGTCAATCTGCCAGACGAGATTAAAGGGCTAAAATGCTTGGAGACACTAGAAGTGGATGCAAGATTATCTGCCGTTCCATGTGATATTGGTCATTTGAAGAAGTTGTTGCACCTCCTTCTTCCAAGTGACGCTATTCTTCCAAAAGGGCTTGACGGCCTGACATCTCTTCTCACTCTCGGGTGTTTCGATCTCAGCAAGAATTCAACACAAAATGTAATTGACCTTGCCGAGCTGACCAACCTTCAGGATGTTCATCTCACCTGTTCCGCACAACCGTCTGAGCTTACGGTTGGGAGCATGGAACACCTTGGCTCGATTCTGGAAAAGTTCAATGACCTTAGATCACTAACTCTCCATGGAGTTAGATCTTCAAGCCAGATCATTTCTGATGATGGCTTGAGCATCGTGTCTCCTTCACCGGCCCTCCTTGAGAAACTGGAGTTGCTGCCACGTGTCTGTACCTTGACAAGACTTCCCAAATGGATTGGGGAACTCAGCAGACTGTCCATCCTAAAGATTGAAGTTTTGGATCTATCGATCAATGATATTGCTATCCTGAAAGAGCTGCCATCACTCGCTTCTCTCTCCCTCTCTGTGCGGACAGAGCATGCTGAATGGATCATCTTTGACAATGAGGGATTCCCAGTACTCAAGTACTTCAAGTTCGTGCATACTGCACCATACATGTCCTTTCTGGAAGGAGCAATGTCCAATGTCCAAAAGCTTAAGCTAGCCTTCGATGCCAACATACTGAAGCCAGAATATGCACCAGGGACTTTTGGCCTCCAGCACATGACAGGCCTTACACAGATCTCTGTAAAATTTGGGGGTGCCGAGGCTGATGACTCCAAGAAGAGGGATATAGAGCGTTTATGGAAGGACACCTTAACCAACCATCCAAACAACCCAATTTTGGACGCTCGATGGGTAGATTGCATTTTTAATGGCGACAAAACTACATATGTGGAAGATGAAGGACATGATAGCAGGTGAATATACTTGAAACTTACTAGTAGCGTTTTTCTTGTACTGTCCCTTTTCATACCTTCTTTAATTGACCTTCACCTTCCATTCTGACTTCCTGTATACCCTTACCTGTGATTAGGGCTTCTACGTCATCGGATACCATTGAAGTTGTAGGGCAGATTTTCAAGAAGGCTCGGTTGTGTTGATAGCAATCATGATTAGTAGTTAATGGAGTCGTAGTGGAATCCAACTAGTGTCTGTACAGCAGCTTGGCGTGACCTGTTGCCATGTTTTAAACAACATAGTGTTGTGTTCGGGAATAGATACTCTGACTGTAAATCTTGTTATGTGTTCGCATCGGGTATTGTTTCAAGGTGGTTGCCATGTTGTGCGTGTAGAGCAAGATACTATTTGTTAGCTTTCGTAGGAAAGAGTGGAGTCCTTCTCCTGGTCTTTGAATTAGTTTTGAGTCCGAGGCGGTTCCTAGTGTCAATGTGTAGATTGCATTTTTAATGGCGACAAAACTGCAGAGGGGGAAGACGGAAAATGAAATCATGATAGCAGGTAGTACGTATTATACTTGAAAACTGGCTGACTACATGTACACAATTGCCTGTTAATAGGGCATCTACGCCATCAGAAATTGCAAATTGGAAGGGATTTGTCAAGAAGGCTTGGGTGTAGCAACAAACTGTGAATGTGTATGATACCCGCAAAAAAACGACTTGTGTTTTCTTATTGGTAATACTTCCTCCGACTCGGTTTATAAGACTTACACGTATTTCTAGATTGATAAATTAACCAACTTAGCATGAGGTACATATGATAAAACTATATTATTAAAAACTTTAAATGTTATATTTTCTAATGGTATAATTTTTATATTATATAATTTATATTATATAGCTCATGCGATGACATAGGTATACGCGTAAGTCTTATAAACTAGTATAGAGAAAGTACTTGCCATGGTGCTGTGTTTAAGCGCTATAAATAAGCATGCATTTAATTGCAAATTAAGATCGTGTTCTGCAATTCAAGTTTTCTATGACGTACTTATTACTTCCTCCGTCCCGGTTTAAAGGATATATATTATTAAAAATCATGCAATTCCAATATCCCTTCACATCCTAGGCACATAAGCATTTAATTTTAGAGGAAAAGCCAATTAGAGGATTAGTAAATGCCAAATTAGTACGAATCAAAGGATGCCTAGGGCCAAGAGATTTGTTATTTATGCCCTTTTAGAGTAGTCTAGGCCAGGGCTCTGCCTAAGAGCCAATTAGAGGATTAGTAAAGGCCAAATTAATACCAATCAAAGGATGCCTAGGGCCAAGAGATTTGTTATTTATGCCCTTTTAAAGTAGTCTAGGCTAGGGCTCTAGGCAGAGTGTGCATTACCAGGGAAACGGACACATAGGTGAAAACTCGGCCATCTTCAAATTAAGCACCCGTTGGGCTCCACTGGGCTCCACTAATTCGAAGGAAAATGATAGGATGCCCTGGGGATCGCATCCTCCTATCCCCGGGTCTCGTGTGAGTCCCGACGAGTGGTGGAACCCAATTCTCTCTTTCCTGCGCTGAGGCCCACGACTTCCGCTTGCTAGTCGCGAACCACTGCAGCTCGCGGTTGTCTTGTGCTCGCGCGCGCCGCGCCGCTGCACCACCAGTCCATCTCTGCAAGCCGCCGCACCACCATGCCGCCGTCTTCGCACCTGCGTCGCTGCGCCCTTGGGCCGCCGCCGCACCTCCACCGGGTCGCCGTCTCCACACGCCGTGTCACCCGCACCGCTAGCCTTCCCTTGTAAAATAGCCATGGGAGCCGCACAACCTCCCTTGCAGCTCGCGCTGCCTCCCGCCATGTAGAGCTTGCGCCGCCACCCTCCCCTGAAGCCCCCGCGCGCGTCCGCGTCCTGCAGCTCGCCGAAAGTTGTCGCCGTCGATCTCCAGCCCGACAAGCACGTCCATGCCGCCCTAGACTCCATGGCTCCGGGCAGAGGTCTGTAATAGCCGCCCAACATCCTTCTCTAGCACCCGCGCGCTGCCACGGATGGAGGCCACCCGCCATGGTTGTTGTTCTATATTTTTGCTAAAATAGCACAAAGGCAGGATGACGATGCTACTGGAGGTGGTCGTCGTTGCTACAAACGAAGGGTTGCGATGCTACCGACCAATGGATATGTTTTGAGATTTTGCTATAGGGCAATGCTACAATAGTTGCAATTTTTTGCTATTTCTGTTCTATATTTTTGCTAAAATAGCACAAGATATTTTCGATGAAAGTGCTCAGCATAGTCGGTTTTGCTACCGCAGTCACCGGCGATATCTTTGGCGAGGTTATTTTTTTGCTACATTAGCATTTTTTTTTTGCTACCACAATTTTATGGTTTTGCTATAACAGTATAAAGTTTTTGCTACACGGTCTCTGACGAGGTCTATTGGCAAAAACCTCCGACGAGCTGCATTAGCATAATTTTTTTGCTACACTGTTGCCGGCGAGATCTTCGGCGAAATCTCCGGCGAGGTCCAGTCTGTTTTTATATTTTTGGCCGAATCGTTTTCTGCTACATATAGCAAGAGCGAAACTATTTATAGCAAAAGCAGGTATGTTTATAGCAAAAACGGGATTTAGATATTTTTTTAAGCACACGTGTCAGCGGAGGACCCGAGGGATTTTTTGGATTATCCTCCGTGGAACGCGTAGGGGTGTCCATAATTCGAAATGGGCTACATGCGAGTGTTCACTTATATGGACTGCCAGCCCATTAGTTTACTTATTTGGACCACCGTTCCTAAGCTTGACAATGGAAATCAGAGGAATTGCAGTATCTAACAGTACAGCTCCCCGCAGTCTTCAGCGCCCAGGCGGAGCCAGAAATTCACCTTCTTTTTTGATCAACGATTTGGCAATGCGGTGCCCACGAGGAAATCACACTCGTCACTTCGTTATTGCATTCGTCAGTCGTTTGGGCCCCTCCTCTAGTCCTAGTGAAGTAGGGGTTTATAGCTCCCATGCGACGTCTTTACACGGAATTAGAAGGAACGCGACATCGTTGCAAAAAATAGCTCGCATGCGACACTTCTGAAGCGGCAAATAGCTCCCGTGCGACACTTTCACTTAACCCCACGAGACCGTCAACAAATTCAAATCAGCTGAGCACAGTAGGACCCACAGCCTCTCCACGTCACGGCGGAACTCACCTGATGTCCACCTCATATCGTGGGACCCACGCTGTGGTTGAAGAGAGCCGTTGGCCCCGATCCGTCCCCGCACCCGAGCACTCCCGCCACCGTTCCAGCATCTCATCCCCTTCCATTTTCTTCTCCGGCGAGCAAGTGCGGCAACGCCGGCGAGGGATGTCGAGCTCTACTTCAGCCTCCCACCGCTCATGGCCTCGGTATGGTGCGGTGCCGATGAGGAGGTGCCCCGATTGTCCCCGTACCGCGCCCCTGAAGCGGCTTGTCACATCCACCGACAAGAACGGCAACATTGGCCGGGAATTTGTGAAGTGTGAGAGCAAGCTCGAGCCAGGAAAGGTGAGATCTGAGTGTTCTGAGCGCCAATTTCTCGCTTTTCTTTCGAAATTTCATGCGTTCATCAAATTTGGGATTTAGGGTTCATCTCTGCGATTTCAGGAACTGCCAAAATATGGGCATTTTGAGTGGCTTGATGAGTACATCAAGCAAATTGGGGTGGAGGTAGCATCCCGGGAGCTCGAAAACCCGCCCGTGGTGGAGCAATTGGGATGTGGCAACCCCATTTCCGTTGGTACTACGGTGGATGCGGAAGTGAAGGCCGAGCTGAAGAAGATGAACAAGCAGCTAAGGCAAATCATCGAATTGAAGAAGCAGGACAATCTGATGGCCGTTTTTTATTTTTGTGTAATTTCTCTCGGAATTAGTTTATCTCCTGATCATTAGTCATTAGACAACGCAATCAGTGTTCGAGTGATGCTTTGTAATAGATGTAATGATCTATGTCTTTAGCTTGAATAAAATACAACACAAATTCGGGTTAATTTTGAGTTGCTCTGTTTACGAAATCAGTGTTTCTTCAGTTTCGTCAGTTTCAACAGTGTTCCTTCAGTTTTATCAGTGTACAGGGGGCGCCCGTGTGCAGGGGAGGGGTTGAAAAGTTAAAAATAATAATTAACGAGGAGTGATTAAAAAAGGTCAGACCCAAATAGAACTTAGCCAGGCCAAAATGGTCGTATCCAGGCCCAATAGTAACTACATGTAGATTGGGCAAAAAAATGGTACTCACGTTACAATCTAAATAGGAACGTGTGGATCTGCAGATACCTGTGCTCAGTTCGCAATCTTTTATTTTTTGCGAAAGTAAATATATAAATGAAGTCCAAAGGCATCATTTAACTAACATAACTTGGGCGCCCCACTAACTTATGTAAATATCTAAATGTCTTGTTTGAAAATGAACCATGTGTTGTTTGAAAATAATCAACCATCATAACGTTAACTTATTCTTCCTTTTGAGATTTTCTAATTTCACTCATTTTATAAACATTGCACGAGTATTATATGAGAACTTGTTTTTGTGTCTTTTGTTTTATGCACTTGTTTTGGGTGTTTTGACAAATGATAATACAATAAAACACAGATTACAAAAAACACGGGATAGATAATATATTAGATAACATTTATATTAGATAACCTGATAATATTACAATAAAAAGAAAAGGGGTACAATAATAAAGAAGGGAAGGGAAACTAGGCGCCTAAACCCTGGGCTAAACCCTAACCCTAGCTACCCTACTTCATCGGCGGTGGAGGCGGTGCCGGTGCCGCCGTCCTCCGAGCCGCCGCCGCAGCATTCCAAGCCGCCAGCCTCTCCCGCGGATCTCGCCGTCGCTGCTCCTCCTAGAAGGCCCAACGATTGGCCTCCCGTCGTTCCTCGTCCTCCCGTTTGCGCCTTTTCTTCAAGGCGCGCGCGACCTTGCTTCTCCTCCCACTTGGCGTAAGCAGCCAGCTCCGCCTCCTCCTTCTTCTCCGCCGCCTTCCAGTACTCTTCGGAGGGGCCGTCGTCGGGGAGGTTGCCGCCGGGGAGGGGGCGGGGGTTGTGGATGAAGTGGCCCTCCGCCCAGGGGCAGGGCGAGGCTTTGCATCGCCCCCTTTTTGCCATGCTTGGGGCGCTTAGGCGCCTCCTGCTTCTAGACCTGCTTGTGGTCCGGGTGGTTGTCCTCGTCGCTAACTTCGGAATCGGAAGGGAAGCGGAGGGGGGAGGTCGCCATGGTCGCCGGAGTGTTTTGGGGCTGGGAGGAGGCAAAGGGACGGGCTCGAGGTTGAAGATGAAGATGAGGGGCAAGATGAGATGAGGAGGCAAAGGCGTTTTGCCTATTTATTGAGGGCGGGGCGTGAAGGGCGGCGTGGGAATCTAGCGCTGGCGCAGCCGCGTGCGCTGCGTTGCGTGTAGGCAGCGGGCGTAGCCGCGTGCGTGATCAATGCGGTCAGTGCAAAAAATTTGCTAGGATGCGACGTGACCCCTGCACCGTCGCCCCCGCCCCTGCATGCATGCATGCATTAATGCAAAAGAGAGAAAAAACGTCCAAGGTAGTTATTCATTGTCAGTGAAAAATAAAAGAGAAAATAGAATTTGGTCTTGATTTATTCGGTAATAAATGCAGGAATCTAGGACCAAGGTACTCGTTTGTTTTTACACACCGCATGCAACAAACTCGTTCGGTTTTACACACCGCATGCAACAAACTCGTTCGGTTTTACACGCGCACATAATTTGTTAGACGTACACTTATTTAATACGATGGAGGGAGTAAATACGCTGCAGCGCTGTTGCACGCAAAATAGCTAGACTGCGACGCGAGAGGCAGCTGCAGAGCATGCATGCATGGTGCAGCCCGCCCCGCCCAGCGCTCTCGCATGCCACGCTCGGTCCAACGGTCAATGGAGTGTGCCCTAGCTTGGGCTAGTCATAGTGACATGCATACTCCCTCTGTCCACAAATAAGTGTACGTTTGGCTTCAAAATTTGTCCACAAAAAGTGTACTTCTACCTTTCTAATGCACTTTAAAGTAGAAAAAATTACTTCACAGAAATCAAGTCCAATAACATTTAGCAAATGGTCTCTTCAATTTATACATGCACTTACCTCATTGGAGGTGGGAGAATTAAAAATGAGAAAGAACATGACTAACACATTTTCAATGCACTTTTTACTCCATCCCATAATTTGTCTTAAAATTCCTAAACGTTCACTTATTTGCGAACGGAGAGAGTATGTGGGAGTAACTTAGAGTAGTAACATGCATATGTTACTAGTCTAAGTTACTACTCCATAGTGCAAAATAACATAGATGTGGTATCATGCAAAGTCTTATTTATTACAATGTAGACTCATTTTGTCTTGAAATTTGTGATGTTATCGTAATATGCTAGTTATCATAAACCTCTCTCTCATCATCTAATTGCATGCCATATCATCTAAATGCTTAGTTGACAATACATGTAGGACTATGTTACTATCCAAGTTACTTCCACTATGACTAGCCTTATATACATAGTCAAAGTTTAAAAATATTGACTTTTTCTATGGCGCATGAACCTGAGGGAAGTAAGTTTGACTGAAGAAAGTTGTTAGCGTACACTTATTTAATGCGACGGAGGGAGTAAATACGCTGTAGCGCTGTTGTACGCAAATAGCTAGACTGCGACGCTAGAGGCAGCTGCATGCATGGTGCAGCCCGCTCCGCCTAGCGCCCTCGCATGCCACGCTCGGTCCAACGATCAATGGAGTGTGCCACGCTGTACCTTATCTGTTCATGGAAAAACGATGAAGCCAATCAGATTCCAGAATCATCTATCCCACGGATCGTCAAGAGCTAGCCGCGAAATCCTTCTAAGAGACGCCAACCAATCAGGTTGCAGAACAAGCCCTTCCATGGATCGCCCAGAGCCACCCACGGAATCCTTCTAGAAGACGCGATCGGACGGCCACAGTGTCGCGCTAGGGTTAGATATACGTTCCTCATTCGGCCTTAGGGTTAGCTGGGTTTAGGATGCAGTCAACGGGGTTTCACAAGTTTGACCAGACATTCAAATGTGCATAACTAATTCAAAAAAAATCAAAAAAATACAAAACCTTCTCATGGTGTCATGTTATGTGACATAGTTGTGAGGAAAAATATCAAAATTGGTCTATTGATCATATTTCAAAAAACCCTTCACAAAATGACCTATCTCCTCCGAGGTTTTCTGGCTTTCGGGTCAAATGACCAATGATATGGCTAGAATCAAGGCATAGTTTGTGATAATATGCCCATATTGGGCATGCATGTGTATAATAGGATGACTAACAATGTTGTAGTACAAAGTTTTCCTTTTCTACATACAGAAAATCCAATTTCTATTTTCTGAGTGCCGAAAGAGGGGGGAATTTGTGAAGCAACCACCAAATTAAAGTTTCAAAATGATAACATCCTATTTTTAAAAAATACTAGACCACCTAGCATGTACAATTTCCCAACTTGAGTATCTCAAACCTCTTATTTCATCCCTGGTAAAAAAGACAAATCTTGCCGAATCGGTTGGAAGTGGGTAAGATATGAACTACAGGTACATGATTTTATGCTGATGATTTTTTGTAAAAATCATTTTTAGGTTCACAACATGCTATTTCATCAGAGATCCAATGCTAGTTTTGTGAGCCTCAGCCCCTAGCTAAGAATATTTATGAAAACCCTTCAAAAAGTTTGACCAGACATTCAAATGTGCATAACTAATTAAAAAAAAATCAAAAAAATACAAAACCTTTGCATGGTGTCATGTTATGTGACATAGTTGTGAGGAAAAATATCAAACTTGATCTATTAATCATATTTCAAAAAACCCTTCACAAAATGACCTATCTCCTCCGAGGTTTTCTGGCTTTCGGGTCAAATGACCAATGATATGGCTAGAATCAAGGCATAGTTTGTGATAATGTGCCCATATTGGGCATGCATGTGTATAATGGGATGACTAACGATGTTGTAGTACAAAGTTTTCCTTTTCTACGCACAGAAAATCCATTTTCTATTTTCTGAGTGCCGAAAGAGGGGGGGATTTGTGAAGCAACCACCAAATTTAAGTTTCAAAATGGTAACATAATATTTTTAAAAAATACTAGACCACCTAGCATGTACAATTTCCAACTTGAGTATCTAAAACCTTTTATTCCATCCCTGATGAAAAAGACAAATCCTGTCGAATCGGCTGGAAGTGGGTAAGATATGAACTACAGGTACATGATTTCATGCTGATGATTTTTTGTAAAAATCATTTTTAGGTTCACAAGATGCTATTTCATCAGAGATCCAATGCTAGTTTTGTGAGCCTCAACCCCTAGCTAAGAATATTTATGAAAACCCTTCAAAAAGTTTGACCAGACATTCAAATGTGCATAACTAATTCAAAAAAATCAAAAAAATACAAAACCTTCACATGATGTCATGTTATGTGACATAGTTGTGAGGAAAAATACCAAACTTGGTTTTAGAAATGGTCGAAAAAAAACTTGCTTAGAAATGGGGTGGTTTACCCTAGCTTTGGAGCCCATTTCTACCACATTTTGGGTGAGGGTGAGTTGTACTTTACAAAAGGGATCAGGGTGAGGATGAGTTGTACTGTACACATAGCTACATTTGTTGAAATTCAAATTTACCATCATATTTGAATTTTGTCCAAATTATCAACAAGTGACAAATTATTATAATAACAAATGTTTACAACAACAACAACTGCCAAATTATTAAAATAACAAATGTTTACAACAACAACTGCCAAATTATTACAATAACAAATGTTTACAACAACAACAACTACCAAATTACTACAATAACAAATGTTTACAACAACAAGTGCCAAATTCAAAGTCTATTTCTTTTGGCTCTTCTTACCCCTCGTTTTTTTCTCCTTCACAAGTTTCACACCACACAACAGGTTTATGCTCTTCTTTTTCTTACCATTACCATCTGGCCTCCCCACAGCACGTCCAAGAGTCTCCTTCACCTCCTGCACCTCCTCAACATGGTCACTTTGCACCAGAGCCTCATCAACATGGTCAGTTTTCACCAGAGCCTCAACAACAGGCTCATTTTGTACCAGAGCCTTAACAACAGGCTCATTTTGCACCAGATCCTCAACAATAGGCTCATTTTGTACCAGAGCCTCAACAACAGGCTCATTTTGCACCAGAGCCTCAACAACAGGCTCATTTTGCACTAGAGCCTAAACAACATGCTCATTTTGCCCCTCATTTTGCACCAGAGCTTCCAAATCAGACACGGTGTGACCTAAAGCCTCAACATTTTGCACATCATCCTCCAAAACAAGTTCAGATTGCACCTTAGCAAGACCAAACATGATCTGGTTACTTCTCTTCTTTCTTTGGCCATTGATTCTTGCCCTTTTCACTGGCCAGCATCCGTCAACAACAAGAGCTGGGCCTTTTTCTCCACGCTTCCTCCTGAAAACAAGCAAGTTAGATGGGGGAGAAAATTCATCAACAAGAAATGGGATAGAATTTGGATGAACATACTTTGGCTTTTCAGAAGTGTATCTGCACTTGGTAGAGCCAGCTCGGTGTCCAAGTTCTTCACAGAGTTTGCATCTATTCTTGTTACCTTTTTGGGCCCTTTTTGGCTTGGCATCTTTCTTTTCATCTTTCTTTCTCTTCTTGTTGCTCCCACCTTTCTCAAACCAAGCCTTGAATCTACTCTGCTTGGGTCTGCCAGCCTTTCTTTTCATCAAAGGAGGACACAAGGAGAACTGAATGTCCACTTCAGGCCACTGAGACTGATCTGTAAGTGCTGGAATTGGTGTTCCATATGCAGCCTTGAATTTTGCTACAGAATAATACTCATGCAAATATGGGTGCATATTTAGCTTGTGTTTGGAGGCCAAGAAAAGTATGGCATGCTCACAAGGCTTCCCAGTGTGTTGCCACTCAAGGCATGTGCATTCATGCAATTGAGTGTCAACAACATGCCTCCTGCCAGTCTTTGTATCTCTGACTTCAGCACCCCACAATGAGGATTTCTCAACACGCAAATGTGCAAGATTTCTGCTCCTGTTGACCACCTGCTACACAACATCAGGAAGCTTATCTCCTTGAAGAACATCACCAAGCCTTCTTCTCAATTCCCACAACCTCATGATCATGATCCTGATCTGGTCAACCATGTCATGGACAGGCAAGTCTTTTAACTCCTTCACTTTGTTGTTGAAACTTTCTGCCAAATTATTGTTGATATGATCACATTTGATGGCAGTGTTAAAACCAGACATGTACCAAAAGAGAATGGTAGGTTTCCAACCATGTACAAAACTTTACCCTATCCTCCTCAGAGCATGCCGCCTTAATCTTCTCAAGGTGATATGAATATGTCTGTCTGGTGTAAGATCTTGCTGCTGGCCACATGCGTCCAAAATCATCTCCTTTGATTTTTTGATCAAATTCATCCACATATGGCCGAAGCACTCCCTCTGCTCAGCATGAGGGAAAACAATCTTCACTGCATTTTCTAAACCTTTACATGCATCTGTGTGCACTGCCAATGGAGAGACTGGCCCGATGCATCTTTTCAACTGCATCATGAACCATGTCCATGATGCCTCTGTCTCAGACTGAAACATGCCAATAGCTACATGGAACATCCAATTGTGTCCATCTAAAGCATTGCATGCTGCTAGTTGACCATTCCACTTTCCAGTCAAAAAAGATGAGTCTATACTCAAATATGGACGGCACCCTGCTTTGAAGCCATCGATGCAAGGCTTTAAAGCCATGAAGAATTTAGAGAAGAAGACTTTCCCATCAGTTGTTACCTCAGTATCTATCTCCACAAGACTGCCAGGTGACCTCTTCTCTACTTCTGCTTTGAAGTTATAAAGCATTCGAAAGGTATTTGCCCAATCACCATATAGCTCTTTCATTGCCCTTTGCTTTGCCTTCCACACTGTAGTATAATTCAGCTTAATGTGGTACTGCTTTTCCAACTCTATTTTCAGTCTCTTTGCAGTGTTGTTTGATGTTGTGGCTAAAATGGGCTTGATCTTTTCTACAACCCATAATTGTGATGTCATTTTTGTAACTATTTGAGAACTTGTAATGCAAGTATGAGGTTTTGGAATTTGATTCACTCTTATTGTCCTTCCATCAGGTTGACGTCTACCAGATATATACCACTTGCAAGGCTTGGCACCACCATCATAACCTACGCATTTTGCATAGAACTTCTTTTTATCAGTCCACATAGTCTTGGTAGCAAACTCACGTTTGACTGCATATGTCCTGAAACACATCCTGAATTCATCCATGCTTGAAAACAATCTCCCAACTTCAATAACCGGGTCCTCTTTGTCATAAACTGTTACTAGCTCATCATCATGTGCATCATCTACATGAACTGCAACATTTTCCAACAACTCTAGATCTATATCTGCCTCTTCATCTCTTAAATGGTTGTCACCATCATTTGCAGCTTCATCCCTCTTCTTCTCCTTGTCTCTGTCATCTATAGGAATGCCAAAAAGCTTTACCATTTCAATGTCATCTATTGGTGCAATGACCAAATCAGTCCGGTCATGTATCTTAACTGAATTCCAGTCAACAGTTACAACCCTTTGTGCATTAGCATCTGCAGCATCCCCTTGTGCAATAGCATCATCCTCCACTGTTAACACTTCCTACTCAGTAAGTATAGGCATTACTTGCCTTTGTGCAGCCCAATCATCCTCGACCATCTGAGCAGCCAGCTTCGAGGCCACATATCCAACCCTCGAATCAGGTTTCAGATCAATGAGCTCTGTTAAAAACAGAATAGTTTTGCTTGTCCAACCGTTTCGCTCATCGATTTCATCAACTATATGTTCCCCTGTCTCAACCCTAACATAGTCACATTTGCAATCATCAAATCGTAACAAAGAAACTTCTTGCTCTGGCCCCCAAACCACACTATCCCTAATTTTTTTCACCATTTTCCTCACCGCCTCCTCTCCCATGTTTATTAGCTCTTGGGGATCAACATGTTCTAATTCCACCTCCCATTTAACAACTGTGTCTCTCTCAATGAGTTGTGTGCTGCCATCAACTAAAACAACCCTAGAGGGAAAGAAGTTGATGCGAAATTAGAAGGTTTGGCGCGCAACATCGTCTCCCCTGTTTTTGGCGGGCACTGTGAGCTAGCGGAAGCGAACAAAGAGCTCAACCTTAGAGAAATTAAGTGCAGAGATACGGGATATACCGATTAGAAGTCCCCTCTCCATGCTCCATCTCGTTCCCCCTCGCCCCGTTCAGCACACCCTCGTCTCCACAATCTAGCATCAATGGGCACGCTCAGATCTCGAATTGAGAAGAATGGGAGAGGAATTAGCTTTGAAATGGCACTCACCACCTTCGCCGTCGAACGAAAGCGCCGCCGCCTAAATTAATTGTCGTGCCGCCGCCGGCGACGCCGAGAACGATGGGTGAGGTCCGCCGCCGCCGTCGGGGAAGCTACAGTCAGTGTGACGCGCGCTCTCGGTCAGAAGCGGTTGGTTTGACTGGCTTGACTGGCTGTCCCAACCGATCGGTTTGGCTTAACCCTAATCTTAGAACAAAGTTAAATGTGTCCTTAACGACCGTTTTATGGCCCGTGTGGCCCTGGGATATTAGCTGCCTCACAACCGTCACATGTAAACTATTCTTTTCAACGATGCCGTGTTCCTTCCAATTCCGCGTAAAGACGTCGCATAGGAGCTATAAGCCCAATGAAGTAGACATGTGTACATGTCACAGATTAGATCAGTAGCACCAACAGATGCGACCATAAGCTAGTTTTGTAGGTTTTATTAATAAGGCAAAGTTGGAGAAGCTTTACTTAGCATTGAATTATCTGCTCTCTCCCCTCTTATCAACAACTCTACAAACGGATTGTTTAGCATTCAGGCTCACAGGCCGTCGGCGGCGGTCCGACCAGTATGAACATGTTGAAAGTTTATAGGCACAATACAAGTTTCTAGAGAGCCATTGATCGGTATGGTTTACTCCCTCTATTCTGGATTATAGGGCAAATACATATTTAAAAAAAAACAGTTTGATCGTAAATTTGGTCAACAATATATGAATCATATGTTACAAAAATTATACCATCGAAAACGTATTTTAAATATGAATCTAATGGTATAATTTTTGTTAAATATAGTTTTCATTTTATTGACCAAATTTATAGTCAAATTATTTTCTCGAAATACGTATTTGTCTTATAACCAGAATGGAGGTAGTAGATTATAATCCTTATTTTTCCTAATTTCTAGTTTGTTTGGCCGACAAGGCAACATTAAAAGGGAAGGTTGAAAATCAACACGTATTCTTAGAACAAACTCACTACTATATATATCTGAACAGCAAGATGAACATAACAACGAGCAGCTCAATGGCTGCTGCATGCATTCCTGTCGCCCCTCTACTAGCACGATTGGCCATCTCCGTGTCAACCGTAGTAGCCAGTGTCAGCTCTTCTTTTCCTAGTCACGGCATAAGGAACGTCAGTGACACCGACCTCACTGCGCTACTCGCTTTCGAAGCCGACTTCTCCGACCCTCAAGGCGTCCTTGCAAGCAACTGGACCACCGGCATATCTTTCTGCAACTGGATCGGCGTCTCATGCAGACAGCACAGGCAGCGTGTCACGGCCGTGGAGCTGCCGTGTGTGCCCCTCCACGGACCCCTCGCTCCTCACCTAGGTAACATCTCCTTTCTCTCCATCATCAACCTCACCAACACCGTACTGACCGGCTCCATCCCAGAGACGGCTTAGGAAGACTGCATCGCCTCAAATTTCTTGACCTTGGCCGCAATGGACTTTCAGGCAGTAGGCAGAAATCACAGACATAACCTAATTAAAGAACGATGACACAAAATAACCTACTTTCTCGATGAATTCTCGATCTGATCTATTTTCATGACGCTTTACCAAGAGGCACCAAGGTCAGTGGCACGACGCCCCCGCCAAAAGCGCCATGGTATCATAGCACCCTGGTCAAAAACGTCATGACCCCGTCCGATGTGGCAGTCAACGGGGCCCGCGGGTCCAGTTTTAATGTTTGGCGTTTTTCAGGGATGCATCATGCTAGTAGGTATAGCGTTTTGGCAAAAGCGCCAAACCCCTTTACCCTAGAAACGTCCTGGGCGCCATCCCCAACCCCTTCCAGTGCCATACCCCACCCCCCGCGCGAACAGAACCATGGCAGCGGTGGCTCACCTCCTAGCCCCCCCCCTCTCAAATCCACATGCTAAAACCACGGATCTGAGGCGATTTTTTGGTGGATTTTCTTCCTCTCCCCCACTTGAGGTATTCTGCTACCATTTTCCTTCTTGTATTGGTTGAAATCATCACATGGTTCTTTTCCTCTTAACCCTAGTTATTTTAAAATGAGACATGTATATGGTATAATGTCGAATTTCTTTGGATAAATAAGTGTGGTATAATGATAGTCTAGTTAATGTTAGTTAGTAAATCAGTGAAAATGCTTAGTTAGGGTTAGTAAAATAGATTTGGCATGTATATGGTACCATATTATGATTTGTGTAGATGGCATGGAACGAATGTATTCATATATGGATTATTGTTGGCATATATGGATTATAGATGGCATGGAATGAATGTGTATTCATATTGGGAATAGGCATATATGGATTATAGATAGTCATATTTCTACAATGGGCATATATGGATTATAGATGGCATGGAATGAATGTGTATTCATATTATGATCTAATGTGCTTGTTCATATAGATCCTATCTAGATTTGTGGTGGATTAGAGAATTTCCACAACTTAAATTATTCACTTCTCTCTTTGCTCACATATGTAGGATGGAAGAATAATCTATTTTGAATGGGCATTACGATCAACGACACGGCGGGCGGTACATTGCAGAGAAGAAACATGTCTTCAAGAGGTTGCACCTAAGGTCCAAGGAGGTGCAGCAAGAAGATGCCATATGATGAGCGCTACACTCCATACGTTGAGCGGATTGGACTTGTCCCTTTCGTCTAGCTTATCTCGCGTTCGACGCCACATATGAACCCCTGTTTGATCACAACGCTTATTGATAGATGGAGACCGGAGATACACAGTTTTCACCTCTCTTGTGGTGAGATGACACTGACTTTGCAGGAGTCTCCAAGATATTTGCGTTTCCCATCAAAGAACAGCCCGTTTGTATGAGCTCAGATTCGGATAAGTGGCATGAAGTGATGATTGGCGTAATTGGTAATATCTCAGCGATGAACCAGCATGGACTCTGAAGCAGAGGTAGTCGCAGTCATCCGAGTTGTCACGCCACACCAACACACGTGACCGGCATTTTATTTGTCTCACTCCAATTGGACTAGCTGAAGAGAGCAGTGCGCATGCATCCGGCCGGCCCCTCCCTAGGCCAGCTTTCTTTTCTTTTAATAAATAAAGGAGGAAACAGTACTTAGTTGTAGGATAGTGCTATGCGTCCCCGGACGATGGGGAGCTCCCATCGTTCTGCTTCCCGTGCTGACACCTGTCCATTTGCTGCAAAACATTTCGCGTTTGCTACATATGTTTCCGTTTTTGCTTCTGAAGCAAAAAAAAAAACGGTTTGTTTCAGGAATAGAACGTCTCGCCGAAGACCTTGCCGGAAACCTCGTCGGAGACCATGCAGCAAAAAAATTGTGCTAATGTAGCAAAACCGACTTCGCCGGAGACATCGTCGGAAAAAACTCGCCGCTTTCTATCGCTGGGGACATTGTAGCAAAAAGTTGACACTGTTGTAGCAAAACTACAAAACGGTTGTAGCAACAAAGTTATTCTAATGTAGCAAAAATCCTACTTCGCCGGAGACATCGACGGAGAATTTAGCCGAAAAACCTCGTCGAAGAACTTATAGCAAATCTTTTATGGTATTGTAGCAAAACAAAAAAACAGAGATAGTAAAAAAAAATATCAATATAGCAAAACCATTTTTGATATATAGCAAATTCCCATCCCAGCAATTCTCTAAAATGAAAAAATCCAGAGTAGCAAAATTCAGGGACCTTAATAGCAACAACCAAAGCCTTCGGTAGCAAATCGACTCGTTGTCGGCAGCAAAAATCCGTCACAGTAGGTAGCGTGCATAGGAGTGTCTTCGCCGGAGGTGTGAGAGAGGGAGAAGCTGGACGGCTTCCGGTGAGGCCCCTGTCAGAGGACAACCTCGTCGTCCTGGCAGCAGAAGTGGGGCGAGGCCATGGCGGCCTAGATGGAGACGCACCTCCATGGCGTGTTCGGCGCGTGGCTTCGTAGCGAGGTGGCGTAGACGGTTGAGAACATCAATGGAGGGCGCGGGCGGAGGCGCGCATCGGCGGAGGCGTGCGGCGGTGCCGTCCACAACCACCACGCGAGCGCGGCGGAGGAGGCATGCCGGCTTCCGACGAGCTGCAGCCGTCCACAACCACCACGCGACGGAGGAGGCGCGCGGCGGTGCCGTCCACAACCACCACGCGAGCGCGACGAAGGAGGCATGCCGGCTTCCGGCGAGCATCATGGCGTGAGCTCTTGGCTGAATCTCCATGGCATGAGCTCCTCCCGTGAAAACGAAAGAGGAACAGTAAAGGAAAGAAGAAGATAAGAAGGCGTGGGGGGCCGTGGACCCGTGATGGACGCATACGTACGCGGTTACCGGATGGACGCGATCGACCCGGACCCAGACGATATCGTCCGGGGGGAAGGGAATTATTTTCCTTAGTTGTATCGGATCAATGCTGTGACTCCAGCGTTCCGGAAAATAAAATCCCCAAATCCAGCTCCACGGTTTCTTCTCCGCCGTCCCGCACTTTTTCCTCCTCCTCTCGGAGTCATCACCTGCCCCAGTCCTACCACTCCTCCGCCGCGGTTCAGGCTCAGCGCGTCCAAGCTATTTCGACCCCATCGGCAACTTTGGCCATTGGTTTCTGAGGTATGAATGCTAGGCCTGTATTTTTGGACTGCTGTTTGGCAATAACTTCAATTGAGATTTGGGGTTTCATGATATTTTGAACTGGGGACTGGAAATAATGAGTATCCATTTGTTTTCTGCATAAATTTGTTTTTCCATATCGATGGCCGACATTTTCTTTTCTTGTTGCAGGTGCGTCAGCCCATATATATAACAGGAGAACTTTTCAGAATCCAAGGGTTTCCGCCTGTGCCTGTAGATGGAGAGGACGACCACCGATCCGTTTGACACTTCCGGAATCCTAGCAACTCTGCCTTCGGCCACCACTTTGGATGAGAACTTCCCCTATCCTCCGGATGCACATAATGATTTGATGGAGACAGAACTGGGATACCCAGATGATGTCCCTACTGGAAACAATTTGACCGGCATCAATCCTGTTGCTGCTACGGATGAGCTTGTTAAGCAAACTGAATGGTCGACAGAATTTATGAACCATGATTCGAAGGACATTGCTGACAACACAGGTGACGCTAATACTCAACCACAGGTATGCTGCTTCTGCTATTGGTGGCTTGACTCGAGATAATGAGCTAATGCTGGTATTTTTTAACTAATGAGCTAATTCAACAACATAATATGAATAAGACATCAAGTTTGGTGCGACCTGAAGAATAAATACAGAGTAACTTCCCTAGCTTGATTAGGCTAGGTTTACCGTTGGGGCTCACCCTTTGAAATCATAATTAATGTACTACATCGTCCCAAATTTAGTTGATTGATGACATGCTTAGCTCATGTCAGGCAGACAGATTCTGGATGTGCTTAATTCAAGCTTATCTTGGCTGGGTTGAATCTCACGTTGCTATCCCTAACTGCAGCATGCTATTTGTTTTCTATATACAGTTTCAGCATTTTTTTCTTCACTTTTGCACTTCCTAGATATCGTAATCATGTGGTTAAGTGTTGATTTATTTATGCTTGGAAACAGGGTGGACCACCTGTGCAACCATCAAGCCCAGTTCAACGATCAACCATCCAGCAAATAGCTACAACTCAATCTCTAGAACTATCTATAGTTCCTGCACCCTCACCCTTAGCTAGCTCCAAGAAGCGGATAGAGTGGACTCCTGAACTCCATGAGCGTTTTGTGGATGCTGTCAATATACTTGGTGGCAGTGACAGTATGTATTATTTGAAGTGTTTTTTTGCTCAATTTATCGAACATGTGAGTTTTGACATGTATTTAATTATATGATATTTTTGCAGAAGCTACACCGAAGGGAGTGCTGAGGCTAATGAAGGAAGATAATTTAACCATTTATTATGTAAAATCTCATCTCCAGGTCTGTCGGTCAGCTCCATTCCTGGGTATTATTGAGACAGGCCGGAATTATCTATTTGATTTTGAGTTGACTTGTTTTACAGAAATACAGATTTTCCCGATGCAGACCAGAATTATCTGAAGGTATGTCCTTTTCGAGTTCCCATATATTCTACTTTATGTAGATTTCGTGCAGCGGTTTCTTAAATACAACACCATCTTCATCGGTTTGAAACTTTCAGGTTTGTCAGAAAGGTTAGATGCCTCAAAAGAGGAGTTGCCATCTCTAGACCTTAAAGGGTAAGTTCGCAACCTATGTGAAACTCGATTAATTTACGTTGATGATATTGATGTCACATGCCATGAGAAAGATGGATGGTTTTTTGTGTTTTCTTTTACATAAAATGTATAAATTGAAAACTGTAAACCATCATATTATCAGCAAAAGTGGCTACCTCTAGTGAAAAGGTGTTGGTTGCAGGAAAAAAGAGCAAACTATTGTAGTAACATAAATGCCATTTTGTTGGGCAGTATTCCGCGGTTAGGTCATAACTGTTCATTACAAGTTTACAACACTATATTTTGTGCTAAAAGTGTCTTAGACGTGATTCATTAACAGATGGTCGCCTGTTTCTGCTTGGATGAATGTTTCATATCCATCGTTTCTTCCTATGACATGGATTTGGCCTTTCAAACGATTTCTAGCCTTTTTAATTGTATAACTTTTAGCTGAATTTAGAGTGCAGATATGGAGCATCTTAATATTTTAGTGAAGCTGATTGG